>JAKIJQ010000002.1:2400000-3000000 GCA_023373905.1 Rhizoglyphus robini
GGGCATCACTGCATTGCTTCTGCTTTATTACGATTAGTATTACCAATGATTGCTGCTTATGTCGCCTCTGTTTCGGTTTCTCCATAAATCATCAGACATTGCCTTAATTCAGGCCTTACCGCTGGTCTAGATTGGCATCACACAGACACTGAACTGACAGACCATCCGCTCTCGATCGACTGGTAGAGTGACAAAAAGCCACTATATTAGAATAATTGCTCTCACTTCGAGATCAATTTGTTCGCATCTCACGCCATTTGACCGCATTCGCGTTCCATAGCTATTCGACTCTACGATTGAGTTCGATTGGAGCGAAATTCAATTTCCTGCCGAGCCAAGAAAGGGAAACATGATCGAATCGACCACGATGACCGTCACATCTTGTCAGTTTGTGCAAAAGCAATCGCCAATTACCATATCCACTAGCTACTAGTGCATTGGCACAATAAACAGTTCATTATGCGCTTGTCCAGTGATAATTCAATTAGGTCCATCGAAAAATGATTGAACCGATTTGTGACAACACACCCACAGTTTTTCAGTATTGTACAATAAATGGGATACCATCGGGTACATTGTGGCATAATTAATCTAAATAGACCTTACTTCATTTTGATTAATTCGTTTTTAATTAGTGACAAAAGACCTATTTTGCTGAACTAACCGCACAGAAGTGAGCTAAAGCAAAGCTACCCAAACTGCGTCGGTAATTAAAGAGGGCACTGGGCAATCAATTAGTGCTCGATAGAAGAGGCAAGTACCGACACCACGATTCACTTCGTGCCAAGCCATTTGCTAGTTGGACAGCGCGAGTGAAGCAGTCAAGGGCGTAAACAGCAAATCATTCGATCTCTTGTCTCAGTGACTCAACTCGGAGCCAGTCTTTTCGATGGTTCTGATTGGCAGACGAATTGCTCGGTCTCGGGTTTCCATCTCAAATCGACTTGTCATTAGGAGAGATTCTCACTTGGCCTGTCAAACAATTCGCCTGGTCGAGTCATAATTCACTTAGTGGTCGCATTATTCGGCTCTAATTCGGCGAGATGCCTTCAAAGTCAGCAATGTGGCATATTTTAATTGCATTCATAACGAGGCTTGACAGTGCTCAGAAAAGAGAAACAGAAGGAAAGAAATCGAATGCAAGGTTAACTTGATCGAGATAATTAGGAATGCTTCCAACTGGTGCCACTCTGGCACGAATTACCAAACCATTAATGGTATGTGGATGGAGTTATACAGTGGACGAGTGCAAATTTGATTACCAAACATGTCATTGGCGCGATCGTCTCGGTGGTGACGCTAATGCCGGCCTAGAGTCAGAATCAGGCGAGCCATAAATCACATGGCCATGTAGTCAATTCGATAGATGCCATCTTGCAGTGCTGCAACGTAATTTCGAATTACCACAGAATTGCATGAATCATAATGTTCAACACAATTATAAGCATAATTATCGCCATAATTTGGTCGGATGTATCACTTGGAGTTATCACTGTATGGCAATCATAAATTAGACTGCTCGCTGGTAATTGACTGCGTCCCTCAACGCATGACTTCCATCGAAATGGCATTCGAAATTCCTCAAAGGTTAAAGCTATTTTCTCATCCTCATGGAATATAAATCTGAAATGTCTGACTGACTAGCCACTACAGCGAGAAGTCTCATTACGATGATGAAATAGAGAAATGCTGGCTTAATGCGGAAAACGTCTGATAAAATGGAAACACAAATGGCAAGAGCGGCTATTAGCCTGAGACATTGTAGCTTGTCACCTCCATCCGTAATGGCTAAAGACCGAGATTAATTTGCCATGAAACAATTAAACCAGACAGAGCAATAGAGCAAACACAAATAGCCCACACTAGAGTGACATGACGAGGGTGACCACTTGGCCAGAGACACTGCAGCCATCAAAGTTGTTACTCTTAACTGTTTAACTGACATCGAATTACATCGAGAGCAATCGATTCGGCCATATACTGGCCAACCAAGTCGGTGACTATAATGGCAATTGCTTCAAGTAGATAAGTGACTTACCGCGCAAACAATCGAACCAATTGAAATGACAGCTAATACTGGATAGTGATTACGCTTGTCTAGAGACAATTGCCATAATGACCACCAACTAGTTTGATGTGAATTGAGAAAAGAAGACAAGCCTGTCTGGCTTAACTTGATTTGGCGAGCACACATAAATTTGCATTCATTTGTCCAGTTGCTTGCCATTAGGTTGGCTCAATTCAATTAGCTCGCTGGCCAAACAGAAAGTCCAAACAGTCTTGGCACACGTTACTCGTACAAGAAGGGTATGTACTAAGGCCAGTGATGATTGAGCAACCTAACTCACGAGTGCACCAGAGGACACATGTGCCATTGTTGCTCAAGTCCTGTGCCAATCGAGTCCTTTTGTTGGCACGTCTTATGTCATCAGTGACGAGAGCAATCAAACGGCATTGCCACTTGCAGACAAACAGAATAAGTAAAGCATCGCCAATAAAGAATGACTAGCTAGACAAAGTGTAGGTTGTCAAGCACCGGAAAGGGGATGAAGATGTAGCAATCCACGAACGGTTCAGTTTGTCCAATTATTAATCAATTGTACAGACGTTCAGCAGAGACTACAAGTAAAATGAACGATTAAACGCAATCACGGACCTTGAGGCTCGATTAGTGACACGCAAATAGGCAGCCCTGTACAGTGCTCACTACAAAAGACGCAATGGAGGATAACAAACGACCACCGAGTGGTAATGAACGTGCAATCAATCGCCAATTAGTTGGCATCGAGTGATAACTCACCAATGGTCAGCTGTATTTAGTTCAGTTTACTGAAGACGATGGTCACAACTGACAGGCAGTCAATTGGTTCGATTCGATAAATGCCTCTGCCAATGCCTCCTCGATGACCCAGTTTGTAGTGACAGAACCAAGTGCAACTGGCCAATCGGTCAATGCGACAAGTGCAGCAGTGGCATGAATAGTCCACAAGGCGAATCAATTTGTTCGGTTGCTGCAAATTGAAATTAACGTTTCTGTAGGGAGAGAATGAAAAATTAATGAAAACATTGCAATGCCAATTACAGCGAGGCATCGATATTGCACAAGACAACACTAATTGTCCTGCATTGAGCCCAACTTTAAAATGAATTCGCGTAATCGCTAAATTACTAAATGACATTAATTATCGTTGTGGTCGAGTGAAGCTAATATCAACGGGCCAAACACATTACCGACCATCATTGGCATATTCGATGCCGTTTAATGCAGCCACACAAATCAACTATACAAAGAAAGCCAACAGCAGTGCAGTTAGACATGATTCATATTGGGCTTGTCTGGTGTCGGGCGCGATGCAATGAAAATTCAAATGACTTTTCCAGCCAATATAATTAAACCGAATAGACAAAGAAGCAAATTAAATTGAAATTTTAGCTTGGCTGCTTCATTGGCGAAGAGTGAAATGCATTAGAAGCCCTTCGAATGCAAATTGACTGACAATTATGAGTTCACTATGGCCAGTGTCATTCTATTGGCGTGCTAGTAGTGAACATTGAACAGTCAAGTGAGTCATAAACTAAGTGAACCCGTGAAGTGGCGAAATTATGAACAGAAAAGACAAAGAGGTAAAAATCAATATTTGTCTGAATTGCTAAGATAGATGTTGGTCGAGGATGAGCATGCGATCATGACGATCAAGATGGCAACTATAGTCATAACGCGAGAGAGAACTAAGACGAGATGTCTAAATGAGGATGTTCAATTGTGCAATTGTGTTGTATGCAAAACGTGCACACGCACTGAACCAAACCAACCCGTCTGATCGATATTCGAGCTTGCAGCCATTCACTTCATTGGTAATTAGATTCAAAACTTTAAGACAAACAACCAAATTAGAGAGTAGAGAGTCTCCAAAAGGAGTGGTAAGCCGTGTTACTGTTGCTTCGAGTCATCTTTCACGAGTGGCAAAATGTTCGACGAAATTGAGAAAATACACAAAATGATGCAAACAATCAAATGACGACTGAATGGGCTGTCAATCGTGAGTGAAAGTGAACACCGCAATGAACAATCAATGGAGAGCACTTATTAATAACCGACAGACGCTCAATTGGCTCTATTTGTGCACTGCGGCATCTAAGTAAACAAACCGACTGTCCAATTGGGCAAGAACCGTTTGCTGCTGAACACGTCAGGACACTGGAGTGCCACTGCAAAAGGCCAATTTGGCGGCAACCTATCAAGTGACTTGTGAACATTTGTTCTCCTTTCAATGGCTACAATGTTGCACCACGAATTAGTAGCGTTTAATTTAGTGCATTGCTAAAAGAGAGTTCTAAATATGGCTCGATGGGCGCCAATGTGGTCCCATTCACCTTGTATGTGTCATCGTGATATTGCTTGGTCTAGTCATAAAGTTATGCCTCAAAGACTCGATCCAATTGAAATATGTTTGTCCAGCGTTGTGTTGAGTTTGGTTGACAATGACATGCCACCGAAACAGAGGGATAAACGACATCTAAAGCCCAGACAAAGCTCATTTCGGCTGATTAGCAATGAAGGCCTATAAAGGGGAGCCATAACTGGCACATAACCGGACAGTGCAGCTGTCCGTTCGAGGCCACATTGCTGCCCCACTCAACCGGTCTCGATTGGTACAGTCTTGGATCATAAAAGTGACCATCACAAACAAACAAGCCAATACAAACAATGACGAGGCCGATCATGCAACTCGACCACAAAACACAAACTGGCCAAAGTGTGCACTGCACTGATAGGTCAGGCAAGTTTACTTGCCAATAAAGAGCTCTTTTCTCGATTGCTCAGGACTGCTTTACAGTTTGACCGGTCGATTAATGGCCAATCAAGTCAAAGTGATAATTGTTGGCAACACTGAGAGACGAGCAAACAGACAAAAGTGGCCTCTCGACCAGAGTGGCAAGCTATAGCACTCAATCGATGCATATCTAATTAGAAAGTGGTAATCGAACTCGATCACTTGTCAGATGAAAACAACAACAAATCGACTTGACACAACATTGCTGCAGGATCAATCCTAATGACGACACCTTGCTAATCGATCCAAGGGGTTGTGCTTGTAGGTAGATTTCTCAGACATATCTTTGAGTAATGTTGAAAAGCATGCATGCGACCGACCTAGTCAAGGTATGCCTCGGTTGCTCTCTGATTCAATGAGACACAAAATGAAGCTGTATCAGGAAAGAAGAATTTCACACAATTAGACTTGGAAATGAGTGACATTGGAGGTGACATTGCCGCACGAGCAAGGAGTGAACTTTTCACAATTTGCGAATTGAGCCTTCCAAATGGCTTATGTCACAATTATGGAGTCATCAAATAGGACGATAAGTCTGCATTGGCCAAGTATGCACTAGACAAGTCATAAATATGGTGTAACATTTGACAGCAGTAAAACATGGAGCTGCAAAGTGTGTGCACTGTCTCACCGAATAGCGAAGCACGCTCGATGAATCATCATCGGAAGTGTTCGATTCCAGTGAACAAGCCAACAAGCCCGATCTCGCCATAAACATCAAGGTCAGGCCGGAGCAATCGCTGGAGAAGCAATTGTGTACGGTGAGAAAAGTAGAAAATGCTCAAACGGTGAACATTACGTCGTTGGGTCTTATCAATGTATTAATGAGATGAATAACTCGATAAGCAAAATTGAAAGAGAAATAAGAGAGCTTGTTATTATAACATGAGTGAGTGTGAGTGCGGGCAGATAAGGTCGAACGAGTATGTTAATGAGATTTGGCGCAGAATTAACTGACCACACAGAAGCCAATTTGTCATCGGTTGTGTCAATTGGCTTTGGTCGGTGCCAGACACGAGTGCCATTACCGAATTTGCATAATGCTGAGGATGAGTTGTGGCGATCGTTTTGACAATCACCAATGGACATTGGGCGCACATTATCATAAGACAAGAACAATGACAAATTAACAGACTCACATTGGGGCAAACAACTAAATTGAAGGAAAAGATCGAATTGTCTACATCGATGCTAATTATTGAGCGTAGCTTAACATCAAACAAACCAGTGGACACGATCTACTCGTTACGTATCGCGTATACGCAACACCAATGGAGACAAAATAAATCGGAACCGAACCAAAACAGACAAAACAACAGAAGCGACATGGAAACAAGTTGTCCAATCGGATTCGAGTGATCGATATTAGCGCACTTGCCGGTAGCATTGATGTACAAACAGATCACACTAATTGTCCCTGTTCGGAGACCACAAGTCACACAGTCAGTGATGGCTGTGCAAAGAGGCCAATTAAGGCACTGACTGGTAACATCACTGTACCATGGTCATTACCAGATTGATGTTCGTGCTTGTGCTACTAGACTTCTTACCAATCAAACAAATGGACCTCACCGATGAAGACTGTCGGCGACGAAGCGAGTTATTTGCGGCAATTGCTCGATTGACAGTTGCAACAGCCAGTTAGTTAATATGGCGCAATTGGCTGTTCGGTGCAAAGCCGAACTGATCAGTAGTAACAGCTGCAGTGGTGCCGTCAAGTAAACTCGAGCGAGGTCAGGCCAGTCATGATTTGAGCCAGTTCTGCTCGCATTCTGGTGCCAAACCAGAAAGCGTGTCCGACCGAGTTGCGTGCCGAACAGATCCAATCGGCAAAGGCAAGGTTTGATTAAAATTTAAAAAGGTGTACAAAGTGCGAATGTGATTGTGACCGGTGATTAATGTGTGGCTGAAGCATTGAGATTGCCCACACGGTAACCAATATGGCCTGATATAGACATCGATCCACCAGATAGGTCATAAATTATAAGACAGATAGCGAATTTACATTCTCCACAGTTGAGGCAACACAAACAAATTTTTAAGCACAAAAGAAGTAACACAAGAAAATAAATAAATAATTAAATGAACACAGATAGCACTGCAACAGACGAGATGTCAGCGATAATTTATCATCCGACCCAATGGGCATTACTCTCCGCCTGGTGATGATGTTCGGGCAATCGGTGCTGGCGAACAATCGTTGCCCAACAGGACCAGACACACACAACTGCTATACCAATAAAATTGACATAGCCACGACCCGGGACCAAGTGCCCCAATGTAGAGCACTGATGATGTGCACCAATTAGGATGCCAGCGAAGGTATGACCGAGTGAGCCTAATCTATCGACTCAATTCTCCCTAGAACAATAAAAGTCAGCTTTGCCAATTCGGGCTTAATGGCAAAATTAATTTCGCTTAATGCCACCAAAGTGAGGCGAGATTTACTGCATCGACGGCAACCTGCATTGTGACCGATCGAGGCGCGATTTACGGCCAAATCAAAGTGCCATCAGAGCAATCGAATGGCAGAACAGGCCTGGCAAAGTGAAATCTGCGGTCGCAAGCCAACTGGCCGAGTGAACGTCAAGTGAACGGTCGAGTGGCTATTACAGCAAACTAAGCCAAACCTGAGCATTAGCTTAATCGGGCTACATCAAGCGCGCCATGATGAGGCTCTAATGCAAATTAAATTGCCACTGACAAACGGCCATATCGCCACAAGTAACGATCCAAAATTGTCGCTTTCAAAAAGCTCTTTAAATCGTCCCATTGAGCGTCATTAGTGGAGAGAATTGCTTGGCCAGTGCAGCCAATAGATGGATCACAGAGGCCATCATCAGTACCCCCACCAACGGTTCTGTTCGATCCAATGGCGCCCACTTCATCAAGGCTGACATTGCACAAAGCAAGGTAATTAATACAAGCGTAGAGTTCAAGTGCAACTCTACCAAACGGTGGCAATGAGAGATCTCTTCTTCACTGGTGAAGCACAAGAAAGCACACAAGTGAGCTTTATGTTGGAATGGCACTCGATGCAAAAGTTACAAGCTAGAGATTAGCAGTGTTAATCAATAATTCATAAATCACACAGAGACCATATATCTACAGATGTTTGGCTGTCATGTTCGGATGGTGGTGGTGGCGATGTTCCGCTTGATGATGTTGTGCCGTTATCACTTTTGCCTTTCGATCGCCAGCCAACCGCAATGTTCACCGATAATGCATTAATGATCGACTGCTCGGGAGGCTCACAATTGATTTGGCCACAGATTTGGCCATTCGATAGGACACAATTAATAGACAATTGCAGCGATCCTCACCATCGGCCATCAATAAAACGATCACTTACTAGTTAGAACAAGACACTTTCCCTTGAAAGTGAATGCATTCATTTTCAGAGGTGACGTACACATTGTGTAGTACACAAGTCAGCGGCAAGCATCATTAACGGACATGCCGGCTCACAAAGACATTTCTGATAATTAGCTAATTCGACGACTAATTAAAAGTAGTACCGAGACTGATTGCAGAACTTATGACAGGCTGGGAGAAAATATAGAGCACTTTGAGCAATTGAATCACTGATAACATTGACGACACTGTCAGAATGGTCGAGTTCGTTTGAAGACAAACTTTTAGTAAAGTGGCAATTGTGAGAGAATCGATTGAGCCACTTACAAGATCGTTACTGTTATAAATAGATTGATGTGATCCAGTGAATCGAACGATATTGTAACAAATCGAACAGTGATCCCGATGTGCATGGACAATGGTTAGACTGAGAGGACGCAAACAAAGACGCAAAGCCACTAATCAGGACTCAAGCGAGAAATTGCACCATAAATTGAAGAATCGATCCATTAATTGGAATTAGAAAGTGTTCTCAGCCTCATAAGACAGTGCAGAGGACAAGTAACCATGTCACGGCCACCTTATCGCGATCGGACAGTCAGAGATGCGCTCACACCGATCATCTCGGTTAGTTGGAGACCAAGCAAAGATCACTGCCATACTACGCCACTGACCACTGGACACTCTATTTGTTGTCGACTTATTGACTTGTGGCCACAAATCTCGCTTTGTTTGTGCTTAGATTCAATTTAATCTAATCGGATTCAAGTGAAAGTGAAGCTTCATTTGAGACGTCAATTGCAATTGTTCGGGTCATTTGGCCTGCATTAGCACTGCAACACATTTGGATTACCTTTGTTCAGTCTCATTAGTCGCTTGTTTATCCCTTGTCTGCCAATGCTCAATCACAATTGCCACAAGATAGAACGAAGTAATTGTGCACTCATTATTGGCACTTGCGCCAACAGACTTTGGTAAATTGCATGTCTGGTGAGTGAGAGGCAAACAGAAAGCGATAACCTCGGAGGTTGGAGTCAAGTTGGAGGGTGCATGATCTTTAAACTTAGACTTGTCTCGACATCTTGGCAAAATCCGTAAGAACGGTCACTAGCTCGCTTGACCAGTCACAGACCAATGACCGCTGAGGGTAACAATGGATGGACTGGCGCCCGTAATTGGCATGGTGATAGTCAATTTGGTGCAATGTTAACTACTTGTTAGTGTTGTGCTGAAGACATGGACATGCAGCACTTATAGAGTCATTAGCCAGATGCAGATGCACTCATCAAAGGGACCAATCAATTATACTGACAGAAGCAATGCCAAAGCCGCCAGGCAAACAATCGCTGGTTGTGGTGACCAGCAGCACGTCAACATGTCGCGAAATACTTTCGCTTCAACTTTTAATTAGACTCCATCGATCACCAACACAAAAGACCGAAAGGAATGAGTAGGTCAATCATGAATGGAGTGACCACCATTGACGCTCCTAGGAGAATGACCGAGTGAGGACAAATATAGAACTAATATATCTAATAGTGCGGATATTAATTAATGAACACGGCCAACACAGTGGTTGGTCGCTAATTTGCTGGCCAGTCGGACGATGCGTGCCTGGCATAGAGCAAGGACATTCTCTGGCCGATCGCTTGTCGGACATGTAACGAATGGATCGTTTTGATTAAAATGCCACTGTTCCGAATTAGGACTTAATCAAACGGTCTAACATGATGCCGCACTAGGCCACGACAAAACTAATAAAGTGCTCAGTCGAATTAAATGTTTCGCTCGGCACACTGCGAACGGAATTAAGTGATGTCTGTGGTGCTGTCCTAGAGGATGACTCTGAGTAAACAGACTGGCACACTGCCAAATATGAAACAATCGAGTAATAATGAAATATTATTTCCAATCGAATCAAGTGAGCCACCGAGTGCGATCGTACAAAGGCACTGATCGAATGGCACTGCAACTCAATTAAGTGCTATATGGCACTGATGGTACTGGACTGGTGATGGTACACATCTTGCCGCTTTTAAATTAATTTAAGCCTCCACTGGTGCACAACGATAACCACCGTGCCAACCAAGTGGACAAGCCACCCAACGGTTTGCCCAATCTGACCATTCAATTGGCCATTGTGAGCACTACACCGCCAGTGGAGCATTTCTTTCCGGTCACCATTCTTGGCAGGTACTTGCACTAAACATCACAGCCTCCGTCTCGATCAAGCATCAATGCCCTGAACCAGGCGCCCTTCCACCGAACGATCGATCTATCTCTATGTTGGGACAGTCAGTGTGGCGTTAGGGCCATCAATTCGGGCATAGGTCGTTTAAGGCAGAGAAATGTCGATTAACGCTACAAATGAAGCATTAGCCAGTGACACTTGTCTTTATCGGGCAGAATAAATAATTATTGACAGGCATGATCGAGAGCACATTATCGCTCTGCACTGGCGTACACGATAAGTGGACAAGCTAACAAATGACCCAACGAGACATAGATTACTTGGCCGCATCCCTCTAGGACAGAATTGCCTATGAACGGACCACTTTGTCCAGATAGAAGTGAGCACAGTGGCGACACACCAGAAGAGTCAGCAAATTATCAAATCACAATTAATGAGATAACTAGAAGGTTGGCCAGGCCGCCTGAGAAGCGAAAACCGAAACCAACTGCTATCTGGCCAACTGAACATAGCACAGATAACGATGCGAAACACAATCGGGAGGTGAGTTAACTGGTGAGTGTAACTCGGTGCACCGGCCGACAGTCGGTAAACAAGGTTCTATTTTTGCAAAGGCTTACAAATACTTATCGAGGACAAATAGACAAGATTACAGTGACACTTTACTGAGACAATCGAGGCAAACAAATAATCGTCGTGAGATAATGTGGCCTGCCTGTTGACCACTTGGGCGCCAAGCCAAAGTGAACATTATGATGTAAACAAGGTATAATAAATAGCAATAGAGTCTGATTGCGACTGACCAACTGGGAATGGCTCGTGAAGGCGAAAGTGGTCTGGCAGAAAGGTGTTCCTGACGAGTATGGCCACCGGCAGTGATGAGGCCACTGGGACTGACTCGGACAGGGAGGAATCACTTCGAATCGATCCAATCGATCACTTCACCACACTCGGTCGCCCTTCGCCATATCTCCGGTGATCGATCACACCGATCAGGTGTTCGCTGGCTAATGACTGGTCCTTTGTTTATGGCCGACGTCGGGCGCCATCGAGGCGCGATAGGTAACCAAAGCAAAACAAAGGCAATGTTCATATGGAAATGAGCAAACGACAAATAGATCCAAGCATCCTTTGTTCGTTCGGTAATGGCCAATCGCCGAATCGGACAAACGGTGGACGGGAATAGGCTCGGAAGGCTCTGACAGATGGAGAGCACTCGATCGATGTCGAGATTAACGCGTAATCCATTTCGAGTCGGCAGATTGCCGCTATTATTACGATTCACTTGTTCACCAATTGACAGAGTCCGAGTAGGATTAGACTGGCTCAGTGCACTCGGCTGCTCACCAAGTAACGCATCCTTGGCTTCCGCATCAAAATAAGTCTGTTCTGTCTCTGGTTAAGGAGACGAGGTGACAACCTGGTCAGACACTGACTCTACCTTCGATCGAGTGTTTGTCCACTAACAGACAGACAAACAACAAAACCAAACAACAATTGGCTCGACCGATCCCTGTCAAGGCTAAGTGCTCGAATGCGAGTAATATTGTGCAGGAATGCCGTCTTGCCGTCTGTGTGAGTGCATTCATGAATGTGTAGAGTTGAAGTGGCACTGACAAATCATGCCGCAGTGAAGTGAAGTGGACCGCTGGTGGGACAGCCGTGTCCACTGAAACGGACAATCGATCGGCAGTGTCAACTGGCCGATCAGTTCTAATCTCACGCAATAATCTTCGAGCCACATTTGTGAGCCGAAATCGAACGCATCCGTGTTCAATAGCTTCTTTCACTAAATCGAGAGCATAATAGCACTTTGACTATTTTTGCAATTTCTCTGACCCAATTCTGTCCAGGTTCGAATCGTTCGATATAAATTAATTAGCCAAGTCCATTTGCCTCTTTGCACCTTCTTTGCTTCTTCACTTTCCTCATCCCACATCTTCCAATTCGAGTGCCTCAACAAGAGAACAAAGCGCAAATTCAATTAAAAATGTCAATTAAGCCTTGCATAAGAGTACGATCAATGGTTGTGCTAATTTATGCTCATATTCTAATGTGCCTCTCACAGGCAATTGACAGAAGTGCAAAACACAATTGCCAAGTGATTGCCTTTGCTGTCTCACAACAATTAACACGATTATTGAGATGCAAATTCGATCGTTCACTGCGGAGTAATGACGCCTGAATCAGGCGGCCTGATCAATCTCGCGATCTCAATCGTGTCAGAAATTGCTCGATGCCGATCGGTTACCACTGGTCTCACCACCGAGCTGGCTAATCGACTTGCCACATCATCAGAGGCACAACTGCCCACTGACTCGGTGCCATTAGGTCCGTCTATATTGGGCACTGGTATGACTAGAGATGCACAATCGGATCAATGCACTTAGCACAACAATGACTGTATTAATAGATTCAATCCACTGATTACACCAACAACAGGTCACCACCGAGTTTGTCAATGGCAACGAGGAATATGCTAGTGAATTGATTCATTGTACAATCGAGCAAGTTCAAAGTCGCTTGTGAAAAAAAGTGTCCTTTGCTAGTGTCGGTGTTGTCGCCCATTTCTGAACACAACGAGATGCACAATGCAACTCATTGTCAGTGAATGGCAAATCAAACATCAACAACTGATCAAGCAATCTGCCATGGCAGTGACATTCTGCAGTGAAAGACAAACTCTCGTAGCACTTTCTCGGGTAAGTAATAATCAAACGTTAAATGCCTGGTTCTTGGCCTGCAAACCAGTTTGGTTGACAATCGAAAGGTCCACTAGTATGACGTGCCGTCGACGCCCGGAGATGGCTTTCAAGATGCTCTCCAGCAAGTGGCAAGACTTAATGGCCACTGGCTCAATAATGCACTTCGCCAGTGTGACCGTACTCTGCCATTCTCAGCAGATAATTCCACACTTTCTCACAAACAGCATGAGCATCCTAATAGGCCAAGTGCAAACAACTCGACAAAAGTGGAAAATTCAATCGTAGTCGGTGGACAGCAAGGGTAGTGACAATCTGACAGGCCGATGAAATTGGCCGATAGTGTAAGAGAGCGAGAGAAGGCCGTTGGGCAGAAACGGAAACTGTCTTTGTGATGGCACAGAGGGAGATTGCAAACATACAACATTGATCAAGGCAACCACTGGCGCAGATTACAAACAGATTGGTGAAGATGAGCTTGTGATGTGCCACCGTGTAAGGTCATTTACGCGTACATTCTCACTCATATGGTGTGCAGTAGCACGCGTGTGATCATGATCCACTGCATGCAAGGTGCAATCACCACCGGTGATGTCTATAAGTGACTGTTGTGCTCAAAACTGCACTACACACCGTTTCAACTGAGAAAGGTACTTTTTGCCAGAACACGAATCGAACCGTGTCTCGACTCACACGAGACGTCATTGCATGCTGCATTCATTGTCAAGTGATCGGCTTGCCTTGTTGCCTTCATTATCGTGCTCATCTGCTCGATTGTTTTTGTTGGAGACTCAGTTTGCAGACTGAAAGCAACAAGAGAAAACAACTGATTTGTTTAGTTCGCAATTGGCGTCGGGACGGAAACCAAACGACCGGCAGAATTACTTGTGCTAGACAGTGGAAGCAATGCCACCGTATAAATGCGTTTCGAAGAATAAACTTCAACGAACCAATGCCTTATTAGCGATGCCTTGCTCGGGGTATTTACATTGGCGGCCAATTAAACTTACCAATGCTGAAAAACTAATTAGGAAGAGCACTAGTGCACTAGTGAATTCTGGCAGAATCGAATTGAACGGCGATGTAATCAAATTATAATTAGACTGGTTCGGTATCGGCTTTAAAAATACCGACTGACGAGACCGAGACAATCAACTTGGTCGAGAAATGTGCCAATCGTTCGATTGGATTGCCATTTATTAGAACAAAATCACCAACCAACATAGCACCACAGAAGCAACGATCTAATTAGCGAAAGTTAATCAAAGATGACATTCTGTTCAATTAAAATAACTCAAGCCAACAACACGTCAATGAGATGACAGCAGTGGTTCTATTCGATTCGATTGCCCGTCAGTGGCGAGTGGACAGAACGATTGCACTTAATCGCATTAGTCTCAATGGATTCCACTCGTGCTGACAGTGTTTCTTTCAATTACTCACCACTCCATTCACAAGTGCACACTATCAACCAGGCTGACAGTCTATCTGTACAGTTTGCATCAAACAAGAGTGAACAGTGCGAATTAAAAGCAAAGGGCTCTATGTAAATGATCAAGCAAAGACATGCAAATGGAAGTCAATCAAATGATGGCGGTGACTAATAGAATTAGAGGCAATTAGGGAGAACCAATTAGAATGAGCATTTCTCATCATAGTCATCATGGCGGCCATTACCGCCTGTCTGTTATCGATGCACACACAATGACGGCTAATCAGTGAAATAAGCCACATTAATGGAACGCCACCATGAGGAATGCCACTGATAATGCGACCGGCAGTGAGGTCCCTTAATTTGACCGCTAATCAAAGTGAGACACTTTTAATTGTGCCTCAAGACAATGACCGTCATCGGACGGGTTGTGTGCTCGGGCAAACGCACCAAACAGATGTAAACAAACTAGTAACGACGCGTACAGGCACTAAAGTACGTAATAAGGTCCAATTAGAGGACAGGAGAGAACTGTGACGTAACATGATCAGACATTACACATTACGCGTTTCTGTTCGATATTTGAGGTAGATTGTCCAAGCAAACGATGCTCACAAGAGTGCAAGTGTGCAATTTGCGACAAATGAGATCGCTCACAAGAGAGGTTAGGTTGTTGTTGCTCGGACAGAGATTAATTGAATAAATCAGGCCAAATTAGGCCAAATGGACGCCTTCCTCAATTGAAGGACATGTCGTGCATCTTGTCCATCATGTGTTCATCACCGAAAACGTCTCGAGCACTTCACTTATCGTCCGGTTCAATTGGTCGGTCGAAACAAATTGACAAGTGAGCTAATGCCGAGTTCAGTGCAAGAGCACTCGAGTACTGAACAGGGGCCGATGCTTAATGCATGATTGTAGTAATTTTGTAGGCAAATAAACTGCAAGTCGGACAAGTCACACGGCCAAATTCAGTCGATCAGCACGATAGATAGAATGACGCGAAAGATGAGACTTCAAGAACTGTAAGGAATCTCGTTACAGTCACTTAGAGAATCAAGCACAAATAGTAGTAAGTGCTGGATCTAGTTTAAACTGAGATCGAATTGCAAAATTCAAATAGACTGCCGTTAGAGTGCATCGATGTGGTCTACAAAAGGATCCACGAGAATCAGTAGGCGCACAAAACTCTACACAAATTGGTTATTTGTTCTCTCCAAACGATCGAATTGGTGATAATACACACCAAAACATTAGTTCGGGGGTATTGGTGGCTAAGTTGGCAGGTTGCCAAATCACCACAAGACGTCATTTGGTGATTGGCTCCCAACTGGTGAGCGATGTCAAGTTCAGATGGTACCCATAGAGAAACATTCGCCACGTTGACAAATGCAAAGAACTCTGTATCTAAATGGCAAAAAGCAAGGAAAGTGGTCACAATGAAGACGGTCATTAAGGAAACTGAATGTTGTTGATGTGTTGCTTGCTTGGGTTGTGCACTTGAGTAAAGCAGATTTCCGTACGATAAGCGAATTACTGCCGATGTGAGCCTGGGTCGGCTGGCTAAGGTGGCCACAACACCAGGACAGACAGGAATGCCACTGGCAGACAAAAGAAGGCAATCGACAGGAAGGAATGGAGCAACAATAAGTTTGTCAAGTCGCATAACAGAGATTGTACCGAGTGGCGAGCAGACAGTTAGCACTTGATCTGGGGAACAGCGATTGTCTATATGTGTATTAGTGTGTATATGCAAGTGACCATCGAGAACGTCTACCAACGGACGACTTGACACTCGACTCGAGTCTCGATGGAAACTTTGTCCGGGCACAAATGCATGCAGCAGTAAACAAACAAACAAGCGAACAAACAAAACGACCGAGCGGCAAATCAATTTAAATCGACAGAGCAGTGCTCGGTTAAACTGATTACCCCAAGTGGATAGAATGCCGAATTGGCCTAATGTACAAAGACACAGTTGGTCTGATCTTATGGCTGTTGCAAAGTGGCACTCCAAATAGAAGTTAATTTCATTTTCGGATTTATTTGCTTGTGGAAAGCAAAATGGGTAAAGTTAATTTTTCCAAGCAATTTCTCCATCTTCTCGGTCAGACAAGCGAAGACAAATGGAAAATGTGAGCTAATTGAGAAGTGATGAATGTATGGCACACATTTCAGTCACAACACACCACAACACACCACACGCATCATGCAGTATACACATCATGATGCACATCGCGGAACTGGGCATGAATTTTAAAAGCTTCAGTGGCAATCACGAATCGGTGGCCAACTGGCGCCTTCCCTTAATTCGGCCAAATTGCTGCTTACAAACAAATTGAATTGATGTAAAACACGAGACAAGTGGTCATCAAAAAGACGCCATTCATGTACACAAAGCGACCAATACAAATTGGATTGTCGCAAATTGGAAAATTGCACTCCAATTGGACATCTCCAGTGGACGAAGCCCACAGTGCCATCACTACAATTGCATCCACTACCGCGCATCTGATTGACGCCAGCCACTCACTGCAAACGGTTGTGCAAAGAAACGATAAGCCAGTTAATTAGAACCGGACTTGGCAAGACAAAGGAAACAGCCTGAAGTTGACATGGCGCCAATAAAGCACCGAACGAAGGTGCCGAGGGTGAGTTGCAAGACCAAGTGACACAAGGACGCCTAACAAAGCCCAATGGCTTCGCTCACAATTGCTGCTTGGCGCCTTTGGTGGCACTTTGCACACAAGTGCAGTGAACGCACTCGGACAATTACCGCCATTACAAGCGCCATTGTGGCTCGGTAGGATCAGCCGAAGAATGAAACGAACCCGTAGGTAGAGCCGTGCCACCAGACAATATCCGCGTTCGGCATTCACAAACTGAAAGGTATAACTTGATGGCGGCAGTGGTAGTTGGCCAACTCAACGAGGTGGCCACTTAGGCAATTAAGTGAATGAATGAAATGAATGGATATGTTCGAACATGTCTACATTTGGCCATCGAACAAGATTGATAGATGTGCACATTGCCACTGATTCAATTGATCTCCTCCAAGGCGCCTGGTGGTCAGGTAGCTTTGATGATGCCTATGGACAACAACACAACAACAGACAAGCCTCATTTGTCTCGATTAATCCTTTCTCTGCAACCGGCAGTGCAAGTGACCAGGGAATCAAATAGACAGCTAGTTGCGCCTGTGGCCAATAATTAGACCAATTAATCGAGTTCAATCAGAGCAGATTGGATCGAGATCGAACAAGATGACAATGTCAGACCGAGTGGCCGCATGGCGGAATGACTTTGTCAAAGTGTGTCGTTTTTGAATGCACCAATTGGCCAGTAGTTCATTGACATGGTGCATCACATGGAAGCAAACACAACTTGGCTACACTTTACAATTCAATTAACATTCTCAATGCGCCAACACGAGGAGACGTCAATCGGATTATGCTTGGTGGCTTGCATTCCGATTCGATTGGCACCGATTGCACGAACAAAGTGCACATCGGAATAAACAAATTCTATTCTTCACTGAGCCATTCAAAGAGCAATTTGCCAGAGTGACAGACCAGATGACAAGCAAAGCGCAAACACAACCAACACAACAAACAGGCAAACAGTTTGTCAATCTAATTTAAATTGAAATCATTTAACAATCGATACATGTGTGCAGGGCACAGTGACAGTGCTGAAGGCAGTGCTCTAGTGCCTTTGCATGCTTGAACGGTACCAATTTATTCATTCATTCGCTGCAAAGGATGAAACAAAAGTTTGCGCCATTAGATCGAACCGAACAAGTTCATATCGGCAATGGCACGGAAAAGATCAATGGCGCCTTGGCCATCGGTGGAGGGTGCTAAGGGGTGCCAAGGCTGCACAATAGAGGGCTAATCGAATTAGCCAATAGCCGAACGGGCAGACCGGTCAATTAACAGGCAAAACAAACGATACCATTTTGACAGGCTAAGTAATGGGGCGAATGTTTCCACATTGCTGCAACAATGCCTAATCGGACGCCTAAGCTAAGAACTGAGTGAGTGTGCGAGTGAGTGAGTGAGTGAGCACAAGGCTAATAAATAGATTGGCAAAATGTAAATTAAATTAGTGTGATAAATTGCCACCAAAGTGAGAATAAGAATGCATCCGAATAGATTCAATTGCACTCGGAACAGTTCGAGTCAATCTCCAGGCAATGGTGCACTTTCCTTTTGGGTACCATTTATTTGTGTTTGTGTTGGCGTGCCACTGTTTCATTGGTGTCGAACTGTACGCTAACTAGTGTGCCAACAAATCGAACAAGATAAAGAGTGACTCGGCATGGATAGAGCCAATCAAGCCGAGTTCGTCAGTGTCGCCCCAAGAAGTATTCAATTGGATCGCATTCGATTGGTTTGTAGAGTCAATTCCGGTGGTGGTAATGGCAGATTGTGAGCAGCTTATTATCAGACAATAACAAAATGCCCTTTGCCTTGCTAATCGATTTAGCCAAACCACCAAAAGACAAACCAGACCGAGATGGCCACTTGCAAAGCGCATTTCCGAATACGAAAATGCATCACAAGCCTCGATCAGTGCAGTCGAATGTTATGGCAATAAGCAAAACAAACAGAGCACGACCAGACCAAAGGATAACTGTTTGATGCCGCATGTGTTGGTTGTGCCTTAAAATGAATGTTCATTCCTGGTATGGATACATCGGTTTGGGCTCCTTTTACAAACACCAGAACGTACAGCAACAAACAAAGAGACAAACAAAGAGGCGATTTATGGGACGCTTAAAAACCGTTTAAGAAGCGAGCAACGATTTATTGGGCGCAGTGCTCAGTTGGCAGCAAGGCACTAATAAGGCCAATGGTGGCGCCCAACAATGCATCCCATTGCGGACTGTTGCCTGTGCACTCATTGATAGGACGCCAAATGCAGGACACGGATCGAATCATAGGCGAGCATGGACGTATTACTATCCACATCCATTATCTCGCCCGATGTGACAATGAATAATTAAAATTAGACTCGTGTCTACTCTCACTGACAGTGCAATGGCCAATGTGTGTCTGTTAGCGAAGTAAACTCAAATTGTAATCCCGACCAAGCCGACTGCGACAGAGTGACAGTGTGATTCACAATTCCGCGCGTCTCTTCAACAGTCCCAAAACATCTGCACATCATTTGTTTGCTTCTATTTGTTTTATGCAATAAATCGACTACTATCTGGTAGAACCAATTTGATGGGAATTAATTTGTCAGACATTGGCATCACAATACAGATGGAAGCAATCAAGTGCAGTGCAGAATATTCGCACGACCTAACATAACGTAAACATAGTGAGTTCTATTTACCTCGAATGCGATTTCGCAATAGGGAAGTATGGAGATCAGCTGATTGATGAGAAGAAGCAATAACTGATTGAGTGCCGGTCGCGGATTAGTCGGAGCAAATAAATTAGAAGTGAGACGAAGAATGATGCAGCTGAGCTACAACACGGCGGTTGATAGTTGTTGGCGAAGTGATCGATGAATGAGATTGAGCTACCAGTACATCCTAGTCGTCCTTTGCGAAGATTCGCCAAATGCCAAGATTAAAGAAATTATGTAAATGGACATGTGGCATAGTGTTGCTCGTGATTTTGAAGCGGCCAAGGAAAGCGATTTGACACAAATAGACATCCAAGTGGTTATAAAAGGCAATGCATCATGCAACGCGATTCACGACCACACAAAGACATAACAAAAATTAGCGACTTCTCACAAAAAAGCGCCGAAATTGGTGAATAAATCGAGAAATTGTAATCGAAATGACTCGTTTTGGAGGCTTCACAACAGGACACAAACATCATACACATAAACGGCAATGGATTGGTTTTTATTTCCGATTGATCGAAGATGTGAGGATTTGCCGAGAATATTGTCAATGATCACACAAAACAAACGAACATTTGGCACAGGTGCCGTCAAATGGCACAAAAGTAGAAATGTCACGGCTGAGTGTCGGTCCCAGCATGCTCAGCTGGTTTGTTGTGATGCCGCACTAGCTGCTCAGAGTGACTGTTGCTGGTCTCGTCGGCAGGAATGGCCACATTGTGTGGCCACCGAGATGCGAGTAACGAGTACCGATCGGAGTGTCGTCTGAATGGCAACTAACATTGAAAGCAAACAGCTCGACTTGCCAAAGCCAGTCAGACAACGTGAACGCGATTTCCTCTCTCGCACAATCGTGGCATTTCTTCGAGCATAGCTTAGATCCCTGTGAAGTTGTGGTCGCACATTGCGCGTGGTAGGAGCATGGGCAGATGGAACACTAAGGCGAAGATGAAAGCAATGCGCGGCAAAGGATAACTGGGAGAGGCCAGTCGATGCGGACGGTAGGCGAGATGCACTGGCCCGATGAGTCAGCTTGATGATCGACAAACTACCTGACAAGAAAATGATGACCATGCTTCACTGACTACCACTTGCCAGACCGACCACACAAACAAACAAACAAGTGGCTCTGACTGTTACGCCATCTGGAACATCTTTACCACACTGGAGTCATCTTGAAGTGCCACAACGATTAGTGCTTTGACAATCGATTCGGTCCACTGACACAACTGTCAAGTTAATCACTACTTACCGAGGTATTTATAGTCGATCTGGTTATGTGATGCCCAGCTATCGATCCAATAGTGACATATCGTGACCATCGCCACCTCGCACTGACTCTGGCCATAAGTGAACTGCTAACGTGGTGGTGAGTTCACTTTCCCTAGGTGATGCAATTAATGGCTCACTAGCTATCCAATCGACATGCCAATGATCGAGTCCAATGAGGCAGAACTAATTGCTAAACAGGATCGATTCTGGCAAGTGGCAATTTGAATGTTCCATTGGCGTACTGCACCGTCCATTGGCATGGCCAGCGGTGCAATAAGCTCTAATCAAGTGCAACCATTATGCTAGGTTGCAACTCTCACTTGTGCCATTAAGTACACTCCACAGTTTTCATTGGATTAAGATGCGAAAGAGAAACAAGTGATGAGTGCCTTGCTAATTGTCGATTACATTTGCGACGAACCCTGCTGGATTCAAAAATTTGCCGAACGAACATTTGTGCTCGAACCAATGGCCATACATTGTATATCCAAATCGATGCCAATTAAATTGACCATTTTGTGCAGTGCGGTGCAGAGTAATGAATTCGTTCATTTTTGGCTAAAGTTACTCTAGTGCATCTATACCCTAATGGCTGCCGAAACGAAATAAATTAAATCGAAAACAGAATAATTGCAAGCGAATTAACAATTCGAAAAGTGCATCGGTCGATTGCTCTTTCCAACTGCACACAAATTGAACTAATCTGCATTAATATTCGTTTTAAAATATCTGGACAGTGTGGAACGAGTGCCAAACGGTCCTGGAGGAGGCCATCTAATTAGCACTTTGGAAAGCTTAATTATGATTATGAGTGGTACATTTGCATATGCCAACCGTCTCAAACTACCCTTCATTGCACTAATGACCGATCACGTTCGGTTATCTAAGTTTGCAAGACCACGTTGTTAGTCTCAGTGGCTTTTATATTGAACGTTTGTCTTGGCCCATGCACATGTCAATCGTTTGTTACGATGCTCACCACAACTGTCAGTTCATTCATTGCTTTATTTGCATTGCTTCATTGAGCGAAAGTGCAATTCAATTATTGAACGCTCGGTGAGAGGCCAAATAGGTACAAACAGTAGTCGCTAACATTAATGCCATGATGAGCAGCAATTCTCGGTCACGCTCATCCCAGGACAGAGGATGGCGTCGAGGTTTGTTGATTTATTTCTTCCGCTTAGCACCCATTAACTGACTGGAAATGGCCGACTGCATCATAAAGATGACGATGATCGGCAGAAGGAACATTAACTTTACTCATAAGGCTGATTTCATTAGTCTAATTGGCCTGTGACCGATTTGTGTTGATTACTATTTACTTGCGTTCGATCTTTAATGTCGATGACACTAGATCCAACAACCAATCGATTCGTGACACTTCTCCCTGTACAATCAATCTAATCACTGTGACCGGTTTTCCCGCTCTAGCTACTAGAAATTGAACCCGAATTGGCTACAATTTGAGATTGCATATAGCTAACATTGGAGACTTGGACTATCACAGGAGTGATCCTTGTGTCACTTGTTTACTATAGCAATTAATTAACGCTCAAGCCGATAGTTACCATTTGCGCAATTGTCAAGAATTGGTTGGTGTGTGTTATCGACTGGTACAGCGGACCATTTGCTTTGAGTTGGTCATTAGTGGAATGAATGCTTTGTTTGCTTGTCACCGTTAAGTACCGCTAATACGTTCTACAATTAACATTGTTCGACGGATGGCACCTAAATGATTAGGCCAATCATAATTAACATTAATGCTGATGGCGCATTGCAGTGGTGCTACAGTGGCTGTGGACACTTGCTTCATTTTAATTAGAACGTTATTCGCGCTATTACTTCTAGGAAGGGTAATTTTAGATTCTGCCAAGCCGCAATTTGAATTCTCCAAAGTATTGAATGACAATTTTATGCTCAGCAAAGCAAGAGACAATGAGCCATCTTATATTTGCCTTAATTGAAATAGACTCGAACGAAACTATTTGAGAAGAGCCAACACTATGCATGTCAGTGCATTGCAACATTGTTCAGTAGCCGGAAAGTTATCAACATTTATAACGACTTTCAGTGCAATCTGCACATATGAACAATTGGCCCAACAAGAGCAAGAAACATTAGTGCCCAAGCGGACACAAACAAATGACCACAGAAGACAATCGACCATTCATCAGCGTCCATTGAAGGTATGATTTGCACTGAAGGGCTAATTTAATTACTGTATAGGGATGATGCCATCACGAGAACCAGTGCCGCAATCGAGATGCACTCGGCAATATTATGGGCTTAGTGTGAGCAAATGATCTCGATGGGTCTAGAATGGCACTTCAACTCGCTAAATCCAAACATCTACATCTCAACTTTTCCCTAATCGGCTATTTTTCTCTTTCTTCCATCAGTGCCAATAATAATGGCTAAAGTGAACAAGTGCTTACTGCTCAATGATTCGAGTCAGCTAACGACGATAATTGCCACTGAGGCCAATCACTGTAACACTGGAGACTTTCTTTTGGTGTAAATTTAGAAAATGACAATTAAACTATAATGCCAGAATGCAATTAGACTGAGGACAACAACAATCCACTAATCTTGTAGACATTCACCGGCATGTGAACTAAGCGATGCGATATTTATAGATAGATCAAATGAGATAAAGCGAGATGAGATGCTCGCACGGACAATTTAACCACTTTCTATTGTGTGCGAGTGTGTAAGTATGTGTACAGTGTATAAATGTACATTCATTCAGATGGTATTTCTCCTCTAAACGGTAATAGGTTTGAGACATACCGAGCTGGTCACTCTCCCGTAGTTGTCAGTCGCTACTCTGGTCCACTGGTGTAAATGACACCTTTCCTGTATGCTACACACTCCACATACATTCCAAATGGAAATTCATTTGTGCACACGGAGTGATTAATTTGACTGACCTGACAAGTTTGGATAATTCATTTATCACATAGTCATTTGATCACAGCAATTCTACTCGATACAAACTGCATCAATTTAGTCAATTTTCATTGTTTCCTTTCCCGGCCATTACTCTTCTAGAATATGTCCCTGTTTGTACAAAATTGTGAAATTATTTTTCAGGTAATTGATTGTTTTTTTAATTAGCTCAATAGAATAAGTGTTAGCTAGAATACTTAATTGCTTATTTCTCTGTACATTCTACTAGAATGGCTGAGGTATTAATTATCAATACAGACTAATTGACTTATAAGTTTTGCTTGCAAATTTGTCAAATTGACACAAATTAACAATTCATGAGCGAACTTTATGGGCACGCTTGTTCACACTTTGAATGTGCACAAATATTAACTCAAAATAATTCGATTACACTTTGATTTGTTCACAGTAGAAATCAATAAATTATTTGGCAGTGACGTTTGAATTGTCATTAAGTTGGCCAATGCAAATGATTACTGCCTGTTTGTGAGCACCGAAAGATAGACCACTGCGTGACAAATCAAATCTCGATCTAAATCAATTGATGCCTTCAGAGATGTGCTCTAGTGTACACTGTACAGTGAACATTGCTACCAGTGCATTAGAGTTGTGCCTTGTGGCCTGCACCACAGACCATGGTCAAGCAGTGCTAAGGTATAACTATAGTGACGAAAAGGCTATTACATTGAGTGTATTGGGTTGTCTTCAACCAGTGACAGTGTGCTTTTGGTCGCTTCTGGATCGAGTGAAATTGAAATGGCCACTGACAGGCTGGAAATCGATCGATCGAAAGCAAATGAAAAGTAACGACATTTCGATCTGTAAATCGATTGACATTTTGGGCAGTGGGCACTGCAAAATTGCATTCGACTCCTTACTTCACCGAGCAGTGATAATACTGATAAGTGCAAACAGCAATCAACTGAATGTTTGCTCAGCGTTCAAGGCGCGATGTTTCTATTCAAAATTGCTTCTCTCCGATTGAAAATACATTTAATCTAGGTCCCTTTGGAACCTACGAATTTCCATTAGCGACAATAGCACTGTTCGATTTGGACCGAGTTGGAAATCTTCTTTTTGCCCACAGCAACAACGAGTATTATCACATTGTGTTGTTTGCTTTTGAATTAAGTACAAAGTGTCTGACGAGTATTGCAACAAGAGGATAACATCGTCTGACAGGTGCTGTTGTTGGCGAGTTGAGCATTGAAGAATTGGTTCGAAATGATGCGTGAGATGTCGGCCGGGACGAGTGCGGACGTACGGACGCGTTGCCGGTAGTGTTCAGTGTTGGTGTAGGTGGTGGCCGTCTCTGGCAATCTCTTCTCCTCATGTCAGCACTAGTTGGTGAGAGTGAACAATCGACACATCCATGCAAATTAGACCAGTGCATGAGTCGGCACGAGGATGGTCAACTGGACTGGCAAACAGGGCAACACAATGGATGGCGACTTTGCCGCTCACTGGCAGATTGAGATCGCCTTTTAATAGCAACAGGAACAGTGATCGAACTGAGCCGACGAACAATCGATCCTTAACAGTACAGTAATTAGAGTGATCACTGATGCCACCAAAGTGAGCCCCTCGGAAAAGGCCATCACCGAGCAGTCACAACTTACCGTACCTTCAGTGACAAATTGATGCTCCTGTTAGTGGCAGGTGTTGATGCTACCGAGACTGTATACTATAGTCATGGCCCAGTGGCTAATTTGAGAACACTTTGCCACTATCAATCAATCTACAGTCTAGACCGGTTCGTGTCTGGCTGGTTGCAATGAATTGCAATAAAGATTGGTTAATTTATTAATTCATACATCAATAATCCAATTAATGAATAAAAATAACAAATCAAAAGGGGGCAATAATAAATCGCTATTAACAATCAAATGATAATGGTGATTATGGCGTGAACCACGTTGACCAACATAATGATGAGGCGCTTTTTTGTAAATGATTTACTAAAAAATAATATATATATTTATTTATCTATACAGTGTGAGAGTGGTCGTGAGTACATTCAAAGCTATTTATCGCTGGTGTCAACCAAGCGAACCAATAAACGATATTGAAGAGAATGACAAAAAGACATTCGAAACCGTTGGAAAAGATCAACAAGTGTTCGATGCAATTTGAGTCGATTAGGAAAAATCGAGCAAACTGAGACTGACAAGCAGCAGTGAGGCCGATATGAACGTGTTCGTGTGCATTCATGTCGGATGTGTCTGTTTGTGTGTGTTTGTGTGTACGAGTAGAATGCTTACAATATCACATAGCACGATAAGGACCTTTCATTTTAAGGTATTGAATGACCAGCGAGGGGCCACCGTTTACAATATCGGTAGGAAATTGAGAAAGAGGACAATTTTCGATGCTCATTATTTGCAAATTGGCACAGAGAGCGAGTTCAAAAGGAAGGTAATGAAGGTTTGGGTTATCGTTTATGTACAAAGCTTCCAAGTTTTCCAGCGTTCCTGTTTTGAACAAACAAACAAACATAACAATATGAGTCAAACAACAAAATTAATAAAATTAATATATTACCAATTTCTTGTGGCAAATTTGACAGATTATTCTCACCAACACTGAGGAAAGTGAGACGAGATAAGTGGCCAATAGCGCGAGGTAGTGATGTTAGTTGATTGTTCTGAAGCACTAGCCTTTGCAAATCGTTGAGGTAACCTATTAACAGACAATAATAACATTAAATAACAAAATAAAATTGCCATTCAATTCCACATTACCGATCTCGTTAGGTAATAATTCAAGTCGATTTTCTTCCAACTCTAAAACACGCAACTTTGTCAAACGCCCAATTGAGTTGGGAAGTTTTTTTAGATTGTTGTTGCTTAAGATAAGAACTTCTAAATTTTCTAAATGTTCAATGTCCTCGGGAATTTTAATCAACTGATTTGTTCCTAAGTTAAGCTCGACCATGTTTGTCCATGTGCCGATGTCCAGCGGTAAAGATGCAAGCTGATTGTCGACCATGTTCAACTTGGTCAAGTTAGCGGCACGAGAAAATATGCCAAACGGTATTTTGGCAATTTTGTTGTGTTCCATGTTGATAGACTTTGAGAATAGTTAGCGGACAAAAGACAACAATGGAAATTTACATACATTGACAGAACAAAATTGAGAAGGACCTCCGACTGGGTAAGAAGTGAAATTGTTCCTGGACAGCGTCAATGTGGTAAGGTTATGTAGAGTAGAGAGAAGTCCTTCGGGTATCTGAGAAAGCGAATTGTTCTCCACATTAAACTCGGTCAATTTGCCGCAATTACTAAGCGATCTTGGCACTGAAATAAGGCGATTATATCTGCAAAATATAAAATTATAAGGAACATTCATTAAAATTGGTCAACCAACCTTAACCCAAGCCTAGTTAGATTAACCAAATTCCCAATGGTCGAAGGAATATCCACAAGCTCATTATGATGAACATCTAAGGTTGTCAATTGAATACAATTGCCAATCTCCGACGGTAAGTGTTCGATGTGATTATTGGATACGTCTAAAGTGACAAGTTGAGTCAGTTTCCCTATGCCTCCTGGCAAGTCTTTAATCTTATTCTCTCTTAAACTCAGCATCGTTAAGTTCTGCAAACAAAAAACAAATTATACAATTGAAATCAGTGTTTGAAACTAGTAAAGTACCGTTAAATTGGATATTTCTTCATTTACAGTCTTTATACGATTAAATCTTAATAAAAGTGTCGTTAAAGATGTAAGATTGTAGACAACTTCGGGAAGCTATAAAACAGAATAAAAAATCAGCATTGCAATCTATTGTGATTCGTTTGGCGGACTTACATCATTCAATTTGTTATGCCGCAAATCTAATACTTTAAGGCGTTTCAAATTGGCTAAGGAGTCAGGTAGACTTGAAAGTGAGTTTTCGTTAACAGCAAGAAATTCGAGATTATCTAAACAACCAATCTCGTTGGGCAAAGTGACCAGTTTGTTCTGATAAAGGTAACATTCGGTGAGGTGAGTTAAGTCCCGAATTGAAACAGGAAGCGAAGAGAGATT
Source organism: Rhizoglyphus robini (assembly GCA_023373905.1). Lineage (NCBI taxonomy): Eukaryota > Metazoa > Arthropoda > Arachnida > Sarcoptiformes > Acaridae > Rhizoglyphus > Rhizoglyphus robini. The sequence continues at coordinate 2,428,128 of JAKIJQ010000002.1, forward strand.
AGATTTGGTGAGATCAAAACGCTTCGATTGCTCTTCTTTGCATTTCTGAATCCTTTTTTCTACATCAAGCCCACTTTGGGATGTTTTCTTTCTTGTAATGGCTGGCTTTGGCTTATTCTGACCAGGCGAATGAATCATCACTTGTTTTGGTTTTCCTAAATCACTGGAAGAACTAATGCTTGACTTTTTGTCCTGCATAAATTAATATCAATATTAATGACAAACAGTAATAAAATAACCAGACCTTGATTGGAAAATCTTTGCTTGTAGATGGCTGGTCAAATGGACTTGGTGGAGGGATAGGCTCGTCACTAATGAACGAAGCCGAGTTTGCTGTGGTGGCAGCCATTCCGATCAAAGAGCCAGACTGGGCTTCCGATTCGGGCGAACTAGGACTAATACTCTGGCAAATGACTGCCCCTGGAACATCAGTCTCAGACTGGATCAGCGTGGATGGATCAACCAATGTGGGCACAGGCTCTCCTTTGTCCCCTTTGCTCCCCTTAGCGTGCTTTCGCATCCTTTGTCGGATGTCGAATTGGTTGCTTTGGCGGAGATTGAGCGCAAAGTTAAGGTTGAGAACTCGTAATTTCGTTATGTTTGCAGCTGATTATGTAACAAGTTGGTACAAAAAAGTTGGACAGTTGAGCAAACTCTGCTGGAAAGTGAAGACACAATGTGGACAAGTTTGGAAAAGAGGCAAAACTTGAGATGGATGAATGCGAAATTGCTGTAATTAGAACATAATAATAACATATTAATAATGATTATTAATGACATGAATGAATAGTGTGAATAATAATTTATAAAGAACGTTCGACTATTAATAACTTAATAGATTGCCCGAAGACACATACAGAATGAGTCAGCCAGGTGTAAGCATGGGGAATTGTGAATGAACATGTGCATGCCAAGTTAGAGGACAATGTCAAGTAGTCATCTTTGCAAATCAATCAACAGGCCAAGTAGGTGCAGATATAGGCAAACACGTACATTTGCACTTTCATGAAAGCAAGCACATGCAGACGACTTGTCATTAATGTCAAATACATCAAAGTCCAATCACCAGCAGTGATTCAATCAAAAGTGTTTAGTCACATTCACATCAACCAGTCCGTTAATTTGACTAGCTGTCACACTGGACAGTCATTCCTTACGGCAAAAGAATCTTATTGACCGCTTCATACATAAAATGAATGAACAGGCAGGTCATTGGTTATTAATGTCCACTTTCATCGTCTTTTCACATGAGATATCTTAATAAATAGAAGCTACATTGCTCTACTTTGTGTTTATTCATCATGAGGTTAGCCATTTGCATTTGATGATGAAAATAACTTTACTGGTAGCGTTTTCTATTCAATTTCAATAACAAACAATAAGTGGAAAGTTTTGCAGTAATTGTCATGATTATTGTTGAATTGACATGTCGTTGGTATATCCTAATCTCATAAAATTTACTCATTACATATATTTAACACAATGTAGCACAAATAATAATGGCAATTTAAATCTTAATAATTGTTATATTATTAGTACACTAAATTAAATCGATGAATAAGACCAAACACGTGCAAATTTCAATTGCATGAGCACATTTCCGACGAATACCTGGGTGAATAATTTGAGACGAATAACACTACAAACTCTCAATCATAAATAACCAAAGTGAACATGCAAATATCACGGCAACAAGTATTCATTGTTTAAAAACGAAACAACCGAATCAGCAGCACAAGTAAACAAAAGCAAAATAACACACATTTACAAGTGACAGTGTCAAGAACGAGTTGCATTTGCCATCAGACAAAAGTCTTCATTTGTGCCGAGAATGTCCCATATCGGCAGTTACGCCCTCCATTCACATTGACATACACTTTCTGGTCCGACGAGAGGACTCATCACTGGTCGATCAAATCAAAATAACTCACTGCAACATTTTCACTCGAACCAGTGAAGCCGGCTAGCAGACAGACTTGACTCACTCACGTTGACAACAATAAATAAAGCGATGTGTTTGACTCTCAGAAGATGGCGCTTGGTCAACAGTGCAAAATCAATTGAATTTGGTTGAGTAATACAAATTAAATTGGCTGTCAAGTTGGCCATTTTGGTGCTCTATGTGAACTATTGTGTTTAAACAAAAACACCACTCAAAAAGAATTGCGTTTGTGTGTGTGTGCCGCTTTGATGGCTATATTGAATAACTTTCGTTATAGAGTTTCCGGTGAAAGTATTGTCCTGAAATAGCTTGCGGTGACTCATTTGGTGATTAAACCTTGATTTGTGGGGCTGAAGATAACGAGTCTTAAGTAAGAAATACGTTTGCAATCATTGGAAACAACATGAATTCATTAATAAAACAAAACACGCAAAAAATGAAAATGCATTAAAGACAGGCATCTCCAAACTGAAGCACAAACGATGGAGCGTGTCAAGTGGTGTCACCTCGAATTAAGTGGCCCACTGGGCACAAAGGCACAACGAGTGAACGAGTTGTGTAAAGATTGGCGGCAAGGCGTGGATCACCAGGATCGAACCCTACGCGGGGCGATGATGAGAGTCACGGCAGTCATTAGGCAAGCAAGTCTCATCCGAAAGGTTCCAAAAATACTTTGTCGGTCTATAAATAGAAAGAGCAAGTTAGCAGCACTTTGTTTGCGCTAATCTGCACAATTTCGCCACCCTCGTGATTGTTCTATGAAATATTGAAGCAAATCACCGACGGGTCTGTCTGTTCGATAGAGCACGGACTCTGCTCCAGTCGAGACTATGTGCAAACAATCGCTTTCTACACTGAATCTACAGAGCTACTTTACAGAGTGGCCTTACTCAACAACTGCTCAGCAGTGCTCACCGGCAATCAGCTACATGTGGACAAGTCTCTGGGAGAGATGAATTCGGCCATACTCAAGGCAATATTTTGTCTGTTCATAGTGACGGTCGATTTGGTGTCTAGCAGATTAGCGAGATGGCAAATTCTTCGAATGATCGTGACTAAAAATACCGATGGACGAAGAAGGTGTGAGTGCGTGCAGTGCAGCCTCGACGAGACTAAGATACTCGCTAGTCAGCCAGTCAGTCACCGCACCATGCAATCGGCACCAATTGATGCAAGCTTGAGCACGCGGCAATTCGCGCCAGAAATACTAACAAGACAGACAGACACGAGCTGAGACTATTGCAAAACTCGGCGCCAAGCGGCGAGCGGCATTTCTTCTAGATGACTCATGCCTAGCCAACACTGTACTGGCCACTGGAAAGGCGATCGTCCTCGAGGAAATACAATTGCACTATTGCTCTTTTCAAAGTGGTTGTCGGTGAGTGCAATAGTGCAAAGGCCACAACAGGTGACTCACTGTTTAATATGACTATTTGAAAGCTAATTAAACAAATTAACACCGAAAGACAATTGAAAATTACTTAATATATAAATTGCCAATTGAAGATAACAATATGATAATAGCGAACAAGTAAGAGCTTTGATATACAAAGCTTCGCAAGCAGAAATGACGACGAATAAGCAAATTTAACGTAGTCCAAAATAAGTAAGATCTGCTAATGTCCAAACATGACACTCCAACTCGAGGAGGTCCCTTGTCGTAAATGGGAGGTGAATCGCTATTGGATGTACCTTTTCAATGAAGTGGCACACCAATTCGGTTGCACGGTGCGACTTGCATAGAGTACATTGTACCGGCACAAGACAATTGCATGCAATACTACATGATTGCCAGTGGCCGTTCACACTGCTCATCAAGCTTTGGTAATTCATTTAACTTTAAACAAAATGACCATTGTCTTCGACTATGTGCCTCAACTCGTTGCAGGTGTCAATTATTTTAAGCAAATACGCATAAAGATGACAGAGATCGCAATTTGTCAATGTAATCTTTTGTCCTGGCATGAAGAGTGTCAAACAAGAAAATCAATTGCGAATGGACGAACAAACGTGAAAATTGGACAACATTTGGCCAAGAAAAATGCAAAATTTAAAATCGGCTTTACATTGTGAATCACAAGTAGTGATTTGAGTCTAGAACCTAGACTGGGATGTCGTGTTGGTGCACTGTCATCTTGAATGGGCACTACATCGCCACATGTCCACTGAAGTCCAGTTTTGTGAACAAAGTCCGGACAAATGGAAATGTGTCACCAAACAAAGCTGTCATAGACTGCAATTATTCTTCGATCATCCGTGCAATTCTAATTGACAAATGTCGGAACATTGCAACGGGATTTGAAATAAAACAATACACATAACAAGCTGTAATGAAGACAACTTGCAAATTGCAAGTTGCAATTGTCTTCTTAGGTGGTATAGCACCAAATGGCACAATGTTCTATGCTTCGATGAAGATACAGTTTGTTAATATAAAAAAAACATTTAAACATTCGAGTCTTAATTATTATGTAAAGCACTTTCCATACAAATGCCATAATGGTTAACTATAAATTCATTGGAAAATTTTCTAGAATTAAATTGTTTCACAGTTTGTAACTATAATTATCAATTAGCAAAATGAACCTGTTGGTAAATCAGTTAAAGAGATTTTTAAAAATCAATGTTATTTGGATTACGACGGAAACAATTGAGAAGTAATCATTTTCAATTGAAATTCAATTAATAATGTTAGAAATACGCAATGTCAAATAGTTCAAAGTTAAATGAATCAAATGGAAATCAAGATGAAACCAAAGAAACATATAAAAGAAATAATCACTGACCATCATTGTACAGTGTACACTGTAATGTGGAATATGGAATGTGGAAGGTGAAGTTGCCAATTTGGTTGAGTTTAATTCGAATTACTCACTAGTAGTGACCAACAACTATCTCAAACACTTGGGGAACATTCATACAATCAATTTTAAAACCAGCAGTTTATCAAAGTATTAGTGTGTACGTTGCATACATTGGTAAACACATTAAGATCGAAACACTTCAATTTAGACATAGCTCAGAATCATTTGAATAAAGTGTAGATCTTTTTGTGGTTCATCGAATGGACTAGAATTTGGCATGATATAATTTAAAAAACAACAGTAGAAACACTCCCAAACTAAGAAGCTAATGTGTGATGAGATTGCTAGATCGTTAATTGAATAAATTGCAAATTCACCTTAATGCAATATTGTTATAATTTGTTGGTCGTGTTGTGAATAATGGGCAAGTTTTTGTGCTGCATGAACATGAACTCGAATCAGCATCGATCAACTATGACTGGCAATGGCGCTGCTCGCACCAAGAAGACTAATCGTGGTCACTACAAAAGTGATCAGATCGTTGCCAGTTGCATCGAGCATCTCTGAGCATCGAGTCTGACTTACATCTATCGTAAGCTCTACTTGATTTAGCTGTTCTACCTGTGCTAATTGTCCTTATAGATATCTATTGACATTTGTCTGAACTATCTTGACCTAACCTGTGGACTTTTCTATTTATTCACTAATTTAACTATTTTATATTCATTATTCTTTTATTCAATAAACACATTTTACTCAGAACAACCGACTTTCCAATAGGTCGCAAAATAGCAAATCGACTTGTGCAACACCTTTACTACTAAAAGCTTCTAAATTAAAGCATTCTTCCGGAAAATTCTTAGGAAAATGTCAAGCAAATATAAAATTGCCAAGCCTTTACACTTGTCAATCGAAGTACAGTAGAAGTTAAACCAGCCTAGTTCACTGTGGTTATTAGAAAGTGATCGAATCGAGCGCACATTTGCAATTTTCGCACCAGCTAAGTAATGATGATGTAATAGTAAATGGAGTTGCAGGGTAGCCATTGGTTGGGCCGAGCAATAATTTCTGCTTGATGTCCACAGACCACAATGAAAGTAAACAAGCACAAGCACTGTGACTACCATTCTGTGCATGCACTTGATGACGTCAATGGGACTAATTCGTTTATTCTCTTGTATCAAACACATCGATAACAGTGACCGACAAATACTTAATCCAATTGATCTCATCACAATCCGAAATAAATTCAACTTGTGGTCAATTAATATTCGTGTCAAAATGAATGTCACGAAGAGGTCATAATGTAGAAGACACTTTCACTCAACCATACCTGATACATTCGGTTATACATACGAAGTGTAAGGCCTAACGGCAGATATAAATCAAATCCAATTGGTTTGATCGATTACGACAATCGAATCCCAAATAATTATGGAGACAATCTCAATTGGCAATCTATTTAACTTCTGTTTGACACACAAAATTTCTTGTCGTTGTAATAAACGACTGAATGAGTGTACTTACCGAATGTGCTGCTGGAATTGTGCGAGTTGTACTTTATTTTGAACAAAGACTGGTCCCTGGATGTAGCTTCGGCGTAAGATTCAGTCAAAAATGACTATTTGTATTTTTTGAAGTGCGAAGAATTTGTACTGAGTTGATTTGGGATGGCTTGTATGTCGACATGTTGATCTTCGATCAGTGGACCATGTACATAAAGGTGCAAACAAAAATGGACACTTTCTTAATCATGCATGATGAGTGTACTTCAAGAGGCGTTGACTTCAAATAAATTGCAACTAACTAAAAATTCAGCTCAACCAAGGTGGACCGTACAACAATTAAACATTAAACATCAAAAAGCATTGCAGTGAAGTGGTCAAGTGGCACAGTTGAACGGTGATGAGCCATCGGCGGTGGACAGTGATTGCACTCTCTGTCAGTGAAGAGCAACAATGGCGCGAACAGATCGAATGGGATTGTTTGTCGGTGCGAGAGTGTCGGAGGGACATGCAGGACGGATGCACAGCAAGGACCAGACTGAAAGTGATCCACCGATCCGGCGAGTGGAAATAACTGGACTGCCACTCTCACTGCTCCAGTGGCATGTCTGTCGTGAGTGTGACGTGCGGCAGCATTTAACACTCGTCCGGCTGTGGTCCGATCGGATGAGACGGGCTGCACGACCCAGTGATGCACCGTACATCCGAGAGCGCGCATGTAAACAACACACCACGCTCACCAAGGCCCGAACGCAGACGACCAGAGGACCCAGAGTGGGCGCAGTGAGGTGCCAACAGTGTCCAACAATTCTTAGGTAGCGAGTGCGGCTTTCTTAGGCCGACTTGCCTCGGCAAACCGTACCGCTCTGGTGCACTGATCAGTGGCTTCTGTGGAAAGGATGCATTCACTATAGCCTTTCAGACAGACAGGACCAGACCAGCTATTCGGTTCGAAACGATACATTGGCGGTGCTGAGCCAGTGCGCACCTGCCGCAGCAGACGCGCCGATTTGGATCCCAGTGCGGTGGGCATGTGAACAGAGGGCAGAGGTACGCCGAGTGGCGGCCATGTGAACCTCTCCGATCTGGTGGCGAGGCCGCCCACTTGCTTGCAATAAAGACGCCGGCGCGGAGCAATGCACACAGATGATTCGCCCGATCACATCGTCGATACATCACGCCACGGCATCACACAATAGAGCCGTGTCGTAACACTCCCAACCAGCCTGTCTCATTGTTATCGGTGGGCCAGTGTGCCATCACTTGCATTTGTGAGCCCAGATGTGACGTATCAGATGCCAGGGTGACACACAACCGAACACATGTGCCGTGAGCCAAGCGGCCGCGTGTGTCTGCATGCCGTACCACAGAGAGAGTTGGCGCCACGCTAAATTAGGCCATCCAGGATTTGTTTTGGTGAACTCGTTTCGTGAACGTGAACTAATAATGCTCACGGTTTGACCCTGACAATTGGCAGCCTCAGTAAGTGTCGACTGGGAACAGAAATAAATGCTGCCGCACTGACTGATGCGAAGTTAAGCCTTGCTGACCTCGCTTTGCCTCCAAGCCCGGAAAATCAACTACAATATGATGCACTGACTGCAGACGCCACAGTGTTCGCTTCTGGTTGTATTCTTTATTTCTTGTTGTCACATTTCGCATTCTTTCCGTTGCCGGGTTCGAGGTTTTACGGCCAAGGCAAGAAAGAATTCTTCGACAGAGAGAGAGAGAGAGAGAGAGAGAGAGGTCACTAAGATTTGATTAGAAATAGCCAAAGACGATGTCTTGAATTCTGTCCGATGGTGAGATGTTAACCGGTCTGCTGTTAAATAATTCGAATGTCTCAACAGGGCATTGCTCATGGGCTCTCGAGTCACCTGTGGTCAAGTTTAAAATACATTAACTGAATGAACTGAGAGCAGTGCAATTTGATTCAACTGGATATATGACCGTTGTCACTTGTGGGTCAACGAATCGATATTGCTTCAGATAGATCGATTATGACAATAGGGAGAGAGAGAGAGAGAGAGAGAGAGAGAGAGAGAGAGAGAGAGAGAGAGAGAGAGAGAGAGAGAGAGAGAGAGAGAGAGAGAGAGAGAACAGCTGGTTTCAGTTGAGTTAGCTGTGAGTTTTATTTCGAATCCCGGAACTGTTTGCAAGCGTTCAAGGCCGCCACTACAATGCAAACAAGTAAGCCACAAACCACCCCCGCGTTGAGTAGCATAGAAGAAAGCAAATCCAGTGCTAGTGGTTTCACCTACACAGTTGAATGAGCCACTCCACTGACTGCCTAGATGGCCCAGACAGATGACCAGACCAATCGACCTCACCGAATTGGGGCATAGCGAGCTCGACTGGCTGCACTGCAACAGTATCACAATCCAGGCTGGCAATGCATTGAGCAATGCGACCGACAACAATTGAAACTGCAGAAAAGCACTATTGAGCTCAATCGTTCCCGGTTGACCCTGTCAGTAACCCGACAAGACCCACACCAAACTGACCTGCACCACTCAATGCATTGCACATCGAAAGAGAGGTCTAGGTTTTGTGAAGCCCGGTAATTATTAGCAAAATTAGGTCAGTTTAATTTAATATTTCTCATAACCAAAGCGTGTCTATATACTGGCAAAGCACTTATTTGATTATGCATTCTGTTGGCAAAGTGGTTCTTTGTACATCTGGCACATCTTTAACTCGTTCTCTGTCAAATGGCACAAATCGAATTAGAGACACGCAGCGCGCAATCTAATCAACAATCCAAGTGCACATTAGCCAACTGTCGCGTGCTCATTCCAGCATTAGCGAATGACCAATATATAATATAATATAATAATTTGCACCAAGCAAACTTGCCACCATCTTGAGACCAATCGACCATGTTCCATCTTGAGTATATACTCAATTGTAATATATTGACAGATCTGCTGTGCTTAGTACACTGTCACTATTGAATCCTTTGAATTGGTCCTTCACTCGATTGGCCAGTGTCATTGTGACATAGCCTTGAGAAATTTTACACATGATTTAGAAAGCAAAACAGATGAAAGCGTTGTCACAAAGTGGCTTAGAAAACAAATTTTATTTGTTTGTTTTGGTAACAAATCGATTTGCTTATAAGTATTATTTAACTTGTGAACAGATTGATAGATTCAATTTATAATTGACATATTCGACATATCGTTTTTAGAGATCAGCATTGCATTGCCATTTGGTTGGAACGAACCAATTGACTCATGTACACTTTGGGACAGGTCCCAGGGTAAGCATTCGACCATTGGGCATTAGGAAAACAAGTAAACAAACAAAATTGCAATCTAAAACCAACGAAGGTGATCTACTACAAACAAACTGAGACGTCTTCCTGTCATTTGAGTGACATGCTGCCAGGTGTGGCACTACCGATCTCCTCAAGCAGGGTCAGGATAACATGGCACTCTCACCAAAGTGCACTTCCACGGACTTCAATGTCGAAACAAACGCTCGGTTGAATGTTTGGTTGGTTGGTGCTTGGTTGCCAGTTTGGATGCGTAGAGAATTACACTGACAACTGACGTAGTGCTCATTGGTCAATGGTGATTGGTCAAGTGTCACTGGGGCAAAGGGACATTCGCCTGTTTGCGATGCAAACATGGCCGACTTGAAGAGGAACAATTGAAGTGAAATGAGTTTGGTTAGCATTGTCTTCTCGCTAACATTGAATAAATATGTCGAAACTTAATATATTTCCGGTGTGACACATCAAGGTAGAAATAATAAGCAATTCAGTAATGATCCTTTAAAATAGTCGATAATATATTATCATTTATGGTAACATGCGATAATTGATCAATTTGTAAATATAACAAGTGTCAATAGATCAATGTCATTAGTTCATTTCAGTATAAAGATTTCCAATGCACATTACTTTCGTCACAATAAAATGGGAAAATAAAATATAATAAAATATTAATAATATGCATTCTTAATGCTACTCGTAGAGTGAATGAATTAAAAATCAAACAAATCAGTCTGTGAATCGTCAAATAATTACCAACAAAGGCCGATTGGAGAAAAAAAATAAATGGTGAATGGAAATTAAAATAGAACATAATCAATCAATTGTAGTGCAAGTTGCAGTTTGGAACATGCAGTAATTGTACAACACCGATTAAGTACGTTCTGGTGGTTTCGAGGTGAGTCTTCAAACAATACATCCTAATTCAAGTGATTGCTGGCAAATAATATTGTACTATAATTGAGGCAATTCGAACGTCGGTTGCTGGGTGAGTTGCAAATTGCGCATTCAAACAAAACAACTTATAAATTTAAATGGCTCAGTTGGCGAAAACAAATCAACGTGGAAACATTTCAGTCTGGTTTCGATTGCGTTACAATGGTCTTGGAGAAAGATGATTTTGTAGTTGGGTGGAGATGGAGGTCATAGAAATTGTCGCTGTAATTGAACATTAAAATTGCGATGACATGATTGTTAAATTTTTTCGTTTGTATCAAGGTGGTCACAGTAAAGTAATATTTATAAAGAAGTATTCATAAACACGTTGAATAAATTGCATATTTGCAATTTATTTGGAGTTGCCGTTGCTAGAAGAGCGAGTTTCTTTAGGCTTCTCTTCAGTATTCGAAATGGCAGCATTAGTCGAATTTGGATTCATCTTATCGACATATTCTGCAAAAACATCCCTAAAGCGTGCCCATGATCGTTCTGGAATGGTAATCGATGAACGTGTATTACTCTTGACCTATGAAAAATATAAATTATACAAAAATTACAGTAAATTCAATACAAAGTACCTCAGAAATTCGCATAAACACTCCAATTTTATTTTGTCCAATATCAAAATAAAACTTCTTGTTTTCTACACGAAAGTTGGTGCCTTCAGGCAAAGAATCCCTAAAGCCTATAAAAATCAAATAATCATTAAGAATAGGAAAATAAATCAGTTGATCATTACAATTGTCCTCATCGTTACCTCCTTCTTCGCCGCCAAATTCGTCCAACAAGTCGGTTAGAGCATCTCTAAACTCAATCATTCCTTGAGCAGGAATGGCAATTTGAGTCCTAGGACCTCCATGAGTAATAGATTGCGAAACCTAATAACATTGTAATTGATAATCATATATTGTCCTCATTTGCGTTAAGTACAAAAACATACTCTAAGGAAGCGCCCACGAGGATTCTCTTTAAGATCCAGAAAATATCTTCTGTTCTCCTTGATGATAATTTCCGACTTGATCTTTCCATCTTCGGGATAATTATCCAAACTTGGAGGTCCTGATAAAGCAAATAATTGCTTAAAAAAATAACTAAAACAAAGGAAACTACTTACCCAATGAAGCATACAGTTCGGAAAAGGAAGTAAGATGGTCTCTGAATTCTCGGGCCGCAGACATCGACAAGAGCAGTCTACTCTTTCGTCCAGCAGTCCCGACCTTTATAAATAAGTTTTAGCAAAAAAAATACAAATCAATTATAGAATAGTACCTCAGCCACTTTGATAAAACGGCCACGATGATTTTGTTTCACATCGAGATAGAATCGCTTGTGTTGAATAAACAAGGTTTTGGTGGCCAATTCCTGTTCATTCTGCTGGCCCGCTTGCTGTTCCCCCCCTCCTGCTGAAGAAACTAAATAATAAATATAAAAACAATTAACAAGAAATCACAAATAATATTTATATCAAGATCTTAAAAAAAAGATAATAATAAGTAAGTTGGCGCCATCTGTCTGAATGGATTAATACTAACCACTAGTGATTGCATGCCAATAAATAAATAACAGGTATGGGAGAAGACAAATTCCGGAGAGTGCGGTGTCAGAACCGAGACGAGTTGCTCACTCTAATTTGCCACTGGCCACTAGCTAATTAGTCTCTTCTGCGCCATCCTTTGCTTTCTTTACTTTCTCTTTTCGCACACAAGTCACCGAGCGTTTGGTCTACTCGGGAAGGCATCACTCTGTTGATATACTGGTTGGTTTGCCTGTACAGTGCACTCGAACCAAAATAACTATTGCCTTCGCCAAGTGGCCACAGTCATGACCAGACCCCTATGATGGCGGCATATGTTGCTGCTCAGACTAGATCTCAACTCGACGGACTCGAATCTAGTAATTTTCGCGCGCGCAGACACACTGTCACTGTGCAGGATTGAATACTATCCAAGCAGAACATGAGACCACGGTACATGCACGCTATTCTCGATATGGCGCCCCTACACTGGATTGCTCTTAGCAGACAATAGAGACAGCTCACTACAGAAAGGAAGCCACTGTATAAAGATACAACTGATTTGCCGATGGTAGCTCGATTGTCGACTGTGTGTTCTGGCCAGCATGAGCAGGCGCAAGGAATCCTTTTGTGTTTGCATGCTAAGGGCACTGGATTCTTGGATTGACTCACAACACCCTTCTCAATGCTGCAGCATAACAACAAAGTCTCCATATTTACTATTGGAACATTGGATGAGGCCGCTACCGAAAAGACAACTCGTGTCCAATGCGAAAAATATCATAACAAAACAAGATGAGCACAGAGTAAAGAATATAATTGCTCTTGTTGACACTGTCATTGTAAAAGGTTAGCTCAGAATAAGGATAAAACTACTGAAAAGATGTAAACAAAAAAACTAGTCCATAATGACTAATGGCAAATATTATAAAGGGACAACAAAACCATTACTAGATGTTTGATGAGAGTCGTCGCCACTTCGATCGTCAGACATTTTGTGTTTCTTGACAGTTGTACAAATTGATATTTAAGAATATGATGGATTAAGTTGGTCTTATGCGGAAAGCACGTAGTACTTCTTGATGACAATCACGAACAACACTAAATTCCACAATGAAGTTACAGTGGAGATATCATGAAGAATACTGAATTGAGGTGACCCGTCGAAATTGGTTCGAGTATGTTAACTTTGATTGAACAACCTTCAAGAAAGTCTTTAGACTTTAATTAGGATGTGGCCCAGTTAGGGCCAAGAACTATTTACCTTTGTAATTATGGCCAGTGAGTTGTCAGCACATCAAAACCACAAATTCGCCCACAACAGTCACTTTCTTTGGGGGGACAGTTGAAACAGATACCAACAGCCGTTCTGTCACTTTGATTGAAACTCGGAGCAAAACACCGATGGTCGCATTCGGAACTCCGGCACAGCCCTGACACTTCGGTCAATTAGGGACTCTCTGGAAGGACAATCTGTCGGGACACAGAAACGGCAACCAGACTTTGCCAGGCCACACCAAGACACTACAACACGGCACGGGAGACAAACGATGACTTCTACTACCTCGGTGCTCGTTGAACAGTCTGTGCGCGAGTGCGAGTCAGACAGACACAGGCAAAGAGATGGCGGACTGAAGATCGCTCATAGGTTGAGTCGAGGCAACGCGCGCGCTCACTCGCCACTCGGCTATAGACCGCAACGAGTCTTCAAGTGCTCAAAGATGGAGGATTGAGATGGTGCACTGCTGACTCCAAAGCTTACTAGCCTGGCCACACACCCGGCATAGCCGATTGCGCGATCGAGACATTGAGTTGGCAGCTGTAGGATGTATACTGTCGCGCTCTTGTGGAAACTCCGGCAACTCGCTACTCAATTCCAAACAACCTGGCCCGCACCTGATAATCATTTTTAGGAAGCTGATCTAATGATAATTAGCTGCTGGATTAAGATCAATTACGATTGCATGTTATGATCGATTCATTACAGAATCAAAACTCAATTGACATTAGTAATGTCACATTACACTATCAATTAGACCAATGTGCATTAAATACAGACAATTTAGTGGCGAAATTAAATTAGCATTTTTTCTATGCCATTCAATAGGTCCAAACGTAGTTTGAGATTTTTTTTGGGTTTGCTCCATGGCCATAGATTTAAAGGAAACGTGAAATGAAGTAGCCAAATGTTTAATTGACGTGAAGGAATTTTACAAGCTGATTTTAATCACAAAAAATTGTTTACTCGTTTTCTTCGGTTCTGAGACGAGCATTTCCATTGGTCAATTTGATGGACAATTGACGGGCACGTTCAACAATATCTTTACGCTTCTTCGAAGATACAGAATGAGAGATTTCACCGCAGAAACGTCGGTTCATCATCATCAAAACTTCCAATTCCTTAAATATAAGATTTAAATGAATAAAAATATTAAAAAAGCATAAAGAAAACGTACTTTCACGTTGTGCACAAGCACTTTTCGGAAACCGTTTGGAAGCATATGCTTGGTCTTCTTGGCGGAACCATAACCAATGTTGGGCATCAAAATCTGGCCCTTGAAGCGCCTTCGAACTCTGTTATCAATACCCTTAGGTTTTCGCCAGTTTGGCTAAATAGATCAAAATTTGAAAAGTTAATACCGCGTTACAATTAATTAGTAAATAGTAAAATAGAAAACAACATACCTTCAACTTGCGGTAACGATCCGATTGATGTCGGCGAAACTTCTTAGTTCGCTTCTTGACAATTTCGGGTTTGTGAAGGGGTACGATGGCCATTTTGAAACTGTTTTATTAGATAAATATAAAGATACGATTCAAATTGCCAAGTAAATGAAGTCAACTTACGACACACGTGTTGAGGTGCACCAACAAAAGGAAGAGGAAAAGGCTAGCAACCACTCACAACTGTCGTATTGTACAAAGCAAGCGATTTGGCTGCCATCTATTGGGAAAGTTATTTTTATACCTCAAAACGATTTGGCTGTGCTTTTCCATAGCAAGGTAAATAATAAAAATTTTATTAAAAAAGGCAAATTGATAATTCATTTAAATAAAAGGATTTTTATTAAGTATTGCAAAGTAAAATGTGAATTTTGTATAATAAATCAGTTGAAATCACTAAAAATAATGTTAATAGCTGCCTGAACATCACCATTTGTGGCTTCAAGTGCCTGGATTGCCACTATATCATCAGTGATGCCTAGTTCACGCATTTGACGCAGCTGTGGTGCCCAACCGATTAATATTTGAGCTGTAGTACGAGGTTGTGATGGTTGACTTTCAGTCTGCTGGGAAGATGCAGAAGTGCTTTCTTGAGAAGGATTTGAATTTGATGGCTGTGACTGTGACTGTGAACTAGAACTAGATTGAGAGCTAGATGCAGGAGCAGTAGATGAATTTTGTAGAGCTTGTCTCAGCATATCTAACATAAAAAATTAATTTAAATGAAAGTATGAAATTTCGATATTACTTACCTTGAGTAATGACGGGACTACTCGCTTGTGGCTGTTGACGATTTTGATAAGCTCGCATCAACATTGAAGAAAAAGATTGAGTTGGATGCTCTGTTATACGACTAGTTGATGCCTGAGTGTTCGTAGAGGAAATAGAAGAAGTTTCACTCTCGTCCATTTCATCATCCGATGGAGCATCAATAGAATAATTCAGAAAAGCAGATCTGTCAAGATTATCCAAATGGAAAGGATTGTTTGAGCTAGACTCCTCGTGAAAAGTTGCTGAAATATGAGTGGCAACCTCTAAAAAATAAGGATATCGCTGTAAAACACGCTTAATGTTGTTACGATTGATATAAGAATTTAGCAATTCAGAATCACTCAAAATGCCTATAAAATAAAAATTATATTCTATTTATATTTATATAAAAGATACTAACCAAACAAAGTCGGATCACTACGCAATTCAGGGTTGACGGCCATTAAATTTTCTCGTTTTTCAAATTCTGATAAACTTTCAAGAACTTTGCGGAACAAAGGATTAAGCAAAGCGCTCTTAAGTGCAATACACATCTCTTGATTTTTGTGACTAAAACTATCTTGAGAACTTTCTAGTGAAGAACTCTGCGAAGAAGGTTCCTTAAAAACGGATTCCTTTTTCTTGGTCAAGTAAAGTATAATTCCTTTGTTGATACCATAGGAATCAAGGGGCTTAGAAAAGTCTAATGTCTTTCCAAAGCAAATAATGTCTAAATAAATAAATATAAACAAAAGTGAAAAATTAACAAAATAATGATACCAAAAGCATACCAAAAGTGTCCTTGTTCAATTGGAACAATTCAGCAATCAAGGAAGCCAATTCTTCCACAGAACAATTAAAAGTTTTCACTTCGACTCGAGTTAATTTCTTTTGCAACAAGGAGTCAATTTTGTTGCAAGCCAATACGTAATTGCTAGATTCCATGTTTGACTTGGTATAACGTCACGCTAATGTCAATTCTTGTAAGCAAGTGAGCGTGTTTAATCTTAGAGAAAGAGAATATTATTTGGTCGTCAAGTTGGCTGCCAAGTGCGTAATAAGAAAGCGGCTCGATTGTTGCAATAATTAGAGAACGTACAGTATTATTTGTTATATTGAGTAATGCTCGACAAAAGCACTTTGAAAACTTTTAGTAAGTGAACGCACACTTCACAACAAATAAACATATGATCTTTATATGAACAATTGGCTCACCTTTGTTCCATCGTACAAAGCACGCATGCGCTAAGCTTGAAGGTAATTTCTCTCGCAATGTTATGTGTGTGACCACTGGAAATACTGGCCACATGACGATGTTCCCAAATTGCATGTGGACTCTCTCCTCAATTGCCCTGCACCCGGCCCTGTGGGGCTAACTGGAACAAGGCAGTTCAGTTCATTGTCATTGGTTTGTGGTGTCTCGTTTTGTTGGAATTCACTGCCATTCTATCTGTCTTTGTTCTGACTGCCTAATGACGAGGATGGTGGCGACGACGTCGACGGTGATTAGGTCGTCGACGAAATGAAACGACGAGTACGATAATGCAGCCACAATATTGAGTATCTCTGCAATGGTCGCGTAGTGCTAACAAATATCCATTTGGTAGTAATCACCAATGGAGCTGTCATTAGCAGTGTTTATTCAACATCAAACTTAAGCTTGTTCATTTGCACATGTCATGTCAATAAATCAAGATACAAAATATTGGACAAGAATAACGTCGGGCTATAGTCAAGTTATGTGTATAAATCTGTTGCAATTGGCAACCTTAATTGTGCAATCTGATTTTATTGAATAACCTCATCTTTGCTCAGAAACCCTCAGAAATCAACCTACCTCATGAATCATGATATTCTTTTCTCACAATTGAACTCAGGAAAAAAGTACAAGCCATAATGTCACTGTGATGATCAAAACAAGTAGCCACATTGTTGTTGGTGAAGGACTGCTTTTGCCTTCGTATTTTAAGCCAAAAACGCCCAAAGGACTTGCTGATATGTCGGAGGACCGCAATTTCCGCTACGGTTATTACGAAAAAGTTGGCTTTGGCGGAATTGAAGAAAAAAAGTCCTTAGAAATTTTGCTACGAGAAAAACCGCCTGATTTGTTAGCTCGTCTTTCACAGCTTACATCTCGTTATTCCTTATCAGCGATTCACCGCAAGCAAGTATGGCAATTGCTATTGGACGTGATTCGGCCTGATATTCGCATAACTGAGGCTCGTATCAAAATTCAACGCCAAATTTCTAGCGATATTATTAACGCTCTTGAACTTATGATGCTCATTGAGCCATCACTTTTTAAATTAGAAAACATTGACAATTCATCAGATGGTCACCCCAAACTTATTGTGATGCTTTTTCTTTTCGAAACAAAACAATTGGAAATAAACCCAGTGTGTCAAAAACAGTTCGAAAAGGTCGATGTCAAAGATTTGCTTTGCATAAGTGAAGTATTTACTAAAGAATTTTTGCTTCAAAATACTCCTCATTCTCTTGAGGACACTTACTGGATATACAAACATTTTATTACTTTGGTGCAAGCCAATTTTGCCGCTTTGCTCGAAACGGTATGATTAGCTTTTATTTATTTGTTTTGATAAATATTCTTAAATTTTTAGTACGAAAAGTTTGTCCATAACTTGGCCAACGAAGATCAGATGCTGCATGTTCACTTGGTCAATAATGGCATTATCAAAAAGACTGCCCAAAATATTAGTGGCCATACTCACCTGAGCAACGGTTCCCATGGACCTTCTCACTCTCATAATCATCACAACTTAAACTCAACTTCCACAATCCATTTTTTGCAGACTGAACATCAAAAGCTTCGACAAAAGTACAAATTGTTATCTTACAGGCCTATGGTTACTTGGTTTGTTCGTTTTTTTGCTGGTATCATCCACCAAAGTTTTCTCATAAGGTTTGTATACCTTTAAACAATGGTAATTTTTATATTTATTTAATATATTTGATAGAGTGTTTGATAAACTTATTGGTTGTCTCATACATGGACCAAGGCCCTTTTATATTCTTATTTCGGTTGGCAAAGCTCTGATCACACACAGTCGAGAGCAAATTTTGCTTTTGAGCTCCTGTGATGACATCAGTAAACGACTATTATCGGTCAGTGTTTGTGATAAATGTCATTTGGGTTGACCTAAACGTTGTTTTCTTTGCAGCCACTGTCAATTGAAGAATCCGAACAGATTGTGATCAAAGCTCTTTCCAACTAGAAAATTAAAACGCACACCTTCAACAAGCATAATGATAAATAACCAGAAGATAATGGTTATCAGCCCTAGTCATGTATTCCTGTTCAGATTAAGTGCTTTAAAAGACTGACCAAAACGAAAAGTTAATTTTTGTATTTACGAGTGTTATTGATAATACCAATCTATTTAGTGGCAATTGGTGCTGTGCACAATGAATTGAGCAATTGTTTGCATATGTAATGTCATATTTTATATTTTCCTTAATAAATACATCAATTACTAGAATCTACCAATGGAATCACATAAAATGCCACTTAACTGGTCTCATCACTTTTTCTTTCATTCTTTGCTAAGTTGTATGCGTAAGTTTGTCCCATCTTGCCGTTTGCTTGAACATTGTTCATATTTGGGTGTGTCTGTTCGTTACCTTTGCTGGGATTCCTATCGTTGGATCCGCTGCTAGGACCCGCATAGAAGCCAGCAAACAAAACTAGGCCAGTCTGCTTGTCCATTAGTAAGTACACGAACGGATGGTCTGCTTCAAAGTAAGGTCCATTAAAAGTACCAACTCGTTCGATCGAAGAAGTGCTCACTGCAGCGCCAACACTGCCGTGCTCGTCAACTTTAAGAATGGCCTTATGCAATAATTCGTCCATATGGACTGCTGGTAAGGCTGGACGACTGAACATCGCTTCAAGATTGGCGTTCTCATTGGAGAACAAAGTTTTCAAGCCAAGTTGATTTCGCAATATATTCGTAATACGCGGCATTGAGTTGATGCTGAACTTGGGAATACGAATATTTACTCCAGAATTGACCTTTTCAGGCCCGAATTGGTTCACTTTACGCATTGAATAAATTAAATTAGCAAAAACAGTTGCATTGAGAGAACCCAGCAGAGAGAACAACCCAAATGTATCATCAGGCAGGAGAATAAAGAAGCTTAGTCGTGACGCCTTGAACGGAAGTTCAATGATCGAAGTTTGCAGTGCCGTGTTATAAGCATAGGCAACGGGCAATTGCGCCACCATCATCTCCACCTTGGCAGTTTGTCCGTTGATCATTCGAAACCAAGAATTCTTTTCGGTGTCTGTCGGATCAAAGCGGTATTGCCAGTCGCCTTTGAACCGAATGGCATTTACCGCCACCAATGAAGTCATCGGCGATGGAGGATTGGTCAAAAAGTTGGTAATCATGTGTTGAGTTTGCTTCTCAATCCAATCGTTGATCATGCCCAGCACTAAGTAAGATTCTTCGGCGAAGTTGACATATTTGATTGCTGACATATGATAGTGATGCAATGCTAACGAATATGTGTTCGAAATATGTAGATTTTCTTGTACAAAGATCTGATTCGAACTGTGTAATGATTTGCTCACATTGGGGTCTTCTAGAAGACTTCTTACAGCTTGTCCGAATGCTTCGTGGGACTTTGAAAAAGTGCTGTTATTCTCTGATGATTCCAAATGAAGCACTTTGGCAATTTCACTCTTGGTCAATCCTTTGGCTCCAAGGTGAATCATCATTAAAATAGATTGGATGCTGAAAGGAGAAAAAGCAATCGATTCAAGATGGCCCGTCTTCATGTCGAGACTGTTCATGAAGATTCCATTCAATAGGTCAAAGGCAAATTGCAGATGGCCGTCACCGATCCATTCGTTTCTCAGTATGTTTGACCCGATCTGAGTTCTGTTGGTTTGATTTGGAGCCACATTGGATTTGCTCGAAGATGGCAAAGGGTTCTTATGAACTTGAGATGGCACTCGTAAAGGAACAGCGATGTTTGGCCTGGCTGAGCAAAAGCAGACATGGTAGCAGTGGAGCCAGACAAACAGTTGCGTGAACAATAGCTTCATTGTCACAATCTATCGACACACTGGGCAAGTGGCCTAATGGGAAACAATCAACGTACTGCGTGCACCAAAACGACACACGCACAGAACATTGCACCAAAACGTCAACACTGACAGTCGAGATTGAAGCTCAGCAGCAAAATGGCACCAAGTGGTCACTTTCATCTCAGTGGCCAAAATAGCAGCCCAAATCATACCGCAGATCGAAGTGGTGCAGAGGTCAACGACATAGCTGAAAGATGTTTCATCGAGGCCTGTCGCGGTCAGCACTGGCAGACGGATAAAACTGGCAGGACTGGAAGAGACCAATCCAGTCTTGTGTCAGGACATTCCGTTATCGCCATTCAATCGTTCACATCGGCGAAAACTCATTTCACGGCTAAGGACATTGATCGGCATTAACTTGTCTGATGGCCATTTGGCCACTGCTGTTAACAATTGGCTCATTTTATCGAACAATCGTTAATCACAGTAAAAACCAATGACAGCACGTGTTTATTGGTCAAATAAGTTTGTATCCTTGTGTCAAAAATATAATTTTTGCTTTGTGTTTACAGAAAGCAAATGTCAGTAGATAGAGTAATTTTTGTGAAATTACTTCTCATTGGGGCAATTATTAATATCATATTTACAATAAAGCAGAAAGCGACAAAAAACAAATATATCACATCGGCTCTGTTTGGTATGTGATTCAAGGATTGCACAGTGCATTGTCGTAAAGTATATCGAAAAGATTATCCTCGTCCGGTAATGATCATTACTTGGAGGCAAATATAAGGCAATTTGGTAAATGCACTAGTGAGAAAATTGGTGATTGCATGGAAAGTTCAATCAGTGACCAAGATGGTCTGTGTTTGGATTTCTGTTGCCACCTGTGAGGGCCTGATTCGTTTCACTGGTCGGAACGCTTGAATGTGGCCGTTAGTGCTTGAGGCAGAGCCTTCCAAAGATTTATGTACTTCTGGGTTTACAGAGGCATCTTCCCGTTTGCGTTGCACGTAAAAGACCAACATCATACCAAATACAAGCACGCCCATGAGGCAGGCCACAAGGACGCCGATGATGTAATCTGCATTGAGGCCCAACACCGTTCTTAACACCACAAACGTAGACAAATGGCCTGACCAGCAACCGGCCTGATTGTAAGCAATTCCCAATGGATGGACGTCGTCCATTCGCCATTCTTGCTTGCTTTCGTCGAAGTAATGGCACTTAGTGGTATAGTCCGAGCCTCCATAAGACTCATTGCCAGTTACTGTGAGTTCGAACACAGTGGCCTTTAACAGACCTTTAATGGATTGCTCTTCACCCGTTTTAGGCGCATGGATGGTCACATCGAGCACAGGAGAAAGTTTGTGCGTTTGTTGGCTGTTCGGAAATGGATTTTCGTTGGGAAACATGGTGACAGAGTAGACCACACTAGTACATGGTAATGATTGCTTGCAATCCCAACCTGTGCTCAAGTTTTGTTTTACTTCTTCGCCGAACTGCACTCGAGCTGTGACCGTTTGGTTCACACTGAGACGAGCCCTGAGATCGACATCAAAAGCGTTACTTAAGTGCACTACTTCCGTTATTGCAGTATGCAATCGAATGGGCAAACCTTCATTGTCAAGGTAACGGTCGTCAAGACGCTCAGCCACCAAGATCAAACGACTACCAAGAGGCAATTGCGAAGCAGCCGCTTTTTTAATCTTTCGAAAAGTTGTTCGAATATCTTGCAAGTAAAGTGCATCACTCATGCTCACATTTGTATTTCGCTGCTCCTCGCTTGGCACGAAGGCGTTCATCACGTTGGAATAAGTAACCCGAATTGAATTCACAGACGGCATCGAGTGCAGTGCTTCGGCCTTCTCGTAAAAACGAACAATCAAAGCTAGTAATTTACGTCGTAATTGAAAATTGTTGGTCTTCAGTAAAGAAAAACTCAGAGCATTGA
This sequence comes from Rhizoglyphus robini, assembly GCA_023373905.1. Classification (NCBI taxonomy): domain Eukaryota; kingdom Metazoa; phylum Arthropoda; class Arachnida; order Sarcoptiformes; family Acaridae; genus Rhizoglyphus; species Rhizoglyphus robini. The sequence goes on from JAKIJQ010000002.1 coordinate 2,450,589, forward strand.
ATATCATTTCATAGTGGCCTTCGGTCAAAATCAGAGAAGGCATTTGTAGCGCATCAGTGCCAAACTCAATTGTTGCATTTATGGCGGCTTCATAAGAAATATAACTAACGTTGAATGTATCTGGCTTGAGGAAGATCGAGTTTGCAACGCTCATAGCCGAGATTGGATCGCCGATCTTGCGAAATCGTTTGGCCCGTTGCACCAATAGATCTACTGAAGCCGTCAAGTTAGCACTACTCTCAACACTGATCGGTTGTGAGAAATGTAAAGTGCACGTATCGAAACGATCGCATACTCTAGCGGCAAGTCGAGCCAATTGATTCTCACTGAATGCAGGAGTACCAGCAAACAGCATCACAGGCGACAGCTGAGGAGCGTTAATTGGCAACAATGTTGGAAAGTTCTCGTCCTCCAAGTAAAGTTGATAAGTAAATGGTGATGCACTCGGCGCAAGGTTACATTTCTCTACATTTGCCATTGTCTAGATTAACATATTAGGGCCGATCGAATATTGAATACTGGTGACTTACCAATTGTAGCTCGACATACGACTCAACCAAGACATTGCACATGGTCACCGACTGAGCTGCCATTAAAGATATTTCACTGAAACTGCACAAATCTTGATAACTGCATGCCACCAACTTGAAGTTGTACACTCCATATGCCATTAAACTGTCTATTAAGAGAACAACATTAATGACTACTGACAATTTATAAGGCATTGTGTGGTACCGTCGTGAATGCTCAGATGAGTGTCAATATGTTGACTGTTCACTTTCTTGCTGCTCCAATTGAGAGGATATCGAAAGGTAGTAGATTCCCAACGAACATTTTTGATGCCTGATTCCAAATAGGCCTTTCCTTTGATGATGAGACTAGCCCCGAATGGAATGAGAAAAGTTGAGAAGCGAGTGTTGTATGGCACCACATATTTGCCTTTGATGTAGACTGGGCCAATTAAAACCTGAGGCTTGATGCCTTCAACAACGTTCAGCATGGTATACTCAGTCTCCGAGCTCACTTTGCTATTATTGGCGTCGAAAAGTTGTAAACCAACCAAGTATTGTTGATTTGGCTGAAACCAAGTCGACTCAAGGAATACATTTTTCTTGGTTTGCATTTCTCGGGTGAAAAGAATTGGATTTCGGTTGTGCCCACTAGGAGGCACTGAGGCAAAATTGAAATAACATGGCTGGGCGTTCTTCATCTCGTGGCAACTCCACTGGTAGGCCACAGGCCGCGGTGGTTCTTTTCGTGAAGATAGTTGAACCAATCCACTTTGCGAACCGATCGTGATTTTATTGATTCCTTCGACGAGGTTTGCCTTAAGTGGAGCCTTGATGGGCTCGAAAACAAACGAGGCTGAACTTGTTTGATTTTGGAATAGACCCATGAACGAGTCCAATGAGATTGAGGTTGCGTGGTTAGCAGGCACTGAGAATGGCTCGATTGTGTACGAGACTGAAAATCGCTTTTTCAGGTCTTTCATAGGAAACAAGAACATTGGATCATTTACTTTCCAGTAAAGAATTAGTTTCTGTTAATACAAGTGAAAGGGCAATAAGACATATCAAACCTATATAGAGGCTAAATGATCTGTTCATACCTGAGCAGGATATACGCAGTCGGGCACCTTCACATCAGCCAATAAAGTAATGTTGTCACTCTCGTAAAGAGGTAAAGTGTGCAATAGCCGAGTGTGAAAGATAGTCACAATTGGGGCTTCGAATGGTAACTTGGTCAGGGTGTGAGTGCTCTCCAGACTTTGCCTACGAGCCTGTACAAATGCTTTAAAGGTGAAAGTATACTCAATGCCGCTCTCGAACATGTCTCCACTAAGAATCAAGTTGGTGGACTTGCCATTCCGATTAACGTATTTCTTCAACTCATCAGAAATTTCCCCGCTTACATCCCATTGAAAGTCCACATCTTGAGTGCCTCTAGGAGATGAAAAGTGTCCAATCAGAGCAAAGTCGCCACAAGCTGAAATTTCACTAGGTCCCACGATGGTCACCATTGGCTCATAACTCCACCAATTGATGCTGTTCGAAAGTTTGCTCACATTGGCAGACATAGCCTCGCTGGGTAAAGCATATTTCTGGTCATACTCGACCAGCACTTGAGGCTTGACTTCTATTTCGATTGAGTCGGAAGACAAAGGTCGAAGAATAGTGATGATCAGCTGAATTCGTGTTGCCCATCGACAGCTCTGCAGTCCGTATAAACTAAGATGCTCAATTGTGTTTTCGTTGAGCAGATAGTCACACATCACCAATGGTTCTTCATCATCATCGTCGGTATTGTCTTTGATGCTTCGATCGATGGCACCCAAATCGATGGGCTTGTCAAAGTTGACTACAATTGAAAGACCATCTTCCGATATGAATGAGCTAAGTGAAAATATCTTCGGAGGAGTTGCCTCTATGAGATGCTCCATAAAAACGGGAATTAGGTTCACTCCATCAAATGTTGGATAAATCTTCACTTTCTGCGATTTTGAACGTAGAGAAGATCGCTTGAGGGTGCATGAATTGGGCTTAATGCCGAAGTGTGCTAATTCTGATTCACCCGATTCGTAAATCACTTTGCACCTGATGGGAATTGGCGGAATATCTTTGGTAAGGTCTTCAAAGTCTACAGTGAGGAGAGATTCCGACTCGTTGCTCAGTGATTTTAGGGGTCCGATCAAAGTGACATTCACTGTTGAATAGAATAGTCAAGTGTTAAGTGAATGTGTGCACGTCGACCAACCTGAACGAGCATCGTATACGTAGAGATGAAGAAGGTCCTTTGGTGGAGTGATAAACACATTCTTGCGAAAGCCAAGTCCAAGCACATACTCGCCCTCTACAAATGTCAAGCATATTTGCTAATGTATTAGCCTTGTATCAGATTGACACTGACCGACTCCACTGACCGAGTGCCACTCTATCATTAGATACATTAATTAATAACCGATCCTCCCAAGCCGGCAATTATGCGGGAGACATGCTCTGGTACATACGGTAGAATGTAGTAATTCGATTAATGTCGATACAGCCAATCTATGACCATCTCTCTAGCTATGTACTATTTTTAGGTTCGATGACGTTCATTCTGGTACAACACGCAAACTGTGCAGATTAGATTGGTCTATCAATGTGACAACTTCTCACAATGGCACTAATTAATTGTCCTTCACTGGTGATTTATGTGTCTTTGGTCACCAAATGATAAGTGCCACAACATGTATGTTTGATAATCGGCTGGTCATTGTCGATTGATCTTGACCTAGGCCGAATGAAGCGTATATGTACTATCACGAGAAGTTAATCTAATTACGGCCAATGTCTAGGTTAATGTCACTCCTCCGATATCGGCAAGCACCTGGTTCAAACAGCCATTGTTCATGCATATAGTGCTCAATTAGCGTGACCAGCATATTCGATCACTCGGGCAGGTATGGTGGCACCCAAGAAATGCGACAACCACTGCCGCATTGGTGCCTCTAAAGCCATTCTCAATGCAAATCACGTTCACGAATTGCGGTGTCTGGTGTTGCCTCTCAAAAGTGCTCCCGACTAAAAAAAAGCTTACTCAAAACCGAATTGCACTCATTTGAAGTGCAATAAAATGCCGGATGTGTGGCAAAAGATTTGGGCGTTTATCCAATTACACACCCAAATGAGTTGATTGTGTGCATAGGGAGACGCTACCTGAGTGAATGACTCTATTGGCGTGCAATGAACACATCCAGAACAAACAAGCCAGTCAGTCAGTCAGTCAGTCCGGTGTCAATTCTGAAATGCAAATGAATCCTGTGCACATACCTTGAGCCAGTTGGATATTACACTGAGTGACGGTCTTGTTTTTGTGCAAAAAGTGCACAGGAAACGACTCCACTGATTCGAAGCCTTGCCGTCGAATAACACAGAACAGTTGTTTGGCAAACGGGTAGAAGTAGCCCACAATGGACACCTAGCCAATGAAACGTTAGCTCTCATATTGTAATACCATTGGGCACTCACGTTCACCTGAACTCCACTCGGGATAGCACCTGGGAACAGCGACTTGATAACGTAACAGTTGTTTGGGTCGATACAGCCACACTTGGTCGGCTCACTGCAGACAAGCAACACAACAATCAATTAGACAAATGAATGGTCGAAAGGGCTATGTGCCCTCACTGCATCCTGCCAAGTGCCACTAGCTGAAACCAAAGTCGCCGTTGCATGCAGACAACCTTCGAGAGTGTCACCACGAGTGACAACCATTACGGACACTCACCGGTTACAAGAGCATGGATGACCTTCGGAGATGCAATTTCCACAATCGTCCACCACGTTGGCCATCTCACTTGACCGAACACATTGGCCACACACCACGGTGGACTTGCTCACACCAGGAAGCTGACAATTACCATTGCAGTCCACTGGTTGGTTTGGTTGTGAACTTGGAGCACTGAATGAAGACTGTGACATTCGACAAATGCCACACTGGTCCACAGAATAAACGTGTGAAGGCATTGGCACTGAACCCGACTCGGTAGTGGGCAGAACACAGAGACCACGACAATCTCGGTTGGTGCTGGCATTCCATACTTGCTGAAGTGAGTCACCTGGTTATGAGAATGATCATTAAGAGGCACATTTCACAGATTCAAGAACTTATACCTGGTTTGGTGCAAATTCCAGTGCACTCGTCCAAATACGCGTCTCCTCCACAAATGCCATTGCAATCGCGTACCGCATGACCGAAGCACACTAAACAATTGACTAACGGTGAAACCAATCAAAAAGACACAACCCACCTCCATTGCAATCCTTGCCATAGTTTTCATCAAGACCAGTGTCTGCGCCCACACAGAAGCCGCACTGGTTCATGGTAGCGTTCGGAAATGATATGAAGTCGCATTCTGGTGAGAATGTTATTGATTCAATCATTATGAACTGACTAACTGAATAGTCTTACCTTTCTTGATGTCGAGTTCGAACTTTAGACGTTTCCTTTCGTCTTCGCTTCGAGTGATAATTTTGCGACATTGAGCACATTTGAAGAGACAAGTGAGGATGACTAGAATGGCTAGGAACAAAATTGGTGTGGACATAGACGTGCTACGAGATGAAGCTTTCATTGCAAACTTCTAACGAAATTTGAACCAATAGGAATGGATACACTATTGTTAGTCATGGTACTGCACGAGGTGGCCACTTTCACTGGGTCAAGCACAACATTGAACAGTTCGGGCCACAATCGATCGAGCCAATTATTACTAATAATTTATTAGCGGTCGAGTATTGACGATGGCGAACTAAACTAAAAAGAGCAAGCTAGTGGCGTTCGATCTACTGGGCCATAACACATGTCTTGTTTGGTGGTCTGCAGTGCGACCAAATCGATTGTGGCGGACTTGGCACAAGACCAAAAGGATACTGCCGACTGGGATTTGTTGATCATGTCCACCAGGTAGTGGTTGGCCAGAGAAGGCGCCAGCTGTAGATCCGACCTTCTCTCCTGGCGCTATAGTGGAGCCAGTCATGCCCGAAACTGTACCAACGCCATCGCTTTACAGACTCGGTAGGATTGAACGCATTCGAATTAGTGCTTCCTGTCCACGGTAGCATTAACGTTTGTCTACAGAAATTAGCCACACCACTCAATGACACGTTACTTAACTGGCCACAACATGCTAAATACATACCACAGTTTGCCACTAACTCGGATAATCGTCAATGCTACCTTTATGACATCTGCACGGTCCAATTGAGATTGGCACGCTAAATAACTAGCATGCCAGCTGCCGTTCCTCAGGTGCTACATTTGGCACACACTCGCACTAGCTACTGCAAAGTTCAATGCCAACTCACGTGCACCACTGACCATTGACAATGCACTCAATACTGGCATTGATACATGATATTATTAGTATGATATTAGTATTTTCCTTCATTAGTGCAAGATTACTGTACTAGTGCTGCCATCTTGTCACATTCCTCCCTTCAAGTATCCTTACTGCAATTTCCTTTCATTGTTCGCAAATTAGTGAGTCGAAACGAATAAAATTGTACAATTACATTGATGGTAAAAATTAAATTTAAATATTAAACATTGGAACAACATTCAACAATAATATTTCTTTAATACATTATATGTTATATATTATGACAACGATCAGAGCATTTTACTGAAAACAAAGGACATTTGTTTGAGCTACTATGGTTTAGTTTGGTTTAAAAGACGAGCTTCCATTGTCGGAGCAACCAGAAAGCGAAGTGGGATTTATGTCCTGCCCAAGACAAGAGCCATTTTTATTGCCGTTCAAATGTGTTTTGGCACAAGAATCTTCATTTTTTGCTAAACCAGTGATTGCTTCATCGTAAGTTGGAAGTTGGTAGTACGACGGGGGAGGAGAGTCCAAGGGAGCTGTTTCCATAGAATTACTGACTGGTCGATTGTCCACAGACTCGCAGTATGGCGGAAGTGATGATGAGCCTGATACGAGCGAAACTCGTCGGCTGGCAGGTGTCAAGTTCACCATAAGAGCGTCTCTCTCCAATTCAGTCAGATTGACTCGCAAGTGGACCGCGTGCATTCGATTCGAAGAAACACGAGTACGACTTGTCGAGTTGTCCTCAGTTCTACTCAAAGTAGTGGGAACAGAGGCCATTTGGCCCGATATATTTAATCGACGTTTCCTTAAGGTGAAGAAAGCGCCAACAAGCACGAGACCAAAGACCAACATCTTGAAGCATACTTCTGCACTGAGTTGTGTCCATTCTCTCCAGCCCTGTTTGCTCTTATTCTCGAGGATAGTCCAAATTGGTTGTTTGTAATTGTATACGGTTGGCTCGCAGCTCTTGCTAAAATCGTTCCAGGTGTGGCCATTCTTGCAAGGTTGAATATGTCCACAACCCCGAAAAGGGTCGTATCGGTTGTTGTTGATGCAAGTACAAATTCCCATCCAACATCGCATTTGATCGTCACGAGCTTGACAGTCGAGGTCTCCCTTGCAGAACACACCGAACATGTCCACGTTGAGCAAACATCGGTCCTGGTTGGGATCATAGAGGTGTCCAAAGTCACAGGTGCATTTCCTCTTGGAGAGGTTGCAGTGTGAGTTCTGGTCGGGACAGTGATTGGTGACACTGCACTCAACTGATTCGAGTCGTTTTCCTTCACAGTGGTGATTTTGGTTAGGCCAATATCCAGCACGACACTCACATCTGCCGAACTCTTTATGAGGTAAATACTTCTCTGGATGTTTCACCATTCGAATGTCTGCAAAAAGGTCTTTGAACGGAATCAACACAAGTTCGTGGCGTTTTTTGGCATTTGACACACAAACCGCGTGCTCGATGTGACTGCACTGAACAGAGTGGATGCATAGTTCACCCAAATACTTGCGCATTAAACAAGGCATGTGAGGATTGACCGACACCAGGAAATCATTCTCACACTCGCACCGATTAGTACTAGGATTGCACACAGTGGTCACAGGACAGCGGTTGTTGATGCACTCAATTCCCGTTTGGTTAGAACGAACATTCCAATTATGACTGCCTACAGGCAAACAAATTGCCAAGTTCTGCAATGCGGCGATGCAAACAATCAATAACGAGGTGTGACAATGGTCAATCATGCTTGACCAGGACGAATGCATTGTCTTCCGCGAAAAACACTCGTCAGTAAACGAATGACACTTGCTGACAGATTGATTCAGATTTCAAGTTGACACCGTAACTGTAACCGTAAGTGGTGCAAGTAGAATACATTCCTAGCAACACTGAAACAATCCATTCGGCTAGTTGCAAACAAACAACTTGGGCACTCATTCTGAGTCACTCGCCATATACTCACCACCAGTGGGCCACCATTCGGGTTAGTAGGTCTGGGTGAGACTGTCCCAGATGAGTGCTCACCAAATGTCTATATAGACACAATAAGCGGATGACAACAAACCAACCCATGCAAATAATGTACCGCACTAAAGATGAGTTCCATCATAGGCCAATCAATGTGTTGAGTGTTTATTTTCATACTAAGTTTCACATTAAATGCCTCTGACAAGTAGTCATCAGTCAGTGGCCACTGGCCAGTGAGAAAGGGCAGTAACAAATTGCCACTTCAAAACCCAAATTAAATATCAAATCTTCAAGAGCCTTGAAAGACACCAATGCTCAACTGTGCAATTCGAATAGATTTCAAATCAGTTTCGGTGCGAGTTGGGTTTAAGCCATTTCAATTTCTTGTTTATCACTTAGCACTCTATAACCACGAATGTTGCGCAATGACTCGAGAGCTTCTTCGTAAGTAGGCAAGTGTTCAACTTGAGAGGAGACATTTGAATCATTGGCAATGGCTTCGTAAGGCGGCAGGGAAAGCAACGAGTGTGACTGTCCATTTTGTAAGCAACTAGAACGACTAGGTATCCTCGGGTTTTGTCGAGTGATTCCACGTTTTGAGTAGCATGCAATTCGAATCAAATTGCATATGATCAACTTGAGCAACACAAGCAGCACTATCTTGACCAGCAAGGAGTTGAGTATAATAGAAGACTCTGACTCACACAAAGAGTTTGTTTTGTTCCACACTTGACCTGGCTCGCAGCTTAGTGATGGGATGCATTCGGTTTGATTGGTTAGTCGATAGCCCTGGGCACAGGTGCATCTCGACTTGATGCACTGCAAGTTTGGATCCGTCACTTGACAATCGCTCGAGACAACACAAAACTGACCATGCAGCTGGCCCACCATTGTGCACGAATCCTCTTCTGGGTCATGATAAAATCCAGTTGAACATAAACATCTATTTAGGTGAAAATTACACCGAGAATTTGGCAAGGAACAATCGGAAGTGTTGTGGCAATTCTTGAAGGTATCGACTTCTTTCGAGACACATTTTCTGTCGTGCACCGCTCGAAAGCCAGCCTTGCACCGACACTGACCGTAGACTTTGTTCAGCAAGTAATTCAATTCGTCACTTTCGGTGATCTGGTTGTAAATGTACCACTGACGGTAGGTAGGGATTGAGAGCAGTTCCACGGGAAAGAGGATCGTTGCAAAGCAAGCCGAATTGGGTACTGAACTGCATTCCATCGAGTGCAGACACACGTGGCCCAACAACTTGGCCCTCAAACAAGGAATGTCGCCGGCCAGGTGGATTGGCTTGTTGATCTGACATTGACACTGACCTGTGCTGAGATTGCAAATTTGATTTAGTTGTTTGGGGCATAATTCCTCGTTGAGAGAACAGTTTGTTTGGTTCAGTTTGAGTCGATTGCCAATGCCAAGGTCAGAGTGACTTGACAGAACAAAGCTCGTTCGAAAGATGAAACACAAACACGTGAATGAGATCAATTGGGTTAGTGGACACTTGGGAGACTGGTCGCCGGACATTGTTTGCTTAAGTGTCGGTCGCCATAAGAATTGGCCAGGTGACTGCACTCGCCGATCTAAGGCGAGCAATGATTGGAGTGACACATTTTTGTCGTTTCGATAGCGCAAAACGTCGTTACGCTTGCTGGTTCGGTCTGTCTGCAGTTGGTGCACGAATGCGAGTAAGACACACTCTGCCAGTGAACGAGAACAGTTATATCCTGAGCAATGAAAACAAATGCACTTGACAAGTGAAATTTCCCTGAATTGTAACCGAACACAATGAGGGCAAACTTGTTAGTATTTGTCAGTTGGTCATCCTCCACATAGACGCACCGACCAACGACATCACCACAAGTGTAGCACTGCACCAAACTAATTGGGAGACAAGGCCAAGCGGACAATCGAAACGATAATCAGCTCCGAAGCACAGCACCGAGTGGCCACTAAGTGCGAACGGAGAGTTCAGTTGACTTTTGATTTCACTGCCATTGGATGGAGTGAGGCAAAAAGTGAGAGGAGATCGTGCCATAGGCCGAATGAGTGATGACATCGAAAAGGCGGTCACGCGGACTACAAATCAATCTGATTGAGCATCGAATCATTAAGGTTAGTGTGCTCAGTGCGTCACATACAACCGACACAGTCCAATTGACCCGATGGTAATGAATTTGGCCTACCATTGCCAATGTCTAGTGCACGAACCGCAAGTGGCCACCACTGAAGATCTCACCTGAAGAAGCTAACCACAATTAAAGGCGGGACCAGCAATGATCAACACTTTCGATGTCAATTGACAAGTGACGATGCACTGCCTGCCAGTGTCTCGTCTGTCGGTCGGTGGGCAATGGACACTTCGTCCATCTCATCTTAGTGCATTAATGCAATTGCGTCTTGAGCAGTGAACTCAAATACTACGTCATAGCAGCGGTTCGTAATGCAATCAATAGAGCACAGTGAGTCATATCAATTTATTGCAGTCGTTATTGTCAACATGGAATAAATTAGCAATAGTAGGGACTTTTAGTCCACACATGAATAAAAAAGTGTTCAGTCAATATAAATATAGCAACAGGCGGGAGTAGTACCGATGAGTGTCGACGAGAAACGAATGTGCCAGTCATGAACTGTTCAGTACTAAGACAAGCGTTCCTCGAATCGATCGAGTCAGACAGGTGTACCATGGTTGAGTTTACAGGCTCATTGGTGATTGGAATGTCTTGCCCTTTACATGATGTTCTAGATCTTCACCGTCGTATGATAGAAGTGGAGATATTTCACAGATCACTTGATTCTCCACATGGCTGCCAATGAGACAAATGACACATTAGCTCAATGTGAGATCCACAATTATGTTAGTGCTATTTAGGTTACGACAACAAGCCAATCAAGTGATCAATGTGTGGCCATTCAAAAGTGAAAAACACAAAGCAAAATTAGTGAAAACATTACTTATTGTTGGTGTCAGGTCCTCCACAGGTGACATCAGCTAAGGCAGGACTGCTCATTGCCATTCATAGGAAGCAAGGGAAGCAATATATGGCAACCAGGAAGGAACCATCATAATGCAGTGCAATTACCGCAAATTCAATTAAGTGCATCAGGTAAACAATTATGAAGCAATTCAATTAAGTCATTCAGCAACATGCCCAACACAGCCAGTTATCAATAAATGTTCATGCAAATTGCAAAACATGCCAAATTAAAAGAAGCAAAATCAAACAAAAACAAAACAATTAAAATCAGTTCGCATCCATCACCGTTATCATTAAAAGGTTATCATTGAAGTGAAACGAACCTTGGAATTAAAGACACTGTCACACCGTTTTCGTCCACAAACTTGCCGCCGGCATTCAATACATAACGTTGATTAAGATTGAACAGAGACAATCGAGCAGTAGTTGGGTTATCTTTGTCGCAATCATCGCTATTTTTGAGTGGAGAAAATTCATCTTCACGCAAAACTTCCCAGACGGCGAATTTTCTGTCGAGTCAAAGTGAATTGAATTAAACATTGAATAAAAATAAAAATCTGACTTACTTAGCAAACTCGAAAACATCGAATACAAACTTTTCCAATTTGATTCCATTGGGCTTTTCCGGTTTCACTCGAAGACCATTCTTGTTGACAAAGGGAATCTTCTTTTTGGCCACATGGTGGGTCAGTTGGTTTTCCCTGAATTATTAAAGGTCAGCATTCAATTAATGCAAAAGCAAAACGTCTCACTTGATCACGTTTGTCAGGAAGTCAAGGGAGAAATAGTGGTTGCAAATGTTCCCAGCATTGAACAATAATCGACCATTGGAGTTACGCTTTTGAGCAGTTTGATGAGACACTTCGCTGTACTCGACAACCCGATACTTTCCTTTCACTTTGCAGATAATGCCTACAGCTTCGTTAGGCAAAACCTTCTCGACCACCTTTGCAGCACATTCCGCATCCTTGGTGATGCAATAGCCAACAAAAACAGGGTCAGCTACCTTGACGAGAATGTTGTCCACACAGTAAACATGAACATGCTCAATTCCACGTTCCTTCATGTCATCCAAAATGCCTCTTGATCTTAGAGCCTTGTAGAGACCGCCATTTCCGTCAGGGGCTCGTGCAAGTGCGTGTGGTTGGTCGAGAATGATCTTGCCATCAAAGGAGAAACAGGGAAGAGTGTTCTGCTCAAAGATGACCACATTGTTCGAATTCATTCCAAAGTAGTCGTTTTCCTTAAAGAATTCAATTGTCGGTTCGATTGTAGGGCCTGAAGTCATTATGTACCACACAATGTTAGTCGGCTTGCCCGATAACTTGCGAGCTAATTCCTCCAGCCGGAGAATTCGTTCTGCTTGAATTTGGAATAAAGTTTTTTGAGATGGCAAACCCACATCGAACATTCCTTTCGGATTTAAAGAGCCAAGACGAGTTCCTTGTCCACCAGCAAGCAGAAGTGCAGCAACTTTGCCTTCTGCGATCATTCGTAGACCTTAAAAATTTCAAATATCGAAATCGTTGAGCAAAGAATAAAACAGTTTCCTACTTTACCAATATCACGATATTGTTTCAATTCATCAGGCGAAGTTCGTGTAAGACTTTGATGTATGTCGGAGTGAAGAGGTTCCAACAAATCGTCAATCGCTTCCTGCTCGGTCGCATTTGTGGGGTTTGATCTTTCGAACGCATCGCTAACTTCTGAAAAGTCAATGCTTTGAATGTCTTGCAACAGTTGGTCTTGCTGTTCGTCGGTCAAATCATCGAAAAAGTCAAGCAAATGCTCTTGGCCGAACTTGGCTAGTTCAAGGCTGATGTGGTCTTTCTGAATCATTCTGAAGAGTGACCTGAAAATAGAGAAATATACATTGTGAGACACGTTGATTTTTACAAGAATCCACAGAGAGAATAAAGCCACGTAGGAATTAAAAAATGAACTTACGCATGAAACTAAGCTATCGATAAGGTGAGGTGTGTGTGCAAGTTGTAATCGTGATCTGTATCCTAGTGTGATGGGCATTCGTATGTGTGAATACAAGCTTGATCGGCAATGAGAAGAACGTTAACAGATCTCGAGTGAGACAAACGCGAGACAAAATGGCGAAACACGCCTTACAACTTGTAAGTTACTAGTCTCGAACAAGTCTGCACGGCCAAAGGGAAATTGACCCAAATTACGAAAAGGGAGAGTCTCGCGGTATGATGCTGCCAAACTGGAACAAACCACTGAGACGGGCAGTCAAAAAAGGAGAAACTACCTCGAAGGAGGCATTCATTCATCCATTCATTGATTCGGTCTGACCATTACTAAGTGCACTATCACTAAGTATATCATAATTGACAACACTCGAACGATCAATGCTCTGATAAATCGATGGTGCACAGTAACAGTAAACAAACAGTAAAAAAGCTAAATGCAATCGAATGAAACAATTCCGCGTCGAAGAAATCGCAAGTTTAGCAGCATTGACACCCCGTATTGTGGGTTTGAGTGTGGCTATGAGCATTGAAATAATTTGTTGAATTAATCATAAGCACTAATGATAGTCGCAATTATCTTTCGCATCACTTCACTAACATTGAACTATCTTACTAAGCAGTGGCATTACCATAAGAAATAAGAGCAGGGCTCTTATCGGAAGGGACAATGCAAACTTACCTTCAAACAGAGGGCGAAATTACAAATAGCTTAGGAAAAGAAATGCAACTTGTTCAGTGCGACATTTACACTTGATAAGGCGATGGATGGAATGGAATATTTGCGTCAAATATTGCAAACTGTTCAAACGATGAGAGTGGATGCGACGGGAGAGGGACTAGTTTATATATGGCACGACTCGAATAGGATGATTGCGAGAATAGAACACGATCGATGATCATTCCTTGGTTGTAATGAGAGATAATCGAAATTGACAAATGGCAATGCGGATGGCAATCAATTGACAAGTAGCAAGTGAGTTCGCAAGTGCAGCAGGTCGACGTTTGGTCAGAATGCAAGTCTTCCCGGCAAATATATGCTCGGCTATTATATTAAAATGCCACTCTAATCAGTCGGTCGTACAGGATGTCGGGACAATGCATCGCACGGTGTTCACTCGCCACAGGCCGATAACGGAATCGAGAGTTGAGCAAGATTAGACCAAGATAGCGCTGGCCTCCACTGTGTCGTCCTATCGTAGCGGTATGAAGCGGGTCTATTGCAGGTGAGGTTGAACACGTAAACATAACTGACGTAGCCAGAATGACAATTGCCAATTAGCTTGCAGACCATCGAGCGTTCCTCTTCGGACTGATGGTCTTACTCGAGGTGACACAGCGGCCGAACAGATGATGCTTTTGCTGACCTTTGGTAATCAATTGAGTTGTAATTAGTCGAGTTCAAATCTAAAAAGTACTTCTTAAATTTCATTGTACCTATCGCAATTATTCGATGATGTAATGCACTTATTGAAAAACATTAAGATGCATACCTTGCCCTCTAATTAGGCTCAAATATTGATTTGTTACGCTCAACCATAACTAATTGGTATGCAATATCAAATCAAACTAATCGGCACCTATTTAATGTTAATTGCACTATCGATATTTTGTATGCTAACATAACACAATTGATTTAATGTGCAAAATCTCAACAATCTCAACAATTTGATTGAGAGAAATCGACCTTGATTGTAGTGGTATATTTTATGTTGTGCATTATCAAAACTTGGCATAACTTAGCAAATATCACCAATTAATACCTTGACATTGAGATTGGAAGTGCAGTACAGATACAAGGCCATTTAATAACACACGATGTACATCAATTACATTCTTGATTTGACTCTAAGATGCAAGATTTGACGTAAATTACTTCTTCACGTTGTCCCACCAGGAGGTAACTTAAGAGATTGGTCATAAATGAGGCAAGCAATGACACTTTGCTTTAGACTTTTTAGCAAAGCAAACGAACAGACAAACATTGCGTTTGTTTACATTCGGCGATTTAAACATTCCACTATATTCACATACATGTTGACAAGCTCGAAATAGGCAAAGTAAACTTAATTTGAATTTAAATTTGAAATTTAAGGCTTGAATGGACTTATAAATTCATAGATCACAGATAAATAAAACAAACAAATGACTTTATTAAATAAATATGCAAAATACAACAAGGACAAGCAAAGGACAGAATGTTTGTGATGGTAAGTGGAGATAATCAACGATGCGGAGATAGGCCACAGGAGTCAATTGACAATTGCACTTTCAATTAAGAGAATTAATTATAATGAAATACTTTTTGGCTAAGGCAATGAGTAAGCATAATCAAATGATACAAATACAACAATCAAAACAAAATTATTAATTAATTGACTTAGATCATCGAAATAAATCGTTTTAAATGATATTTAACTGTTCACTATGAATGGAGTCTGTGATGAGATGTTCAGATTATCAGATGAACTAAATGAATAATTATGATTATTTAATTAATTAAATAGATTAAATCTTTAATGTGCTCACTTTTTATTATACTTCTTGTGGATGAGTAGAAATACTGCAGAGAGTATCAGCGCGGCAATGCCAACAAAGATATAGACCGCGCCAATGAAAGGATTCTTTCCACCAAGCCAAGACGTATTAGAAATAATGAATCGTTTCTTTCCTTTAAACTCGGCAACAGGAAAAGCTAGTCCAATGATTAGTAATTGAAAATAAATAAATAAAAACAAATGCTTACTGTAATTAATAGTCAGTTTGTAATCTCCTTTCGGCAATCCATCTTGGTAATCGACATCGGTGTCCCGCCTGTCGTGAGCAATTCTCGAATAAACTTTACGAAACGTAGGGAAAGCCGCAGTTCGCATCCAAACAATAAATTTCTCATTTTGAAGACCATTGTCATTTGGGTCTTTTTGATCCAGCTCGTAAATAGGCTTATGCCAATTTTTAGGTTTGATGGTGCCGTTGAAGGCTAATGTCATGTTGGATCCGGGAGGAAAAGTTGGATTGCGAAACTTGTTCTTCTTGTCAGTAGCCCAAGAGATTCCTGTGGTGAGGAATGGCACAGTACGATATGTGAAGCGACCGCTGGTGTCGCGTACAAGTCGCTCGAGTGTAAAAGTGTCGTTGAAAAAGCTGTTAGCAATTGCACCACAAGGCATAATTATTTTTCCATCATTGTCGTAACGAAATGGGTCACATTCCTTGCTTGCTCGGAGGTTTCCCAAAAGTTGATAATCATCACGTGACTTAACGTATCTTCGGTGATTTTGATAGAAATTTGTCAAGCCATAATAAATAAAAACATCTCGTCTAAAGTCATTCTTTAGTGTAATGTTCATTACACATGAACATCCTTGGTACGAATAAGAGTTTTTGGCAATAAATTCTGAACATAGTGAAGGTCCAGAAGTGTGATTTAAATTAGAATCAGATCGTTCACATGATGTATAGTCAACTTCAAACTCTTGTACCTGGTGAAAATAAGATTATGAGATTATAATCTTGAAAGCGAGGAAGTAATATTACTTGGAATGAGGAAATCAGTAAACCAATCCCGACTGGGATGAATGCTACTCCAATGAGAAAGAAAGTTGGTAGAACTGTTCCCGCAGTTAAGATTGGTTGCCATGCAGATAACTTTTGCTGCTTAAATGCACTATCTGTGGGATACATGCAAATAAACATTTAATGCATACGAGACACAAGTAAACTTACTTGAAGGCTTCTGTGATTTACTTTCACCAATTGCGACAATATTGTTGGACATTTTGAGCTAGTTGTGAAAACTGAATCTCTCGAGAAAAATAATTTTCTGTTCTAAGTAGACATTTCGAATATTAAAGCACGATTTAGTTGATTATGAATTGCAAATTGCAACTGAGTTTAATTCAATTAGAAGAAGATAGAGGCACCCAATGGACGATGAATAAATTTGCGAATACAATATTTCAATACTTTCTTCTCCATTGGGCACTTTCAAGTTATCCAATGCACCAATGCCGAAAGGAATAGATAGAATAGGTAGAATCCGTAGGCAAATGGGCTGGAGTTTTCGCTATTCAAATAAATGAAGGTCTCGGCCTGTTTTTATTACTTCTCTCGATCGGCAAGGCAAACACCAAGAGAACACTAAATTGTGACAGTACCGAGTGAACAGAACAGAACTTGTCAGGAAGGCAGGCACTACAGCCATTGCGGTCTCATTTTGGGTGTGTGAGCCAACATTGTTTGCCAAGTGACTTTCGTGACCAAGTGGATCTATGCGATCGATTCGCTCATTAAGGTAGACTTCAGGTGAGCAACCAATTCAGCCACTTTACCAATAGATACAAACGCTCACAGACTGAGGCACAGTTGCAGAATTGCGACAAAATTTGTCTGACAAATGAGAGCTCTAGAGCAACTTGTAAACAAAACATTGACAGAAACTTTCTAAATTGCAAATTGACACTCGACAGAAAAGTTTTGAAAATTGAAAATTTCGTAATCCAATTCGAATGATTATCTCTTTGATAAATAAACGAATAACAAATTTACTAGCTGCAATTACTTGATAAAATTAATATAATTAATATATCAAGAAAAAAATAATTTTAAGTTTATTTTAAATATTTATATGACATTATTATTATGACATCAAATGAAAATGAATTCGATGATAGAGATATATCATATATAAGGTTGAAAAATATTGGTTTCAAAAATTTATGACTGAATTCGGCACGATTTTATTCCTGTTGTAGATTCTTAGTCGGAATCATCTCTACTTCTCTTAGAAGTGCTTTTATCCTAAATGAAAGATACAAAAAAATAATTCGTACTTACTTAGCTTTACTAAAACAAAAACTTACTGTGTTTTTACTGAATGAATTCTTTTCGCGATCATGTTTATTTCTACTAGAGTTTCTATCGTGAGTGGTTAAATCTCGGTCATGTTTCCCGCTAGTAGCAGAATTCTCATTCAAATTTTCCTTTTGTTCTTTGATTTTTGCAGCAACCGGACTTGAGCTTTCAGAGTGTTTTCGCTCACGACGGGGTGATCTACTTTCTTGAGACCTTGATGACCGTCTATTTAGAGAATGATCTCTTTGAGATGAATCACGACGACTAGAACGATTATGGAATCGCTCACGAGAACGGGAACGGCTGCGACGATTTCTCCAGGATCGATCATCATTCCGATGTCTATTTCTTGAATTTTCTCGAGATCTGACACTAACAGTAAATAAGTAACAAATACTAAAAAGCTATATAAAAATTACCTATCTTTAGATGATTGAGAGATGGCTTCTTTAAATGTCTTCAATTTAGATTGTGCTGATTTCCAATGAGGTGGAGTTTCACTTCTTCTAAATCGACTACTAAAACGATTGTCTTCCGGAGAAGGTGTCCGATAACGCTAAAAAATAAATTGTTTACAATTGTATACAATCTTTTACAAATAAAAAACTTACAATAAAACCTCGGCCTTTAATTTTTCTTCCAGATTTAGAATAAGAAAATTTACGAACATATTCTTTCCCCTCTCGCCTTTTATCCTCTCTATCCTCTCTGTCATCGTTATCTTGTTCTTTCGGCTTAAAACTTCGAGCCAAAAAACGATTTGGAGGTACTTCGGGAATCTCGTCAGCTTTGATATTGGAATAAATTTTAGGAGCATTACTGAAAACACAAAAGTTGAAAGTAGTGCATGTAAGAACAATAATTTATACTTACGGAAGATCGCTAATTGGAATAGCCACGTTATCATTTTTTGAATCCTTTGAATTTTCATTGCCATTTTTCTTCTTGCTTATTCGATCAATTTCTCCTTCGCTAGTAGAATCACTTTCTGAATCACTACCACTGCTACTATCACTGGCACTGCTATCATCAGAGCTTTCGTCACTCTCCTCGTTGTCAGATTTTGATTTATTTTTCTTCTTACTCTCTTTAGGTTTAATTTGTGGTATTAGTTCGCCACAATTAGCAATACGAATATCAACCAATGGCTTGCTATGTTTGTCAACAGCTTGATTGGCAATATTATCGATGACATCTTGGCCTGATATGACATGACCAAATACAACATGGACACTGAAATATGTCATATTATTTTAAAATCCAAATAAAAATAAAATGCATACCCATCTAAATGTGGTGCAGGTGCAAGAGTACTGTATATTCAAAAAAATATCAAATTAATAAAATAACAACGAAAAATAACGTACATAAAAAATTGTGATCCGTTGGTATTTTTCCCACGATTAGCCATTGATAGCAGATAGGGCTCTTGGTGTTTAAGTTCAAATGTCTCATCTATACAAAAGCAACAAAAAAGTGTAACCACAAAAGTAATAAAGCAGATATAAAACAAAATACCTTCAAAAGTTCCGCCATAAATACTTTCACCTCCTTTTCCATTGCCTGGAATAAAATAATATTATAGTAATAAATCAAAATTTCAACCTGATTTGCAATGAATTATCATTTATAAATCTCATTTGTAAAAATTAACATACCTTGTGAGAAATCCCCACTTTGTATCATAAAATTTTTAACTACTCGATGAAAACTGACATTTTTGTAATGAAGAGGTTTGCCGGTAAATTTACCATCGCCCCTTTCACCTAAAATCGTATTATATAATTTGTTTAATTTAATTAATTTAAAAAGGCACAACAAACATACCTGTACATAATGCCTTAAAATTTTCGCATGTTTTGGGACAAACATCGTTAAATAATTCGAAAACAACGCGACCAACTAAAAAAATAATTTCAGAATTAAAAATAATTATACTCGACAAAGAATATGCGCTTACTGTTATCTTCAGCAATAGTAACGTCAAAGAAGCAACGAAGTCGAAGTTGTTTAATCTTCGTCATATTTGGTAGGTTAAGTCAAAATTTCGATTAGCTGAAGAAATAAAAGAACAAAATGAGGTTCAATTGGAACTGCAGCGGTTCGAGAGAGCCAAGCACAATGTGATTCACATGCAGCAGCTGAGCCGCTCAATACGATCTTTGTGAAAAGCTTGTTATTGCTAAATGCAGTTGTTGACAGATGCTTTGCTGAGCAATATTTTATTTTGCTTTTTGTTGTTTTTTACTTTTGTGAGTTAATCAAAGCAATTTCTGAACTGTATATTTAAGCATCATGGACAAGCAGTACCGGCTAGGAATTGGTGGTATCGAAAGAAAAATCAAGGACCAACACGAACAAACTGACCGTAACATTGACAGCGGATTTCAGGACTTAAAAAATCTAATGCACCTGATTGAAGATATGGTTCACATTTCAAAGAGCATCAAAGAGAAACTTCGTGAAAAGGGAAACGAAATTTCATCAGATGAAACTATTCTGTTCAAGTCATATCTTCTAAGTTTAGGCGTAAATGAAGATAGCGAAGATCCAGTGAAACGAAGTAAATATAACAGCGACAATAAATACTATAACGAATTTGGCAAACAAATAAGCAAAATTATCAAGCCGATGGCCAATTCAAAGGGTGGCCAAATTGCCCTAACTGAGGTTTATTGTGCAATCAACAGATCTCGTGGATTCGACTTGATTTCGCCTGATGATCTATTAAATGCGTGTTCAACTTTAGAGAAACAAAACCTTGGCTTGAAGATGGTCAAGTATTCGAGTGGTCTTGTCGTTTTGCAATGTGATGATTTTGATCAAAACACTATTAACAATCAGATAATGGATATTTTGAACGACGTTGAATCTCTATCTGCACAAGAATTGGCCATCAAAATTGGAATTTCTGTTGCCTTAGCTCGACAACGTTTGATGGATTCAGAAAACTTTGGTCTAATTTGTCGCGATGAAAGTATTCAAGGACTTCGATTTTATCCAAACAAATTTTTGACTTTTAATTAAAGCTAAGATTGAAAGAAATATTAAAATTTGTTACAACTTTCAACATCTTATGCTTTAAACATGCATTATTATTAAATATCTCATTTATTTATTAAATAGTTTTATTTTATTGATATCACTGGTGCAACATTTTTGTTTCGATTTGGTTTAATAATAAATCTACTTTAAATTGAACTATCAAACAAACTTTTCTATCATTTTTTCATTCAATGGTTTGTATGACAATTAACTGATCAAATGTACCTGCAAGTTTTTTTACCACTGAAAAATCGCCAGTCCTTTTTTTTAATAAACTTAACTAACAGTTGATCATCTTTGTAAATAAAAATTTATATTCCTTACTTGATTGGTCTTAGACAATTAAAAACCGGCCGGTAATGCGGTCAATCACTTGAATTGCCCTGCACTTCATCTATGAATAGTCCATATAAATGCCAGCAGTCCGACTAGTGCAATGTAATCATTATTGTAATCGTGTGTTTTGGCCTCACAACAACCTGCCTGCATTGGGCCTGATGTCTTTATCTCGGGCCCCTTGCCCCTTTATCTTTATCTTCATCAGTGATATTTTCATCTTAGAGCATACTCTATTCCCCTGTGACCTTTGATAGGTGTTTCCATAGTCCCAACGTGTCACATTCATGCCACATATTCATCGATCAGCTGTGTATCCTTATTTGTTGATTTATCATTTAAGTTGGTTCAAGCATTTTATGTGTTTTGAATTAAATCTGAGAAAATGTTTAAAGCGTTGAAAGAGAAAGTCTCCAACGAATATGAGAAGGCCAAAGTAAATATACAATCACAAGCGTTGAATTTGGTAAATCAATTGAATTATCCTGTATTGATCTAATTGCTCTCACATAGGTAAACAACGGAACAATAAATTCATTGGCAAACCCAGTTGCCGAAACTTCTAAGAGTCCCAAAAATAACACTTCTACCAGCAATGATGTTAGAAACGACTCTAAAAGTGATTCAAGTAAAAATGACAGCAGTCTCCAATACACTGAACCCGGCTTTAGTTTGGTCGACTTGGATGATGAACCTCGGACACTTGTTCAACCCGCTGTCAGTTCAACGCCAAAAGTACATTCGAGTTCAGATAATGATTCATACTTCCGTACCAATTTTTTCTCTAATGTGGTTTCCAACTTTATACCTCCGTCAGACATCGAAAGTGAATACGAATCAGAATCAGCAGGTCGAAACCTGGATAACGTCACCAAAGAGCAATTAATAGAACTGTGTTATCGTCTGAAAGAACGCGGTAAAAAGTATCGTGAAAGATGGAGTGAAGTAGTCAAAGTTTATAAATCAACGATCGATGAAAGAGATAAGTTAAAAAATGTTTTGACAGAAACCCAGGACAGAGCATTAAGAAGAGTCAACGAATTGAAAGAACAATGCAATTTAGAACAAGAAGCAAAAAGACATCTTGAGGAAAACCTTCAAGTGCTAATCGAAGAAAAAGAAGAAGAGATCAAAATATTAAAGACAAAAATTGAACTGATAAACCAAGATGATAATAAAACATCTGAATTGATCGATTTGAATCCTAGCGAAAATGAGGAGCAAAGTAAAAAAATTGAAAATCTTGAGTTGCTTCTAGAAAAGAGTAACGAATCATTAAAATCATTTAGAGAAAAGTTGGATGTACTTACTAAAGAAAATGAGAGCCTGCTCAAGTACAAATCTCAAGCGGAATTATTGGAAAAAGAAGTGGAAAGTGTTAAAAAATTAAAAGATTCTGCCACTTCTTCTTTTGCCGAGGCAAAACAAAAAATGCACGATGAGTTCGAATCACGAAACATCATTATCAAGGAGCTTAAAGATCAAAATGAAAAGCGAAGCATTGAACTAAAGCACAAAAACAACGAATTGAAAACTAAAAACGAAACAATAAAAGCATTAAATGAAAAGGTATCCAAAATTGAGGTTACTTTCGAGAATGAGAAATCATCATTAATTGAAGAACTGTCCAAAGGAAAAGTGACTGCTGTCAATCTTCTCCGAGATGAATATGAAAAACGAATTAAATGCACAAACGATGAATACGAGGGCAAACTCAAAAAGCTTACTGAAGAGAACCAGAATATAAAAGAAAAAATCCCTACAGATTCGTCTGCTGATTCAAATATATTGATTGAACATAAAGAACAAATTGAGAAATTGAACCATGACAAAGAAGAACTTGAAACTGATTTGGCACAGGCCAAAAGTGAATTCAATGATACATTAGAGCAATTAAAATCATGCAAAGTTGATTATGAAAATGAACTTAAATCTTTACATGGAAAATTAACCGAATCTGAAAACCTAACACAAAACTATAAAACTAAGGTCGATGAATTAAATGAAAACGTAGCAGAATTGGACACATTGAAGGACAAACTGCAAGCAACTGAAAGACTTTTAAATGACGCTGACACAAAAAGCAATCAACTTAGTGCAGAATTAGAATCGATCCAAGAACAAATTAAACTTAAAGATAAAACTATTGAGCAAATTTCGGCGGAAGCAAAGTTGATAGAAGCTCAAAACAATGAACAACTTGTGAAGTATCGACAACATATTGAACAGATCAAACAAAATACAACTGAAAACGATATTCAAGAATTGGAGAGTAAGATTGAAACTTTGAAAGAGAAAAACCGTCAAAAAATAAGCAAAATAAATGAGTTGGAGAAAACAATTATCGGAAAAGACAGCGAAATTATTGAATTGAGCAAAGCTAAGAGTGATTTAGAGAATGAGGTTGAAGCTGTGAATGAAAAATTGCAATTTGCAAGCTGTGACACTGATCAAGTTGCGAACCAACTCAAAGTAAAGCTAGAAAAGTCAGAGAAGGCTACGGAGGTGACCAAAAAGTTGATTGTCAAACTGAAACAGGACAACAGCTCTAGCCAGGATGAGATCAAGACGCTTAAGAAAGACAACTGTGATCTCACTGGAGAAAAGACCAAACTGGCTACGGAGCTTAGTGATTTAAACGAGGAGTTGATTGCATTTAAAAACAAACTGATGGACACCTTCTACTCCACTTATGCGGAGAGCGAAGTCTCTGATATTGCCTCTATGGATTACAATGATTTCCTGGGCCAAATTGAAGGTTCACATAAGAAAACGCTCACTGACAATGTTGCACTTTCTCAAAAGATAACTCAACTTGAACAATTGTTACAGAATACAAATGAGACTTCACAACACGATCGAACGAAGCAAAACAAACAATTAGAAGAGCTTCAGTCCGTCAATCTTAGTCTAATCGAAGAAAATGAAAAATTACGCAAAATTGAAGATCATTCTCGACATACCGAAAGTGTTCTTGAGGAGAAGAATGCTCAATTGGCTGCGCTCGACGAAAAGGTTGACAATCTCACAAACCAAT
The DNA here is from genome assembly GCA_023373905.1 of Rhizoglyphus robini. Lineage (NCBI taxonomy): Eukaryota > Metazoa > Arthropoda > Arachnida > Sarcoptiformes > Acaridae > Rhizoglyphus > Rhizoglyphus robini. The sequence goes on from JAKIJQ010000002.1 coordinate 2,474,674, forward strand.
TACAAGAATTGCGCGATAAACTCGACAATGCTAAGGTGCAAGTAAAGGAACGAAATGATGCGGTGGTTGCCAAAGAAGAGCTTCTCAAACAAAAACAATCGGAATTAGCCATTAAGGACCAAGAGTTGACCCGTGCCATGGAGAATGTGAACAACATTGACCAAGTAAGTGAGCAATACAAACAAGTGATACAACAGCTGAATGAAGCCAATAAACGAAATGTTCATCTCGAACAAGAGTTACAATCGAGTTCGGATAGGCTTGCTTCTTTGTCACAAAATGTTGAAGAGTCGAACCGGCAGAATGCCAATTACTTAGAAGAGATAAACAAAATTAAATCAAATGCTAAAGAAATTCTTGAGTCGAAGCATAAATTACAGGAAAAACTGAAAACGTCTGAAAGCAAAACTAATGCTCTCAAAAATGAGAATCACGGATTGACCAACAAGAACAAACAGCTATCAGAGCAGATCAGTGAATTTACTTCCAAATTGGATGACCATAACCAAGGACGAACTCAATTGGAAAAGACTATCGAACAATTAAAGGACAAAGTTGACAGAAAAGAAAGCAGAGAATCTGAATTGATGAAACTATTAAGCGAATTAGAAAACAAAGTTAAGTCATCAAATCTAAGTCAAAATGACTTGATTCAGGACATGGAGACAAAGTTGAGAAATGGCAACGAGAGGTGCATCGAGTTGGAAGAGAAACTAAAAATGAGGGATAATAAGGAACAAGAGTTGAGGACCGAAGTAATTGCCTTGGAGGAGAAACTGAAATCAACCAGTCGGGCTGAAAAGGAATTGAAAGAGGATTTACGAATAAATAGTGATGTGAACAATTCGCTTAAGGAACAGGTGCATAAGTATTTGAGTGAAATCAACGAACTAAGGAATGAGATGGAGGCCATAAAAGCAAAGCACGAACAAGCAATCGACAAACTATACAAACAGCTCGAAGTACGCGAATCGCAACTCGACGAAAGTTTAATGAACGCCAACTCACAACACAATTCCACAGTGCAGGATTTGCTCAAGTCCAAGTCGGAATTGACCAGATTGAATAAACTAGTCGAGGATCTGTCTCAAGCTAACAAAGAACTCAAAGACAATCTTACCAGTGTTGGTGAGAACAATGAGCAGTACCAGAAGAAGGCTTCCCAACAGTATGAACTTCAAATTGAAGCTCTACAGTCAAAGCTTGATCAACAGAAGCAGGAAATTGCTGAGAAGATGGACCAACTCGACAATACAGAGAGTAAACTTATCTCCGAGCACAAGAGCTTGATTTCGCAAATGGAAAACGAAATCAACGAAAAGAATACTGCCTTAGAGGAAGTGCACGAATATTATCAACAAAGACTAAAGTCAAAGGATAATGAGTTGAAACATTTGCATGAACAGCTGACTAGCACCGACAAGAACAACTATCAAATTAACGCTCTACAAAATTCGGTTCTTCAATACCAGTAAGTTAGAGTTGCCTTTGCAGTCGGCACAGACTAAATTTGCTTTTATTACAGTGAGGAGAACTCACGATTAAAAGAATTGATCAACATGCGTCAAGAGAAAAATGGCGACAATAGCAAGAATAATAATTCCGATTTAGATAACTGCGCCATACTTGGCATTCACTTGCCTCAACCGACAGAGTACGAATATCTTCGGAACATTTTGTTCCAGTTTATGACGGGATGCGAACCTGTGGTAAGTAAAATACAAAACTATTGAAATTCACATACTAATTGCTTTTATGTTCAGACACTAGCTAAAGTGATTGCTGCCGTAATGAGGTTCAGCAATGAACAAACGGATCAAATCATTCGCAAGCAAGAAGCACTTCAGTCTCATGCTAAATTTAACAAGCCTTCCTAGAGTCGAGTTGACAATGACCATTTGGATGGTCGATGTGATGGGAACCAATCGGTGCACTACTGCCTAGTGCATGCTAATGTGATCACTTATGTATATAGCTGCGTTGTTGCTTTACTAATCAATTTGATATTTATATATTCTATATTTTATACTCGTCACACATGTAACATAAGTTTTATTGATTGCATCCAACAAACTGTCTGTTAATTATTTTTGTTATTAAATGTTTTTAGCAATTGTGAGCATTTGCTGGTTGAAAATGAAGATGATCATCACTTTTTACCATTTATGGACTTGAGGGACAAGAAAAGAAAGCCAAAAGGAAATTGACCTAAGACCAATAACTGATTGGCAAATTAGCATTAGGCAATGTCTGGATTATTTCATTTTGCCGCTCTTTCCTATATAAAGAATGGTCAGTTTCAATGGATGCTCCACTGATGTGCCACATATAGAGGCAGGAAAGCATGCCTCCACGGAGGCAAGGAGACAATCGAACGATTGTGCGCGCTCACGCATCGACCGAGCACATCCAACATTTTGCTTTGAGTTGGGCCGCATCCTTGCCAGACAGGCAAGAATCCCCTTCGCCCCATCGATCACATCAACCAACATTCTTCACCTTCATCCCGACCATAATCATGCACCCTTAGATAGTTGAAAAGCATCTCATTCTATTCACTAATCTCCAATCGACTATCATTACCATTCTGAACAATCACGTCGAAATGATATCTACTTATTAACCCTTAATATAAATGTGATTCTTTTTGGAAAAAGATGTCTGCCAATGCAGTCATGTTCACAAGTTGATTTGTAAAGTCTCATAAAAAATCTGTACGGATCCATCGATTCACTAACGTCTTCCAAGTCCTTTTTTGTGATACTTCCATCACTAATGGATCAATCCAAGAATTGCAATAAACTCATTAATCATGCCATGAGCAATTACTCGTAACCATCTTACAAGCGATAGAATCGTCACGAAACAAGTCTTCCAAATAAACATATCAAATCATAAATAATCATTTATATCTCATTGACACATGTGAATAATCACAGATCAAATTTCATTTTGAAAACCAAGTCTTCCACAAAGCCTTCAAATTGAAAAGATTTTAATTAAATTGAATACACATAGCCTACAAATAAAATGGACGATAAAGTATCGAATTTGTTCACTGCGTGGACTGGATTCAAGGAGAAGATCAGGAGTCGCATTCCCGAGTCGTGCACCGAAGCAGTTGAACGAATTCGAATCAACAAACGCCGGCCTCAAGATGAACACGAGATGGGCACTTTCAAGACTTTCGACAGACCTGATGGTAACATGGGACAGGTGGGACAGGGATTTAGCGAATATCAGGAAGGAGCCGAGGGCTCGAATGGATATTACAACACTAGCGGCGAAGGGGAAATCGACATTCACACTGGCATGAGTGGAAAGATATCGGCATGGCAAGCTGGCTGGAATGTCACTAACGCAATCCAGGTATTGACAAGTCCAATTAATCTGACAACCCCCGATCTAACTATTCTTTCATTTACAGGGAATGTTCATCGTAAGCTTACCATATGCGGTCCTTCATGGTGGCTATTGGGGTGTTTTCTCGTTGGTTTTCGTTGCATACATTTGTTGTCACACTGGAAAAATCTTGGTTGACTGTCTTTATGAGCCAAATGAACGCGGCGAAATGATTCGCGTTCGGGATAGTTATGTCAAGATTGCTGAAGATTGTCTCGGAGAGATGTATGGCGGAAAGCTGGTGAACATAGCTCAGATTATTGAACTTCTGATGACTTGCATTCTCTACGTGGTGTTGTGTGGCGATCTGCTCATTGGCTCTTTTCCCGATGGCGCAATCGACCAGCGATCCTGGATGATGTTATGCACCATGATGCTGCTTCCATGTGCTTTCCTTACAGACCTTCGCGCGGTTTCCACTCTAAGGTAAAGTAGATCATTATCCGAATAATAACGATATATTTGTGTGAAATAGCTTTTGGTGTACAGTGACGCATATCATACTGAATATCATCATCTTCGGATATTGTTTCCTGCAAATTGGCGATTGGCAGTGGTCGAAGGTAAGATTAAAAAGCCTTCAATAGGGCAGACAAGATTAACTCATAACTTCTCTAAGGTCACTTTTCGACTGGACGGAGCAACATTTCCAATAACTTTGGGAATTGTGGTGTTCAGTTATACTTCGCAAATTTTTTTGCCGACCCTAGAAGGAAATATGAAAGATCCTAGTGAATTTCGAGAAATGCTAGATTGGAGTCACATATCCGCAGCAGCTTTCAAGGTAATTAAAATTTTCAGAATCTTAAAATCCTAAGACACTAACTTTATAAAAAATAACAGGGTTTATTTGCCTACATTGGTTTTCTAACATTTGGAGATGAAACACAAGAAGTAATCACCAACAATTTGCCTACCCGAGGCTTCAAGACATTTGTGAACCTTACTCTTGTAGTTAAGGCACTACTCTCCTATCCTCTTCCGTATTTTGCAGCAGCTGGACTTTTAGAATCGGCATTGTTTCGTGGAAAGCCAACCGTAGAAAGACCAGACGGAGAAGGAAATCAACCATTTCCATCATGTTGGGGTCGAGACAATGATCTTCGTGTCTGGGCATTGACCCTCCGAGTATTGCTAGTGCTGTTCACCATGTTCATGGCAAGTATGTGTCTCTTAACACTGATTTTGCCACTGTCTAATGTTTAATTTTTGTCAAGTTTCTATCCCACATTTCGCAATATTGATGGGTCTAATTGGCAACTTTACCGGGGCCATGTTGTCATTTGTCTGGCCGTGCTATTTCCACATGAAACTTAAGTGGCACACCTTAGACATTCAGACCATCTCATGGGAAGTGTTCATCATTTGTTCGGGCATTCTTTGTGGCGTCATAGGAATTATAACCAGCTTTGCTGCTTTGGTTGAAGCATATCATCTTCCACTGCCATATCCTGACCCTCAACCTATCTAGGGCTTAACATTCTACCAGTGTCCGAATTGAGATTGATCTAGTCTTCCACGATACTTTACACAGAAAACTAGGGAATATAGAAAATTAAAGGAATGTTTGAATGAATTAATATAATTCAATATATACACAAATAACCATATTACCGTTGGACAATGTCCTTTAAACATCAGCACGTTTTCCAGTCCTTGCCTTTGCTTTCAGTCTTCCAAATGCAAACACTTCAAATGTTGCATTCATGTTCATCGAAATATTATTTCTTTTATTGAATTGATTGATTGTTTGTGAATGTTTTCACGTTGTCATTGTCATTAGAATCAACCAGTGTTCATTGCTAGTTATATAATAAATAAATAAATGGTCCATTGTCAATGGCCGATCGAATAGAGCAAAATGCATTTACTTACTTTTCTTTGCACTTTACACTGCATCAGTAATGCAAGCCAAGTTTGTACGAAGCTCACTCAACAACACAACAATGTGCACTCATCAAGTCCGAACTGCACTCGCTGTTGGTTTCATATATAATCCAAATAAGCCCAATTGGACAAATCGACAATTTTTTATTTATTGAGACGACAAGCTAAGTCCTGGAAATAAGAATTTCCTATTATACTCTAGGATGCCTTTGTTGATAGACTTATTACACAATTGATTGATTTGGACTGGAAACAACTTACTTTGAAAATATGATTTTTGAGACATGAACGTTTCAGCTTCCACATCGCAATCCCAAAACCACCATTTGCATCAAATGGAAAATCCAGTGAACTCTGACAACCAACAACAACTGGTGGCATGGCTTAGCAAATTATCCATTCCGGATGGAGAAGCCAGCAAAAATCCTTCAGAAGAAGAAAACTCAGTTACTGATGAAAATTCTTGGTTTCACTTGCAAAATTGTACCGAAAGGATTAAGTTGATAATTTCTTTGATCAAAGTACCAGAACTCGGTAAATGATAATTTGTTTGTTTTTTTCATGTTCTAATTACTTTTGTAACAGGTCAACTTCTTTCACCTCCCTTAAAGCGTAAACTGACTTTGCTTTCGCGATGTCATCTTTCAGAAAATAAAGAAAGAGTTAAGGCAATGCGCACTGCCATCTCAATTGGCAATCGAATTCTCAGTGAGTTCTTGGCCAAACACACCGATTCGCACCAAGTGATGTAATATTTTTTGTATTCTCGTGTTTGTTCACTAATATTTTCGTTTATATTTTAGTTCAAATCTTTGGAATGCTGTAAGAAATCGAGGCTGCCAATTTTTAGGTCCAGCAATTCAAGAGGAGATTCTAAAGTAATTTATTTGTTATTTGTATTTTAGTACAAATGTAATCATTTTCTATTGTAGACTTGTGCTTTTAGCACTTGAAGATGGTGAAGCATTAACTCGCAAAGTTTTAATTTTGTTTGTCATGCAACGTTTAATGCCACACTTTCCATATCAAACGAGCAAAACTGCAATAGGACATGTGATTCAGATTCTATATCGAGCTAGTTGTTTTGAAGTACAGCGCTTTAATTGCATAACCAATATTGAACAAAATTTTTAATTATAGGTAGTCAAGCGCGATGGCGACTCTAGTTTGATGATGCTAAAAGAAGAATTTCGCAATTATGATGCCTTAAGACGAGAACATGACACACAGATAATTTCAATTGCTCTTGAAGCTGGCCTGAGAATATCTCCAGAACAGTGGTCATCGCTGTTATTTGGTGACAATAAACACAAGTCTAACATGCAATCGATTGTTGACAAGGTAACCGAATACTTATTATTAGCTATAATTAACTGTTCTTTATTAATCGCAGCTACAATCGGTCAAACCATCTTTTAGTACATTAATTCAAAAACTTAAAATGGTTTTGGGAAAATCTGACGACCCTGTTCAAATATTGGAAATTATGACTTATTTTGAGCAACTGGCTTTTTTCGAATCTGCCCTAGCTAAAGGTGAGTTTTTTTTTAATTTGTGTCGCTTTAACGAAATTATTACATTTTAGAGAATATTTGCTCTATGGAACACATTTCGGTTGCTATTGACGCAGTCAACTATTTGATGGTTAAGTTGTTGACATTCCTTCGTTTTCTCTACCAGAAAGCTCATCCCGAATCAATTTACTAAATTACTTGACAAATTTGTCTCGCCAAATTCATCATATTTTCTATATTATTTTTTGCATTATCATCGATAATTTATCAACGTATCATATATTATGATCTTTGTTACTTTTTGTATATAGACTATTTTAATATTCTTTTTTATTTTTTTATATTCCCCAGTTTGCGTCCTATTCTGCCTCGCAAACAAAGTAATGCTTAGAATGAAGTATTTATTTTAGGCTTTAATATATAAAGGCATTCAACATGTCGAATTTGTTTGTTTGTTGATTATTTTCCAAAGAAATACTTCTTACCAATGAGAGCTAACTTTTTCTTGAGCAGCAAAGCGGCAGGAGGGGGAGGATGAAACATTGGTGGCGGATGATGGCTTGCATATGCAGGTATCATATGGCCTGAGTGCTGGTGGTCTTCGAGACATTGCACCGGGATGTGCTTTCCTGGTGGCATTTCCTTGCCAGGACCGATAAATTTGACATCGGGCTCGATGATGGGATAACCTCTGAGGTAAGACACTGGCTTCATTCCTGGGTGGTGATTCACCATCATGGGCTGGCCAAGTGAGTACTTGTCCTCTCCTTTCGGCACCAAATAGATGTCCTCGTGATAGTAATCTTTGTTGGCATAGTTCTTAAACAATTGTTCACAGCACGACATGTACTCTTGGTATTTGTCGTTTTCTACTGGCACATAACTTCCTTGCTTGTGCGACACACTGGACAACTTGTCTACCTTGGTGTTACTTGGGTCTTTGGTAGAGATGAGATCTTTCACAATTGCGATATTTGAACTAGTGTCTTTCACTTCTTTGAGGTCTTTGTTTTGTGACTCGTGTGCATGTAATAATCGATGGTCTGAGTCAACGTAAAAATTGGCCAAAGAAGTTGGCATCTCGTTGGTCATATAAGAGGTGACCCTGGAAGAAGGCACGTAATATGAGTCACGCGGTTGACCCAACGGCGCCAATCGATGATCTGAAGTGCTGATCAAAGGTCTCCATTCGCCTGTGGCAAAGTAATTGTGATTAGTATGTTGATCTTGAATTGGCTGGCTTGGTTGAGTGACTGAGTCTTTGGTTCCATCAGATTCTTCCATTTTTATTTGGTTGTAGTACTTTTTCAATTCATTTATATCGTATGACTTGCCAGTAAAATCCTGAAAGTGTCATTAAAAAGTAAGTTAATTAAGTGTCACAAACCTTATTTGCATGCTCATTCAACTTTTCTGCAGAAGAATCACTTGAATTGTTAACAAGATTTTTTAAAAGATCGCTCATCAAGTGCTGTTGACCACTTGGGTGATTCAATAGGTTAGGATTTCTCTTCAATTGTTCCAGTTGAGGAAATAAATTGTGATTCTTCATTAAATTCACAAGATTAGCATTTAATTCGGATTGATTTTTGACCGATTCCACTTGAGAAGAAGCCGACGGGTCGATATCTTCGAAGTCGAACTGTCTTTCATCGTTGGATTGATCGTGCGACAGATCTTCATTTGGCTCCCAATGGTCGCTTTCGACCAGTCCCAAATTGGCCAAATCGTCAGATTCCGATACAGGGTCGCATTTAGACCACACGATCAGAGTGAGTAGAATAATCCAGCCTGATTGGTTCATTCTGCAGAGATGGTCAATGTCATTCGAACTAATGGACACCAAGTTTGAGGACAGAGAACCAGTCGAACTGTTGTAGTCCGAGTGAGGCAGCAAAATAAAACTCAACTAACACAGGTGGATGAAGCACCTCGGCATGAACTGCTTGGTTAGGCTGCCTAACTCAGGCCAATCAAACTGTGCCATTGCGTTGAGGTGTGATGCAGACATGCAACGCTACATCGGCCCTCCATTGTGCATTCTGTTTGCTTGGCTGAGTGCTTGCTGCACCACCGAAAGCGGTCTATTTTGGCAAGAACTATTTACATTGTCGTGCTCGTTAGTGGCACTAACGCTGGTCGCGCACTCGTTTGTCCGTACAAAGGGATCAATTGCATTCTTACACATGGTCCATATCCTCAATCAACTGTTTTCTCCGTTCTTAGAATTATCTATTCTCTAGTTGAGTGAATAGGTCCGCCCGACGTGCAGGACAAAACCACCATATAACAATCGATGTGTGATGACTTTTAATTTCTTATTTCGTTTTACTGTGAGCATTGAATGAATTGGTGAAAAGTGTGGTCTGTTGGTCAGTGTGTCCTCAGTAGGGCAACAATGACAATGGCAAGTGACAGCCAATTAGTGACCAGTGAAAGATGAAAGCTCGCAAAGTGATCGCTATGCTGAGCAAATAGGCAAATGAATGAGACAATCGACACAATCTAATGTAGGTTTGATTGAAACTCTCAAGTGCGTGCAATCTACAGAACATGGTCACTTTCTGCTCTTCGTGTCCAAAAGGATCTTGTCGCTCATATACTTTGATTGCCACATTCAATTGGCTAATTGATAATTACTTTACTCTCAATAAACTTTTATTTTCATTTAAGTTCCTTCTAAATACAAATAATATTTTCTTCTAAAATGGAATCATTCAATTTACGCATTAATTTCAAAAGGTATAATCAATTTATACATTATTTGTTTTGTTTCCATTTAAGGCATTTTCAAAATTTAAAAAAAACAAATTATTATATTCTCATTATTTTAAAATATTAATTTGCATTAAAAATAGAATAATTTATAAATTCCGTATTTATGAAGGCCACTTTGATGACAAACTATAAATTCACAGTTAAGTTGGTTATTTGAATTCGATTTCAAATAAGTCCGCCAACATTTATACGTCTTCTGTGAAAAACCAAACTTTTTGGCGCCAAGCTACCTTTGTTGTTAAAAGTCTGCCGCCTCCTGCAGGCTGCAGTGCAGCTCCTTTGTGTGCTTCGTCGCGCGCTCTCTCGCTCAGTCGGTCCTTTTAACTTTTCCTGTGTGGTTTGCCTCAATTGGCCCTCTTTCTCTCGCGCTCTTTAAATCCCCCCTGAATCCTCTGGATCATTTCCGAAACATCCTCATAATTCGTATTAGACAACATGTCATCGCTAAGTGACAATGGAAGACCCTCGAAGCGCCCATCAAGTCCGGGTTCGGAGGAATCTCGTACCTCGAAAAGATTAAACAATGCATCAAACGATCTTGCAAACGGTGGGTCGGAACTTCTCAAGCTTGATTCTTCTGACTCTTCTCAAATTCGAAATGGCGGTGTTATCGAACCAAACATGAATAGCATGAGTTCTCCGATGTACTACAATTTTTCATCTGACCTGAGTCAACTCCCGTCTGCTATCTATCATGACAAAAGTGGCGCCAAGCGTGCGGACATTCAGTCCGACGGAAGGAATGTTCGTCAAATCAATTTAAACGCAGGCAATGAAAATGCTGGTAGTGAATCGAATCTTAGCCTTGGTGGTCCTCAACTTGTGGTTTGGGGTACTGATGTGTCGATCAACAAGTGTCGAGAACAATTCAAAAAGTTTATTAAAACATTCAAGTTAGATAATAGCGAATTGGAATTTGATGAGCTACAAAGCAGTCGAGATTATGAGTTTGATGTGGAATTTCCAAATCGAGATCGGCCTTACTACTTAAAAAAGTTACAGGAACTTGTTGTATTAGGAAATCTTTATTTCGATGTCAATTGTCACCATATTCACCGATTTGATGAAACGCTTTACCGACAACTGGTTTGCTATCCTCAAGAAGTTATCCCCACATTTGACATGGCTGTAAACGAAATTGTTAATGAATTTCCTGAAGGTATTCGAGAAAATGGCCGAGTTTGCGTTCGGCCATTTAATGTAATGAAAACTTCAAACATTCGTAACTTAAATCCAGATGATATCAATCAATTGATTACTATCTCTGGAATGGTTACTAGATGCTCGAATATAATTGCTGAAATGTGTGTTGCTTTCTTCGAATGTACTCTCTGTAATTGGAGTACTACTGTCGAAGTCGATCGTGGATCAATTTCTGAGCCTCAAGTTTGTCGTCATTGTAACACAAAATTCTCATTCAAACTCGTTCACAATCGTTCCAAGTTTACAGATAAGCAGCAAGTCAAGTTGCAAGAATCTCCAGACGACATGCCTGCTGGTCAAACTCCTTATACTGTGCTTATGTATGCTTGCGCTAACTTAGTAGATCAAGTTCAACCAGGTGAACGAGTTACTATCACTGGAATATATCGTGCTACTCCAATCAGAGTTCATCCTAAGATTAGAAGTATCAAGTCTGTTTTCCGAACTCATATTGACGTTGTCCAGTATCGAAAAGTAGAGAGCAAACGTTTGCACGACTCAAATCATGAACTGAGACTATCTAAAGAACGAATCGATAAATTGATTGCCTTGTCGAATCTGCCTGACATTTACGAAAGACTTGCTCATGCATTAGCTCCCAGCATATACGAACATGAAGATATTAAGAAAGGCATTCTTTTGCAATTGTTTGGAGGCACTCGCAAAGACTTGCCTAGTGATAGTGATCCAAACCAAAGCAGTTTTCGCTCAGAAATTAATATTCTTTTGTGCGGCGATCCTGGCACAAGTAAATCGCAGCTATTGCAGTATGTCTACAATTTGGTTCCTCGAGGTCAATACACAAGCGGAAAAGGCTCTAGTGCTGTTGGCTTGACAGCCTATGTAACTAAAGATCCCGACACTAAGCAGATAGTACTACAAACTGGCGCATTGGTACTGAGTGATGGCGGCATTTGTTGCATCGACGAATTTGATAAGATGAACGATTCAACTCGATCAGTCTTGCACGAAGTTATGGAACAGCAAACCTTGTCTATTGCCAAAGCGGGAATCATCTGTCAACTTAATGCTCGTACATCAATTTTGGCTGCTGCCAATCCGGTGGAATCGCAATGGAACAAGAATAAGACTATTATGGAAAACATCCAATTGCCTCCTACACTAATGTCAAGGTAATATTATTATTTATTAATATTAAAGTTAATATATCTATAATTTCTAATACGTTTTATTAGATTTGACTTAATTTTCTTGCTGTTGGATCCCCAAGATGAAGAATACGATCGACGTTTAGCTAAACATTTGATTTCCCTCTATCATCGTACTGATAAGGAAGAAGTGAATGAGCATATGGACATTGGTCTCTTGAAGGATTACATCGGTTATGCGCGTTCCAATTTTTCTCCAAAATTGAATGCAGAAGCTCAAGAATGCTTGAAACATTCTTATATTGAAATGCGCAAAATTGGTGCAAGTCGAGGTCAAATAACTGCATATCCTCGACAACTTGAGTCACTCATTAGACTGGCTGAGGCACATGCAAAAATGCGTTTTAAGAATGTAGTCGATCTGGATGATGTGGAAGAGGCCAGAAGATTACACCGCGAAGCTCTCAAGCAATCTGCCATTGATCCATCTTCAGGTAAAATTGACATTTCTATTATAACTACTGGCATGAGTATGACCAATCGAAAGCGTCGTGACGAGATAGTAATTGGATTGAAGCAATTGCTTCAACAAATGCAATTGGAAAAGTCCACCAGCGATGACCAGTCCGGGCAAAGTCAAGGTTTCAATATCCAAAATGTGTTTTTGGAATTCAAAAATTCATCGAATATAATGATAACTCGGGAAATGTTTGAAGATGCTTTGAAACAACTTCGAGAAGATGCTTTTATCAACATGGTTGGCAGCAAAACAATCCGACTCAATGTTTAATTCATATATTACCCAATATCAATGATTTTAATCTCTTAATGAATGAAATTATTTTTACATATAAAACGAATAAATGTTATTTGATACAATGAACGAAAAGATTATGTCTCGGCTGAGTCCAAAATGGACATACTATAAGCCAAGTCCCAGTAATGCTCCACTCCATGGTTTTTAAAAACCTCTCGGGCAAAACTCTCATTTGGACTTATTTTGAATTTGATTTCACCAAATGCACGATTCTTCACCAAGCCTTCCCAGACAAGAAAGCATTTGTTTTCGGCTTTTTTATCAGCTTCATCTAGAAATAAGAGAATTATTAGGCTATATATATTAATCACTGCTAGTTTTACTTACTGTTTTCATTCATAGCATGGTCTTCAGACCATTTCACCCTGTTGAGCATAAGGTGTTTGAATTTCTTTTGTTGCTTCGGTCCTCCTTCAACCACTATAACGTTGATATTTTTATAAATGACTACCACGCCTGTCATTAAGTGTTGTTTTATGTTGGCTTCTACTTTAAACTTTTTCGCTGGATTGTTGAGATTTAGTACACGGTAAACAGAGACATAAACGCCAGAGCTTGTATCTTCCTTTATTTTTTTTATTTTCTTTTGTTTTTTCTGTTCTCCTGTAAGTTGTCTAGCGGCATTTGCTTCTTCGTGTGCCCTAAAAAATTTAATAGAAAATAGATATAAAAACAATACCATTTTTAAATCTTTAATAAACTCACTTTTGCCTCTTGAGCATCTGTTCACGGACATGCGCTTCAATTTTGGTTGGATCCTGGACTGCCTGTTGGCCTAAGGCTCTCATCATGTTTGATAATTTGAGTTTAGGTTCTGGTGGCGGCTCCAAACCCATTCGAATTTTCTCTTGTTTCTCTTTCCAAGCCTCGCGACGATTTTGTCGGCGAAGTTTCTTCTGTTCTTTCTTTGTCAAGAAAACAGGCAACAAAGCAGCTTTTGTTGGTTCGTCTAATGAAGAAAAAGAGTGTAAGAATTTTAAATTCAAACTATAAAATAACATACGTGGTGCCTTCATTTGAACAGGATGTTCGATAAGATGCGTTATGCCATCATATTTGTCTTTTGGTTCGATTGTATTTTTGATAGTATCTACATAACTAAAAACATAAATGTTAAATATAGCCATTAAATGTATGAAATTAAATGTATACCTGGTTTCCTTCATTACAAAGCTGTCCCACCACTCGACATCGGGAACTTCGTCTTCTTTCTAATTGATAAGATAATAATTACAAATAAGCACAACAATTTAAAAAATATGCTTACCGATTGCTTCTTCGGAACAATAGAACTTAGCAGGGCAAGTCGAGCAGCTGAACTGATACCAGTCTTTTTGGCTTTTTGTGCAATTTCTTTTTGTAACAATTCAAGTTGAGCCTAAACAGAAATAAATATTAGAATACTATATCTTCAATGATAGTGACAAACTAATTACCCTCGTTCTTATCTTCTGTCCAATTGACTCAAATACTCCTTTTTCGTAGAATTTGAAAGCCCTTTTGGGCCGAATAGATGTTTTCATATCAAGACGAGTGTCATTAAACTTAACTTCAGCTGTACTCCCAGATTGCTTTTCATGATTCAATTTGACAAATTGCTCCTTCTTTTGTGCACGTATATTTGCTTTTAATGTCGGCATACGTTGAATCAATTGGACTTCTTTACCAGATTGATCAACTGTTCTACCTTCTGCGTTTAATATTAAAGGAGTTGGTTTCATAAATTTATTTGCTTCATCAAAACTATGCATAAAGGGTATCATTAATTAGCTGAACCTTAAACAGAACAGAACTTACCTTTGTGACGATAGCTGAGTTTGCTGAGTTTTGGCCATTCGAGCATGGATTTGTGCAGTTAAATGAGCAATTCTGGCTTTACTATCCAATGATGCTATTGCGCTATTATCGACTGGTTCTATCTTCGGTTGAGTGATACTAGTTGGCAGCAAAAAACTCATCTAAATAAAGACAAAAAAAAATATTATTAGCATTATTATTAAATAATTCATTAAATAAAGAATTACGTTTTGTCTTTTTCGATCTTCAAGATCTCTGCATGCTTTGCCAATCATTTCTTGGATTGAGTTTGCAGTTGGAGCCGGTGAAGCAGATGGAGCTTCCTTCATGTCGAAGCGAGATCGCTTGGCAGATTTTACGCCACTCTATTATAACAAAAATGGGTTAAATAGTCGAATGTCAAATGTGAACAAGTTCTTACCTCAGAGGCCATTATTAAGTGATAAAAACAAAACAAATTGAGATGAGAAAATCAAACTTAATTTGACACACA
This sequence comes from Rhizoglyphus robini, assembly GCA_023373905.1. Lineage (NCBI taxonomy): Eukaryota > Metazoa > Arthropoda > Arachnida > Sarcoptiformes > Acaridae > Rhizoglyphus > Rhizoglyphus robini. The sequence goes on from JAKIJQ010000002.1 coordinate 2,489,674, forward strand.
ATTTCATGTGCTCATCAGCTGTATTGCATCATTGTATGGGACAAAAGTTTCCCAGGAAATTTCTCAACTCAAAATATCAGCATTGGCAACTTTTTCTTCGCCTCACAGCTGATTTATGTTGTGAACAAAACATATAATTTGACAGAAAAAAGTCAAAAGGAACAAAGTGAAAATCAAAATAATTTTCAGCCCAAAAATTACAATTTGAGCTTGAAAGAATCATACTTTTAACAATTGATTAACCTCACAATAACCAATAATAGCTATTTGACAATACCTAAGCAGCTGCAGTTTTTATACAACTGAATTACTAAAAATGCATCTTAAAAAATGTGATTATTAATTAATCACTGATTAGTCAATAAGCTCAAATAAATAACGATTCAAATATTTTTCTTATAAATTCAGTTCTAACATGTAACTTTTTATTGATATTGCAATTCAAGGTAAAGTTTGGCTTGTGATTGACAAAGTGATATCTGAAAATTTAATTACCAATTGTAACGATTGTAAGGATCGTTAAGTGACAAGCAACAACATATGCCAATTGATATCAATTTTATTGCAATCATTGCACATTGCATTTACCATTTACTGGTAGGATGACACGTGAGAGTACTTGGGACATTAACGATGACTAAAATTCACTGGCAATATGATTGGATCGAAGGTAAGCCACAATAAATGAATTGAATTCAGTAATCGGGAATTGGAGCACTAATTATCTTGACGAAGTCTTCATATTTGAAATACGGCCCTGTAATATTGGCCTCTCTCAACAACTGGTCGAACTGCCTCGGAGTCATCTTCTCGCCCCAGCCACACAAAATGTGCTTCAAATCCCTGGTCAGCATTTGACCTGTTCTTGACCAATCAGTAGCCACAAATGCATCGAGAATTTCCTGAGGAATCTTTTCCTTGACCGAATGCGTGTGCATAATGTCAAGCAAGTCGGCAAAAGATATTTTCCCATCTGTGAATGAGTGAAATGTACGTCATGACATTGATTGACAATAGCAACTCACTTTTCTCTTTGAAGTATTGTTGCAACTCAGCTTCAGTGGGACTCATCCCAAGTGATCGTATTATGGTCTTCAATTCGTCAACCGAAGTGATGTGGCCATTGTTAGGTTGTGTCTTTAGGTAGAAACAATCACGAAATTCGTCAATATCTTGTTCTTTAAAGTAAAGTGCCTAGAAACAATAATAATACAAATACTTTGATTAGTGACAAGTGAACAAGGTCTAAAGGTCTAATAAGGCGAACCATGTTTGGAATGTTTTGCTGAGGAATGCAACGAAAGATACAGTGAGTGTGAATGTACTGTGAGTAGAGATAGTAAACAATGACCCACAGTGAGCACTTGGCTGAGTTGATGCTTGAGTTGTGAGCCACTCAAATGTCGGCTTTCTTCACTCAACAGGTGTACTCAACCAGTTGGTCTGTCGGACAACGACAAAGCTGCGGCAATGTATAACAAGCGATGTCGTGCATAGACAATTAATTGCAATTGCCTCCGCTCTTCAGTATGGACAAGTGGCTGGTCCATTAGTCCACTACTTTGGTGCAGTACTGCTAAAAGTGCATTGACAATTGGACTATATTTTTAATACTATTACCAATATTTAAAATTCTGTTTTGATTTGCATATTTGTTCAGTGAATTGTTCTGTTTGATAGTGGTTGACCTTACATATATACTTGAGTGGTGGATAGAGATTTAACGATATTTAAAATTTCCATTTCCTTTCCGGAAAATGTAATTGAGAGAAGGCAAGAATGTGTTATTGATCCTACAAAATCTAAATTATAGAGATAGCTATAGGTTCAAATGTGGTTCACCTGACTAACGCGCAAGGGTGGTGCGATCGGTGCGATCGCGACAAACTGGCCAGTGAATGTTGATGTTACAATGATTCATTTACCAATGAATAATGAATCAGATATTGACATTCTTTGCCATCCAACAGACATTTGTCTATAGATACATGATACTTAATTTGCATTTGCAGTGGCATATGTTTGCTCGGTGCAATGGTTAGCAACTATCAATTGTTGACCATTGGCAGCTAAACACACACACACACAATAAGAGTATCGATCGGTAATGCAAACTTGTGATCGATCATAATCGATGCCAATGATTCAAATTGAGTTGTAGAGGTGCTGGCCTAGTGAACTAACAAGTTCTATCAAACATGATATCATACGACACAAATGGCCAATCGCACTGGCACCAAGTTCAGCACTCCGATATTGCAATGTCTTCGGTCAAAGGTTTATTTGCAATGCCCCAACTACAAACACCCACTCAACAAGCCTCAAACGAATAGAGCACACAGCCAAAGATGGCACAAAGAGTGCCATGGCTTGAGCGCAAAGTCGCGACTTCAGTGAAGTCCAACTCGCGTCTTGAAAACTGCAATCTCGCTGGGGGCCTATTTCGAGAAAAGGCAGACAGCGCAATGCATCGACATGCACTATCCGAAAATAGTACTAGTGCCTCTAGACGTGCCATGCCCGTGTCGCCAATGTTTCTTATCCTCTCAAAGCGGCCCAACTCGATTGCCCTGATTTCGTTGTTTTTGGCAAAAGAAAAAAAAACATTGGCCAACCGGCACACGAGTTAAACGTTCGATAGAGATTCGCCATTAGGATACGTTTGGTGAGAAAAGATCATAGAATATGGCATTGCCGGTAGACGGAAGAAATGTGACACTCGCAGCTGCAAGGATGGCGACAGGATACGGCGCTGGTGCACCAATGCATTGCCAGTCTAGCACTCAGCAAAGAATCCTCAGGTCGGCTCACCGCGCACCGCACCGCGCACTGAGTCCTGCGAGGCGCCTGCGCACACCTTAGCCCGGGCTCTAGCCGAATTCAAGTGACACGCATGCTCGCATGTTGGCTTACCTTGGCATGTTCGACTAGCTCTGTTCTGGCTTCACCTCCTCCTCCTCCACCTCCTCCTCCCTTCTGCACATTCTGCATGTTTGCGTGCTCTCCTGGTCTGCTCCTCCTCGCCTCCTCCTCCTCCTCCTCAATGTTCCATGTGAGCGAGGAAGGGAGCAGTTTGCGACGGACTCGGTCGATTCGATTGCAGCCAGCCAGTTAGTTACCTTCGGTTTCTGGTCAGACCTGGCCACCTCCAACCACCATAATCACCAAACGGGCCCTCGAAATCGACACCGCAAAAAGCATTGCATCAGACACTTTGTCCTTCATTCTTGTGATCTCTTCTCACGTCTGACACTTTCAATTCTTGTCCCACGTTTGATTCGAACTCGCCGCTGTTAGTCCATATTTGGTATTTTCTTACATCATTTCACTCGACGATGACCGATCATTGAAGTAACAACTGTTGTGCTTTCACTAACATTACAAGACATTTTTTATCAAAACTGAAAATATTTTAGTGTCTAAAGTTTGCTTGGAATTCGTTCAAAATTTCTCAGAGTCTATTTCCTCTAATGGCATTAATTAACGTGGAATTTATGGTCGATTGAAATGAACCGTAAATTTTTGTCTATAATTACAATTTTTTGTAGTTTGTAAATTAATTCGGTCTCTATTGAACTTTTGTGACTATAAAAGTTTGACCAAATTTAACTTTAATATTTTCGACTTAAATCATTCGAGCTTCATCTAATATCCAAGTCTACATCAATTTAGACATTCTGGAATAAGATTCGGAAAATTTAATTTGAAAAAGTATGCTCATTTGGGTTTATGGAACTGTCTCAGTACTGGTTATCAGTCTGGTCGGATTGGTGATTGTGATTCTCTTGCCCTGCCTTCAACATGATCATCAGAGCAACCTCAGTCAAGTATTTGTCGGGCTTGCCATTGGCACCTTGACATCAGACGCACTGCTTCACTTATTGCCTCATGTGAGTAGTTTGGCTCAAATTATTTGTACTTTACTATTTTTTATTTTCCCCAGGCATTTTCTTCTCAGTCGGACCATCACTTCGACAACGAATCTATTTACCATGAAGATCGTGAACACCACACCGAAAGCCATCATAGCCATTCAGATTCGGTTTGGTATGGCTTAATGGCTTTGATTGGCATGATTGGTTTTCTCATCTTTGAACGAATTGTCATGATACTACGTGATCTCGCCCATCAGCACATGAACGATTCAAATGTAAGTCCTAAACTATTCGATCATAATGAGCAGACAGCATAAGCTTGTTTAGTTGCACAAAATTCCATTTGCTTATCGTTTTTCATGTTTGCACTATGTTCATTAGAGTTTGGTTATGTAAACACTTGTCTAACCGATAGTCGTTAATAGCTATTTTGTACCTTTCTATCTAATTTGTATATAATTTCTTGGTTTAATTATCGTCTGCTATCAAAGTATGTCAAACATAGGTCCCTCTTGTGCAAACTTCATTTTGGTAGATAGATGCTTTTATCAACTATAATTTGTTTTTATTATATTACAGAAAATTAAGCAATGTTCTCCGAATGCTGATTTGGTGGTTCCAGAACTGGAAAAGTTGAATCATAAGAATCATGATCATGACCATGAGATGAAAGATGTTCATAAAGTAAATATGACAAATGGCACCAATAAGAATACTGATGTACAAGTGCACGATGAATGCCACCGATCTACAATTACATTTCCCAATCCGGATGGCGAAGGTTACATGCATCTTGGTACTCACCACCACCACCATCACAAAGAACATCAAGGTCCTAGTGCCGCTTTGATGGTTTTAGCAGGAGATATAGTGCATAACCTTTTTGATGGTCTTGCAATTGGCGTTGCGTATTCCGGAAGTGGAATAAGTGGCGGTAAGTGTTAACATTTTGTTTGACATTTTTGACATGTTTTTTTAGGGTTAAGTACATCTTTAGCTGTACTTTTTCACGAACTGCCTCACGAACTAGGAGATTTTGCCATCATAATACGTTCGGGAATGTCAATTCGAAATGCTATATTTTGGAATATAACTGCATCGGTTATTTGTTGGGTCGGAATGTGTATTGGCATTTTCTTAGGTTCTGTTCAAGATGCTTGGCTTAGTGCACTTATTGCGGGTACATTCTTGTACATCTCACTTGTAGATATGGTGCCTGAGCTAGATTCGTGTCCACATTTGCCAAGTAAAAACCGAGCAATCAAGCTTACAGTACAACTCGTTGGAATAACTGTTGGCGTCTCAATCATGCTTGTAATATCGCTATACGAAGACCACTTAAAGGCACTTTTCTAAAGTCACATTGAATGGAAATGAAAACCGAACTTATCATCGAGTGGCTTATTCAATCAAGCAAAACTGCTGCGAACGAGAGTTGGTCAACAGTAACAAGAAAAAGCCAATTTCACTTAATATAGTAATAACAATCTATTTATTTCCATGACATTTAAATTTTAAAAGATTTTATATATGTAACATCTTTTTATTGCCATCATTCATGATTTTATTGGTTTTTTGACTAAATGAACATACACAATAAGTTCAATCTTATCATCAGTCGACACAACCTTTCATTTTGTGCTATTCTACAGAACACTGACTAACGTAAACAAGAGAGCTCGAATATTGTCATCATAATCTAGAATGCATTTGCGAGATTAACTATATTGCATGTCACATTTTGATAACATGGAAATCACTTTCGCCCATTACTGTGATATCTTTGTAATAACTTTTACTATGTTTACTATATTTTATATATTCATTGTTTATGCTAAGTTATCTATCGCTATGCGACTAGATAACTTGTCAAGTCATTAAATGTTTCGCGTATGTCATCACGTGATGCATTGTTCACACAATTAATCAAACGACAACGTTCAGATACATAACTAGTGTGTTCACAATGCAGTAGTGGCCTTTTATGTTTATTCTCGCACAATGCTACAAATGGTCTTGATGGCGTTGGCCAAATTGGAAAGAGAAAATTACAAACAACACTTGTTGATTGGTGGTTTCAATGTGCCATTCAATGTTTCTATTTTGAAGACGGGTTTGATCGAATTGCAAAAAAAATCTTTTAATGTTTATATGGTCTATAAACCTTTGATACAACTTTGAAGGCCATTTACATAAAACGGTCAATGAAATTAATATTTGTCGGTATTTACAAATACATTCAATGAGAATTGAAATATGTACACAAAAAATTGTTTGTATGTACAATGCATAATACCCAATTGCACAAATAATTATTAATTTACTATCATTCAGTCTAAAACTTCCACTGAAGCGGTTCCTTATCTTCACTGTTATCGTTGATGTTCAAATTATGTACAAATTCTGCAGGTTCTTTAATGACATCGGTCGTTAGATTAGAGGTTGAATTGTTGTTTGAAGATATTGAAGTAACTTGAAGCAATCCCAACAAATTTTTGTTCGACTTTTTAGTTTGCTTAATAAAACTATGATTTAATAGAGCCGATGCTGTTGGCCTATATTAATGTCGATTAAAAAAATGAATAGTTCACTCAAGTAGTTACCTTGAAAAACTGTCAAAATTTAAACAAAGTTCAACAGTAAACTTGTGAAAAGCTTGTGAGAATGTTTTACTTTTGTATGTTTTGTATTTTTCCTTGACTTCTTGACTAAGATCTATAAAAAAAAAGTTAATAAATTTTCAAATTACAGCGACACAATGGTTACCTTCAATATCGGTAGGAAAATTGCGAATTTCGTCGCAAGTGGAGTCAAGTGGACGTGGGAAATTGCCGGTGAGCTTATCGAGTAACATCTCTGTGAGCGAAATGTCTTCAAATGGGACACAACCATTGGCCAATTCACAGCACACAATTCCAACGCTATAAATGTCAGACTTAGAATTATAACCAAGCAAATTTTGTTCTAAAATTTCTGGCGCGAGATAATTCAAAATTTTGACTGCATTCTTTGGATATTCGTGAATAGTAGAATTCCAACGTCCGTCCTTTAGAACTGAGGTTGAATATTTTAAGCCGGTAAGCATGCAATTTCCATTCGAATTAACTAGAATGTGATAACCACAAATGGCACGATGAATAATTCCTAAAAGTAGAAAACAGTCATAATTATCCAAAAATTTTCTTCCATAATTACCTCGCTTGTGAAGGTAGTCAAGAGCAGACAAAGCATCTCGTATTATGAAGGCTATAGCTAACTCGGGCAAGCCATTGGGTTTTGCCAAAACATCAACAGAACCATATTCGGCACAAGTAATAACATTCCATAAATGATTGTCAATCACAAACGAGGAAAGCAATGGCAGTAGATTTGGATGGCGCAATTGCCGAATAGTATTGATCTCATAGCTAATAAAATCAAGTAATTTTTCTGAGTCGAGGTCGATCAGCTTTAGCACAACCGTGTGATTTGATGGAAGATGCTTCCCTCTATATATCTGTATGTGACCATTCGGCTCATCTTGTATGGTAGATGTTATACGAAAAGACGACGGCCTGAGTGTAGATGAAAGCAAAGATCTACTCCATTTGTATTCTTGCTCACAAAAATGAATCAACTCTTCACGACGAGAATCATGTGGACGATGACGCCTTAAACTGATGACCATTTTAATTTTCCTACTCCACCAATATGTATGACAAAAACGAGACAAAACCGAGATTGTTCCAAATATTTCTGATCCAGTCAATGTTTTGGTTAATTATGTCTGCAATCTGGAAAGGACATTTTGAGTGAACGGTTGTTTAATAAAGAAAAAGAGTATCACAGCATGAAGTATCCTTAAGAGTTGAGTATAGTGTCATCAAGGAAAGGGGAGAATTGAAAAGAAAATAAACTAAAACTCAATGCAACACAAATGGCATAGTCGTTGACTATGTCATAGAGGGAAAATCTAATAAACATATGATAAGACTGATATTAACGACATCTTGTGTTGGTAGTTCGAGTTATATAAATAATATGCAATTCGATTCTTATTCGCAATATTGTCAATATTGTCAAGTGACACGAATTGATCGCTTTTGTGAATATTTAGTATTTATTAGCAAATATTTCTTACATTGACCACCAGTGATCATCTTGTTTATTCCATTGTGACACTAGATTTTATTTATCTCACAAATTTATTTACGTCTTTGTCGTCTTTGCTCTTACGGAAGGGAATTTTTCGATAATAACAATTTGTTGATGCAGCTTAAAGATTTATTAGCTACTTTAGTGAGGGAAAATTGTTTCTTTTGTATTTTGAACTACATCTAAATTGGACTAGAACATTGGCAATACTTCAACATCATCATGATTACCACAAGATGCAAAAATGCACGTATATAAAGCGGTAAGTAATTTTCCTTCTCGATTTTTGTCTTCGATAATTAAATGCAATGACGGAGATGACACGCTTCAACGCATTTCTAACGCTATTGCTATTGTTAACTGTAGTTAACGGTAAACCAAGCTAATGGAAGAATATGAAATGCATAGGAATCGTGTCAATCACTCTCTTAATTGCGATCGGTCATGGTTATCAAATTTTCCAGTGTTCGACCATTGATCACTGATCACTTTCGATGGCAAACAGCCAACTGTAAATAATTACCAATGCAGCAAGAATGCTTTCCGGTGATCGGCGATCCTATTTACATATTTGCCTTAAGCAATGCGTATATTGCTGCCATCGGCGATTACTGACGCGTGATTAATTGTTTGCAATGCAGTACAAATAGCTTACTTGTGAACGGTACATAATATGACACCGCCAATGAATGTTGCACTATGCCTGCATTCGCTGGTTTGTACGGTAATGTGCTCTATTCAGCAATTTTTGTTTGTTATGCAAGGCGACAATGGCATCGCCACAATGTGACCACCCGATGCATCACTTGGATGCCGTACAGTCTGCACACAGAGAAATGCATTACATTACAACTTGATTGCTTCGTTGGTGGTTGTTTACTTCGAACGCATCCCTGGTGACACAGTCATTTTGCATTGAGTCAAACTGGCATCTTTGTGTAGCTCTACTTCAAATGGTTCTCTTGTGGAGTATCATTTCGATCAAGGCATTCTTCTCGCTATATTTAGACTGTTTAGATTGTCTTTAATTAGTTTTCAGTCTCGGTTTCATTTGGCTGTAGCACTTAATCGAACCATTCACTCATTGCAAGTGTCGGCTAAGCCTAGTCATTCCAGTCTGCTCTCAATGAGCGCATAAATATTTGCAAAGTGGTCTTGCTCTACTTTGATTGCTGCACCAAGTCGAAAACACTGATTTGTCCAATTGACTGCATTTTGTCCGATCAAAAAGGCATCGGCATGATATATCCTTCTTCAGTCGATGTTCACCTGTGTCAATTTCGAGCCATTCTGTGATTGCTCCCGCATTCGACTAGTTGTACTTACTCGAACAGGTCCTAATTAACAAATAGATTAGTTTGTTTGTTTATCATCGCAAACATTGGTCCAGTGGAAAGAGTACTTTCATTTTGTCCGACTCCATGGCAACCGAGAGCAATGCACCACTTTGTCGTCTGTCCAAACGAGATCGCCAGTGACCCACCGAGTGAGTGGCACAGAATTAGTACTATCCCTATTAGTCGTTAGTGGTTAATTAAGTCACTTGTGCACAGTTGCCATAATGGTCGTAATGACCGACCTCGTCAACCGGTCCACTCATCATTACCGCTATTTCTGGCTTTGTTGTCAACTTGTCCACTCACCATCGGTCGCTCTTTCATTTCTTTTCATTAATGGCCCAATCGTTTTCCGCATTTAGGCGTGGGTCTTTTCTCTACCAAACGGCCATCAGTTGTTGGTCGACTGGTTGACTCGTGCTCTTGTTTGGCACCGGAACCGAGTAACAAGGTGAACACCATGGACTAATGCAATCGATCCATCTTCGTTTAGATTGATTTACCTGTAAAGAGTGCAGATCACAGTTTGCAGTGACATTGCACTGACAAAAATCCCGTTACCTTTTACCGCAAAGCTGATAGCAATATATCATATATGTGGTAGAATTTATAGTGAATTTTGAGGTTACAAATTACAGTAAAATTCAAAATTGACATTAATTTTTGTTGGTTATATAATTAATCATTAAATATAATTGTATGCAATTGATAATATCTACTGTTAACGATATCTGACTATTACTACGAGAATGCACATCAATGCATCAATATTAATGTAAATTAAATGAATGCAATGATCGATTAGCACATTTTGGTAAACAAGCCTGTGAGCATTTCGATTGGAAGATGTTTTGCCGGTGTGGAGCAATGGCTCTGTGCATTGACCATTTCCAATGCTAATTCGAAGGTCGAATCGATTAGAATCGCGATTATTCGAGGAATGCAACTTGTCTGGTCAGTTCATCGCTACCTCTGAAGATAAATTGTTGCTCGGACCAGAAATGACACTACCTGTCAGTTGGGCAATGAGAGAATCGATTCTGATCGTTTGTCGGAACATTCTTCGTCCGATCGTGAGGAGAGTGCTCACTCAGTGATGGCGACTTTGACTGCTCTCTCAGGCCAGACCGATTCTACACGGCTGTCGTCGATTAGTGACCATCGAGGCGCCTTAATCTCTCAATCGACAGACACGCTCCTTTGACTCGTCTCATCAGTTTGTTCTTCGGCTTGGCCGTTGGCCAATCTAATCCACTAAGCATCATTACCATCATTCGAGTACCTTCGTTTACTTCCTTGTTTGTCTCATGGGCGAAAGCAAAAAAAGAGCAACTTGTGACCGAAGGGTTCTTCAGACAGCCCATTGGTCTGTGCGGGAGTGAGTGTGGATGCAATTAGCATCGTTTGTTTAGTTCCATACAAACACATACACACACGCTGTTTTGATTGCCCAAGGGTTAGTAACACGATATAATAGCATCCACATGATGAGAAAAGATAGTCGACTAACAGGACGAGATACGGCACTGACCCCTCATTAGCAGCGCATATATATTGTGGCACCATTGTGTTACCGTCCGTTAGAGGTTTCGAACGGATCGCTTAATCGGAGGTTGCCACCAATTCGAGAACGCCATCTCAAAGATGGCTACTATCTCAACACGTTGTGCTGTGCAATCAGGATGACAAGCGCAAAAATTGTGAGAATCGATTTTGGTTGGTAATTTGCATTTTTTGCTGCGTCTGTAAAGATTTGCAGTACAATTTTGATTATGGCATTTATTAAACCTGAACACAGTACCAACAAGTCTACTTGGAATCACTTGACTGAGCATCGAAACACTGGTCGAACAATTGGAACAATCGATGTCATTGATGGACAAAGATGATGTTGATGTGTGGGCAAGTGAACTTGACTCATCGATATGATCGATTGATGAATGCTGTCTTGAGTCGAGTTGAGAGCGGAACAGTTTGTTCGACTGGGTGAGTGGACAGATTGGGCAAGATCCGGCTGAGGTTGAAGGTTGCCAATCGAGCATCACCGAACAAGTGTGAAACTTAAACAACACTCTACAGTGACGTCCGCATCTGACCGGTAGCAAGTAACAAGTTTCCTGTTCGCTAGACTTATTGCCAGTCGAGATCGTTTCCCGTTTGCACCAAAGTACTCTTCTTGCCACTTCTCCACTAGTCTGGTTCACCAGTCGAACCAGTGGTGAATGAATTTTACTCGATTCAACCTACACACTTTATTTGGCTGTAATTTGGCAATAGTGGAGCAAATCTCCTCGCAATATGCATTGAATGTAATTTTTCACTCAAATAGCATTGCAAAGTGGTTTACCAAATAGTAACTTAAAACAGAAAGGCCACTTTTGTCGAATTTGTCAGTGGTGTTGTTAGTCTTGGAATGCAATGCAGGGTTTATTAACCGATCAGTGTGGCCATTGCTCGCTCATTGGCCTCTCCCTGAATTAGTGTTGATCAGGTTGCGCAATCCATGACATCGACCAAAGGACCAGCCAACACGCGCCATTCTGGCTACACACAAGCATGTCAAATTGTAAAATTTCCGTTCGGTGCTTCACCCAGTGAATGTTTGTACCTACATATGTCTGCAGGGCAATCTCACTGGCGGCCAGTCCTGGAGGATCGAACGGCAAAACTCGATCTGAAGAAGTCGTCTGTCAACTCGCACCGTTCGGCTCTCTCCTCTAGTCCGCGGTGCATGGCCAGTGCGCGTACGCTCCACGGATGGACTGCCGAAGAAGGTGCTTTCACCAGTCAGTCAGTCAGTCACTGTTCACACTGTTCAGTGGCTCGCCTTCCCCGGCTTGCCAGTGATTTCTTTCATGCAGTCATTTCCATTCCACAGCCCGAGCCACTCGTTTGTCCTGTTCGGAGATCTCTTTGCTAGTGTGCACTTTCGTCTGCATGTGTTTGCTTGTTGGCTCGACTATTGCCAATCCGTTCTGGCGCGCCAAAGCAATGACCCAACCAGACGAATACCTTCTTCAGTGACCGACAGTATGAGCCATGTGAGCACTTGTGAAGGGTCCATCGGTGTGCCGTCTCGGTGGCCAAAATGTCAGTCTCTTCACTGCACCGTATTCGTCGCCTTGTGATCAGTGCCAGCCTTTGCACCAGACCAGCTTGTACCAACAGCAACAATATAACTTGATTTATTTGCTTTCCTCTGGTCTGTTCTCGGTACAAGCTAGATGGTTCCTATCGTCGGTGGATCAATAGAGCTCAACCAGCAACGTCAACCAACATGTGTCTATATAAGTGACAAGGCATGCAATACTATTTGCGTGCTCGTGGCAGAACAACACTAATCCTTGTCGATTAATTGCCACAATCACCTTATTCGATCTGCGAACATGTCCCGCGATGTCAGCCATCGATTAGCTGCACCATCTGCCTGATATCGCCCTACTGGTGATCGATCCTGACCGAGTGGCTTACAGCCTTCGGCCAAGCATATCATCATATCGTTCTCTGTCTGTGTCAAAACCCAGCCACTTGCTCAAGCCAGCCACCCTCTGTCTGGGCTAGTCATTTTGACCTAGCAGTTCAATGTCAACTCAACCCAGTCAGTCATCCCCTCGATCGATCACTTCGGTGCTAATCGAACTGCAATTAATGTTCATTCTTCATTTCTCGCCATGTTATGCGCCTCAATCAGTTGTGCATGTGTAAAGCAGTTAATTGAATATTAATTCGTCCTTCGGTGCAATTGTTTACATTCAAATCAAGCCTCTGTCTCGTATTTGACTGTGGCCACTGGGCTGGCATCAATTCTTTGTTGCAAGGTAGGTCTGTCCTTTGTCACTTTATGTTTGTCTTTGTCGCAATCTGTTTCGTCATCGGCCTCCTTATTGTCATTGTAATTAACACTGATACATTGGCGACGACATTGAACGATGCCCATTAACTGACCGATGGTGAGCTGATTTGATCACTGACTCACTTGTCCTTGGTCAATTCCAATTCTCCAAATGTCTAACCATTTTGAGTTGCAGTTTCAATGTCCCATTTATTCCAAGTCCATTAATTACTGTCGATATAGGCGCTAATCTAGCAAAGTGTATCATTTCAGTTCACTTCACCTTTTCGTATTTAGTTTTTCCCATCGATGAATGCATTTTCACTATACATTTGTGTTAGTTGCGTCAATTGTATGCTTTTGCTCTTGTTTTGTTTGCAAATGTCACTCGATTAGATTCACACTCGCTTGTGTGTCACATCGAAACACTTGTCTGTGGTGATAATTCAAGTGCAAGTGTGCGTATAGTTAACTAGTTGGCAACGTTGCCACCGAGACTCGACTGGCTCGACTGTGCTCCATTTGTGACCAAGATGTTTTCATTGCTTTGTAGTATTGTAATATGTTGTCGAGTTGGTATGGACGCACCAAAGCTGGTCTTGTAATTTGACTGCAATTGTTTCTTTCCATTTGAGCTATTAATTTTGGCCATTGCCATCAATTAGTTTGTGACCATACCGGCAGTTTTGAAAGTGTTGTTCACAGTGAATTGAAGGCAGCACATGTCCATTTGTGGCCCAATGCGAAAAGGGTGATACCGATAGGCGAATGAGACAGTTGGTGGTTGGCTATATTTGGCAAACTGATTCCAAGTGACATCTCACAAGTCTCACAAGTGGCATTGTCAGCTGCATTGTCAACCCAAGTCAATAGACATGGCCAAGGTCGGACGTGTCTAAATGTGGTACGTGCTTGTGTGGCCAGTGCTTTGTTGCATCATTCCGCATTAGTTCTGCTCAGTGAGTAAGTGCAATATTGTTTGTGCAATCAATGACTCCAATAGCCGCTAGACCGACTAACCCATTGTAATGGTTAATGTTTTATGAACATCGATCGATGCGGCCAATTGTCTCGTTCGAACTGGCTTCTTCAATTGTGTTGGTCAACTTATGCTCGTCTTCATTGAGGAAAGTGACACTGACACTGACACTTGTGAAATAGTGTTTGTTGTGTCATCTCGAATGTGTCTCCCCAGTGTTAAATCGTTCGAAGTGCATTCCAACCAAATATCTGCGATAGCCTTTTAATTCGAGATTTATGAGCAACATAAATTTTGTCTATTTCGACTTTCACTTTAAAATGTGCGCGGTGGCAATCTTCAAAAATTACCTTGCCACGAGCTTTTGTCTTGGCAAGTGAGTGAATTTGATCATTGTGTTTGATTGCTTGGCAAGAGGTGCTTATGGCTGCACACGAACCTAGATGACCACTACATAGACGTAATGATCGTGTCGATTGTCACTCCGTGCCAGACAGCACTAGTGACTTCTCTTGCTAATTTGGCATCAACAACCATGAGAACTCTTGCCTCGATTGCTGCTTATTGGTGATTGCTCACTTGCCTGTGGCCACCAAGCCAATTTATGCAAACGGAAAGGCAAAAAAAGATGCGCTCCAAAGTGGCATTACTTGGACATGCAAGTTTCCTTGATGTGAGTGTCTCGTCGCTGCTCACCACCTCGATTGCGCTCCAAAGCGAGATGAAGATGGCTAAACCGATTTGTAACTATTTTCGGTGGAGAATGCACTTGAGACTTAAGCACTGTCCTGTCCAACAGTGGCCATCCACTGAATGGCTCTTCCGATTGGCATCAAATACATGTGCACTCACAGGGCTCGTTGGCCATTGTTGCCTCTCACAAAGCGCAACGTGTGAATGCCCATCGAAAGTGAAATTAGTAAAGGAGGCGAAAGTTGTGTGCCGCACAAATCGAGGTTAGAGGCCACTGGCGATGGTGGTGTGGTGCTTTCGCCTCACCTCGGGAGCAACAGGGTGGGATGCCATCACTTGACTGGACTCCGCCAGGCTTGACCAGCGGCCACAAGGTTAGCCCAGTGCTCGTTGCTTTATGCCATTCTGTCTGGACTGTTGTGCTGGCCAGGTTAGTGATTGCTTTGTGATAGTTGTGCTCGAGTTCTGTCTTCACTACGAGAATAGATCGTTGGTGATGGTCCATTGTTTTATATTTATAGCAACTTCATTATCGGTATCCACATGCCATGCGATCTTCTCCACAAGATTTGCTTTCACTTTACACTTTCTTTATGATAGACGTAAATTGTGTCTCAATGTGCAGGCAAATTCCATGGCTTAAGAAAACCCATCTGGATATCGCTTATCGCATCAATCAAACAAACAGTGAGTTTACCCGAATGAGTGCAGTCCAACTTGGCACCCATTGGTACACGGTTCAATCGATCGATTGGTTCTACCACCGGTCAATGGAGCACTGGCTCACACCAAGCGCACTTGGCCTCTCTACCGTTTGCCAGCACTGGCACATTAATACATTCACTCGGTTGTGTGTTGGCGTTGTTGGCTCGCGATTGCTTCATATTCAACAGCCAGACACGTTCTTGTGTCATTACTGTTGTTTAGTGCAGTAATATTGCTCTTCATGTGAGGAATCTGCCAAGCGCCAAACAATGCTTGATATTGAGAAGATTGGCCAATCCGATACGACAAACTTATTGAAGCTCACACTGGCGATCTCACTCGTTGATAGTAGTAACCATACTTGTCCTGTTTACCATGTGGTGACAAATCGTGCCATCTCGATGCTTTGCTTCAGTTTTAAAGTGTACATTGAAGCTGATTAAGCCGCAATTTGCCATGCCCAATGTCTAACAAGTGATTTGCATTAATCCATTCATACTCAAATATTCAAGCTGTCTGTACAAATGTCCTACTACTGCGCTAGCACCAGCATAACTCACACGTTCTCGGCTTGGTAATACCGATCGATTAACGTCATTTGTCAGTGGCTGTTCCACTGGGCGAGTGTTCGCAACTGTTCACCCTTGTCCACTGTGAAAGCATCAATCGGTGCACTATCACCTCACATGTCATTGTTTGGTGAGCTTGTCAATGGGCTTTGTCATCGACACACTCAATCCGATTAGTGTGATGAATGGTTTGATGCAGCCATGGGTTGCAATGACCATTGGGCCACTGCATGCAATCGTCTTATGTGGCAGTGGTCACTCCTTTCCAAAGGGTGCCATACTATCCATTGATGTCCTTGCGCTTGACGAGTATTCACTGTAGTGAAAGTGTTGCTTTGTTTCGATTTATCTGGCCAACGCGATTTGTTCTCATTGTTTCCTTGTGCTTAGTGCACAAAACAGATAAGACTTCTCGTCTGGCCGAATCATCCGTTTGATTGTTATTAATAGCGTTAATAGTTCGTTTCTCGTCTGTGCTCGAGAGAGTGAGAGTGAGAGACTCAATGTCGTCGTGGGAAGTGAGTCGAGGTGACAAGTGAATCATTCATAATGCCGCCAGACATTTGTCAACTGGCATGTGCACATGGTCGTCCAGTGGCAGTCTAGCCAGTACCCACCAGTGCACTCCCCTAGGTGTTGAATTGCCTCGTGCTGGGTGTCAACACGCGTTCAATGCTTATCACAATGAATCTCCACCTGCACGGTCGGTTGCATTCCATGAGACAATCTCCCAGAGTCGGGTAATGACGTCTCCTCGTCGGATGTGTCACAAGGCAGGTCTCTATTTGACAAACAGTTTGTTATGATTTACTGCCACTGCTCTAAATGTGCTTTATCCTATTGCGCTCATTGTTTTGTCCTTAAATGCGAATTTACTAATCTTATCTCTGTTGCAATTTCAGGTAACGACAGCTTGCGAGCTCACTTCTCAAGCTCCCCAAACTGTCCACTTGGCATTTTATAATCGCAACTACACACCACACAGGTCAAATGAAGCAACTCTGACTAACTGTAAAGCAAGTGACGGATCTCGTCTCCGTTTGGCCGAATTGATCATATTCAACTCATCTTTCACCATCAATGTCATTGACAAATTGCATTAACGCTTGTGTCATTGTTTCGATTGCGCATATTATCATCATGATTAAGCCAACTTGTATCACTCTGTTCATTGCTTACAGTCATGTAGATCATTGAAGACGTCGTGTAGATAGAAGAAATCTTGTTCAGAAGATCTTATTTACGCACCAATCATTTACGGCCACATCACCTTGAAAGAAGTCAATTCAGTTGTCTTCTACTGGTCGCCACACTCTAAGTCAACTCAGTACGCTCAGTCACTAGCCGACCAAAGATGAGCACATTTCGACTCAACTTTAAGCCCTTGTTGGGCATAGTTTTGGGCATTCCGTTTATTTTTCTCATTCTTCACTCGAGACCAAGTAAGTTACTTTGAAGCAGTCAATAGATACCTGTTCAATTATTAGCCGAGTTGATCGGACGCCATTCGCACAGTAAATCATAACAACAAAGGCACTTTCTTAATTTGCACTTATTACTCTGTGCATATTTGAAGGATGCTCACTAGTCAACATTGTAGAAGGCTTGTTTGGTCGTCATCGCAAATGGTGCTGAGCAAATATAATTGACATTTGCTGGTGAGCTCATGCTTCAACCTGCAGCATTCCTCCACCGACACTCCACAAAGTACTTTGATCAATGTGAACTGTCACTGGACTCGTCCAAACAATTAGCCAGCTAATAGTCACCTTGGTTGTAGTGCTTGTCGACTGCCTTGTCGAACCTTGTGTTCCGAACGATCCATCTCGATGACATGCCAATGCTATGTGCCGAGTGGCTTGTCACCGGTCTCTAATGAGCACTTTCACCAGGCTCCAGACAGATCACCACCGGACAGACTGTAATTATGATAGCAACTGAGACCTAATTGAATTATTTATCACTTTGTAGCATTATTTATTCTGGTGGACCATATTGTCCGTGAACAAAGGGACTCGACTCGACTTTCACCGAATCGATCAAACACCATCTATCTGGAACTATTGCCTACTACTTGCTTGCAAGCATACCTGTCTTTTCTAACTCAAATTGAACGTGCTTTGTGGTTTGTGGTATGCGCACCGCCGATATAGTTGTTGTGCCAATTGGTGCATGTTGAGTCCATACTATGGCCATTTACCATTCGGTAATTGAACAGCGTTGCCCGTGACGTTTTGTTGGCGGAAATGTCTCTCCTAGACGACATTCCAATAGCTGGACGGGCACACTTGGAGGGCCTTTGTTTCTGTTTCTGTTTCTGGCCGATTGCTTTGGTCGATCCATTTAGGTCCATTCATAGCATTAATTGACTGACTTACTGTACAGTCTTCCATCTCACTTAGCCATGCCCTTCACAGTCGACGGATTTGTTGCCAATGTCGTGGCTACTTCGTTTGGTGCCAGTTAATTAAAAAGGATTGCTCACACCAAGTTAGCCCTCTTTGTGTCGGCAGGACATTGGCCGCTGCACGCGCGCACTTGACTGATTTGCATGATTCAGGCGCCATGATTTATTGGGACTTACCTTTGTGTGATGCATTCCCTCTTTGGCAAATCACAAACATCGATAGATTAGCGGCTTTTAGTGAAAGTAGATCATTGCAAGCAGAGAGCACAGTTGCTCGACTGAACTGGTCACAGTGGACAGGCCGTAGCACTTGTTTGCAACAACTTTTGCGGGCTAGTCTGCTCTTCAGACAGCTAATAGCGGCAATAGGCTTCAGTGGTCTATTGCCCTGGCAAACGAACTCATTATTGATTTCGTGCTCTTAGACCTCGGTGCCACCGATTATGTGTGATAGTGAGTGATTGTTCCATCCTCACAGGCATACAGCTGCATTCATCCATGATTGTGATCTTGATTTTGTGATTTCTATTCGATTTCGGTCAGTGCAGTGGCGGTGAATGTGATGAAGGCACCAAACCACTGATCACGTAATGACAAATGGCACTATTGAACGAATTGTGGTCAGCGGCATCATTAATTGTCAAAGATGACAAGCTGCACTCACACTTATCGTGTTGTTTGTCTTGTGATTTGTCTGACCGATGTGCCATTTGAGCGAATTTAAATTTCGATAAACGACCAGATAGAGAAAGACGGAAACAGTTGCACAAATGGTGGATTGCTGTTGGTGGTGCAAATTAATTGGATTAGGCACATTTCAATTAGAAGCGCGCACTTGCCCCGCCGTACTTTTCCACCAGCCAACGATGCTTAGTCGAGCTGACTTATGGCCATTCATTGTGGCGCACATCTCAATCTCCAGTTGGCAACTTGCTTAGCATAGTATAGTGCTAATTATGCCCCGACATTGTTTGCTTCCGATTCGATTTGTTAATTTGCTCTTGTGTAGGTATGTATGCCAATTAGCGGAAAAATTAATTGCTGATTGAATAATACGTTAATGACAATTGGCTCATTCATTATAAATGCTTCTTGCTGACATGTGCCTGTTCACTGAGCGGCATAGCCATGTCGATATGCCCAATGATCACTATAGAGGCGAGTGCATCCAATCAATCGGAATAGTCATTGTTGCGTCAAAGTGTACTCGCTATAGTCAGTTAGTCAGCTATTGACTCATTGGTCGACTAACGCAATTACTGGTCAGTGCAATGGAAGAGTGTGGGCCACTTGTGGCTTCCACCACAATGCAGTCCTGGTCGTATCACCTCGTATCACATCTCGTATCCTATGGTTGGACTATTCTTACACTCACTATGATGAAATCCAAATTGAATTGAATAGTAATAATAATAAAATGCAATCAAAACCAATTTGATGGCACACGGACACGACACGCAGCGACAATTGATTGCCTGTGCACGTACACTGACGCACTTATTTGCACTCATTTTTGTGAGGCGCCGGCTGATTGCACCAAACCCAGAGTAAATGTCAAGCATCGCTATGGCGCCATTCGAATTGATTTGGTGCTCGGCTCGGTCCATTAGTTGATGTTCGTCACCTCGACCAGTGTCGTTCTAAACAAGGCAATAATCGAGTCACTCACTCTGTTATTTATGACCCGCTCTTATCCGTGTTTGCATACTTGCCCAAGTGGACACTTCGCGCCGGTGATGCACAATCATGCAAGTGTAATGCAATTGCGCACCACATCCTCAGTCATTTTCATGTGCTTTTCGCACGAATTAGTCTCGATCTTCGGACATTAAATTGCACAAAGGTAAATTGGTTGCCTTGTGGTGTGGTCTAGGTGTTCGGTGCCAGTGGTCCAGTGCCATCACTACAGGTGCCGCTGGACACAATGCCATCTCAAACCAATGACACTGGCACTGTGCCACACACGCACATTGAGGCAAAACATATCGATAAAAAGTGAAATTTTATTTGCAAATGGTCACGTTTTGTGGCAAATGTTAATTACACGAGTGGACGAACAATGGGGATGTCATTTGGCAAGTAGCACGTTGGACGATTTGTATGCGGCACAGTCGAGTCACACAAAGCGGGCGCTTGCAATTACAATTAGCCATCGAGCAGTTGTCTAATTGAATTACGCACTGTCAATGGACATCGGACATAGTCGATTGAATTCACTTTCGTCAATCATATGAATACAATTGCAATCACAGTGGTAATGCTTTCTTTCCTTCCCTTGCAGGCACTCCGGGCGATTACTATACGATCGTCTACACGGACCCGAGTAAAACTGCCAATGCGGACTCGTCACTTTCTTCCATATCTTCATCACCGATTCCGGCAGCGGTCGACCCAAATGGCAACGATATCTCCGTTCTCAATTCGGACTCGGTTGCTGCCAGTAAGGACCAAGTTTCAGAATCTGGGGACAATTCCCCAAACTGCATCTGTGATATTAGCAAAAGTCAACTTTCATCGCAAAGCATCACTTCGAGCTCCATTTTCGTGCCTAACAAACCTCTTTTCAACGACGATATTATAATTTTTCTGATCACGCCAACTTACACTCGACCAACTCAAATGCCGGATATGACGCGACTGGCTCAGACCCTTCGCTTAGTGCCAAATGCTTTTTGGATTGTGGTCGAGGATTCGCATAATGAGTCCAAGTACGTTTGCCTTATGCTTCTTTGGTGGTATCATTGATTTCTTTTGTGCTTTTAGGGCTGTGGAAGAGCTACTTCGACGGACAAACATTCCATATGTGCACTTGCTGGGACCCAGACCGGCCACTCACATGGACAAGCGCAGTGGTCGAGGTGTGTCAAATCGGTTGAAAGCATTCGAATGGCTTCGAGAAAGTTATATGGGCACCGAACAGAAAGGAGTGATCTACTTTGCCGACGATGACAACGCGTACGACGTTCGTGTATTCGAGGAGATGCGTGACACCCAGATAGTGTCGATGTTTCCAGTTGGTCTGCTGCCCACGTTGGGACTGTCCACACCGATCGTCAGCAACAAGACGGGCAAAATAATTGGCTTCCATGATCCATTCATTGGCAGGCGCAAGTTTGCTGTCGATATGGCAGGATTTGCTGTCAATCTGCAGTTCTTTCTGCAAAACAAAAAGGCCACAATGCCCTATAAAGTTGGATATGAAGAGGACTACTTTTTGAAGAGTCTCGGCGTTAAGATTTGGCAACTGGAACCAAAGGCCAATAACTGTACAGAGGTAAAATTATATTATAGACTTAATCTGCGGTGTGTGGTCAGTGATCACTTAAGTTAACTAGTGGAAATGATCTACCTATTCGACAACAGCGAACACTGTTGCTCTTCTCAATGACTCATTACGTACTTTTGTTGCAGGTGCTCGTGTGGCATACTAAAACGAAACCTGCTGACAACCCGAATGTGAACCTAATGAAGAAGGTGACAAAGTACAACGAGACAAACTTGCCCTCTCTTTACCAACACGTGATGCAAAACGAGCCATAATAGTTTTATAGAGCTATTCATAATGTCTACATTTGGTTGCCCGTGATCGCGCAGAATTTGTGCTCAATTCATCAGTCTTCATTGTCTTTCGCATGAACTGTTATTTATTATTTTTCTCGTCACATCTTTTGTATATTTACATGTAACTAGTTTTCTCAATTACGATCTAGCTGTTTGTCAAAGACACAAACGCACACCACAAGCTAATAGTTTGTGAAGCGAATTCATTTCCAGTAGGATTTTTTTAATTATCCAATGAGCGATGTAATCGAAGTCGAGTTGACTTGTGTCACCAGACGAACGAAACCATCATTGACAGTACAAACACTCGGATGTTGGCCAATGGCCAAGCAGTCGGTTTGTTCGAACCACTTTGGGTGGCCCAACCTGTAAAATAACTTCTTTCTGTAATATTTCTCTCGTTTTCCCACTTAACCTAGTGCCATGAAAGGTGTAAATATAAAGGTTATTGTTGCCAATCGATAGTGCAAACATCAATCAATCCTTGACCGAACAGCACACCGTGATCAATTTGTTTTTCCTGTTCCACTCAAGTCATCCATTTATGTACACAATAAAACTTTTCTATTTTCTCAAATGATGCTTTATTGTATATATCAATAATAATCCATCTCATTGTCAGTAATTAAATAATCAATGAAGGCACCTTAAACGGGTAATAAAACTAATGTAACATTACATTAAATAGATTATAGTTCAACAGGGTGCATAGTTATTGTGGAGGCGGTGGCGGGTAATATCCAGACTGTGCAGGGTAATAACCGGGTTGTCCAGGGTTATATTGTTGTGGATAATATGGGTTGACTGGGTTCACTTTAAAATAAAAATAAATTAAACCAAGCTATTATTAATAGAAATGTTTAAATACCTTGTGGCACCATATAGGGATTGAAACCAGATGGCAAGGGAGGAGGCGGATAGTAGTTATATTGACCTGGGGTAACGTATGGATTGTAGTACTGAGGCTGACTTGGTGGATATCCTGGAGCTGAGACTGGATGAGGCATGGAATTCGGGGGAGGAATTGAAGTTGGATGAGCATATGAAGGCGCAGCTGTTGTTACTGGCGCAACTGGAGCAGGTGGCCTTGGTGGCTTATTCTCCTCATTCTTTTGATAATTGGGAGCTGTTGGAACTGGATCGTTTGGACGAGCGACAATTTCGTTTTGGAGATCTTTGCAGAGTTCCTCACGTTCGGCCTTACGGGCAAAACAAAAATCATTAACTTTAACCTGTAGATTGACCAACAGTTGAGTAAGATCGTTATAGAACTTGGTGCCTTCTTTCAAGTTGGACAACAGTTCAATGAAAGCGTCGTAAGCAGAAGCGAGTTCTTTCAAAAATTGATCTCGTTTGCTTCCGCTGTTACCCTTTGCGCCAACAAATTCTTCATTAGCGTTACGAATTTGTTCAAGTAGACTTTCTTGTTTTTGTTGACTGTCGCGAACATTCTTTTGTAGATCGCCATAGAATTGGCCAATAGTTTCGGCAGAAAGTGAAGCCTCATTGACATCAGCATGAAGACTCATCGACTTCATGAACTTAATCTTTAATTCTTCAAACTCGACATTCTTAATAAGCGATTCTAAACTTTCTCTTTCTTTCTTAAGGGAATCAACTTGTGAAATTAATTGTCGAAGTTTGCTTACAGACGATTCGTCTACTTTGGCACCAGAACTATTGCTAGTGGGAATGGCCTTGGCCAGAGCACTATCAGAAGAATTTGAAAGAAGCTTCATCTTTTCAATGTTGGCGTTGTACTTCAGTTTCACTTTATTGTCGGCTTCAACTGAATTTGAAAGAATATTTCGATACTTGGAAATGTGGTCTCGCCAAGTTTGATTCAATTTGTTCGACGGAGTCCGATTCCATTTCTCCTTAAATTGTGCTTTAAAAGTGGTATCACTTTCTTCTTCCGAATTTAAAGATCGTTCAATTTCATCCAATATCTCTCTGTTTCGTTGTAAAAGCTCAGGAAGCTCATTAATAAGTCCTTCTAGTTCGTCAACGCCACCTTTTTGTTTAAGATTTTGGGCTTTTTCTTGAAGAGATTTAGGCACTTCAACTCCTTTTACATCTTCAATGGCTGCAGGTAGATTTAATGAAGCTAAAACAGCATTCATAGTTTGTGTCAATTCACGAAGAGTAGTAACCTCGGTATTAACCAATTCTTGTCGACGTTGGTCAAGTTTTTGAATAGATTGATGCACTCCAAAAGGAAGCAAGTTGGCAAACAAATCAGTTTCGCCCGGAATAAATGCTTCAGGCAAGTCTGTCGGCTTTGCAAGCACAGCTTTGCTAATGGCTGGCAAAGTCTTGTGTTCTGGAATCTTAACGTGATAGATAAAGTCGTTATCACGTTTAACTTGTTCCAAAGACTGTGTTGCCTTATTTATAATCTCCTTGAATTTGTTTGATAGAGAAATGGTCACTTTGGTTTCTGCAAGTTTCAAGTACTCCAATGCTTTTGACAAACGAGTGATTTGTTCACCAAAGTCCTTTTTTTGTTCTGCAACAATGGCTTGGTAATATTCGGCTACGCCTTGATATGCCTGTTGCTTCATGACAAATACATCAATCCATTCGGGTAGATTAGTTTTATTAGTGAGATTGATAGCTTGAATTTGTTTGTACACTTCTCCGTAAAACTCTTCGCACTGGGCAGCAATTCTTGCAATAGATTGTTCCTTCATTTTATCATTACTTGCTTTGTAGAAAAATGCTTCTTGTGCCTGAGCTAGCATGATGTATTGAAGCAAATTAAGTACTTCACTTTGTAAATCGAAAGTTAGCTCATTTGTATTGGCAGTAGTGCAACTAGTATGTTTCAATGCTAAAAAAATCCCGGCAGCTCCCTGGAAATGTTTGATAGCTTGCTTTAAAGAAGTGTCGTTGTAAGAGCCCTCTTTTCCTTGATAAGCTCCTAAGTTACTCATGAGTGCACCAATATTAAAAAGCAATCCGACTTTCTCATAGCCGATGTTAGAAACCGTGAGTGCTCCAGAGGTGAAGAGTCCACCCTTCTCGAATGCATCTCTCCATTTAAATGGAACATCTGCCTGTGGTACCTTAGAATGCAGTAATGCAACTTGGTCATAATATCTATAAAAACAAAGAATCGATTAGGAAAAATCGTTTAAAAAATAACCAACTTTTCAAGTGTTTCCAAGCTATGTTCTTGTCGAGTGTCAATAGTCTTGGAAGTTGCATTGCTACGCATTCGGTTAAGAGTGTCGAGATTTTCCTTCATTTTGTCGTCCAAATTGCCATATTGCGCAGAAATGGCAGCCTTCAGGTACTTGACCAAGTCAATTTCATAAGCTTTTTTCAAAGGGATCAAAATTAGGTACTCCATTTTGATGAGAACAGGTGTAAAGATCAAAACACAATGGACAAATATGTGTGCTTGACAAGTGCTGCACACAGTCGATCAATATAAATGGATTGAATTGATGACTAATGGACGTGACGTAAACAAGAGTAAATTGCCCAATACAATAAAATTAGCGATCGATTGTCGTGTGCTGACTGTTGTGTAGCCGATTGTAGAGTAGAACATGTAAGTAACGGGGGTCACTGTGATCGTTCGTTTACAGTGATGACTGTCCAACCACCGAGAGCACAGTAAACGAAGAAAGAGTCCAATTCACACTATGCACCAAATGGTTGATCGAGCTCGGAGTATTTGGCCACTGTAAGCCAAACATTTGGCTGTTGCAAGTGATAATAAACGTCCCAAGTCGCACAACAAACCGATGACAGAGCCTGCTTATTTCATCGCAAACAGCAATCACCCATTGCGCGTGCCCACAAGGTGGTTGCATTATTCACAGATGACGTCATCCTATGAGCTGTCAACGAGCTGCTGATTCAAGGGCCTTCCATTGGCAAGCAACGTGCAAATGGAAATGGTGTCGTATATATCTTTATTGGTCCAATGTACAACGTTACAGCTTGACTCACTTGACACTATCTTTACATTGCCATGACTGATTGGATTCTCAATTTATTTCTACAATCTCACAAACTGGAAGCAAACTACCCGATTCCGAGCATCGCCGTATTTAAGAACGAAAATGATCCGCCATAGTTGGGAGGTCCAAGTGGAAGCAACCTGTTGAGTCGAGGGTAACGCATCCGTAGACAATCAATCGTTCCAACTGCAAGGGACTCGCGAAAGCAACTTTTGGTGAGGGCGCTCGAAATTGAATAGTAATTGGCTGAGTACTGAAGAACACAGTTCTCCAGTTGAACCAACGAGTTCTGCGTGCAATAAATCACGTATCGGCTGTTGATGGTACAAGCTCGTAAAATTTGTACAATCATTTCATTTTGGTTGATCGAATTCTGGAAACACTGGCCGATTAGTCCTTGGCTCATGTACGGCGAACAGGTGTTATCTGCAAAAGAAGTGCGAAGTTAATCTAGGTGACTGTTCAACAAGGCATAATACTTACCACAAAAGGCATTGATGGCCAGGAGTGCTTCTCTGACCCCACTGTTGGTTTGGTAACCGTAGAAAGAACCGTACTGCTGAGCAGCTGCGCCGACAATCCATAACAGCACCAAATGAAACCAAGACATACATTTGAATCTATTTATGGCGGTCATCTTGTCGTCAACCATAAGCGAAACAAATTGCGCCAGAATAAAACTTTGAAATCAACTGAACGATTGTCATTTATAGTTTGACTGCAAGGTTGTGTTGGGATGTTTACCCAACTGGCAGATGGTACACTCAAGATGGACATTGTGTCAATGATATGCATCGATTTCCGTTCGTTCAGTCAGCTCGAGTACGAAAGGGCAGTTATTAATTAACTAATTAGCCATCTATGCAAATAGATTTATTGGCAGACAGTTTGTACAAACATGAAGCTCGATTGCGTGTGTCTCTCTGGTCTAATGCACGCGATCGTCGATCTATGATATCATCATGATGATCATTGATCAAATGAATAACATGGTTTACATGCGATCTCGCCTTACCCACTCGGCTCCATACTCACCGATCATCATCACTGCTGCGTTTGTGTTTGAGTTCACGATTTTTGGCATAATGGATGCATCAATCACACGGAGATTACGAACACCTCGCACTCGGAGATGACTATCTACCACGGCTTGTGGATCTGAGGAATTGCCCATCTTGCAAGTGGCTATGAACAAAGCAAATAATTTAGGTGACAATTTGTTACCAATTGTGGCTCACTTACTTGTTGGGTGGAAGGAAGTAGCAGTGACGGTTTGTGCCACACAGGCGAGGTAAGCGTAGCACTTGTAGTAGGGTCGATCTGAACATTGCTGACAACCAGGAATTGGCCGGTCATAGATGCGCGCATATTGTCGGAAATAGTCTCCTTCTGCCATTTGCATGCCTGTGCTGAGAACATCTACTGCCACTGCGAGGTCATAAGGGTCACTGAAGTAATTTGGGTCAATGAGAGGAGCGTCGAATGGGTTTTGGGAACGTAGTCGGACACTGCCCCGACTACGTGGTCTGTAGATTGCATAGAAAACGTAAAAGTGGCGATTATCATTGAGCAATGGTCGGTAGTAGTCCATCCACTGCTGTGGATTGTTCATCTGGCTGGTGAGGTCAAGTATTTCTGGTCCTAGTG
This sequence comes from Rhizoglyphus robini, assembly GCA_023373905.1. Taxonomy (NCBI): domain Eukaryota; kingdom Metazoa; phylum Arthropoda; class Arachnida; order Sarcoptiformes; family Acaridae; genus Rhizoglyphus; species Rhizoglyphus robini. The sequence goes on from JAKIJQ010000002.1 coordinate 2,517,387, forward strand.
AAGTAGCTGATGTAAGTGGATCACCACTCGGCAGTAATAAAGTGAGTTACCTATTTGGTCGGTCAATGTTGCCATGACTGAGTCGGGCCAGTTAGGATTGTCGTTCACTCGAGTTGAGTGATATGTGAGCACCACTGGAAGTTGTATGATCGGACCCGTATTGTGCACATAGTAATCGTACAGGTTCTCTGCTGTCAATATGTAGTCGATATCTCGCGACCACTGAATGTCACTTTCGTTTTGAGCCAAATAATCGATGGGTAGCAAGATGTGGTCCATCAAGTGTTCACCCACAGGTAGGTCCATTTGCACTGGGATGTTCAGTTCTTGCAAATGTGACCTCGGACCAATTCCTGAGAGAATCAAGATTTGTGGAGTCTTGATAGCACCTAAATATAATCAATGGTCAGTGTCAATAAATGGAAGTGCAAGTTGTCACCTGCAGAGAGGATCACTTCTCGGTTTGCGTATACCATGTAGGTCTGGTTGTAACGTATGAACTCCACACCAAATGCCTCAAGTCCATTGGTATTGCGAAGCAAGACTCGAGTGACCAAAGCACGAGTGACTACGTGCAGGTTGGCACGATTGATGGCTGGCTCAATGAAGGCGTTGGTGGTTGAGGCTCGAGTCCAATTGTTGCAGGTAATGGCCTGCTGAATGAGGGCTGCATCGAGATATGAGCACTTTACTTGAAGTTAGTTCAAAACACTCACTTGTTCCCACTTGGTTGGGTCCATTAAAATCAGTATAGGGAACACCTTGCTGGTTCCAAGCGCTCATATACTTGACCAAAATTGGGTCGGGATTAGGGGGACTTGTGATTTGTAACTGACCACTGGTGGAGTGATAGTTTGGATTTCTAGCCACATACTCTTGATTGGTGTTGTTCTCACTTCTCAAGAAAAATGGCAGCACATTTTGGTATGACCACTCTGGAAGTCCAAAGTAGTTGGCCCAGTTGTCATAGTCGTATCGGCTGCCTCGGTTGTAGATGGCATAGTTGGTGGTAGACGAACCTCCCATCACATAACCGCGTGGATATATCATTTGGTTGTTCAGATATTGACGACCTAAATTACAAAACATAAGATGAGTGCCAAAGTAAGTAGGTTGCTTGGCAAACCTGCATTGGCCTGTGGCACAGTCGTGTATCCCCAATCGTTTTCACCAATCATTCCATTCCATGCCTCGGCAGGCATATCCGAAATTACTGTGGCCGGTCCTCCTGCTTCTAGCAGTAGAACAGTGGTGCCCGGATCTTCGGTGAGTCGTGCCGCAACAATGGCACCAGCACTTCCAGAGCCGACAACAATGTAATCATAATTGGTGTTCCACTGGGACCGACTGGCCGCATTGTTATGCGTCATTTGCCTCTGAAGGGCGATGATCGAAATGGTCAACAGTTGTGCTGTGAGAGAAGCCATTCTGATTGCCTCTATTTGATGCTGGTCAGACAGATCTTTTTGACAGAGACAGAGGGAGCCAAGCTTTTTGAGTTCATTTATATAAGGTTGGTGCATCTGCCCAAACTATTCATGGACCCACATCAGTGCCCGCACCTAGCCACGCACTCGTCAATTTATGGACAGTCCAAACGAATTGCACCAAGAATGTCTACGTGACAAATCACAATTTGTGCTTACTTGCTGCTGCATATCTAAATGAGCACTCTTCATAGTAAACATCAAAAAGTAAACGACCATTTAAATGCTATGTTTTCTATTTAAAAAAGCCAAAATTTATTTGTTACGTAGAAGCTTACTTTTTGAACGATTTGTATAATGGTGGAGATCAAGCAATGTCAATAGCCATGCCAATGTACAATGGCAATTTTCACTGTAAATTGCATCAAACTAACCTTGTTTCGAGTCCAACCAGACGAATTGGGCCCAGAGCTTGACAATAAGTTCATATTTAATCTTGGCACAATGTGAACTGCAGTCTGCAGCATTTGGCGCTATTATAGTCCCGTTGTTCATGGCAACTTAGCACGCATGCTCACTCTGCGTGACGTGTTGTGCTTGTGTGTGACAGTGCCACTGGCCACAGCAAACAAAGTAATCAATGCAATCACCACATCCACGAGCAACTGAATGACCCGATCAATCGGTCTGTTAGTCCCGGGCCGGCAAGTGAATTACCGAACAAGTGCCACTCAACAACTAGAACAAATGTATCGAGCAGTTTGTGGTGGTGTTCGATAAGACTGGTGCACAGAGGTGTCGAGATCGTTTCCATCTGGCAATTGGTTTTGTTGTGCGCTGTCAGTGATCGACTTGCATCCAACGGCCCACCATTCGGTGCATTAATCAACCAAACCATTAATCTCGCCTCACGTTATCGCAATTGCATTGTGGCCGATATGCCCAGCTCAGTTTGTTTTGTCCCATTTCGCGCACTCGACTGTTTGCCTTCATCCTTTGAAACTATGTAAACTCAATCTACTATTGGCACTGTTGTTATTGGTGGCCTTTAATTCTGCACGCAAACACTTAACCTCGTCACCTTTGCGTTTGAAAAAAACTACTAAACAAAATGACCGTGGACTTTCAAGAGCACTTTTGGGCAAGTTTAACATCTTTAAATGCCATATGTTAATTGAATGTTTTTGTTTGGTTTGCGTTATCTAATTTTAGGGGGACAAGCAAAGTGGTTTCGATATTCTATATCAAAATCTTAAATGTGCTTCTACATCTGCCAAAGAACTTACCGAATTTCTTCGATCAAGGTGATTATAATGATAATGAGATTTAACTTCGAACCACTAATTATTTTGTATTATTTATTGTCGCAAATGTTTGGAAACTCCCTATTTGAATGACAATGAAAATGTATTTTGAATTAATCTTATAGGGCAGTAATTGAAGAATATAATTTTAATTTGCTGATCAAATTGTCCCGTAAGACAAACAATCAACAATTTGGGTAATTACCCTTCAATACTGGATATATTTAACAATAATTATTTAATGCTGTTTAGAACATTTAATCCACTATGGATTATTTTAAAATCATCTACAGAAAAATTGTCAAATTTGCATATGCAAACATTACAGAGGTTAAATCAATTGATAAAAGATGTTACAAAGTATTGCGATGAGCACCATAAGAAGCAAAAACAAATTAAAACTGAAGAAACGTCAACAATTGACGCCATCAATGAACTAAGAGAAACGATAGCTGCCCTTAATAAGGTTTGATTTTGAATTGGTGAAATTGAACAATTCTTTAATGTTTATATTTATTTTTACAGGCAAAGGAATTTTATTATACTAAAACTGTTGAAGTTGATAGACTGAAAAGAGAAAATGCTTCTCAAAAAGACATCGAAAAAGCAGAGGCTCGAGTTAACAAAGCTTGTAAGTATTTTGTGCCATTCTTTTGAACGACAATTAATACAAAATTAATTTCAGGCACTGAGTACAAAAATCTGGTGGAAAAGCATAGGAAGAGTAAAGATGATTATGAGAAAAAATTTCGTCTTTCTTGTAAGGTACTTCCAAGTTTATTTTAATTTCTTTACTGTATTATTAATGTTTTTTATATAGAACTTTCAAAAATTGGAAGAAGATCATATAAAACAAATGAAAGATTATTTAGCAAGTTATTTTCAAATACTCGACAGTGGACATGCTTTGATTGGACAGGTTTACAAAGAATTTCAAAACAATTGCTCCGAAATGACCACTGATCGATTATTGGAACAATTTATCAAATCAAAAGGAACTGGAACAACTAGGCCTGGTATGAAATGAACTGTTTTCATATTAATTACTGATCTACTTCCTCTGAGTACAGTTGATCTTCAGTTTGAAGACGTAAATCCAAATAACTTTCAACTAAACTTGCCACAACTTAATGCCTCAAATATGTCGACATCATCACTTGTCAGTAAAGCACCTTCTATTACTAATTACACATCTTCAGCGGACCTAATCAATATTGATTTAATGCCTCAACCGGGTGTCTCAAATCTCACTTCTTCGAATGATTTTTCAATTGACTCAAATTTCACCAGCTCTGCTGCATTTACATCATCTTCAAGCAGCAATCTCCGTAAAGAAGGTAAAGCCCTAAATTCGGCATTTTTGCGAAACAATCACAGGCACCCAAAGCAATTAAATGCTTACCAATTAAGCAAACTAAACACTCTAAAAGAAAAGCGCAGTGCCTACTCTTCACGTTATGCGTTGTCTTTAATGGACTTGTTCACTTCCTCTAACAACTTAGGCCAACTGTCCACTTCAAGACCAGTTGACCAATGTCCTCCATCCTATACTCCTCATACTAACATTTCCCATGTCCCTGCTTGTGCAGTTTCATCTTTATCTTCTTGTAAATCTGTTTCCATTAATCACAATGCTATGATTGGTATGGATTATTCATTTTTGGTTTTCATCTTTTTGTTATTTAAGTGATCATTGTTTTTTGAACAGAAAACTACAAGGGTCAATTAAAGGTTGATAGCTATGCCAATTATAACGTTTCGAACGATAAAAATTGTATGAATGCTAACGCAATAGCTCACCAGTCTCACATGTCCAAGTGCTTAGAGAGCAATGTGATGATTAATTCAAATTCGAAAGCAACTCTCAATGACACTCAGAAAGATCATCATAAAAGTTATCCTGATGTTCGTGTCTCTAACACAATTAGATCGTCGAAATGTAATTGGTTTTTCATTATTCCCCTTAGTTTTTTAGTTTTATTGTCATATTCCCACTAGTTTGCATGGTTTGATCATTTTGCTTGATTGCGGTATGATGCTTGTTGCCTGTAATTATTGTTTATTTGCGTAGATAATTCCCATGCTTATATTTTGTCTTTGAAAATTAATTGTTTTTGTCGCATAGGGTTTTTAAGAAGTAAAAAAGATAAAACCAAAGACAGGAAAAGTAGGAACAAAAAGGATTCGGACGACGAATCGAACAATGGTTCTATTTCCAGTTCAAAAGTGGACTTTCAAGAGTCGAATGGAAATAATGAAAATAGCGAATACATTATCGATGCCGAGGGCTATACTGTTCGTCCTACGCCAGCTTCAAAAGAAACGGACAATTTCTATTCAAGTTCCGATTCCGACTCAGATTCGGAAAATGAAAAAGAGAAAAAGATATTTGTCAAGATCAATCCACTTCAGAATGGGACTCAAATTTCAGCAAGTGTCGATCAGCTGATTGCTAGTGCTGGAGCACTCACTCTTGCTCCATCAAACCAGTCGGTATGTTTTTGTTAATTTATTGTGGCAATTTGATTTGTCATTTTTATTTAGAGTCGTCGTGCCAATTTATCCGCAAACCCGTCTCCTGTTCAAAATGATGGAGCAATCAAACGATCAGTATCGGCTACTCAGACTGCTTTCAAATCAAATTCAAACGATTTGTTTGACATTTTTTCTTCTCAAGGAAATAATGCCTCAAACAACAACCACAAAGAAAGCAACAATTCTTCCTCATTTGTCAATTCATTCGATCCACTTTCCAATTTAAAAAGGTCAGAAGCAACAGTTACTCCTAAAGAACCGGAAAGTAATTCAAACAAGTCATCGTCCAACGATCGATACGCAGCATTAAGTGAATTATTTCTGACACCTTCTACAAAAGAGTCTTCAGTTCCAGACATAAAGACCACTACTTCCTCTATTGCCGAATTAAATGTTCTTCCACTCCCTCCTAAGACCAATTCCGATACCTTCAATGCCTTTTCAGTGTCAAATTCTTCATTATCGAAAAGTGTTTCTTCGACATCAATCATTGGAACAAATTCTTTTTCGGTGTATAAACCTTTGTCAAAATCTTTTGCTTCTTCCTATTCTCAAAGTATGTCGTCAAACGGGATGATGTCTCGGGCGGATAGTGTCAGTTCTTTGTCAAGTGATTTTCGAATGACACCCATTTCATTGTGTTCTTCTCGGGATTCATCTCCCCTCACAATTGGCATGTCAGACACAGTTCCTATTGCCATTGCTTTCCAGGAATCTGTTGGCGCTTGCTTCAAAGGCGCTGACGAGAATCTATGTAAAATAAATATCATAGGTTGTATCAAGATTGCGTTCTCGTCCGGAATTATTCAAGTATGACAATCTTATTTGGCTATGTTTTATGTTTTTAATCTTTATACTTCATTTCAGGCTCTTTCGTCCAATCCATATTTGCAACAATTGTCTTTTAAGCTTAAGAATATTAACAGACTTGACAAAATTATCTTATCGAAAGAACTTATCACTCAGTGAGTTTAAATTGGGATTTTTGTCAAACGCTTGTTATTTTGATTATTTTTTGTCATTATAGAACCGAAACAAACGAGGAGTTTTCTACTTATGAAATAAATACGAGTATTCTTCAGTCTTCTCTTAGACGCCTTTATGAACAGTCTCCAAATGCTCGATATTATAATCTTGATATTTTCAAATACCAATTACATACTTTGCCTGGTGCAAAGAATGCCCCTCTTCAAGCTGTATGCTATTGGAAATGCGAGGAGAACACAACTAATCTCAAGATTGACTTCAAATACAATTCATCTGCCTTTACCAATTGCCCTACTCAACCTTTAAAGAATGTTCAATTTACAGCAAACATTGATGGCAATGTTACCTCGATGACTTCACAGCCTGAAGGAAAATGGTATTTTTCAATGTTTTGCAATTTTATTCTTTTGATAACCTATTTTATATAATTCAGGGATTCCTTAACAAAACAGGCCGTATGGAAATTCAATGAAATAACGCAGTCAACGGCTAATTCTGGTTTTGGTTCGATCAAGGCAAAGTTTGATCTTGAAAATGGACCATCAAGTCCTTCTTCTGTGTATGTTCAGTTTTCTTCTCAAGACACAACTCTTTCTGGTCTAGAGTTTGAACTTGTTGGGCCTGGATACCGTCTGTCGTTAATTAAGCGTCAATTTTCTTCAGGTATAATTATTGCGATGCCCAAACATGCTAACCGAATTAATTACTTCAATTTTCTAGGTCGTTACTATTGCGAGCCAAAAGTTCAAGTGTGATGTTTCGATGTATATATATAATTCTTTGTGTGAATCTCGGGTGACAATTTTGAGTGATATTTTTGTATGTGCCTCATTTGTTTGAAGTATATCTATATATTTTTTTACTTATTTCCCGGTTTTATTTATATTTTCTGAAATATGACTATTTTGTTTTTTATTATTTCGAATGCTCAATCAATACAGATTTGATTGCATAAATATACTGTGTATATCATAGAATTATGGTCGATATACTTTAATTGTTCACATGGATAAGTGTAATAGAGTAATATTTTCTAGACAGTTTTGCTTGTTGTCTCATGACACCAATCGTTTACTATGTGCAAAGTGGCCACTGTCCAAATGATATCAACAAATTGTCCAATTCGATTGAGCATTAACCGGCACTTCATTTGACAATCCTCCATGTGACAATGGCAATAATTCGTTGTGTGCTGCATTGGCCAATCTCCGAGGGGATTGTTCTATATAGCATTGAGCGATAGAGCCGCATTGCAGCCGTCTGCATCAATTGGTTGATCGACGCATTCGCAATGGCGCCAAAGGCACTGCTCGACGATGACTGTTTATTTGTTTGTCACTAATACGGGTGTTGGTGTTATGCAATCGACTGTGCCATCAAGTGCCTTCGCTATCGAGTGACAATAGTGTCATTCTTCAGTGGACCTCAACCCTTCCCACAGATTACGCCATGGCAGCTCGGTGGCCATGAAGGCGGCCAAGAGAGTTAGCATGTTAACATAACCATTGGTTTGTCATTATGTGTTGGCAGCGTAATCAGTCAGCTGTATAGGGAGAGTGCAGTGAGAATGTGCTGATGTACCGAGTCGATCTCCTCGTGGCGCACTACCAAATATAACCGAATTCACTCAGCCACTGGTTAACTGGTCCCTGCAAGACGCATTTCCCCTCCTTCTGAAGAAGTCAGTGGCACAAAGGAGAGTGTCTTAAGGAAACCACCAAGAGACAGAATTCAACGACTGAGTGCATTGCCGCAATCATTGACGTGGACCACCCGTAATGAACTTCTGGTGTTGAGCACTGAGAATCTCTCATTGGACTATAAATACTAAATTCGACATCAGTTTCAACTGAATTCACTCGACGAGTAATTGTGCTCTGTGTATTTGTTAGGTTGTGGCTCTGCTGGAATACTCAATCAAGTGACAAGTGAAACCACGAGGCATAGACCATCTTCGCAACTGAGTTTGTGCCATATCAAGCTTACTCTGTTATTTCATTTCGTGTGCTTTACCATTCTTCCCAATGCTGGATCTTAACGAAGAAATAGACGGCGCCGATAAGGTATTGTATTGCAATGAACTAAATGGTCCAGTCTGTAAGACTTACTAGTTCGGCAATTTAGTTTGCGATCGATTGATTCACTTATCGCTTTATGAACTTTTGTGTGATAACCTCGAAAGAAGAGAGAAAACAGAGCGAAAAATACATTGCAGAGCATAGTTGGATTGGCCAATCGAGCAAGATTGGCACTTGTGAGATTCCATGCCACTCGATAGTTTATTTATCAGTGCCATCTAACTGGCAACGAACTTCAAGTGTCGACTTGTGCTCTTTATATATAATCATTGAGTAAACGACGTATTGACGAGTCAATGACGACCTCACAACAGCCAGTTGCTATTGACCTGCCACAAGGCAATCACTTGTCAATTAATTGGTCAGGTGCACATGCCGACAGATGCTGAAAGGGAGAAATGTCCACTAATGGCCACACATCCTCGGATCGTGTTGCTGTCACCGGATAGGAACGATATCGAATATATACCGAGCGATATGATCATAAATGTAACAAACAGTCGGTATCGGATAGAGGCCAGTGAAGGCGAGAGAACACCACGCCTGAGACCACTCCTGTGGTGATTGTTTCTGCACTAGTCTTTCCCATTTGCTGATCATAACCGCGCTTTAGCTCCGTAGTAATGCCCAGCCATCGCTATTGCAATGTCTCGCGGACAGACCAGTTTGAGTTGCAGATAAAGTTGTCGTTTTCGTTTGCCTCTCGTGGCTGGTCGACCTTTTTGTTTGCCTCCGATTGCATTCGATACTTGCCACCACAAAGGCATGATCTCGCTTCTCACACTCTTGGCACTCGATCCAATCAGTCTTTAAAATTGGTTCATTCATATTCTTCAGATGTTTCTTTAGTGTCACTCTATCTTCATACCAGAACCTGTGAACGTCGGTGCCTAGCTTCCAAGTCATTTCTCCACCCAATCTGTGATTAATCATTTGTTTTGTGCGAGTGTTGTGTTTCGATTGTGTTCCAAAGAGTTACTTCTATGGAAACAGTGATAGCACTGACGTCAGCTGATCACGTAGGATTCGGTGTAGCTACTGTATTGTATCCATTAAGCCAATCTACCCACTGACCACTCGACTCTACAGTCTACTTTTTTCATTTATAACAATTGAAAGACATTTATTTTTGTCAATGAATCTGTCTGATTACGTGCATTAGCAAGTGCAATAGTGAGTGCATTGGTCCACTCAAGTGCTTTCATCAATCGCTCTAAGTCATCGAGTGGCATCGATAGTGCCAGACCAAAATGTCTTACCATTCCAAGGTTTGCAACCAATCGGCCGTGTGGCCTGCAAGCAATTACGCCCGAGGTGTCAATATCGAGTCGCACCCAAAAGGACGATATTGCCTTACTTTAGTGAGCCTGTACAATTTAGTGTCTAACGAGTTGTTCTGTTTTGTTGTGTAGTCACTGTTCAAAGGCGTTCGTTCGAGCAAATTTCGTCACGTGTACGGATCGGCTGCACGTAAAGATCAATGCTACGACAACATCAACATCACCAAGAACGCACATGACAACAACTTTTGTGCAGTCAATCCAAAGGTGAGTTTGCACTCTGTGGCCTTTGCATTCTTGTGCAGTTTGGCTTTTTCCATTCCTGCTGTGTCTACTAAGCACTCCAGCGAGCAGTCATCAACCGACCAATGGACATCTCAAAACTCACCTGTCCATTACCTTCCTCAACTTGCCACTAACCTTTGTTTGTTTTCAGTTTTTGGCGATCGTGACCGAAAGTTGTGGTGGTGGCAATTTTATTGTGATTCCCATCGATAAGGTGAGTGTTCAGTGAATGGTCAGTTACCAGTACTTTATCTGACTTTGAGGTAACGTTCGCATTTAATTACAATCGACCTATCAGTATCTGGTTAATGCCAAATCACGACATGATCGACATGCTATTCTCAATGGAACCAGTACAGTGCCAACTAGTCATTTGAGGTCTGTCACTGAAGAATTAGTCGGTCGGTTGTGTTCTGTATTTGATTTACACTTCTGTCTCGATGCATTGCCCTGGTGACTGTGCGAATATCTTTTGAGGACACATTAGAATGTAATTCAATTACGATTGCATGTGGTCTCCGAGCAGCTGTTGCTACAACTGTTCCAAAGTTATATAAGGTCAAACTTCTCATCTTCTCTTATTTGCTCTCAGGGAAAGCATCTATTGTCACTAATTAATACTCTAATTAACTACAAATCTTTAATGCGCCATTTGCTTTCAGTGCGCAAGTTGTGTTGCGTATTTTTAAGTTCTAAGTAATACACAATCTGAGATGAACCAATCAAGTCGATTGACTAACACTTTAGTGCGTGATTGCCTCACTGTCAATGCCACCGACTATTTACTAGTTACCAATGTATATCGATGCTCGTTTAAACTTTGAGCAGTTGAGACCAATTGGACCACACTGACGATTGTGCACATGAATCCAAATATAAGCAAATTTGATGTTTGAAATAAGTGTTGTCAGTTGTCTTCACTGATGGCGGAACAGGAAGGCTATTCATTCAGTGCAGTTTGGTGATGCATCATGCCATGGCGTCGGTGGTGGGACGGGAAAGCGTTGGGTAATTGAAATGAACTGCACAGATTGGCCAGTGATGATCAGTGAAGCACACAATCGAGATGACTGCACCAGTGCTCGTCCAATCTCAATGGTCTACTTGTGGCAGAACAGATGAAGTTCGAGTTGATTGTACTCGACGAAGTGGTCCGTGTCGAACTGAACAGGCACACACACACACACACACGACTACATCACTGCTGCAGCATCATTGGCTCGCAATTATCACCACTCACCGGCACATCCTTACAAGTTGACTTGGAGTTTTTTGAACTTGCTCTCCACTCGAACCATTGACCAGTTGAGTTATACATTGGCCATTGTGTATCGTCTTTTGTTTTGCAAAGACTTGGAGAGTGACTTTGAAACGATATCAAGTCGTCGAGTTTCTCGGTGGCCATGGCCATAATAGTTTATTTATTTATTGATATTAGATTAGTTTGATCGATATCGCTAAATTGTGTTGTGCTATTGCCAGTTTGAGTGTTTGAGTTGTTCTTGATGATATTGGTTCTGAGATGGCAATTGACAATTGGTCGTTATCGGTTGTTAAATGTGTCTCGCTTAAGTCAAATTATATAGACAGGCAAATTAGATCAGCGACATCACATCACCAAGTGCATATTTGCTCGATATTAACCCATATATGCCTTATGGTTGAATGCACGCGGTGTCGCCTGTTGAAGTATCGCATTGCCGCTTGCCGGCAAATGACTGACTTTGTAAGGCTATTAATAGAGACTGCGAACACTCAATTCTGGTCGATTGCAAACAATTAGCCAGATTGCCATCTCCACCGAATGGCACCGAATGCTTCTTCTGCTCACTCGGTTGCGTGTGCACTTTGTCTGGGCGTCAGTATACTGAGACTTTGCTCACTCAAATCACGTCTTGTTTACAAACAGACTTGCCAGTGATCATTAGGAGAGAAGCCAAGGAGAAAGGGAACTTTGTGAAGTCTCAATTGATATCACAAACTGTGCACATCTGGCAAGTGGCACTTGCAAAGGTGCTGTGCATGTCCCACTTACCAATTCTGAGTTGGCTCATTTTAGTTCAAAGGCTTCAATTCTGAGTGACAGCACTGAGATGTCATTGTGGTACGTTGCTCTTCTGCTGGACTAATCTCTTCCGCATTGTTTCCATTTGCTGTTCTTGCACAGAATCGGTTTGTTTTCAGTGCAACTTTTCATTGCTATTACCTTCATTACCTTTGATCATTTTGAATGAGCCATTGCCTCACTCGTTTGCTTCTACTTTCGGCCATCTCAGGCCATTCGCACCAGGCTTCGTGTTTGCGTGACCGGTGATGGCTTCAGTTGGCTTCTTGCTTGCCAATTGGCGATTGACATTTCTCGTGATATGGTTTCATCGCATTGTCTCTCACTTGATGGCCTGACAAATTACGGAAATTATGACTCATTTGCTTCTTGTGACCGGTGATCGAGCCAATATACATTTCATATTTACCTGACAAGCGGTAATTGGCGCCATTGTACCACGGCAAACAAGTCTCACAAGTCTATGCTTGTGTTTGTGTTGGCCCTAATGGCAACTCTTTTCACTAGTCATTTCTATTTTAGTTGAAGGCAAACATTATATTATTTCACCGAGATATTTCTGTGAACAATTTAGCCATATTTGAGTTATAAATAATGTCGATCGAAATAGTACCGCATTGGTCAGTTGGCTGGTAATAGTCAATTACCTCCGCTGATTACCTCCATTTGCAGCCATAGATTATCCCTCGTGTGGGACACTAATTTAATTACCGAACATACTGACACAATGAGCAATGAACAGTATAGTTCTATTTATAATCGTGCAGCGGACATTCACTTTCTATGCTACCCAGAGTATACATTATATATCATATTACTCGTCAAAATTAAGGCTTTTCTCACCCATTCAACTATGGGAAAAGGATTTGCAATTTAGTGTTTATCATTGTGTCAACTTGCAATGGTGAGTCACATGGCTTGCTTGAGCTCAACATGTTGCCAATGGAATTATGCAAGCAATGCCCAGTGAGTATGATTAATAGTGCGCAGCCATTGGAATTGCTTAGCAGGCAATGGAAAGGAATTTCTCAATTTGCTCTCTCATTCATGTCATCGGTCGAATATGTTGTCAAGAGTCAACTGGTTGTCATTGGAAACCAAAAGATACTCACCGAGCCAATTAGGCCTATGTTTGCTTGCATCTTAGCCGACCGGCGATCATATTTCTCCTACGTTCGTTGTAGATCAATTGGTTGGCAAACACTTTAATGTGCACTTGGCGCCACTCATACTGATGACAAACAAAACTTTCATATTGAACTTGTTCAATAAATTTTCTGATCTTTTGCTCTCAGTCTCGTTCAATTGAGCTTGCACGGACCATTTACGCACTCGTATAGAGCATACTTGAATGATCATTGATAAATCATTTGGTGGACTATTTCACTCGTTTAACTTATTTTGGTATCGTATTTCAATAACGAAAACCTATTGACTACATTCAATTGACTTACAAAGTGTAATAATCATTGATCTGAATAAATTGTCAGTCATTCTTGTAGTTTATATTAAGCTAATATTATTAGCTACTATTGCTTAACCTTGGATTCGTTCGGAATTCATTGAAGAAATTGGATTAGTCTGTTTTGAGCCTCTTTGACGAATAAACAAACTACCGTTCACTTTCTACTGTGATTAATTTAAGAATCTTCTGTTTGCCTGTATCTGGTTCAAAGCATAAGCATTGATTTTCTTATGTTGCTATTGTAACTTTTATACTTAGATTTACAGTTTATATCAGTGCAATGCTAACACTACCTAACTATTCACGTAAAAAATGCGCAATATCGTCCGTATAAACTCAATTAATGACATTATCAATCGCTATGCGCCTTCGCTCTTGTGTTTATGTTCTGTTTGGCACGAATGGCACGCTTCTTCAGTAGTGTTGACATAATAATTTGTAGGTTAGCTTGACATACTGAATTGACTTCTTTCAACTGGCTCACTTGCCGAATTGTGTTCTCAAGTGAGCCTTTTTGCTTTATTTATAATTGACATTGAAATTGTCCCATAAAGACTTTGCTTGTTGACGCATTTTGGCTTGTCTTGCATCTAATTCCTCAGTGTCACTACAAAGATTTACCATTAAAGTAGTTAATGCAAAAAGTGGCTGTCTTGTTCATACTGTGTCTACTGCATTTGTCTTGCCATATTCGGTGGCACTCGGCACGAAACTGGAGCACTCATTCAGTCTCAACCTGACACTCACAACCGGCAGTTTGACTTTTCGTTCTCAATTGCCATTTCCGAGTTGTTTTGTTTTGTAATTAGTGGGCACCATCTGCATAATGACACAATAGCAACCCACTGGTCAGTTGCATTGACTAAATGGCCATCAGACCAAGCAAGCCAGTCATCATTAAATCGGTCGCCATTGCTTACATAATGACCACTAAATTAGTGGCACTAATGGTCTGTGCGTATAGATGCAGGTCTGCATGCTGTAATTAGATTAATTTAGATAGTTATTCCCAGTCCCCTTATAAACACATTGTTGCTCTGCGTTTGACCAGATGTGCATCAATATTAACAATTCAACGACATTAATAACTTTTATTGCATTTTAAATTATCTTTGATTACTGGCAATCGGATTTTGTTTGCTAATGTTAACTAGTCAGAGTACATATAACTCCAATCTTTGCAAATTCACAAGTGAAAGTTGTGATTTGTCAATTCTATTCAAATTTGGCACTAGGCTTTGATGAGATTTGGCATTACACCAGTGCGGAAGTGTCATCTTCTTGCTTGCCCGATTAATTATGACAAACAAGAACATTTCGCATTGTGTAACTTGTTTTCCTGAACTAGCCAGGCCTCTCCAGAGGACTCACTTAATGGGTTTAATGATGTGCTACTGATGCTAATTTGAATGTTTTATTTCCAGGTTGGACGGGTAGAAGTGCATTCTGGAAGGGTGACAGGTCACAAAGGTCAAATCTATGACATCAAATGGAACCCATTCAACGACAATGTGATTGCTTCGTGTTCGGACGATACCACGGTCAAGTTGTGGTACTTGCCCGACGAGGGGCTGCTAAGTCGCAACATGAACCAACCGATTGCTGATCTCCGAGGGCACAAAAGAAGAGTCAGTTTCCTGGAATGGCATCCCACTGCCGACAACATTTTGCTCTCTAGTGGCGCGGATCATTTAGTGATTGTGTGGAACACTGCCCGTGCGGAAGCAGTCCGTGTGATCGACTGTCACAAAGAGTCTATTCATTCATTGTCGTTCAACCGAGATGGAAGTCTCTTCGCAACCACCTCCAAAGACAAACTGTTGCGAATCATCGACCCACGCACCGGAAAAGTGGTGAACGAGGGACTTTGCCACCACGGAACCAAAGCCTCTAAAGTGGTTTATCTGGGGGACTCTCAGCGTCTATTTACTGTTGGATTTTCGCGATACAGTGATAGACAGTGGGCGGTCTGGTCGGAGAGTGACCTCAGTGCCCCACTGACCATCGAAAACATCGACTCGTCCTCAGGTGTTTTGTTTCCATTCTACGACCACGACACCAGAATGGTTTATGTGGCTGGCAAGGGTGATGGCAACATTCGGTACTACGAGACCACCGACGAGGCCCCTTATTGTCACTATTTATCCCAGTACCTGTCGGGACTACCTCAAAGGGGTCTGGGCGTGATGGCCAAACGAGGCTGTGATGTTTACAAATGTGAAGTGCTGCGCTTGTACAAGTTGCACGCAACTCGGCCAATTTGCGAGCCTATTTCAATGATTGTGCCGCGCAAGTCTGAACAGTTCCAATCTGATATCTTTCCTAACACAGCTGCACCCACGCCTGCACTCACTGCTGAGCAATGGTTGAGTGGCGAGAATCGCAACCCAATTCTGTTCAATTTGAAGGTAAACGCTTTTATTTAACTTTAATATGATTTTGAACCTTTCTTTGTATCAGACAGGAGCAGGTGCAAAGACAAACAAGCCTATTTTCGTGAAGCCACCAATAACCGATAATGGACAACGCCAGTTGACATCTGATTTTGGAGCAAAACTTGAATTCATTTCACAGGCTAAACAAATTGATTACCGAGAAAAAATTACTTTGGACAAGCACCGAAATGGTGATCATAATGGACAAGAGGAATCAGCGGATTATGGACGCTTTGCAAATGGACACGGACACAGAAATAGAAAGTTGGACAAGGCCAAAAATCAATTTGAGTTAAAGAATAGCAAATCTGAGTCAGCCCTGTCCAATAACTTCCACGAGGCTGTTAGCAAGACAACTTCTGGTTCGAGGTCCAAATTGCCGTGGGTAAAAGATGATGAGGACATAAGTGAGAAGTCGAATCCGATGTGTGATATTGTCTCAGTGAAACACATGCCATCGGCAACTTTTGTCACCATTCATGACGACTCGGATGATTCGCTGGCGAATACGACCGACGACAGCATCACTGAAGAAATCATTCTCTCCAACATCAACTACAGCAACGGTCACGCTGCCAACGAATTCAGCATGAACAACTCTTTTGAAAACGACTCGCCCAACAGTGACTCGCTGACTGACAAGACTGCGTCCTCTTCTGATCTCATCGAAGCACACTTGTCGATCACTCCCAAAAATGAACGAGAGGTAATTTAATTTGTTTGTTGTTTAAACTTAATCAAACATTCTTTCTAGTTATGGTCTGTCTTTCAAGAACAGAGGGCTTTGATACACAAACTGCGAATGGAACTCAAGGAAAAGAACGACAGAATCGATCAGTTGGAAGAACTAATTGCTGTGGCCAATCTTGAGTGAACCAACCTACCAGAATTTGGTACTGTGGCCCAACTGTTTCCTATCAGGATAGACTGATTTGGCCTACCAGACATTTTCTAGTGGTAATCTTTCCAAATTACGAATCGAAATTCATTTGCCTCATGTTGCAACTCTAAGCAAATCCTGTTCGACTTAGTCATAAGCAACAATGTTTCTGTCCAGTTGCCAGTGATCATAGGCATTCTTTGTATGCTCTCGGATCTTTTGGTGCACAAATCAACGCAATGCTTTTAATCGACTTCACCGAGAAAGAACATTGAGTAATAGTAATAGTTTTGTATTTTGCTGTATTGCTATAGTTCTATCAAATGTTACTTTCAATACAATAATTCAATATATCCGAATCACATATTACACTTTGACATGTTTGCTATGCTCACGGGCTGTTCGGTTCACCATGGACAATGTGCTGAGGAGGGCTGTTCCAGGTCCACACTCGTATGTTCGAGGGAATGGAGTATCTTCAGATCGATCATACATCTTGTGAAGAATTTGTTCCCATTTGACAGGTCGACACACCTGCTCAGTCAATTTGGTTCGAATATCATCCTCGTTTCGGTAAATTCTGGCATCATAGTTCGAATAGACTGGAATTAAAGGAACTTCGAGTTTGATTTGCTTGAGTGCTTCTTCGAGTACTTTTTTTGCTGGCAACATCAGAGATGTATGAAAGGCTCCGGAAACTGGTAGTCTTCGCATTTTCTTCAAGCCAAAATCTTTGCCATTCATTTCTAAAAACTTTATTGCTTCTTCATGGCCTGCAAGTACTTTGCAATGTGGAAATAAATAATTAGCTACTGAACAAACTGCATGCTCTTCAGGTATTTGAATTCGTTTGCACCACTCTCTGGCTGCTTGACAAGCAAGATTCACGTTGGCATCAGCATGCAAAAACGTAGTGGCCATTGCAGAAGGCACTATTTCAGATGCATACTGCATCGCTTCTGCTCGTAATTTAACAAGTCGAAGTCCGTCTTCAAAAGAGATGGCACCAGCGAAAACAAGCGATGTAAGCTCACCGATGCTAAAACCTGCAGTTGAGACACATAATTCAACTTCGGCAGCATTGACACTTCTCAAGAACTCCACTGCAGCCAAAGATGCCACGTAAACAGCAGGTTGACAAAATTCGGTTCTGCTTAATACTTCAATGGGACCATTGAGGCACATTTTGAGCAAATCATATCCAAGTATGGCTTTGGCTGTTGTGAAAAGCTTCTCTACGTTGGGTACATCGAATATCGCCGAGCCCATTCCAACAAATTGACTACCTTGTCCAGGGAACAATAGGATCGTAGTGTCCTTTGGATTTACTTTCAGCTTAGCCTTTCCAGGAACCCGATCAATATTTTGTGGACGATCATCTTTCACTTTTGGGACGCGTTTTGTGGCATTTGATTGTTTGGCTATTCCAACTATGTTGGTATTTTCAAGTCCATCTTTACTGGAGAATGTTGCGCATATGTGCAAGTTGAAAGGAGTCCGAAGTATTTTGCTAAATGGCGTCAACTGGGAAGAAAAACGATACACAGAATTGAAAATGCTGGATGAATACATTTTCATACATTCAAAACATTACACAGGTCACATGTGCGCAATCGATAGTATCGATGTTGTCGCATTTCTTTTGTTTTCTTTTGTTAAATTTTCTATAGTATAGTCAGACTAGTCAAGTTTATTTGCTCTGTTGACATTTGCTTATGCATGAAATTGGTGCGCACAATTGGAGTCCAATTATTGGTGCAATTCGTTTTGCTCTATATACATTGGTGACAATTACTGTTTTACAAATATTTATTGAATAACCTATTTGTTTAAATTTACAGGATACTTTGGTTTGGAGGTTTTTGAATCAAATTTTGATTAAATTTTGGCATAATAAAGCTTGGCAAGTGGAAGCTCGACCTACCACTGGATTGCCATTTTTAAATTGCATCTATTTTAACCATCAACTTTAATGCTCTCTGGAATTTTGTATTGATGATTATAATTCTTACCAAAATTGAATCTGAGATTCCTAGCATGAAAAAATGCTACTATAACAAGAAATATTTGATTCAGTACCAGAATGTTGAGTAAGGGAAAAGAAATGCTGATGGCTATGTTCAGAATGATGTGCAGTATGGTGAGGGCAAAGTAAATGTATACGATGAAATAGTTGTTGCACGAATTGCCCATCACGGTCACCAAGTTGAGTGCAACACCGAAAATGGAACTTGCCACAACACTACCAACAACTGGGTCCTGTAATCAAATCAGTAGAGTAGAGTCGATTTTGCTTGTTAAATCATTTTACCCGGTTGGAAGTTTTATATGCCACAATGGGCAATAGAATGAAGAGCATTGTGGCCACCAGCAGTGCAATGTTCAAAGCACTTTTGGTATTCATCGATTGCAGTTTGTGAGCTAGTTGTTGGATCATTTTCTCATTAAGTCAGTCGAAGCATTCCAGTCAAAACGATTCTTTACACTCGAGAGGTGTCAATATGTGCTTGTAACAAAGGCAGTTTAATACAATCGGAGATATTGGCTTTATGGCTACCATGAACCAGCCTCTGATTGGCAACCTAATCGGCCAATTTAAATTTGTCTACAGATAAAGACACCAAAGTAACGATGAGTAGCTACTACTCAGTGAGTATGTCTTACTACCAATAATTATTGATGTCACAAAAGTGCGTTCCGAATGCCAACCGCTTTTACAGTGATTGAGTGCTTGCTCTGCCCCAATATTAATCAACAAGTACACCCACAATTAGCCTTATCACCATTTTATCACTTCTTGACAACGATTGAGTACATTTCCCGAACCAACTACCTTTCTTCGACACACGATCAATAACATCTTTAGTAGAAAAGTTCCAGCTATTGGTCAGTGACCCTTGATGAAAGGAATCGAGCCACCAAGTGGGCAAAATGACCGATTCGTATGGAAAAGTGTCCATCACTAGACAATACAAGAATGAGATGTAAACAAAATAGAGCAGACACAAAGAGAACAATCTTCCAAAAGTAGACAATCGATTCAAATATTGGCGCGTTAACTTCAAAATGGCCTCACAGGCTTCTCCTTGTTCGCTTCGTTTCGCCCTGAAGTACGAGTTTGCGCGCACAAATGGTGCGCATGCGTACCTCGCTCTCCAATGTGGCGGCTATGTTAGTTTGCGTTTGTTTGTGTTGCCTCGACGGCAGTGGTGGTGCCTCGATCGCTGGTTAGGCCAAGCCGAGACGGCAACCACCGTGAGCGACACACGCACGCACACATTCGTTTCTGTCGAGTTACAGGCCACTGGCTCACTTCAAGTCACTTCGGTCCCACCACCCATTTGGCACAACACTTTCTTGTCCACTCAAACATCATTTCTACTTCTACTTGACCACACAGGCTCAGAAATATTCCTGGCCACTCTTGTCTGACGATAGCTCGCTTTGTCCTGCTGTATCTTCAGCTTATTTTGCCGATTTGTTTGGTCGCGGTTTGCATCCGCTCCATTACCACTTCCTGGGCTTTTTCTTTCTATTCTACCACTTGAACATCATCAGTTGGCTGTTCCTTTTGACACTTATACTTGATTTAATTTTACAAAAATGGAAAAGCGAATTGAACTTGAAAAACGTGGCCGTAATCCTGACCAGGTATGTTGAGCTTCACAATGTTTGTCCTTGAGTGATTTGTTTGGTCATTTTAACTTATAACCAATCATGAATTCTATTTTGATACCGTGTAGGTAAAGACATGTCATTTGGCTTGACATTGCATTATTTTTATTTTTGTCACTTGGCAACAATTTCAAGATCTTAAGCTTTGCAAGCACGTGTTTTTTGTTTTTGTTTGCCTGTGTCAATGCGTATTGAATGTTTCCCAAATGTGAAAATATGTCTTTTATCTTTTATTCGTTGAAAAGCAGTTTCGTACTAAGATTTGGTTGTTTCAATTTGCATTTTACTAATGTCGACTTTGCTAAAAACACGCCTGTCCTTTGAATCTAATTGCGCTCCTATGTCGTGCTCTACAAAACAACTGCTTCCAACGCCACCTCGTTCGATTTTTGCCAATCGCTCATGAATATCAAAACTTTGGGATCATCGATTCTAGTAATTGTTTTTTTCTAATTTCAGATCAAAGAACTTAACTTGGACAATTGTCGAAGTGCAAATATTGCTGGCCTAGACGATTCCTTTGTTAACCTGGAAATCTTAAGCATGATTAACATTGGCTTGACAAGTCTTAAAGGCTTTCCAAAATTACCAAATCTAAGACGTCTTGAACTTAGTGACAACAGAATTTCGAATGGTTTAAATTACCTTCAAGGTAGCTTAAAGCTCGAATATCTGAATTTATGCGGAAACAGACTCAAAGATCTGGATAGTCTTGATCCACTTGTAAGTTTTTAAATTTTGATCAGTCAAAAAACATCTCAATATTTTATTTTACAGAAAGAATTGAAGAATTTAGAAATTCTTGATTTGTTTAATTGCGAAGTCACCGAACTCGAAAACTATCGTGACCATGTTTTCAATCTTGTGCCCAATCTAAAATATCTTGACGGTTATGATCGAAATAATCGAGAGATTGAAGATGAAGACGAAGATAATGACGAAGAAGGTGATTTTGAAGGTGAAGAACCTGAAAGTGAGTCTTGTACTTGTGTTCATTAATACATTCTATTACTAAACTTTAGGTGAAAACGAAAATGGTGAAAATGGTGTTGATGCTGCGGGTGACGATGACGACGACGACGATGATGACGAAGAAGATGGCAGTGACGGTGATGATGATGACGAAGAAGATGATCTAGACGATGAGGATGAAAGCGAAGTTGGCTTGAGTTATCTCGCCCAAGACAAAATTGATGTAAGACTAGGATAACTTAACAACCTTATCTACATTTTGAATTTGTAGGAAGAAGATGATGAGAACGAAGATTTTGTTCCCGGTGATGACGAAGAGGATGATGAAGCCTTGTTAGACGAAGAAGAGGCAGATGAAGACGCACAACCTAGCTCTAAGGGCGAGAAAAGAAAACTCCAAGAAGAAGGTGATGAAACCGCCGATTAGAATTGTTTATAGCGGCGGATCATGGAAAATTTACATAAACCGATTGAATTGAGTTCATTACTTAAATTATTGGTCATCTATAAATACAGTATATATTTTTACCAGTTAGCTCTTAGTACATTTGAACACTACGTTTTCATTACTGTTCACCCATTTTATCGAAATGAGTTCAATCAGTTCGTGTCTCATTCGACTTTACACCTAATCGTTCAATGCAGCAACACACACACACACACACACAACCAACCAACCCACAGCAGTCGCAATGAATTGCTATATATGATTGCATCATTACACGTTGGAATCACACCAGTCAACTTGTAATTAATATTCTTTCCTGACAATAAATCATGAGTTTCTTCCCATCAATTTCTTAGCAATTTATTTAAGGTTAATCCAAATATTTGCATGTTAAGGCACTTCATGTAATAACTGTTAGGGTGAGCGACAGTAGTCAGTACTACTGTGGCTAGCCAAAGAGATATAAAAGTGAGTTCATTGAAAGAGTTTGCCACTTGTCAAACGACAGTCTTAAGAATCATGTGACATGGCCAAGCAGCCATTAAGTTTGAAAGCCTCAATGATTAAGACACATCGACTTTAGTGTTCCTTTTGGACCATATCGGCAAATCACATTGACTCACTGGCACTGGCACTTGTGTTCACGCTGTTGAGCAATGCGGTCAGTGTAGTGATCGAAAGTGCTTTGCATCGGAGCGAGCAATCAATGACTCGATCTAGGCTAGTGGCAATTAATGGCCAATGCATGTGCAGTCCAATTTTGTGCACCAAGCGGACATTGCTGTGCGGACTGTCCATATCGAAAGTATCTTTCCTTTATTAGCCTTTCGGCATCGTAAGCTGTGCGAAAGCAACCCGACCAACGAGATGCATTCTAATTTATGCGCCAAAACGAGGTTGGAAACAAAAAGCACCGTTCGTTCGTGCCTGACTCGGACACGAGTGGTCGGTGGTCGGTCGGTGTCAGCATGTCCGTTCGTTATCTCCGATTAACGGTCTCTCATGTTCTCGCTCGGTCGTATCATGAGGCATCGTAATTACGAACTCCAACGAGTGCCGTTAATTGTGCCTTTCTTGTCCACTCCAACGACAAACAAGAGAGAAAGTTCTCAGTTTCCAGAGTCTGGCTGCCATTTTATTTATTTGCCATAGCGATCTGAACGGTCAGCCCGAATTTGTCCAGTGGAGATGTGACATCGAGTGGCGATGTTCTCGGACACGGGACCTCACATCTTCTCTTTGCTTGGTCTGTCATTGTTGTGATTAAAATTGCCATTGTTTTGTAGTCGACCATCAGGAGAAGCAGCAAAATGGCCATGCATCAATTTTCGAATGTGTCCAGTGATTTTCTGGGATTGCTCAACAAGGCTCGATATCTTTTCTATGTTCCCAATCCATACGAGACCATGTTTTCAAGTGTTGAATTCGTTCCTCGATACGTTACCCAAGTAAGTTCTGCTCAGCTGGTTTCTATATTTAATTAGTAACCAAGTGAAAGTGTTTTATCGAACGTGCAAATCAATCGTGTGCCTAATTATGTCTGCTCTACAAATATCATCACTTCATCTACCGCCTCGTTCTACCTTGAACGAAGTGATGCCAAGAAGCTATTGTGTTGATCAATCATTTTGTTTAAACGTCTTCATTCATGAATACAATGGTGAATAGTTACCATTATAGGCAATCATGGCCACTTTGCACAGTTGGGGTAAAGGTGATATGCCCGGCTAAACATCACTGTAGACAGGCATGATGGATGAAAATTGTTCGATTTCACTTTAACTGTGAAACCTATTGTGTCTGATGTCTGAGAGTATAATTAGATCAAATTGATCAAGTGACACTTTATAGTTGTAATTGAAGCAATACGAATCAATATATATCTACTAGATATTATCAAGGTGCACCTTTTATGTTGAGTGAAAGAATTTACCTTTTTGAATATGTCATAGAACGATTCTAGTAGAAACCTTACTTATTAGTGACACTTTATGCTTTGTTTGCAGATGTATCCTGTTTTGGTATTATTAGCCGTGCTCGAGAACGCGATTCGCATTCTGAGAGGCAAGTCCATTCTGAGAGTGAACGATTCGATTGCTTCTCTGGCCAGCGGCATCTTCCAGGACTGTTTCAGGTGAGTCGCATATGTCGCTCATATTGTCTGTTCTATTTTGAGAGAGCCATAACCAGCTATACTAACCTAGTTTGTTTCATGCATTCACAATTTAAGTGACAATTAGTGTTTATTCTCACGATACTACTCATCCCACATCTTGGTTTCTATTTCTTCAACAATTCTGCCTAATTGATTAAAGAATCTGAATTTGTTTTATTGAGAATTGGCTAAAATAATAAATTATCATATGAGCGATGCAACAGTTTTATTTGCATATCTCTCATGTGAGAGATATCTTAATCTTTCTTCGAATTCTATAAATAGTCAAATCTAATGACAATAGGTTAATCGGACTAGGCTCGATTGAATTATATCTTGATTATTTGTATGTAATTTATGACTTCTCATTGCACCTATCGAAAGACGATTGTCTCTATTTGTGTCGGCCATTACGATGCCGTTTCGTTGCCATAATGAGTCTATTGCCTATTCTAGTGATGCGGTGGTAACCATAGACAATGAGCAATGGACGCACGATGAAGTCATCGATATGGTCAGTGAGTGCATTCTCCGAGGATACCAATCGAAAGGCGCCGGTTAAAACAATCACTTTCTCGTTTGAATGAGCCATTCTCGAGTGAATTTTCCTGCTTTCGATGCAGCTCTGTGCAGATGTCCCTCGTGGGCAAGTGATGTGATGCACATTCGAGCTCGTTAGAGCGGGCAAAGCACGGAAAGTGTGCCAAGCATCGGTCGGATCACTCGCAATCATCCCAAGCCACGCAAAGCACGCATTGGGCAATCCCTTCATGATACTCACTCGTGTCTGGCATGACAATTCAAGAGTGGTGAGGCTATTTTGTCCCATTCTGTTTTGGTCACCAGTTGGCCAGAGTATGCAATGATAAAATAATTCGATTGTACAATGACTATGGTGTAGCATGCTTGCTCATTGCACCATGGCTGGCCACACTGGTCACATCACACTTTATTACATTAATTGTATATTTCACTTGAGCCAGTCGTGTATCAAACGGCATGATTGCATTGGTGAGACCAATTTTGAAGTAAAGCGAACACTGCTCCGAGTTCTCAGTGATGCCATCCAAATAAAGTTAAGTCCCCCAGTGTTAATTAATGCCATTTGAGGCCTATAAATAGACGAGCAGTTATGTGAAGCATCATCATGCAGCCAGAGGCTAATTTACATCGAGTGACCAATCACAAGATATATATCGCGATGAAACAAAGCAAGCATTAGGCAACATTAGGAAGCAATCTTAGCCATATTTAATGAGCTCGAGTTTGTCGCGAAATACCGAGACCATCTCAAATGTAGCAATGTACTGAGTAATGAATCGTTCTCAATAGGCTCAACGTACGCAGTGTGGAGTTATTGTGCTACATCTTGGTGTACGATCACTACCGGATCACCACTTTGCCATGGGACTCCATCTACACTTGGATGCTTTGTTTCATTCTGCTTGATTGGGGATTCTACTGGGCCCATCGACTGGCGCATGGTTTGTTGTCCCAACTGAGAGTTCCATCCGTATTGATCATTTTCTTGCAGAGGTGAATATCATTTGGGCCGTTCACCAAGCGCATCACAGTGGCGAAGACTTTACTATTGTGACTGCACTTCGACAAGCCTTTCTGCAACCACTAACTGCATGGGTAAGTTTGTACTGATTGCAATGGTACCAGAAAAAATGTTCCTGTTTTGTGCATCATCAATTGATTGATTAATACACTATGCATTCTTTAATGCTGCCATCTCTATTGTACTACTTCCAGATGACCTATTTGCCATTAGCAATAATCGGAATCCCGCCATCTATATTCTTGACCCATCTTCAGTTGACAGAGCTTTACATGATTTGGATTCACACCGAGGCAGTGAAGTCGCTAGGTCCACTCGAGTGGATTCTTAACTGTCCTTCACACCATCGAGTTCATCATGGTATGATTCAGTTGGCTAGACTAGAGTTTGATTATTCTTAATCGGTTTTGCTTGCAGGTCGAAACCGCAAATACATTGACAAAAATTATGCCGGTGCTTTGGTCATATGGGACAGACTGTTCGGCACGTACGAAGACGAGGATCCTGAAGAGCCGGTTGTGTACGGCCTAGTGCATCCGGTCGAGAGCTACAACATTTTCTACCTGCAATTTCACAGCTGGATCAGCATGTTCCAAAACATGTACTATACAGAAGGATGGCGCAATAAGTTATCGATTCCTTTTAAGGGACCTGGATGGTCGCCTGGAAAACCAAAGCTAGGATACATTGACGAAATTCCAGAGGTGATTATTGCAAAACATGTCAAATGTTAGTTTTAATTTCTTTCGTTTGTCCAGCTGCAACATCCAGTCACCTACTGGGATCCACCGAATAATCTTCTACAAAAAGCCTATGTGATTTGGCACTTTGCCATTGTGGTGTTGTTCTACCACGAGCTTAGCATTCGCAACGATCAGCTGTCCCAGTGGTCTCTTTTGATCTCTATTTTTTCTGTGCTCTCCTCATTAACCTCGATTGGGTTCATCCTCGAGAACAAGTAGGTTACAGCACGCCACACATTTGTGATTCATTGTTTTGTCATTTTGACAGGAAATATGCAGTGCAGGTCGAGATGCTTCGATGTTTGATTTTCTTTCTGGTGGAGCAACAGTTGGAGGCACTCGAATTGACTACAGTGGACAACGCCTACAGAAACGCGGTCCTTCTTACGGTGCGGATAACATTTCTGGTTTCGGCAATCATCTGTGCTTCTTGCGAATTTTATCGAATGTCAGAGAAGGCACTGGACTACATCAAGTGTCAACTCAAACAAAAGTTGTTATAGTCGACTTGATTTGCTGTAGCTAAACAATAAAGTGCAAATGCATTACAATGTAATCATTTCAGGTATTACCAAAGTGCTACACAATGTAGTACACATGTCTGGTGGCTATGAATGCAATGTATACGTTAGTCTACTTTGGCAATAAATCAATGACACCAGTCACGTGTGACAAGTTGACAAGTGGCAGTATTGCACCAAACAGCTGCATTGTTTGTTGTTGGCGGCAGGGCAGACAAGCAACAGCATTACGTACTCTATGTACGCATCCCTCAATGATGTTTACAGGGTGTGATGTAACGGTGTGAGCAGTGTGTGATGCGAAGCGCCTGTCAAGCGAGTCTGTTGTTGTGACTCGAATGGCCTTAGAGCACAGAGTGCCACTCGCGTCGCAATTCGCCCGACCAGTTCCACGCGATGAGTCACCGATGCCCTGCCAGCCGAATGAGCACTGACCAGGGCCATCGTCGCATCGAAACACTGTCCCTCACGTAGAGCACCAATATATCCTCGCCATTGAGCGATAATCACTCAATCAGCACTTTTGCCTATCATCTTGCAACTACCCAAGTGAATCTCCACTGGCTTCCACTATTAATCGCCCTACTCTCGTGCTTCTTTCGCCGAGCAGTCCTGTCTGCTAGCCAATCGATCTGTGATTTTTTGAAATTCTATCGCCGCGCATAATTCCAAGACTGAATGTTCTAGTTTTAGTGTTTGCATATCTCATCAATGTATTGAAAATTGTTTTTCAACAATGAACAGGTTCACTAACTTTGTTCAACTTGCTTTTGTTATTTTTGATCATATTTAAAAGCTAACTTGAATGTTATTTCAAAATGTATACCAGATTCTTTATAATAAGTGCGCACATAATGCTGGTGTGCTTTTTACAAGGTGAGATAATTTGTGAATGAGTTTGAATAATTTTCGAACTTGTGCATACAAGCTTCTAATTTCCCCTTTCCTTTTACCTACCTAATTAGCAAAATAGCCATTGAAAGAACTGCTTATATTTTATTGAGTTATTTCCTCGTTCAAATTAATAAATCGACTCAATGCAGCTAATTAAGTTCAAAATAGAGACAATGTCATTTGAGGACACTGGTTTATAATGCAGTACAAAACTTTATTCATATTTATTTTTTATTTTAATTTAGATTTTGCTTTTGCACATCTTGAAGAACCATGTAATTTGGGAATATGTGTCAATTCATTTTTTGTTCCAATTAAAAATGCTTTCTGTGATACTGACAACCGATGCAAATGTCAAAAAGGGTTTGTCCAAGTTGGCCGTCATAAATGTGCTGAGCCTCAACATTATCAAGATCTCTGTGAACACGAAAATGTTTGCAAGTTCACAGACGAAAATTTAACATGCGACCGAACTCAATTTAAGCCTATCTGTGACTGTCGCAAAAGTTATTATTACGAAATTCTACAGAAGAAGTGCATTCCTCGTAAGTATTTAGTGTTTTGTTTTGTTTTTGTTTGTTTAACGTAGAATTCCTTTTTGTAGAAATTAAGAAACCTAAGTCAACGCCATTGTTTCCTATAACTGCAGTCATTTTAATTGCTTGCATCGGAATCTTTTGTGGATGCGGCATAATTTGCCATAATTTTAGGCGGCAGCCTGAACTTAGCTTGAGTGTTGAGCAGTTAAGGAGACTGCCAAGAGCCCAAAATGTCAACAACGCAACACAAGTTAGGAACGTATCAAGTGCACCGAATAACACAAATGCCTTAGAATCTCAGAGTCACCCTCCATTGCTGAGGAGCGAAAGTAGAGCATCCTCCAACAAGTATGATTCACTTCTGTACGACGACCCGCCACCAAAGTATGAAGATGCCATCAAGGATTACCCATCCGAAATTATCGTTACACCAGGAGTGAATATTCAGCCTCAGCCTGCTGCCATCAAGTCATAGATGTGATAAGTTATGAATTTGTGAATTGTTGGAATACTCAAAATGAAGATTTAAGTTACTAAATGGGTCGTTACTTAAAGTGTATCATTGACTGATAGATCTTGACTGAGACCAAAGTTATTAGTTTTCTCCATTGGTTGAATCATTGCGATAAATTTTAATTTTAATTTGTCTAAACGATTCAATGATCATCTTGGTTACAATTGAATTGCTCAAAATTATCAATCATATTCAAATGCGCCTACATATTTTACATTTGACATGTTTAAGCAAATTCTACACAGCCGTTTTAGCTAGAATAATTTTTATAGAATTACCTTTGTAATATTTATATATAAGATTTGTATACACTCTAACCAAAGAAACATGTACAAAAACTAACATTTTTCAGCATAATGTTTTTCGATTTTATATTTTACTTTTATGTTTACAATGATGGAGCAACTCTTAAGTAATAAAAGCTGCAAATACCACCAAGTCGGATGATTAGTCACTAATGGACAAGTTCAATTGACACCAATTGGCTCTAATCGAGATTGATTGACTATAGTTTGACTTTGTCTTCTATTGAGCAGATGTCCTTTTGGGTATTGACAATGCTTAAGGCCAATGGCCACTCGTGACCCGTTCGGTGGGAGATGCTTCATTGACCATTGTTCATGAATCATCTATCATGGTATTCATACCCTTAGGCATTGAGTCATTGAATTATACTTGAAGTGGTCGTGTTTATCACATCTTTGATCAGGATCAGAACAAAAGACACTAACTGAGTACTGTTGTTTTGTTTAATAAATGGTAAATAACTTATCGACAAACGAAGTTACCGTTTAGCAAGATTTCTTTTACTTGTTTCTCCCCCACTTCAATGTGGCGCGAATAGATTGGTTACGAGCTTAACAAGCTGAGCACACCAGATGGCGTCACCGTGTCCAAACAAAGCATTCTGGTCAATAGAAAAGTGCGGGCCGAGAGTCTCGTGGTGTGAACATCCACGAGGGAGCCAATTGCGATAGTCCGCCAAGTCCAATTGGCGTTGTCATGGTAGCGGCCGAATCCATAGTAGCGGGCGCCAACGCACGCACTCACCTGTGCTTTCACATCTGTCAGGTATTGCACAAGATGTGCACACACTCACGGTGCTCAGCTCACCTGGATCGGTTGTAATGGCCACTTGACCACTAGAGCGCTCCCTCCACTCACCACTGTCTGCCATATTAAATGATGGTCTTGTGTTTTGTATATTCCATTAAGGCTCACCACCAAAATTGATGGTCCACGAGTGCATCGGTTGAGCACTCATTGATTACTACCTCAATACCGAATTACTTCTCAAGAGATGCCTTAACCCAACCAGTACTCAGCATGACTGCCCTACGAATGTAAGTGCTTTTGCTTATGCTACTGTCATTGTGCAGACCAGTCGACCAGACTCACATTCTGTGATTGGAGAGTGTCCATTGTTGTTTGTTGTGTTGTTTTCATCTGGCATTCAATCCATTCTGAAGTACCGAAGAACATTTGTTTATTCGGATCGAATCAGCAATGTGTGGCATAAGAATTAATTTGCGCACACATCTGAGCAAGCCAATCAGAGCAATTACATCGAGTGCTGATTTATTGCTTATACTCATTTGCCTGTGTGCAATCAGTCTCTTCTCCTGTAGTAGAAGATCATTTAATTGAAAGCGATCTTGCGACGTGAGATTAGAACGTAATCCAAGTCAACTCGGTTGGATTAGATGCCAATGAATGTACACTTCTGGCAGGCAGTGTTGTGCATCTCCTTTTGAGTTCGCATCCTTCGGACGGAAAGCATGGCCGCATCGGGCAGAGACAGCAGCTATATAGTACGGTGTCGTAATGTGCCTAATGGAATCGCATTAATAAGCCAGTAACGATGATTTAATCAATGGATCATGCACGTCGTCCTGCTGTCCAGTGCCAGTGGCACATTTGCCTGGTCCTCTGTCCCGCCTGTCACTCGGCACCAGCAAACAAGTACCACCGATCTGACTATCTGACTATGATTAATTAGCCCCACTAAGGCCATCGTTGGTTATTCCTTAGCTGGCATGCACATTAGTCCTGATTGGCCCAGTGGTGATCGCCACTTGCTCGTCTGTTCATCAAACAGATCGACCAAGCACCAAACGAGCAGACCGTTCGTTTGTTTTGTTAGGCTTTGGTCTCTTCAATTAGCATTGCCACTTCGAAATCCATAAATATGAATTAGATCCATCAGAGCAGTCCTGGTTGATGCACATTTGCACAATGGACACTCGAGTGCGCACAACTTGTCAACGTGCGAACATAGCTCTACTTGGTCTCGATGAGTGATTGCACATGTGACCGGGCCAGTGGCCTCCACTCACTCTCTTCCACTTGACACTGACGATACTCTGTGTTGGTATCCTTTGCTGACACGGTAGGCCTACCGATGACAAACCTGCTCTCTGGCGAGCCGAGCACCGAAAGGTCCGACTTGGTCGGTGTCTAATTAACATTAGCCCCTAATTAAGGCAAACAAACATGTCAATAAAGGGATCACTTGTGATTTGCATACCAAGCCAGCCAAGGAAGGCATTTGAATATTTGATTAGCACTTGCAAAAAATTGAATTAGACGATCGAATTTACAAATTGATACTAACTTGCCGGCACTCTTGGCAACGGTAACACGGCCGATTCTTACGTGGGCCTCCACTTGGCGAGATCAAAAGGCAATTTAATTTGCAACTTGAATCAAAGTGTAATTAGCGAGAAGAGTCGATCGGTGGATGGATGGTCGGATGGCTGCTCGGATGGATGCCTGCCTGGATGGGTCGCTAGATGGACCGATGGACGGATGGCAAGGAGTGCAGATAAATCATTTGCATTAATTCGATTCGAGGTGTGCTGCCAAGCAAAGTAAAGTATCAAAAGGCAATTAAGCGTGATCTAATTGGGAATTCCTCGCTAATAGCTCACCGAGTGACGCATCGCGCACTTCCAAGGCCCATATGGAGCCTTTGCGCTCGGTGCCGAGGCGACACTTCAACTCACCAGCCAAGCAACTTTTCAGCAACTATTAATTTCAATTGGGCCCTTCCTGCCTAATTCGATGGTCTTCTCTTGGCACCACTGTGCTGGCCCTCGGTGGCTCGGTCTGTTCATCGAGCACTTGACTCCATCGTGCCATTGCAATGACTTGTCCACTGGTGTTGTACGCCAATTGGACGATCAGAGCAATTATTGTCAGTAGCAATCATCCGGGCTTAGTGCCAGCAAGGTAATTGGCCGAGCAACAGCGCACTCGGCAGCGTGGCGCCATTCCGGCTGGGTGAGTGGATGGCACCGTTAACAGGTTTATGCTTTGGTTCTGGTGGTGCACTCGGTGCCAGTGCATTATCGGTGCATCTCGCCAGTGCCAGTTGGCACAAAGTCATTCTCACCAGTCAGTTGGCTCCACTCACGGCTCAGTGCAAATGCAAACAAGCAGCAAGCGAACAGGCAAACAAGGCGCTATCTCTCCGGTAATGATAATATTCATTGAAAGTAATTAACTGTTCTAATTAATTTGAGCTGCCGCTGTGATTACCGTGCATGCAGGCTCACTGCTGGCACTATTCACAATCGCGCCGAGCTGTATCGATTTTGCAATAAGGCCACCAAGTGGAATCGAGTCTCTATTAGGCTGCTCCATTTGGGAAAGCTTCACCCGTGGTGCGTCACTGCATGCAGGTTTGCATTGGCCAACGCCACAACGGTAAATTGACTATAGCGATCCAACTGGAAACCTTTAATTGACGCACAGATCGGTGGCCATAATCGGAACAAATTCGCCTTGCGACAGCAAACTAGCTCACATTGAGCCAGTCAAATCCTGCTGATTTGCTCTTTGCTGCCATTACCGAGCAGATAGATGGCCCATTGCCGGTAATGATCGCTCGGTGGGGCTGGCATGCCGACAAATGGAGTCACACTGGGATGCAGATGCGAGAGCCCAAGACAAATCACTCACGCCATCACCGAGACCCAAACGCACCTGTGAGCCATGCAAATGGAAACAAATGAACTCAAATGACATAGATTGGCACCAAAGTGGACCAGTGCACTGCTGTGCACTTCTCGGGCCTGCTTCAGTGAAATCACTAATTCGATGAGGCTAATTAGTGCGCCACTAATGACCAGACCTAATCGATTGCTCCGTGCGACAAAGTATCAATTCTAATTAAATCACTCGTCGAAGGACGATTGCACTAATTGTGAGACCGCTCAGTGTCATGCACTCGAACAGTTCCACTGCTCGCACAAAGGGTTCATCAAAGCACATTTACCACCGACGGACTGTGCACCTTGGCTTGACTTTGGTCCGAGTTTAGGCATTAGGTGCCAACTAAGTGGCTGTGGTGACGAGTGGCACACTTACACTAGTCCCCTCGTGTATTATATAGCGAGTGATCTAATTTATTAATAACGTCCTTTATTAAAGCGACCCACCATTTATTACTGGAACGGAACCTAAATGGAGACCTGCACAGATGCTGCTGTGTGCCACTGTTGTAACCTTTGGAACCTTGCCGAATTAATGAAGGCGAGTGGCGCCATTCTCTTGGTCTCATTTAGGTTTTGATTTATGACGATTTGAGGCAGCCAAAGTGAACTTTACTTGCCAGACAATAGGAGAAACAAAAGGCGCCACTTAGAGCGGCCGAGTGTGCCAATCGATTCTTACCTTCGGCGCGGTGTTCGTTGCCTGCGAGATAAGGTTCATTCTGTCGGGCAGAGTGGCACTCGGCCAGTTGGCAGCGAAATTAAATGTCACATTGCCCACTCGGTAATGAATTAACGCGCCAGATAAGGCGGGATTAAAGTGGGCAGCACGCACTGTCACATCAAGCCGTGATTAGGTGAGTCGGTGGTCCTCACCGAGCACAAAGCATTAATCTTGAGCACTGGCCAGTGGCCACTGAAGTTGGTCGGGCCACCGAGCAGTGCCATCTAATCGAGTCACTGTCCAGTGTGGCCATTTGTTATCAGCTCAAATATCATCGATCAACTGGCAGTAATTACCTATGGCTGTCCGAGTGGGCGCCTGGCACCACTGGTCTGCTGTCACCTTGCCTCTAGTTGATGCAACAAGACAGTCGGTGCTCTGGTCCTGGCCAAGTGGTGTGGTCGAGTCGGTGCGGAGTGTGGCCAGTGGTGCATCGGGCTACCATAATGAGTCGCCAAATTGGACTTGACAACAAAGGTCCTTTGTGCAGATGTGCGCCTAGGAATTTAATTTGCCTGTAGACAATCGAGATGGGTCCTTTGTCGTGGCAGTTTTAAATTGATTTGCTCACTGTTCGGTGCTCACTCACTTTACGACATTGCCAGTGCAGCAGAGCCATGCCTCTTTGACTGGGCCGAGGCAGTTCGGACGTCTGTGGCGGTGAGAATCAAATTGTTTCGATGTCATTCGTGTCTGACTTATCGAATATAAATAAATAATGCAAACTCACACTGCTGCTCTCTCTGCCAAGTGTATGTAAATAAGCGAGCGCTTTAATGGTAGAATTGAATTTTATTGCGTAAAACGATTGTCCTCCGCCAGATTAGACCTGGCCAGAGTTGGCCAGAGACAAGATTGGTCTGATCCGACGAGGCACAGAACGAGCCACTGCCACTGCCTTTCAATTAGGCCACCGAGTGCCATTAAAGTGCAGGTTGAAGTGTGCTGCCACCGAAAGGATATAAACCAAGCAGGAAGAGGACCAATTGGATTGGATCGCTTTGTGATGTCGTGTGAGAAGAGAAGTCACCATGCCTGGCTGCCAACAAGCCGCTGCTTTCCACTGCTCCTTTCACGCCAGGTTATTTGCATAAGAATAGGCAATTTAAAGTGAGACAAACATAAAGAATCATAATGGCGCAGTGCTCGGTCGTGCTGATGTTGATTGTGCCGTACGGCAGACAGCATAATAAATACCCATCTCATTAGGGTAATGCACCGACAAGCGAGACAACCGTGCCAGAGAAAGACAATGCACCACGATAAGGTGCGATTGCCTCACCGGTGCGCAGTCCGATAACTGAGTCTCCTTAATTGACTGGTGACAGTGCTCGCTGGACAGAGTGCATCTCCCCATTGACCACAGATCGGCACAAAGACAATCGAGACACCGTTCTTGCTGGCAAAGGTCCTACAGGGGTGAAAGCGTTTCGAGTTAGAACGAACCGAGTTAAGCGCTAGTGTCTTGCTATTAAACAAAGCATCAGTGACTCGACTGGATAGTTGTTGAATGCGGACAGTACTGGTGCTTACCATTTACGAGTGCTAAATATAGCCACGATGCTCGTTCTGGTCAGGGGAAGGTGCGGTTGGTTGGTTCGGCTAGAGAGCTGTCAGCCTTGTCTTGCTGATTTGGCCTTCCTCGAGCTAATTCCAAACGACTAATGAAGTTCGCCTTAAAGTGCTCACCCGCCAAAGGACATAAACCGAGAAGGGCGACAGTCCAATTCGGGACGAGACAGGCGATATGTCACGAGATTGTGGCAATTGTTGCTGCTATACTCGTAAAGACTATCGTCCCGACAGGCAAAATTCACCAATGGTCGTGGTCATTGTTGCACTGTGTGCACTCCGTGTAGCAGGCAAACCACTGTCGTACAACTGAGCCTAAAGATGAGTTGGGTCATTCAAGTCAATTGTCAGTACATGCTTGTGGCCATTGAGGTGTGGTCACTATGCTTGTTAGAGGAATCTACTTCATACTCTTTGTAGATATTAGAGACACAGACAAAGTGCTGTCGCACTGTGCCGATAGATGGCGCATACTGACTGCCAACATTTATAGGTAAAGGTAAGATGATGCTACCTGGACAGTGAGGTGTGCCAAGGTGGGTCGGTGCAGGTTTGCTCTTATGACACAGGCAAAAGGTACAGGTAGGGCGAGCGCAGTGAGGCGCGGCGAGTAGGGATGAACGAGCCTTTTCAGAGAACACTCGAGGGACAGATCACCGATGACGATGGATTGTTGCCAGCGAGGTGAGCCAGACCAGTGGTGCGCGACTAGGTGTGCGCACGCGTGCCGCAGGTGAGGAAGGTGCGTCGAGGTGGAGATACTGCTGGTGCCACAAGTGTGGCGCCGTTGCTTTCCTTTCCCAATGCAGTCTTGGGTGGTAGGGAACAGGCCCTGGACCAGGTGAGTGGTGACTAGGTCCGAGCCTTTAGGTGAAGGGAGAGGGCATCAATTAGTGGGCCAGTGGCGAGGAGAGTGCCGTGAGGGACAGGCACGTCGGATCGAGTAGGTGGGATTGCAGTGGCATACCGCCATTGGCACTGCGCGCCTCCTCGTTTTGCTGGTGGTGCAGGCTCGAGGCTCGAGCGCCCAACAGTCAGTCAGCAACGATCGCTCGTGGAGAGAGCTCCTCTCGGCCGCTTATCTGTCCGCTCGCATCACTTCGGGTCGAGTGACCAGCTCATCTGACCACACTGACCTCGGCACTGTCACCAGTGGTCCTGTCTCGCAGCACATCCACCACACACCACACTACCAGCAACACACTCTCCATCACCAAAGTGCATCCTTGTGTTTGCAAGGTGGCTCTGTTGCCACTGGTCCTGTGCACAGGTGACCATGCCTGTGGTGAATTTGATTGACCTCCCATTAGTGCAATTGCTTGGTTGCATCATCGTTCAATTTTAATATTTGTTGCGCATTGCTTCTCTTCTAATGAGTGAAATGGTGTGCTCTCTGATCGGCTGGTGCTATATATTACAAGATGCAAACGTGTTGCCTCTAATGCTCTTCCTCATAAGCTAGTCATCTGTACCTCAGCCCGGACCGAATCATCTTGGTCCTGGTGGCTGTTGCTGTCACCCAGCTTTGTCTTTACTGTGCTACGACTTGTTGACTCTTTGTTTTCCTAGTGAGCTGTTCACTGTGCACATCCTCAAGCCGATCGTAGTGCTCTTGCCTTCTCGTTGCTGCGTCAACACTCAGCAACTGGGACATGTCATGAAGATGGCTCAAGTCTCTGCCTCAACCACCAATTCGATCCCGTTCCGTTGCACCCGTCGGAAACAGGCCAATCCTCGTCGCAAGAACGGTAAGTGATCTTTCCTAGAATGTACATTGCACTTGAGTCACTAGCCATATCTGTCTTGTGAATCATACACCTCATTATCACCTCACACAGTTAAGGACGTTCAACGCATTACCTTTGCGTTAGGGCCATTTCTCATTTGCTAATTCGTCTCTGCTGGCTCGATCTCTTATCGCGCTTCAGATAATCAAACGTCGTCAATTCGCCGAGCGCTAAATTGCCGACGGCACCGGGGCTATTGTGACTCAAACAACACAAAAGTGTTAAAATAGCCGCACCAATTAAAACTGTCAAATTGGCTCAAATGGTTATACTGTATAACTTATACATCACTGATGTATTTATGCCTATGTTAGGTGGAGTCTAATAATTATAAAAAGCAAAATTTAATAGATTTTGAGTAATTCAGAGTAAAAATTTATTCTGATTGGGTTAGGTGGAATGGACTCAATACAAGCAAAAATCAGTCTGCGGATACTTCAGAATCGTTTGGGTTTTTATGCAACTAGATTTGACGGTTTGAATAGGTTCGCGTTGGGATTCTATTGCGTCTGGGGTATGACAAGATAGCTTGCACCGTCATACAATAGCTTGCGAAATTCGGTTAGGTCCGACGCGAAGCGGTTGCGGCAGCAACCGCCGCGTCGGGTACGGGTTGGGTAGGGCAGATAGGGTGAGTGTGCGTAACTTTAGAATCGTGTTGGGTTTATATGCAACTGGATTAGACGATTTGAAGAGATTCAACGAAATTGAGGAGATTTGTTACTAGTGAGGAGACTCAATT
This sequence comes from Rhizoglyphus robini, assembly GCA_023373905.1. Classification (NCBI taxonomy): domain Eukaryota; kingdom Metazoa; phylum Arthropoda; class Arachnida; order Sarcoptiformes; family Acaridae; genus Rhizoglyphus; species Rhizoglyphus robini. Next base: position 2,554,973 of record JAKIJQ010000002.1, read on the forward strand.
CAATTGAGGAGATTTTATGAAATTGAGGAGATTTGTTACTATTGAGGAGACTCAATTCAATTGAGGAGATTTTATTAAATTGAGGAGATTTGTTACTAGTGAGGAGATTTTATTAAATTGAGGAGATTTGCATGTGTGGAGATTGAGGAATGTGCTTGAAAAGTTAAAAAGCTAAATAACAGCGCTTCTAGTTAATTTGAAATTTGACGTTCTATTTAGACTCTTTTTGAACCGTTTGTGTAGTAATAGCCGCCGGTGCTGTCGGCAAATTAGGGTTGCTCGTCAATTCAATCATGTGCGTTGTTCGTGTTGCCTCACCAGTATTGCCTCAATCATTCCTGTCCGCTTGTGTTGTTGTCACCTCGACGGTGACTCGAGCAGAGAGCACTTGGCGACGCTCTTTCAGATTGATTGTACCCTTTGCACCGTCAGTGGTCAGTGATTAGCTTGTTTGTCTAATCTTGGGATGTCCAAAGTTTGGTTTTGAGTTGAGCAAAATGTGCAATCAGTGTTCGATGTAAATCGAATTAACTGTTTATCTGAATGAGTCTAGTTCCACAACCTCACAGATGGTCCTATCCGATGGTTGATGATCTCTTTGATGACACCGACTTCGATATTAAACTCGAATTAGCATCCGTTCTATTTATTCTATTTATACTATTGCTACTACAACAACAACTACAACTACTACTATTGCCAGTCGGTAATCTTTATTTTCGGTTTTGGTTTGCGACAAGTCACCATCAAGCCTCACGCTAGGTTGGACACTGATTAGCACAGTTTGCATTACTGCTTGGCACCTTTGTGCCGTTTGTGCGCGTCGCACGTCGTTAAGCCCGACGCTTTGTGCCAGTCCGCGCCACTCGAGCCGACTCACCTTTGTGTGTCCGATTTTCGTATTCCCGCACGTGCCGTCCAGGTGGGGAGGACGTTTTATCCTAACGGTCTCCTGTGAACGCACAATTCCCGGGTCGCGGTTTGAGTGCAGTCGGGGCCCGAGTTGCATGTAGTTCCATTAGTTCGTTATTCAATCTGTCTAATCTCACCCGACCCAGCTTGCTTCCCACTTCGGTCCGTACAAAGGTGCTACGCGTGCACACCGGCTTTTATTAGTGCTGCTTTACCGCTTGACCTTTGACCCAGGTTGACGTGTGCCTGTGTGCTTCACTTGGTCTGTTCAATCAAACACGCATCCCCCGAACGCAGGTAGAGTTCGTCTGGATGAGGTCCTGCTTGGGTCGTTTTGCTTTATGTCGGCCAAATGTGCCATGACATAGCCAATCTGTTGACTCGATCGCACGCGCACTCACTCTCTTTGTCATTTGGCGGCATTACGCACTCGTGTGAGCATCCATCGATCATTGATGACCTCACTGCGCATGTGCCTCTTCTTTACCCTTTGCTTAGTGCTCGTTGAGTAGACGTACCTAGCTCTGTCCATTATTTTATTCTTTGTCGCGCATTCTATACTGAGCCGTTGCACTGATTGAAACCGATTTGAAATAGAGGGCGTTGGGTATCTTAAAGTAGGTAATCTTGAATCAAATTGGTTCGAATAGGAACTCTCTAAGTGTTCTCGAGTGTCATCGTGGTGGATAGTTGTGCTTTGCTTTTAATTGCCTTTATGACTATTCGCGCCACAGTCTCATCTTGAGTGTTGTGCTTTGATTGTCTCAGCGATACTTTCATTCTCCAGCGAGGTAATGCACTCATTCTAATTACTCACTCGATGATACTTGCAGCACCTTGCACTGTTTGCTGTTTGGCTGGTATGACGCCATTCACGGTGCACCAATGAGATTGAATGATTAATGCACTTTGAATGGAAAGTAATCATTAATTTTAATTAAACTAGCACGGATGAGTGCCGCACTCGAGAGAAATGTGACGAAGAGTGCCAGACTCGACTGAAAGCCGCAGTCAAGTGATGCGGCACAAGTGAGGTGTCTCCAACGGTGTTGCCTCTGCCTTTATCTGCCTAATTATCGGGCGCCGTGCTGCTTGGTTCCAATTGGTATGTTGCGCACTGAGAGGCAAAGAGTTTGTGCGGCGGCAAATATGATTGGAATTCGGCGCCGTGGCTGGCTGCAATGAAATATTCATTAGGCCAATCGATCTATTTGTCATCTGGCCATAATTTATGACCACTTTGAATGTCTCCTTTCGATCATATTTACCTCTCTCGGCCATCTACCTTAGCATTGGTTCGATTAGCGACCATCAATTATTAATTGCTCTCGAGCTACTTTATGCAAAGCAAATATTTGCCCAGTGCCTGTGAGAGAGGCCAATGGAACAATAGCCAGGACAGGCAGGAGGACCGTTTCCTCTCATCTCAGGTCCATTCTGGTCCATTCAGCCTCTACCTCGTTTGTTTTAATGAGCGCTTATGTCAAACTTTACCTTCTCCCTGCAGTCTCCTGGGCATCGACTGCCAACTAGGTACGTCTCCAGTCGCTCTTCTAATCCACTAGCAACTTAACTCCTATTGCCGATGTCGTTGCTCTTGTTGCTACCCAATCGAACTCCTTTCTTTGGAGTGGTATTCGATTTTGCTTCAAACTTTACCTTTGGGGATTTGAGCGTTTGCCTCCATTCTTATTAATAGATCTATTTATTTTGTTCCAATCGCTTTAGTGCCCATGCCACTGTCGATGATTTGATTTCCACTCTCGATCTATTTGCTTTGCGATAACTTTAATCTCGCCTTCAACTTGGTAATTCGAGTTGGCCTTGCTCCCCTGACCAACCACAGTGGCCTTACCTTCACCTACCTTGTCTGTATCACTTTGCCTTGACTGGATCCTTATCGACTCTGTCTGTGGACTCCACTCCACTCGGTTCCGTCTGCCACTTGGCAGTGTTTATTGATTGAGTGTGGCGCACTAGACAAACAGACTAATTTCGAGCAAACAAACCACCAATCGAGATGGACTTCTCCACCGATTGGCCAATCTACCTAGCCAGTCTCACTTGAGACGCTCTGTCCCAGTCGACCTCTTCTTGTGTTTCTAATTAGGCACTTGACTAGCAGTGACCGAACAGGCTCCATGTTTGTATGAGCACCACAGGCTCATTGTGCAGTGCACCTCATTCCGGTCTGTCTCCTCCATTTGGTCGATTGTCGATATTTACATAGCATTAACTGGCTCGATTCCCGCCAGAACTGGCAATAGCGGACACAGCCACCGGGGAATAGATTCTCTTTAGCCGACCACCAGCACATTAGCCTGCTTTGTACCTAACTCTTGCTCAAACCACATCCATTTGTGCCACAACCGAGCGAGCCATTCGCTCTCGGTGCGCATCCAAATTCTCTCACGCACTCTTGTTTTTCCTACGAGCCATTTGCTCACCAATTTTCATTTCTGCGAAATTTCTTCTCTCACTCTCTCTCTCTCTCTCTCTACACCACTCACCTCGTTGTGCATTCGATCAGCGCTGGCCACAATCGGGATATGACGCTTCGCTATTGTTGCTCACTCACAGCTCGGTTACCGAATGAAAATTACGAAACGGTAGTTCAGCCATTCCGTCGGTGATTGCCTGCAATCGATTGCACCGCACCGATTCAGTGACGCTCCATTGGCTGCCCTAGGTGCAGTTTGGCAGCAAACGAGCCCAATCCTTTCTGCATATGCTCTCGATCGGTGTGCCATAATTGGATCACATGGACAAATTCGATTTCACTCTCAAGGCTCACCATTACGAGATTGTCCTCGTCAGTGGGCACCGTTTCCCATGTTTGGTGACGTCTCGATTTCTGCTGCACCTAATGGCACCACTGCTGATCGTGCCGACTTGACTTGTATTCTTGCTCATATAGCTCTGAACTACCTAGTGTGCCTGTGCTTTGTTTACTTTGGCTTACTTGCATCGTTTTCAATGCGTCGCATCCTTTCAATCTCTTTGCTGCTTTATGCTAATAAACGTGCACACTCACGTCGCCCACTTAGATATGACTTTATCTATTAGGAAAACAATGCAAAGTAAACCTAATCTAGGCCTATTCAACACCAGCTATATTCACTCGAATGCGTTACACTTGCAATGCTTCTCAGGAGTTGTCTAATTCGGGATAAGTGGCGTCAAATTTACATTCTTCGCTGCAGTTTGATCTATGCCAGTCAATTACGGCTCTATTTGCATTTGCACTCTTCCATCTCGACTTTCCCTTCTCATGTACTGCCACTGATTCACATGGGCACTTGTCTGATTGCTATTTTCAATTGATTCTTTGGATTAAGCAAACTTTATGGGCCTACCTTGCCCGTTGCCAAGTTGTGTCAAGCAATAGTTTTCACTTGTATGGTTCAAATATTTGTGTCCTACTACAGGTGTTGTTTGTTCTTTGCTTACTGCTCAGTCTTATGGTATTGCCTCACATCTCGGAAGTGAAAGTTGAATTGGTGGATGCCTGGTCTTTGGTGTCTATTACTGAACCATCAACCAAGTGGCAGATGAACTCACTGGTGAGTGCTGTGACAAGCTATATGGCAGACAAGCATCTGGCGCGATGTTAGTTTGTTGAATTGCACCACGAGCATGCTGCAGATTGAGGTAAAGGTGCAATGCTTAATTGTGCCGTGGTATGCTTGATTTGGAGCAAGTTTCTCAATGCAGATATCTGTATTCTGTACTAGTACAGAAATGCACGATGACAAATTCGCCCCTTTCACTTGTTCACTTGGCACTTATCGCGCTATTCGGGCAAATGGCTCCTGTTCACGTTGCATCTGGTTAGCTTTCTAGTTAGTTAGCCTCTGCGTGATAATTATCACTTGCAAGTTGGCTGTCTGTGTATTTTTAGCCTTTCTCAGCTTGTCAGTTGAGCTCGCCCGGTGAATTATGCCTGTGGAAGGGTCTGCTACAGGAGAACCATCTAATTGGAGCACTCTCGCCATATCGAACTCTTCCCATCACTGCCCTGGTCCAATGTGTCTGTTCGTTCAAGTTTCTCTCGCGGTGCTCAATTGAATCTCTATTTCAGTTGGACTGGTCTTGTTGCTCTCTTGCAACACTTGGATGTGTACAGTCTCGATCGCGGTTGGGTGCTGACTGGTGCTCACAAACCTGCACTTCAATGGTTCCTTCTACTAGTATTCAATCAGCTACAAAGACGCACCTCATCACAACTGACTCTGTAGTGTTTCCCAAGTGCTATATTTATAGAATCATTTTCAAATTAACTCTTAGCATTGTTTGCTGTATGTGTGTTTGCATTGTCGACTTTGACGACTGGAGCACTTTGCTCACCTATGCTCGGAATGCCATCACCAATGCAATCGCCAGCAACTGCTCAGGCTTGCTCAACCTTTCTGTCACTTTGATTGTCGATTGTCTTGCCTGAGAGTTGGAGAATGTCAAAGTGGAGACAGTTGGCCTGTGATTGTGAGTGCACTGCACACGTTCCAAGTGAAATTGCTCTCACCGAGAATTAGCCATTTGCTGATGTGCCCACAGCAGTGCCATAATTAGATGGTGCCAATGGAAATGATTGCTCGATCGTGGAAGAGTCCTGGATTTAGCCAGATTACTGGCTTGATTCCTTTGTGTCTATTTGATTTAAATTTCAATTGGCCTCGTGCAGTTGAGTGATAATTTTTAATTAAACACTGCCAAGAATTGATTGCACTTTCTCGTTCGATTCGGAGTGGTATCGATTTGGGCTGCCTTTATTGATCACTGCCTGGGCAAGGTGATTGCTTCCTTGCTCTGTCCTGGTCGATGCACTGGCTAATGCGCCACTTACGGCGAACCCTTGCACTGCACGGTGCTGTACGGTGTTTGTACTGGCTTGCAGTTATCTGTTGGCTGGCTGTTTGTAGTCGCTTGTTTGTCCGATTACTTTATTTTGTCCGGTTTGATTTGTTTGGCTTATTTCAGCACAGTGGCGCAATGGCCTCACAAACCAAACAGAGCAGCAGCAGTGTCGATTGGCAGTAAGAGATGCATTAATTGTGATGATGCGTCGAGCTTGGCTAATCACCTTGATTTGAAAGTTAAATGAACGTGTTCACTTCCTCGCGTTGTGTTGGCTGGTTGTGAGGCAAAGAGCAGGCACTTGCCTCTCAAAGTGTCAATGCCGAGTGGATCGATATCCTGTGGCAGGTCAAAGCCTGTGATCGATTGGCGTGTCAACCTTGCAGAAGGTGTCTTCCTCGATATGTCTCTTTGTTGTTGTTGGTAGGTTGTGTTGGCACACAATGAGAACGTGTCTCGCCTCTGGCCATACTCGGCATTACCTAGCCGCAATTGATGTGAACGTGTCTGTCTGTGCCGTAATGCCATTATCATGGATGATTTAATTTGTGTGCCACTTGGCTTGTCTCCATTTGGTGCCTTTGGATATCTCGATTGATTGAGTCTAATGTGTCCATTAGTGCTGGTAATGCATTGGCCGTGTTGTTCTAGTATTTGCCGTACTGGACAGGCACCCACTTTCCCACTGACACTTAGCGGCCATTAGCGGTGACTGTGTGCCCAGTGTGACCGTGTGGCCAGTCTCACCAGTTCGGCCTTTGATCGCTCTATCCACGGTCCATTTCTGCAGGCTATCCATATTTGTGTGCTCATTAATATCGAGATGAATCTATTGGTTCGATTGTCTCTGTTTTGTTTGCTGCCGCCTTTGCGTGTGCTTCGGTGCCACTGGGCTCCATGTACCTATTGGTCTCGACCTTAGACGTAGCCAGTGCAATTACTGACTCGCTCTACTTGACTAATTCGATACTCTCTCACAGTGGCATTCTATTTTCTGGCAATGTTCACTGCCAGTACAGCGATCCACATCGAATTGACAGTTTATTGACAATCGATATCTCGAAAATTAAATTAATCGAGCCACCGTAATGAGCGCAATGAGAGACTGCCGCCGCTCTGTGGCACGTCAAGAGAGGAGCCAGTGCCACAGTACTGTCCAACTGGAATGTCTTGTACTAGCTCTATTGATTCTCATTACGTGTAGGCAAATTTAATTTAACTTTGTTCTTAAGCACCAGTACAGCAATGTCCTTTCTGTCACTGGCTCTGTGCCTGGTCCATTCATTGGTCTTCTATTGATTGGCCAGGGAGTCACTTAGTGGCAGTTTGATTTCACTTTCAAATGCATCACTTGTCTTTGCCATTGTCCTGTGACGAGTCATTTAGAACCAGTGGCGTTGATTGAGTTGCCAGCGGTGCTCACTACAATTTACATTTGCAATCACTTGCCAGTTCGAGCTAGGCTGACACACGGTTGCATTGTTTCCCGGTAGTGTGCCATTTTGTCGGCCAGGTTCAGCGCAGTTGTAATCTAATTAGCCTGCGCCAATTAATATCAGTGGCACTGTTGCCTTTGCTACCAGCAATGATTGACTCACTGCGCACTCTTCACTGACAGTCTCTTCTTCGGTGCCTCTAAGGATGATGCAGACTAGAGTTGTAGAGTGGCACACCGAAACACGGATGTTGTACTACTTGCTTGTCGCGACGTGCCTGAAGATGTCCTCTGCAGTGCTACACACCTTTCGGCGTCCTGGTTGGCCATGATCGTTGCACGCTGCCAATATGTCATCGGTGCTGTGTTCGCAGGAAGGAAACGCTGCCTTCTCGATCACTCGATTCATTACAGCTAATAACACTGTTGCCTGTCCGCTGTCTCTCCAATGTCGATGATATTTTTCTTAGAATATAGGCACTGGCGAGACATGTGACTGCTTGCTTGCTTCTGAGGCATATTTCTTATTGCACATTGTCTGTGTTACTTGACGGGAAGCTTCTTGTCAGTCCAGTCCAGTCCATTACCTGAGGAGAGTGTATGCGAATCTACCTGTGCTGGCCAGACGAGGCAAGAGGCAAAGTTCGTTACTTGAATTGCACGCACCTTTGATCTGATGTGGAAAGGACCTTGTCCGGCATTCACTTGTAATCGCGTTCGGATGTTTTCCCACTGCCTTGGTGGAAGGCACATTCACCTAGCCACGCTCGGTGCTCACCTATGCCTTGTTGTTACATATTTGCACAGGTTCTGTGAATCACTTTGGCCACTCGCGATCAGTCGGACTACAGGCAGACTGGCAATGTCAATAGAATGGCGATTAGTGCAGTGAACGTGACACTACCAACAGGCAGTTTACTCTACTTTGTATCAAGAACCTGGCAATGGCTCTCATACCTGCGCTTGCCACTGCCTCTGCCACCAAGGCAAATTGGTTCTTTTAATTGTGCCGCACTCAATATGTTTTCTCGTACAATGTCTCATTTCACACGCTCGCCAAGGTGTTCTATGCACTCGCTCTCTGGCAGTGGTTCTGATCTAAACTTCAATGCATGATGTGAGCTTGAGCTTTGCTTTGTCTCTCCCTCTCTACCTGCCATCACATGTGCACAATCCTTGCAAATGTCTCGTGCCATCTCAGAGCTATGGATCGAATGTGTTAGTTCGAATGAGTCTCGATTGGATTGTCCACTGTGCATCTCTCCACATCTGTAGCTCGTTGGTATGGTTTGTGTGTATGACCAAATCAGGCGAGCTGTCCTATTCTGTTTCGAAGCTATGTGTCTGTGTTTGTGTAGTTTTGTTTCACCTACCTTGGTTGACGTCTCTTCGACCAGTGCAGTGTTTACTATCTGCACTGTCATTGTGATGTGCGACAGGCCAAGAATAATCTGTCTGTTATCCTGGCCACTTTCCTGTCTGTGTGATGGCCGAGCTGGCGAACTGAGCCAAGGGGAATAGGCCCTTGATTGTCTGTTTGCTGGTGCAGCACTTTGTATGCTGCCTTGACTAGTTGAGGTAATCGGTGAAGAACGTCCAAATATAGCCTCATCGGTGGCTTACTTCTTGGCAGCATCACCAGTGCCCATTGAGTTCAATCAGCGACCGTGCCAGTGCAGCATGTCTGTCCCGGACGCGACCAATCGGACCATAATTCGAGGCAAGTCACTTTATGTCCATCCTTGCTGCGGTGTCTGTCTCCTGTTCTTTCGCCACTTGATCAGCCCGATCTGGTGCATCTCGCAGACGTTTCACTTGCTTTTCACTGATGCTGCTAATTATAGAACGTGTCTTGATGTGCGGAATAAATTAGTGCTCAAGACGATTGCTATTACTTCGGAGGGTATGCTCGGGTGCTATCCTCCTGCTGGTCTCAGCTTCACTGGTCCGACATCCACAGTTGCTATTTTGGTGCTCACTTATTTCGATGCTCATGCTCCGGTGGAGGGACCGAGGCAAATGTTTACGTTAAGCTTAGCATCTCCTTGGACGAGTTATACCTTGTTCGATCGAGTTGGTTTGCGGTAATCCTTCGCCTCAGTGCATCGCTTGATTGTTCACTCCATCTAGTCATTAGGTGAAGCAATGAGGAGCTCTTGTTTTCACTCAGTTCGACTGCCTAATGACTAATGTCCAATTTGGCGGGACACCCATTATCCATTTGTATTCGATGCATGGTGTGCTGAGGACTTGAACCACTGAGCAATGTTTGATTAGTTTGCTTATTAGTAATATCTGCCTGTACAGTGTGTTCATTTATTCGCGCATCTCATTAGACACGGGCCCAGTTGTTGCCAGCGAACACATCGTTCTTTCATTAGACTGGCCTTTGTCACCTTGCTTGTAGCCATTATCGTTACATCTCCATCTTGGTCTTATTAGCGCCAGTCTATTAACGTAAGTCACTATTTGCAGTGATTCGATGTGATTGCGATCATATCTCGGTGAATGCTCCAGCGCGCACATCGGCACATCGCAACCGAATGGCGCCGCTTGCTAATGGAATCTGGCTGTAATGATGGCGAATTATCGTTATCCACCGAGGTGGCTTCATTGTGCCTGGCCCATTGTCGTCTAATTGCGACTATGCCAATTGGCTGCATCTAAATGTGATTTGTATGTTCGGTCTAGGATGCGGCCAAGTAAATCACGGTGTGGTGCAGCACAGCACAGCACTACTCCACTATTCAGTCTACCTCGGCCAGTGTCAATTTGTTGTACTAATTACAGTTGGCGCGTTATCTCGATTCCATTACCGCGAGTGACCCATTCATCATCCTTGCCTTACCTCTTTCTTCTGCAGCATCGTTCTGCCCTCTGCTTGTCACCCTTCCATTGGCCACTTTTTATCGTCCGTTTTTGTGTGCCTTATCGCTGACACCATTGCCGAGTTGACAGTTCGGCTCACCTGATTCTGCCAACTGGCCTGTTCCATTGTGCGTTATAAATTGGACTTGTGATAATTCTCGTAGTATAGCCATTCGCTGTTTGTTCCAGGAAATGACGTTCGAACGTGCAGTGAGCCAGCCAGCGAGAGCAGTCAGGCCTCTACTAATGCACTTGTGCTCGTTAGTCGTTAGTCTGGCCATAATTAATTTGATTTTGCTATGCCGGTGTAAAATGTCTATTTGCCGACGCGACAGGCTTGTCATGATTTTAATTAGCCACTCTTGTTGGTCCGATCTTGTTGGCCTGCCTCCCTTTTATTAATGATCGAACACGGCCAATGGTTGGCCAGTGACCGGTCTGACTGTGGCATTCGGTGTCACCCGACAGGCTTGTTGTACAGGTGAGACTTGTCACTTAACAGGCTGACATCTCGACGGAGCCTCTGTCAGGCTTTGCTCGGCCTACATTCCTTGCGTCACTTCGCCAATCGCAATTACACTAACCGTTACGACCAAATGAGTTCCCATGTGATTTTTGCTTTGTGTCCATCGTGTGCCTTGTAATCGCACAGATGGGAGAGCGATGGTTTGAGCAAAGGCTTGAGTGCAATTGGCCGCACTCGAATCAGCTATTGCCGTTTAGTGCACAGGCGGCGGCACTGTTACCTGTTCTCCCCAGAGTGTTTCCCCTTTGCACTCTAATTGAAATGGTGTGCTGCACTGGATGGCAACTTTTTTTTATTGCCATTGCGAGCATGTTGTGCTCTACACACCGACTGCTGCCAATCGATTGGAAGGTTATGTGAGCCATGATTGGAGAGTTACTGGCCGCACGGATCAATGATGGCCATTAGCTGTCAGGCCGATGACCAAACGGTCATCTTGCTCAGTGCGATAGGACATTCGGTTGTCTCAATCTACAATCTGCTTCCGCAAACTCTGCCACTAATGACAATCTTAGCTCAGTACATGCACAGTGCCTAATTGTTTATGTTTGCTGGATCGAACACATCCACTTGCTTTCTTGCGTCCGATTATGAAACATTCCCTCGGTACTTATCGTTCGGAGTCACTCTCTGTTCGGGCGCATTTTATAATTGAATTTATTCTAATCGTTCTATTTAATTACCGAATGTGATGATTGTGCGTCTGCATTAGGGATGACGATGCTCGCTCGGTGCCCGATGACCATTGCATCGGGCCAGGCAGGCAGGCAGGCACATGGCCATATCGATTGCTTTCTGGCACGATAATTATCATATTTATCTTGGTGTCATTATATGAATTGTCCACACGGCCCACCATGCTCATGCAGTTGGAAATCTTTTGTCTCTCCCTGGCATGCAGTGCTCAGTCTGCTCACTGCCTTCTGCCTTGATGGCTTCTGCTAAGGACCACTACGATGATGAAAATTAATTGCGCTACAAATTGAATTAATCGAAGATTGCTGAAGACGAGTGCACCAATGCATCCTTGGCCTGGTGGGCCTCTCGATTTGTCGTTAACCCTTGTATGGAACTGCTTGTGCCATTTGATGTGCTTGATGTACTCGACCCATTTGGCCAGTCCTGTCCCATGTGCAACACATTTGCATTCGATTGCCAACGTTTACAGAGATCCTTTAATTAATCGCAAATACAAACGCTCAATTACGAGACGAATTATGAAAATTGAAATTAGATTATACCAAGTGAGTGCCACTGGCCCGCTCACTAACGTTCGATTAATGGCAGACCTAGAGCGATACAACCCTTGCCTGTTCAGTGTTCACTGCTGTGTTGCTCTAATGATAATGATGGAAACGTACTGCCACCGCGATGACAGCAAACTTCTCCTGTCTGATCGGGTTAGTGGGCTCGTTTGTCACTTGCTTTATGGTGTGCTCCCCTCGACCACCGCTCGGCCATCTCACCAGTCACACCAAACACACCAAACACCGTCCACACTGCTCTCTCATTGCACTTTGTTCTGACCTGACAACCTGGCACTGGACTTGGTCACTCTCATGCTTGTGGCCAGCACATGATTGCTCGATCGAGGTGCCATTGGGGCAGAGTGCACTGATGTACGGATCGAGTGATTTTTGGTTTTGATTTAAATGCTTCTTCAGTGTAAGGTTACTTGTGGTGGATAACCTTGCTCGGTGCACTCATGAGTCATGACAGTGCCAAGTGTTTTTATTGACAGAATGCACATGTACTTCACCGAAGATAAGCGAGCAGAGGTCGATAGTTGTCCGTTCTAGTCCGCCCTATTAGTGCTTCACTTAATCGTTGGGTGCCGTGTGTGGGTATGCTGTGCACCACTCACAACGACCCAACTTATTTTCCCACACGGTTGAATTTGGCCCTCGTTTGCTCGTTAATTAGAAACAGTTAACACTGCACCACTGTTTCATTTGGTCACCGTCTCGAGTGACACTTGGTCATCAATGAGCCAAGTGACCTCACACCTTGTTCAGTCTCGAATAGCTTTGCACGTCTACATACGTCTACATACATGTGCTACTGATAAGGCTAATTCCTGTGTGAGTCAACAAGTCCGGTGTTGCATGTGCTAAGCATTGCTGGCTGGTTTGGTAATTGGCTCTTTTCTGTGCTATCTTGTGTCGCTCAGGTTTGCACTGAACACCTCGTGAATTTCCTTTCGATCGGTGGTGTGTGCAGTGTCTGTGTTTTTGCCGAGGTCTGTTTGATGTTTAGCTCAAAGCAAAGTGCACAAGTTGCCTGATAATGGTGCAAATTGCCATTTTAATCTCACCAATTGGCGTGCAATACACTTTGAGGAGTGAGAAGTGCCTGCAAAATAGTTGGCTTGATTGTCGATTGTCCTGCTTAATGAGAATCGTATGTGGTTGCATGGATGCAGTGTCACTATCAAGGTGGCATCGATATTCATTTGTTGACTCACGTCACTGCAGACATGTCTGCATTTTGTCTCTTATCGATGCACAGCACTGGACACAGTCTTGGCCATTGCTGACAGCCTAGACAAGGTTGACTTCTCAATGAGTTCTCACTTGTGCATCACTTGTGTCTACTTCATGATGATAATCCCGATTTATGGCTGGCAAGGCTCAATCCAACGAATTAGCATAGTTCTCTGTGGTTTGTCGGTGTTGGTCTGCTCTGGCTGGTCTCGCTAATCCATCTCTCTATGCCCGACACGTACCTAATCTCGACTTGCCTCTTCCTAGTCGAAGTAATGCCTCCATCCTGTGCGTCGTTGAACATTTTGATGAACCTTGCATGACTGTTGCCACTCCGACCGGCCACCTCTTTGCTGTGCCTCAACATGGTCGGTGGCAAACTTACCCGCTCTCTCGGTTATTATTGGCGTCACATCATTGGAGCCTAACAGCGTTACATGTGCCTGTGGACAGTGCATTCGCTGTAGACTTAACTCACATTGCGGTGCAATAAATTGGTCCTGTAAAACCACAGTAAAACCTTTTAGATTGCTTTCCTCGCAGATCCACTTAAAGATTTTGCATTTTTAAATTGATTTATTCCAATCTGAGATCGCCACTTACGGGACTTGCATCTCGATTGCACTAGGATCTGCTTAGTGCTGCTTAATGGCTAGAAAATCTCTTGGTCGTTTAGGTTGCTCATTTCTCTCGTATTGTGCCTGTCACCGAGCAATAGATGGAGTGCCTGGCTGCACGTGATCCATTGAGCCACACTTTAGTGAGCGAGCAAACCAGTGGAGCGCTTGCCTGTCACTGTCCATCTCGATGCCTCAACTCGGTCGTTTCCTTCCTCACCTCACTGTTCTCCATCGCTGCCACATGTTTATACGTTCAGTGATCTCTATCCTGATGAGCGCATTGCTCACTCGCAATGTATTAATTGAGCTCGCACATGTAAGTGACTTTCTGTAATTGGCTTCAATTGCTCCATTTCCGACTGTTGATGAGTTGATTGATTCCTCCGCTGGCCAAATCACCTCGCACCCTGTCCTTCCTTGGTTCGGTTTTGCCATGCAAATGAAGACGAATGGCTGTTGCCACTTGAAAGGTCTGGCTGGTCACTTTGCCTCGGATCGGTTCATTTGCCTTTCCCTCTGCCTCCATCGCTTTGCCCGTCCTTGTTCTGCCGACCTTAAATGGCTCTTGTGCAGGGGAACACGTGCTCGGTACGTGTGTCTGGTAATTGGCAGCCCATTCTCACTGCACTCTGCAGTCATTCTCGGCGTTCTCACTATAAATTATCGCATTGCTTTGTCTGACAGTGACTTTTAATTAAAGCACTCGACGCATGCAGTTCACTGGCTCGACAATCACTGGGAGTAAGCACACAAGCACGCGTTGTGCTATTGAGACTGACCGAACCCTGGATGGTGCTTGGTGTAACGTGTCATGCACGTACAACGAGGCCTAGCGATAGGTGACGAGGCTCTGGTCGTGTGAGGCAAATTCGAGCGTCACTAATTACTTCACCTTCTCCGCCCCGTCAAATGGCATTGTGTGCTGCTTGTCACTAGTGTCAGTACTGACATTGTGGCTCGCTTCCCCACTATTTACCTTTGCTGCATCAGTGGCATCCGATTGTTAACTGATGATCGATGGCCCAATCGGTAGCACGTGTCACTGCTGGCCCAGGCCGGATTAGTGGTTCTTATGCTGCGCGCGGTCTGTGCCGCCGAGTCGCTCTATTGGTCGACTCGCCCACTCGTCCTACCCGTCATATAGCGAGTGAGTCTAGCGGCACTAGACAGGTATGTCGCACAGGTACTCGCCTCCCCACCTTTACCTGCCCACAGGTGTACCCACTCTATAGTCTGCTGTGCGACTACCTCTCTTATTGTCAGTGCACTCTGTCTATATAGCAGCGCACTGCTAATGAGCGCTCTTCAGTCGGACAGGTTAGCACACCACCTTTGTTAATGGCACACCTCCAGTGATGTTGAGCGACCAACTGTCTGTTATAGCGTCATGCGTCTCTCCTTATCGGCGCGTTGTGTGTTTTGGGATCGATCTGGTTCGGTTCGCTCACCGCGTCCTGTTTTGGTTGATCACTTGTGCGTGTGACGCTTGATTTATTCTGTTTGCAATGCCATTTACCGATTTGCTTGTATACGGTGTGCCTCGCTTCTGAGCCAGTACTATCTCGTTCTGAGCCATTGTTGGGTGGCACGTTTTGTCCCACTACCTTAATGGACTCTTTTATTCCAATGTCAATTGTATCTGCGTCCAAATCGATTAATGTCCGACCTGATTCACCGCTCCCGGGACGCATCGGTGGAGAGTGCACTAGTGATGTGAGCTGAGCTCATTCTTGGCGGAACGTGCACGTAGTTGAGCTTGTGATCACTATGCAAATCGGTCTGCTTAAATGCCTTCCCCACTGACTACACGTTCGCTGACTCGTTGCCGTACACCTGATCCACTTTTAGTGTGCCATAATTTCTTGTCCAAACAGCTTGCCAGGAGTTGGTTCAATTGGATTTGCCTGACCTTCCTTTCCCGTTGACCTCTTCTCCTGGCCGAACATCGCTCCGAGCGATTAGTTGGATATTAGGCCTGTTTGCCGATGTGCTTCTGGTTTAATTGCAGCCCGACGTGACCATTGCACCCGGTATGGCCATCTGTGTTCGCTTGGTGGCCAATTGGCACACGTAAGCCGGACTGAAACACCTACTCGATTAGCGCCAGATTGGCCTCGCCGACCAGACTCGTGTCTGCCAGTGTGGCCCAGTTGGTCGTGTCTGATCGGAATGTGCGTGTCGAATGCCACTCGTCCAACAATTACTGTTTGTTCTACTTTTAATTAGCGCGCATAGCCATCTGAAAGGTGCTCGCTCAGCGCTGTAACGATCTATCATGGCTCTGTTTGCTCAGTGTGCTTCGAGCAGATGTGTCACTCCATTTCACTGTCATCTTGTCCACAGGCAGAATGGACAGTCAAATGAAAGCAACCCACTTGGATGTCACTGCTCACCACTAGCTAATCAAACTGTCATCCAATCTCTCTCCAAACATGCCAAAAATGTCTCCTTCCGTTGTGTTTCTGTCTGGTAGAACAGTCAACCAGAGCATTGGTTAATTGGAAACCACTTGACTTGAATTGTACAAAGGGTTACCTGTCTAGTGGGACACATTGGCTAGGATAGTTGCCAATACTATTGGCAATATCTGTAGGCACACACAATAATTGGACAAACATGTGCTCACAATGTTGTCAGTCTGCCTGTAACTGGCCACTCACAGTGCGAATGGTGTCTCGCCTCACTAGTTGGCTCGCCACTCGACCCGTCCAGTTGACCTGACCCATTCCAGTCTATCTCTATGATCATTTGGTCTATTTTTGTGCTTAGGCACACACCACGAACGAACCATCAACGGCAACATTTGTCCAATGTGAGCTTTGTGCACTTAAGGTGCGCTCTTTGCCGCCAACAAAGGCTCTTTGTGAGAGAGGATCGAGTTGGCCCGAATGTGCACCAAATGTGTTCACTAATCGGAAGCGAGCTAATCCAAGTGATCTGCTCGGTGGCTTGTCTCACCACGAGATAGGTCACCCATATGGATAGGTCGTTGTGGATGTGGACAGGCTGGATGTAGTGCAGTGTATTGAGCACTCACCTCGCTGCAAGCCACATCTCACCGTTCACTTGGCCGCCTTGTCATCGACCGTCAATTTAGCTGCTGTTCGCCTGTTCGAGCTGTAAATATTTACACAGACTGAGTGGAACAGTTGCCATCAATGGCCGTCAGTGGCCATCAACATTCTCGCATTTCGGTAGCACAAACAAATTGCAAATTGCAATCACCACGATGGCCGCACATCTTGGCTAGGTGGCCCCCTTGGTCATTCGCCAACAGAGGCGTGCAATTAGCAGAAGAAGTGAGCAAGACAGCATCGAGTTTGCTGCACATCTTGATTTCGTCTTAAGACATCTGGCGAGATGTCTGCCTTGCTTTGACCGCACCTACTTCTCTGCCCGACTTGTCGTGTCCATTCTCTCATTGATTAGTGTTTAGGTGCACTACACCACCAGACGGCAAATTCCATGAATCTCATTCTGCTCTTGTATCGTCCATGTAGTAATGTAAATCATTAATTGAAGTGCGATCCTTTCTCTGTCGCTTTGTTTGTGCAAATGTCATTACCAAACGAAGTGGTCTTCAAGTCGCATGAAGGCATACGACACCTTTCACTTGCAAGTTGTCTGTCTTGGTCTGTCTAAGGTTGGAGTGGGCGGTTCTGCCGGCATTGCCAGATTGTGAGGTGTGCTTGTCGTTAGTCAGTTTTGAAGTGGCCTATGTTCACAGAGAAGTCGGTTCACAGAACACCTTGCTCGACACATATGGAATCCAGATGTCTGGTCGATTGCGCACCGGGCAGGGTGTCTTCTCTTCAGTTCAAGCTTCTTTGTCGTCATTTGCAGACTCATTAAGAGGCCATTTTGTTGGGTGTTAAGTTACACCGTCTCTAGTCAACATGCAAGGTCAGCACATTGGGACTGTCCAGTGGACCCCACACTTTTGGCTTGCTGGACCAAGTCAAAAGGCAAGGTTTATTTGTGCCGGCAAGTAGTGCGATGACATCGTTGGTCGTAGCTTAGTTTGCATGGTTTGATATGCACTTATAATTTGCCACACCGAGTCAGTTGACTGAGTGACGCATTCTTTCCGGGATGTTGCGATCTAGTGCTCAGTGTTTGATTTTCTCCACATGTGTCGAGTGTTGACTGTTCTTGTGTTATACATGTGCGAACGATATCGAACCGAGAGTGATCAGAAGCAGCCACTGAGCGCCAATTTGAATATTCTCTCAAGTGCTCCTCTCACCACCACTGGACCACTGCAGTACTAATCTACTTGTTATTGTTGTTGTCGTGTGAAGGTATTTGATTTGCCTCTCTGGCTCACTTCCTCGATCTGTGCCACTCTGCCAATTTGACGGACAGTCCAATAAGTAATTCCTAATCGCATCAGTCTAATTAAGTTGCAATCACTCGCCAAGCTGTCATGTAAAGCTGACAAACTGGCCCAGAATTGACTGCACCACTCTGAATTGGCAAAGGGGAAGTGCACGTTGAGTGTGATGATTGGCTTGCTCAATGGCGCCACTCAATCAACCGGCAGTGGTCACTTGTAAACAACATGGCCAGTGGCCATTGCATATGAACACTAACTTTTGCTCTAACACTTGCTAATGTTTTTTTTTACTCTCTAGGTAAGTGCCCACTGTCCTCCATTCTCCTGCCCGTTCCTTCAATGGTTCTTCTGCCTTTTTCTACGTGCGATTTGTGCAGTCCGTTCGAGAATGAGGTGTTATGGCTCATTACGGAGTCACTTGAGCTGGTCCACTTGATTGGCAGCATCGATCGACTTTGCTTTTAATTAGCCCTTCAGTTTGTGTCAATTCATCTCGCGTCCAATTGGCTCTCTCCGGTGGCAGTTGTTCCCACCGCTAGCCACTTGCACTTTAGTGATAGCCTACTTTGTTTGCCATTTCACCCGATTCCCGGTGGACTTTGTTACCAGTTTGTAATTTATTATTATCATTGTGTCTGCCTGAGCGCTATTAGGACAATTTAGCTTTCTATTTATTCGCCCACCAATCGGTGCAGTCTCCAATCTATCCGCTCTCCACTTGGCGCCTTTATGTATTTACTCGTTGCCGTGTGGCCATGTGTAACACGCACTAAGGTAGACAGGCAGGCAATTAATTTCGGATCAGTGCCTTTCTGGATGGCTAATTTATGTTGGTGCCAGTCACCGAGCCCGAACAAGCACACTCGCTCATTGCACACACAGTGGCTCTATTTGAATTGCCAGTTAAGCAATTAATTTCGCTGATTAGCTTAAGCTGCTTAGCGCCAACATAGTGCCGAATTTGTCATACCTGACCTGTTTGCACTCACTGGCCAGTGCTCTCTTTGGTTTGTTTGCTCAATTTATCAGTGCACTGCAGTCGCACCACACCTAGCTCCAGTGCCGGTCATCTGGCTCCACTGGAGCAATCCTCTTCTCACCAAACCATCGAACCGATTGAGTTCTCTCACAGGCATATTCCCATTTCACGTGTGTCTCTATCTGTTGTCTCTGTTTATATTACCATTGATAAGACCCATTTGTATGGTCAGTCAATCTATTTGTCAGTTCAGTCATTTCAATTGAACATCACTGGAAAACTTTACTCACGAGCTTATCGCTTCTCCTTATTACTTTCATCCCGATAGTCTTCCGTGTTTGTCACTTCATTATTTGCACTCTCCCCGAAGCAGTCATGCAGTTCGCTTGCATTGCTCACTAGATAAATCCTTCAATATCATTTGGCTATCATTAAGTGTCGCCTCCAATAGCACTTCTTAGTCAAAGGTGTGCAGTGCTCTCTGTTGTTCGTTTGACCAAACTATAATTTAAGTGGTGCACTAGTGCACTGCACCTTGTCAGGCAAGGTATTCCTCAAGGCAGGCCTATGTCGGTAGGCCCCCATTTGTCTGACCCGACTCGGCTCTTACCAACTCGATGATAAATGGCGATGCGTCAGTGAATGGCAGTTATCTGTGCCAATGATTAAACGTCTGTCGGTAAGGATAGATTTGTCCTCTGTAAGGCATTGCTTTTGTACGATGCAGTGTTGTGTGTCATTTAATCATTATTAGCTCGACCATCCATCAATTAATATTAGCTACCTTTACTGATTGGCGAACTAAGCCATTGTTTCGTAATAAGGCAACTGTTTGCCATAAATGATTGACTTTGCCTGAGAGGGCAAATTAAATTCAAATTACTAAATGGATAAAAGCAGGCATTTGGAGGGATTGGTGTGACTCGGTGAGGGTGCCGTTTGCCGTGATATATTGCCTGCACCAGTGATGCAAGCCGTTTAATCATTTATTATTGAAGGCTCACTTGGGTCCAAATTGAATTTGAGCTTGGCTCAATCGACTCGCTCTAATTTGATTATTCGTTGCCTTGTTGGTCTGTACTGTGCACGACTCGGTAGTGGCCAATTGTGCCTTATCAATATGGATTTTAGTGTTTGCAAATCTTCGATTAACTGCGATTAGAGCCGTCAGGCTCAGTTGCCGCGCATTGTGCCTCGCATTCGAATCAACATTGACTCACATGGCGCACGTCATCGGTGGCGTCACCTCCTCATTACTCGTAAGGCGTTGGACATTTGGGTCGACTTTTGATTGATGCCTGTGCACTGGCACTGAGGTAGAAGGGCCACAGTCGGAATGGCAAGTTGTGCCTGCTTCTGTGCCAATTTCGCCTAGATGGATTACTCGGCTTGATCCAATGGGCTCGATATCTTGCGAGACTATCTACAGTCGGTGGCCAATCTGGCAGATATAATCACTTTTGCAGGATGAAGCACTCCATCTTGGCTTGTCATCACTGTCGGATAATTCAATTCTGCAGTCACTCCATTAGTCGGTGGCCAGCAGTATTAATATTTGCAGGCACAGGCACGCTCCGAATCCATTGGCTCGCTCTGATTCCATTCACGGCTGACCTGATCAGTGGCATTCTCTTCCGCAAGCTCACTTGCCGCGATGGCCAATGCCACACAAGAATCCACTTGTGAAATGAGATTTCTCACGTACTGGCCAATTGGGGCAGGAATGTTAATTTAAAATGTACCCCTCTCCATTGTCTGACGTAGGTGTCCAGTGTGGTGGTCACCGACGGCCGCCCCTCCAAGGTGACCGCTCTGCTTACCTCTACCCTTTGGCTCGGCCTTTGTTGTGCCTTTGTTGTGTGACACTGTCCACTGTGATGGGCATAGCACCGGTCGTCACTCAGGCCATATTGGCCATTCTTTATATTCATAACCTCGCTGAATGGATGCTTTATGGAGCAGCAATATTTCATGAATTATTCATTAGTTCGCTGGCCTGCAGACCGGCCTTTTGACTTGTGAATGTGTAAAGGAATTCACGGATTGCTTTGCGAATCGATCTCGTCGGTCTGCTCGGTGTCGTCGTATCACTCACATCTACCTAACCTAATATTAATGAGCCTTGTACTTTGACGTCCGCCGAGTGGCTTGTGCCGAACAAGCAATGAAAAATGTGCACAAATAGTTGGCACCGGTCATTTGTGGGACACATTACCATGGTGTCATCACCTCGGCGTAATTTCAATTTTGTAACACATCTCTACTCTACACATGACCAGTCTCTCCACTCCGGAATGCAGTCCATTTGATGTGTGCCGCACCCCGCGCCCTTGTCTCCAGTCTCATCAAGCCTAATGTTCGGCATGACATTCGCCACTTAGATTGGTCGATCTCCATTTTGGTGATCGTTTCCTCCTCGATTGAACTTGCATCGGACAAGTTTTACAAATCGACTCGGAAAAAGCAGAGGGCACAAGTACACTCACCGAATCGTCCTGGTGCTGATTGACTCTAATGTGGCTCTCACTGGTGACTGCTTGTTTATAGAGAGTCGGGTCACTGTTCGGTCACTGAGCAGCACTGCAACCTTACTCGGTGTCTAATTGATTCACCAGAGCACTTGTGAGTGCGGCGCTCTCCTTGCGTAGGGCATATCTTCCCTTGCATCGCTCTATTGTGGCTTGATGTGTTGCATTCGCTCCCCTGATGTGATGCATCCCTGTGATCATCAGTTTGATGGGTGTCTTGTGGTGTCTGTTTTGGCTCACTTTACCGATTAATCTGCACCGTGCAGAGTCACAAGTCAGCACTTTGTTTACGGCATCAGACTTCTCTGCACTCGATACCATCTCCGAGGCCATTTGTTACCTCGCACCCTCGGCCCAGGTGTTAGCCCTTTGTGGCATTGCTTGCATCACCACAACTACTTGTCAGTGCTTATCGTGCATTGGCAATGGCTGGATCAGTGCCATACAGAGTGCTTTCTGCTGCCAGGCCAGTGACTCACCAAGTCACTGGTTGTTGTTGCTCTTTCGTTTACTGTCAATGCTTGCCATACAAGCCACCGCTCAACTGCAGCATCCTCGTTTCAATGTCACCGCAATTGGAAACTGTCCAGGAGAGCGGTTGATCCATTGAGTGTCCATCTTGCCACTGACCACATGGCCAGTGGGGAACCTTGCCCTCTGTCTCGGTGATGTTAGCCGACTCACTTCGAATGCAATCGAGTCGATTTAGTATCGGTCGAGTAGAGCGGTCCACTCGGGTGACATTTGCCTGGCTGTGACGATTGCTTTATTTTAATTTGCTATTAATTATTTGCCCCGTTCAAGTCACCGTAAGAACAATAATTAAGCGACAAGTCAACTGGACCGAAAGATGATTATGTCCTGTGCTTGTGTCGGCTCTTATCGTCGTCGTCTTAATTTCACGATTTGCCTTGGTGCCCTTTGTGCAGTCAATGCTTTCTCTACTTGCTAATGTGCCATTGTTGTAATTGGTGTTCATTTTTAATAGCGACGGCACATGTCAACTTGCACCGAGCGAGCACATTTACCAGTCGACCTCTCCACTTGGCGTAAATATCTTTCGGCTGAGTAACCAAGAGGGCCACTGGCTTTTACACTGTCCACTCACATTGGACTCACATTGTCAGCATTATCATTATAATTAGTGGTCGGTGTTGGCACGTTGTTTCACTCGATCCACACCGATCGACTTGTACTGTTTACATCTAGCGGCGTTGATTGCCACCATGGAAACACCTCGCTAGCTTATAGGTGTGAACAAGTGAAAAGTGATGGCATGTGCTTTAGTGGTTTCCTCTGCAATCGCTATCTGCCAGTCAATATCTCGATCGTAAACAAATTGCCCTTGTCGCCATTAATTACCGCCTGTCTCAGCTTTGTTCCTTACTTCTTTCCTGTGCCTTTTCTACTTTTCACACACATCAACGTCCAAGGAACATCAAAGCAGACATCGTTTCCCAAAGTGCTCTCTACTGCCTCCAATCGTTGCTTATCGGTGGCCAGACAAGGCGACCACTTCGATCGATTGCCTGTGTCCGATTACCGTGGTGACACTTTCCCTGGTGGCGCACTTGCCTGTTTGTGAAACACTCGCTCCAAATGACTTTACGTTGGCCAAGATCGCATGAACACTTATGTTCACTGGCTTATCTGCTCGTGAAGCAGCAATGCTCGACTGTTGGTCTGTCGGTGTTATGTGCAGCAATTTTTACTGGTCACTTATCCTCGTTATCGTCCAATCCATCTTCTGTTCTGTCTAATTAAGGCCGTTGGTCAGCATTGCTTTGCACTGCACTGGTGAACTGCTCCAACCAGTGCTCTTGGCAGTGAGAGTCGAAGTAGTGGAAACCTTTGTACTCGCACGTTTGATTGAAACTTGATTGCGCCCAGTTGTCCTCTCCGTCGGAGCGGATATTTACATTTGCCATGCAAATGTATTGCTGTCTACCCCGTCCCTGGCCAAATCCTATCTGGCGTTGGCCTTAATCTCACTGTCCATCTTGTCATTGGCTCATTAGCACACGTTTGTCCTATCCGGGATATCTTTCATTATTGACTGCCACTCACTGGTACAATGCAAATAAGGCCATGGGGACGGAAATTAAAGCAATCAACACTGGTGAAGTGATCGCCACCGAATTGTGCGCCTAATTGCCACCGAGCAGACTTGTCACTGATTAACCATAGGTCTGTCCCTCTGCACTGGCCGTTGGCTAGCTAATTGATTGTTCTGTGGACAGTGCCGTGCCACTAATTGCGCCCACAATGTCACCAAGCGACATTCAGTACTACAGATCCACCTAGTCGGTGTGCCCAGAATTAGTAATTAATGCTCAATGCCCGCTCGGTTCGGTTGGTCTGGTGGTCTGATGAGGCCATTGTTGACTTTTCTACTCGACTGAGTGATTCGGTTTGGCAGCACTCGGCACATTGGTCTAAGATTGAGGCCAATTTAAAGTTTGCACTTGTGGTCGGTGGGCAATTTGCCCTGGCGGCACTACTCTATTGCCTGCATCTATCCAATTGGTACTGTCCGCTGTGTGGCCAATTTAAATTTGATACGTTTAATTAGCCAGTCTCATCTATTCGTTGCTCGTTTGCAGTGTCGCTTTGTTATCGATTTTCCCAGTGCCGCCGCAATTGCCGTCTGCACGGTGAGGTGATTCTCAGTGATTCATTGTGTATGCAACAAGATCGGATCACTTGGTCGTTCGGCTGACGGTATCACTCGCAACTATTGGCCCAATCAAGAGTCGATAATGCGCCATTGGGCGGTAATGGAATATAAAAACCATTACCATTGCCATTATCTTTAATAGAGGCTCGGTGGCCGACCAGTGGGTCTGTGATTTGAAACCTCTGCTAGTGCGGTGTTGTCTCTCCTCTGCGGTATCAATTATTCATAACGATACCGTTTAATCGCATTAACACGGTCGTGAGCAAACTAAGAAATGGCGCATCGCAAGACGTTCGATTGGCCATCGCTCGCCAGCCCTAGCCCTCATCTGGAGGGAGTCTATTTTGGTCGGTGGCCAGTCGTCCAGGAAACGTTTAATTTATGCCTTCTCTCTTCTCTCTGTTTACGTTCGCACGCCTTTCTCTCTGGCTCGACAAAGGTCCGTCTGGCGAGTTCATCTCACTGAAATACGAGCCTCGCTGGCTCACTCCGGTGTAACTGGCAGCACCGAGCATCTCTATCATGCATGCACACTGGCTCGTTATTTCGGTGCACCTCCAGTGGTTCCCACTCATCAGTGAATACTGAACAGTCAACAGACGTCAACGTACGCGTTTGTTTATTTGGCACATTTGCTCAATTCCAAGCTATATGCATTGCATCGTTGAAAGCATATCTCGGTCCGATATCGAACGGAGCCGTTAATTGCTGATCACTCCTTGCCGATACGAAACTGTCACAGCGATCACGGCCTGACTCCGAACGTTAGCACGATCTGGCTACTGGCAGTGGCGAGGGCGGCAAGTTGACTTCAATGGCTAGCTAATTGGAAGCATTTGCATCCACCAAAGGCATCGACCTTTCTCACTGACAATCTCAACTCTATCTGCTTGATTGCATGTACTCTGCCAGTGGTGACGCAGCTCTGGCTGCCTTGCATGGTTCCACTCGACCAGCACAGTACCACTGGGCACCGATTCTCGATCCTCGAGGGTCATCTTTGAGTGAGACCTAATTGAGGCGAGCCAAGGTTGACTTAATCAAGGCTCGATTGTAACAAGTTGATGTTGTTGCTTTCTGTCTCCTGTCCTTTTCCAAACGCTCCACTTCTCTCTTGGGCTTCATTGTGCACTAGTTTATTGCTGTCTGCGCACTGTTCGATTTATCATTGGGCCAGAGTGTTAATTACAAAGTGAGCCAAACTCTCTAACCGGCACCAATTACGCCATAGGTTTGGTCGGCCAGTCACTTATCGGCAAATGCATATCTCTCTTATCGTTTGCAATAATTGCAAGTACCGAGCCTGATGTCTCATGTCTCAATGGCACTTGCATTACTAACGATCATATCTCTCATTAGTGCGATTCTCGGCACTCGTCTTTGCCCAGAATGATCGTTCTCATTATGGCCGAAGTAATTGGCTAATTCGATTGTACCACCTCGCACTTATCCGGCGGTAGCCTTGCTATAACTGCCTCTTCACAGACTTCTTATATTGAGAGCCAATTACTGGTTCTGGCTGGTCATGTAGGCCACTTAACCAGTCTTATCCTTTGGCGACTTCCTACTTTGCTACATGAACATGAACGAACTGTCGCTGGTACAACCACTTGTTTGTTCGCACTGCTGTTTATTCGTACAGATGGCACTTCTGTTCTATCTCAGTCTATCTTCCGCATCTGCTCTCACTTCACATTGGCTATCTGTCTCACTGCACCCAACATGTATGCTTATGAGTGCTTCTGTACCACCATCAGCAGTATACTGCTTTGTCACCTGTGACTGTTCAATTGGTGGTTGTGCGGTACCATCGCAAGTGTCTGGTTCTTTAAATACTGAACATCTTACATGGACATTTCATTTTGGGTTGTCATTTGGTCATAATCACAATGATCACCGATTAGGTTAGTCTTTGATGGAAGTCTAGCAAAATTTAATTTGCTTTTCCATTCAGAATATCAGAGCATTGGTAATGATGCATTGCATTTTCCCTTCTACTGGCCAGTAGCTACCGGCTGTTTGCTCCAACGCAGTCAGTCAAGTTCGTAGTGGTAATCCGCAACCGACCAACACCATTTGCCTGTCTGTCAATGTTTGGATCGATCCAGTTACGTGCGACCCCTGAATGTATTCAGTCTAGAGAGCACACTCAGAAATGTCAAACTTCACGTGCTCTGATCTGATGGCTCAACTGCTCACTGTTTGAGCGTTTGGTTTGGTATGACCAGCAATCTTGAGCTGGTCGCATATTTACATAGCACTGTCACTCACTGAGTGCCTTGTGTCTGGTGCACTCCTGTCCTTATCGAATTTCTATTTGCTTTATTAAATGTTCTTCGAGAATTACTTTGCCACTTGGCTAGATAAATAGGGCTGCCCAGTGTTGCATATTTGAACTGTTCACCGCATCCAGCAAGTGGAGCAGCAGGGCATGGGCACTTTAATCAACCTAATGTCTCCTGGTGTCTCATTTGAATTGCATTCCTTTGGCCTGCTCAATCAGACGCTGCTAACAAGCCAAAGTGGAACTGTATCGGTTGTACATGATTTCACTTGAGCGCCGCACCCTCGGTGTGGTAATCTCAGCTCGCAATTAGGACCGACTCACTTTCTGGTCTGGCTGTGTTGTGTCCTTGTTGGTTAATTCAATTTGCAACATCTTGTTGATTACCACTGGGCCACTTAAGGCAGTTTATCATTGTTTCACAATTGTAAACTCTTTACAGAGTCTCACTTTAATTCAATTTCCATTGGGCACAGTGTCGCCTCGTTTTTGTGCTCAATGCTGGCTGCTTGGGTCTTATCTGTCCCATCAGCGCAATGTCACGGTGGGCCCAATTTGAATAGACACATTGGCCAATTATGATGCAACTCGCAACAAAGCGCCAACATGTCGATAAATTGGCCTTTTTACGGCGCTCTGTCCTGTGGTAATTGATTCCTACCATTCCGCTATTCGGTGCCTTCCGCTGGGAATTTGTTGTGCCTCTGTTCGGGCGCCATTGAGGTTGCTTGCCTGTACTCAGCCTAATTGTCGGCCTCTCGGTGAGCTACTTTGGCTTGTCGAGTGCAAGCAACTATTGCTTGGTCCTGTCCGGCCCGGTGCAGGCAGCAATCGATTGAATCATCATTGGCCGGTGATTGATCACGATCTTTAATTGGCCATTTGCAAAGTCGCATTGCACTGCATTGATTGAACCCGAGTGGAATGGCCATTGTTTTACTGTTGCTTTGCTCCACTCCAGTGCTGATCGATGATACCATTTGAATGTTGCAACTCGAGTGCTCGGTATGGCTCGAATTATGGAAGGCCAAGTGCAGCGGCACACAACCGAGACCGAGCCAATTGTGGCAGGAATTCGGTTTATTGAATTGTTGCCTTGCTCCTGTCAGGGTGGTGCAGTCCGTGAGCGATTTTGTCACTTATCGTGCTAATAGAATGAAATTTGATTACACTGGACACACTTGTCCACTCGGACAGCTTGGTTTACATGGAAAATACTGCTCGGAATTAGAAATAATTTTGTGGTCGCACAGGCTGATGTCTTTATTGCTGCCCACCGCCATCAAAGGCATCGGTCAACCGGTCCCAACCACTCTCGGCCACTGTCATTTTCTAATTGAATTGCTGCCCAACTCAGCTGTGTCGTTACTTTTTATTGTGCCCATTGCCGCCCTACGTGCACTTATTAATAAAGCCACACCGATTGCTTTGGTGGCTCATCTAATTTGGCTCTACCGATTCGAACGTATCGACATTTTATAACGGTGCGTCTGTTTATGTGGCCTTTATTTATAGCCCGTAATGGTGCAGTGTCATTTGCTAGGCACAATTTGTTTAATGCATCGTCTTGTCGGCTTGTCTCCTGCGCCAGTGGCATTGTCTCCGGTCGCAATGACGATTCACATTTGCTTACTCGTGTCGGCTCTGATAGATTGTTTTGTTTGCCTGTGCCAATTTGCCAAACTACTTTCTATTATCCTTTCTTCATTACCCAAATGGCAAACCTTTCCTTCTCCATCCGCACGTAGCCACATGCTTACATTGGTAGGCCAGTGGCTCGAGCCGAGTGATTCACTACCGGCAAGGTGCACAGTTGCAAGTTCGGGGGCGTTGTTGCGACCATTGTTGCTCGGTCACATCTCGTGAGAAGTGATTGGCGCATTGGTCTCTTTTTCGATCATGTTCCCACCGAACCAGTATATTACCACGAACAAAGTGTGCAATGTCGTTTTGTTTGGCGGACTCGGTCGCACAAAGCCAATCAGATTAGTGCGGTGGTTGTGAGTTGTTCGGTGCTCGTTACATGTCGAGTCGAATCAAGTCGAGATTAACTCGACTCGATCAGTGCGCACCATTTGCACCGCGACCGTTCGTCACATCGTGCGATGAGCTTTTAATTTGTTACTTTTTAACTCAATCGTGTGTGCCCTCGATGGCTCAATGAGTGACCGTGTGCAGTGTGTGGACGTGTTGGTGCTTGTCTTCGGTCGTGTTGCCTTTTAATTAAAGTGCACCACTTAATGGAAGCACCGACAGTGGACAGCCAAAGTGATGGATATGCCGAGCAGAGGGCCACTTAGCGAAATTAGACCAAATGAATTGGACACACTCGCCTCGAACCGTCCTGCTGATGAGGCGAATACACGTGCTCGCTGGACTGCCATTGCACCGCCATTGACTGCCATTGGCACGGCAATCACTGTAATGAGAGTGCACTACTGACTGACTATAGTGACGGTGCTGATCAGTGATCACCAGTGAACAAGCCTGTCTCTTTGACCATGTCACCGCTGAGCAGTACAATTCGATTAGGCGTCTGTCTTGGCCAATGACCACTGGGCCAGTTCACTTCTAACTCGGTGTCTCTCTCGGTCCGTTTAATTGTCCCACTGACCAGTTTAATTGATTTCGCCTAATTAATGGCTATCTGAACAGAGGAATCAAACTCGATTAGTGTGCCGCCATTGGCTCACTCGAACCGTCTGGCTTGGCCAACAGTTATGACATTTTTATTAATTTGTCTCCTTGTGATGACACCATACTACCACTGAACCGATTGGACAATGATGGCACAGCAGTGCTGTCCATTTCTGTTTGATTTACCGGAAATTTGTCATCAGTCGGACACAGTTGAGGAACTCGGTGCATACCGAGCGAGAGTGCTCCCGCACACGTGCGCACTCCACACCAGTTGGGTCTGTTTGACGGCGGTTGCATCTCGCAATGGCAAACAAACAAAGCAATGACCAATGGTCGTTTGGCAAAGTCGCCCAGTGCTCGTTCTAATTGAGGCGATTCTTTGCGCGGCCCGAGAAACGGTTCATTTACTTGCACGGTGGCGCATCTTTGTTTGGTCTTGGCCGAGTCTTATGTCCGTGACAGGTAAACAATAAGTGCACAGTCCACTGGCGCAGGCAGCAGTGCGCTCATTTCCGTCGTTTCCGTACCGACGGGACGTTTGTCTTGTACCGTCGTTTGTCGCATCCGGTCAATTGGACTGGACGCTTTATTGTCATGATTTCATTGTCGATTTGCTTTACAAATGGCCATCTACTGATTTATTATGTATGGCCATCATTGGCGATGCTCCTGATGCCATCTTATCGTGCAGATGGTCCACTTGCACTTGTGTTGACATCTCATTAACTCATTATGCTCTTCTCTGTACAGCTCGCATAAATGGAGCTATTAATTTGGAGTCTTTCACTTTTACGACTTTCATGCATATATTATCGATGGTCACTGGCATAGTGCCTCACTGCCACTAGTCGAGTCGAGTCAATAGGTCTTGTTGTCTTGTTGTTTGCTCGGTTTCGCTTGTCTGGTGGCAGCCGTCTTTGGACCGATCCAGTCAGCGATGGCAGACAGACAGACCACTGTTCTATGTCGATTCAATGGATGCAAATGGAGTCATCGATTAGAGCTGAGCAAGCACAGACAATCGCTGTCTGTCATTGAAGTCGCTATGTCCAGTTACTAATCCCGACCGAGATTGATCTCACCGTGCCTGTTTCCCATTCAGTGACACTTGCCCCAATGGATGTGATCCCTGCAGGACTGAGTACTGCTTGATGGCAGTGTTCGGTGCGGTACACGTTATCGCCAACCTAATGGCCATTGCACAGATGCATTGCACCGAGTAGTACTGACTTGGGAGTATCACCGACCAGTGCTCTCACCTAGTGAATTCAATCAAGCACTCAATTCTATGTGTCGATTATTTGGCCCGATTGTTTTGATTTTATTGCGGCATTATCTTTATAGCCTTTCATGATTGCTTTGTTCTCCACACACGTACCACGGAACCATTTCAATTTTGCTCGGTGCAGCTCTCAAGACGCCTAATTAAATATGTCTCCAGTGGCTTGTGCAGCCAAACTGATGACACTGCTCTGGTCAGTGCTGGCTCTGCCGTATTACCTGCCTTCATTGTGGCTGCTCTGCCCGTCCGGGCAAAGCTTACAATCTCCCTCGGGACCGTTAGGTGTTTAATCTGACACCTTGCCAAGTGCTGGTGTGTTGTCCTTGGGGCCTCTGGTCACACGTACGCGACACTCATACCAAGCACGCTGTCATTTATCGACTTTGCTCTTTTCATTAGTGAGCCCAATGACGGATCGAGTCCACTCAGGTCGAGTGCAATGCAACACCACTTGCATTAAGGGAGCACGCACCTTCCCGCCACCCATTGCTTTGGATCAGATGGCGGGACCCACCGAGCGCACCGATGTGGTCATGTGTGTGCAGTGCACTCTTTTTCGGTCAATGGACCTGTGTGTAGTTGGTGAGTCGATTGTGGGACGCGTTTGGATGTTATCGCTTAATTACGACTTTGTTGTCTCATTAGTGTCCGAGTTGTGCTTGATTAAGTCCGTCCCTGGCAGCGAGTCTTGTTTGGTTGTTTTCTTTGCTGCATGATTAGGCACGGGACAATACCACCGAGCAGTATGTGCCATCGCAATTTGCCTGCTTGCTTTTGTTTGTCCGGCTGATCCATCGCTGGCCCTTCCGTCCTGGTGTCTGGTGGAGGCAAGTTCGCCATTTCCACTTAATTCTATCTCTCGAACGATCACGTTTTATTAGTTTTGCGTTTGTCATCGTGCCCGATCAGACCGATCGGTCTGTCGGTGCTTGCTTCTGCCTGTACGTATCTTAATTATGTTGGTGACAGCAGTTTCTCTCGATTAGGACCGAGCCAGCAGCAGTCCTAATCTTGGATAATTACCACCTGACTGGACAGAGCACATTTGTTTTGATCGACAGTTGCACCATTCGATTGGACTAATCTACTTTAAGCTACATTGCCACTGTGCCCCTCAATCGGTCGATTGGTCCAATTGCGGCCGAGGAATAATTAGTTTTGTCCTGTCTCTGATGGTGCATTCGTGCCCGTAATGACAAAGTTTGAATGTGCCAATTCCTAGCTCGACACCTCGACCCTTCGATTCGATTAGCGAATTTAATTTGCTTCGCATCGCGTTGAGCCTCCATCTCCAGGTAGTACTGCAGCACAGTCGATTAATCGATTCCTCCGAGTCTAATTTGGAATTTGCCATTGCCAAGCAACCAAGCCGAGCAGTGTGTGTATAGTGGCAATCTGCATTGCACTCGCTACTGGTTTAGTCTACTGGCTCACCTTAGAACGGGCAGACCGATTGTGTCACTCTTACCATTGAATGCCTTAATTGAGTGAGCACTGGTAAATGATCTCCATTAGAGACACAAGTTGGTTGTTTGATTTGCCAATTTAAACACACCGAGTTCACACTTGACTGAGACTGTCTTGATTGCCTTTGCGACACCATCCGATGGCTGCTTGATTAACTCCACTTGGCCTTTGATTGGCCTGATGACGACTGTACCGAACGGATTGATTGGTCCTCGCTCACATTCAGCCCAATGTCGGTTTCACTTATTTAATTTGGCCACCGCGGTGGTGTTGACACACGTTACTTGGCTCACTCACTCGACGCACCGGAACGCGTCCTCAATTCTCCATAGACTCAATCTGGTGCAAATCTTACGTCTTAGCAACTCGACAGGCTCAATTACATTCACCACGCGCTACAGCAACCTCCATCGATGCAGATGAGCCTGATGCCTGTTCCGACAATTTACTCGGCCTTGCTAATTAATACATGCAAGACGATAATGAAATTTTAAGTCGCATTTGTTAGTAGCATAAGTACAACTTGCAGTGCTGTGCACTATTTGCATATCGAATATGGCCGAACGATAATATTTTGATTGAACCACAATGCATGCCAGATTAAGCATGGCCGTTATTACCATTTGGCTCTGATTGTTCGGTTCGATAGCGATTGGCAGTAATCTAATTAAAGTGCCAAGTTGTGCCTTACTCGATTTTGGCCTAATTGCTTTAATTCGATTTTAAAGCAAACTGCAGTGCTATGAGCCAGCCATGCTCAGGTGTCGTGTGCATTGGTGCCGGCATGCCATTACGCCTGGACTGTCGCCTCGGTAGTGTGCCTTCTAATCGAGCACTCGGCAGCGAGCTTAGTGAAGCTCAATTAGGTAGTGCACAGCCAATCTCGGCGCTAATTCATTTGCTGCCTTTAATAAGCTGTGCCCTCACTTAATGCAGCGGTGTCGTTTCCGTTGTGCGATAAACACTCTAATGGCGGACTCAATAAATTGTCAACTCGCTCCCACTCGACCAATTGCACTGTTTGATTAGTCGCATCCAGTGCCGTGCCGCACCTAATCCAGCTATCTGCCCGTTCGATCTGTTAATTGCCCGAGCGAGCACTACCTGCAAGCAAGCCAATCTCGCCACCTTGCCAGTGCACTGCTATCGTCTCTGTCGCAGGCTTATCTCCACGCAACATAAATTGTCGTGCCTCACTGGTACCGTTATATTGAGCCATAAATGGCGACCAAGCTAAATTACCCAGATTGTATTATTGCAGAGCTGCCATGGTGGCTGTGACATTAACAAGCTTAAGCTAGTTAAGTTAGGTATTAGTCGAATCGATTCACTTTTCATTTGCGGGCACAGTGGCACATGCGTTGCCTCCATCGGTGCGCATCTTCCATTCGAACAGACTCATTAATAACTGACTCACTTGTCACCTAGTCTCTAATTACGTTCACCACACTGTCCGGATCTGGATAATTGAAGACAGCTAAATTGAATTGAAATGGTTCACTCTGCACCGACAAGGCCTACAACTGAATTGACGTGATCGATATAGCTCGTAGGTGTGCACTGTTGTCCAGTGGTAGTTACCATGTGTCCGTGATGGACGACTTGTGATTAGGTATTGGCTGCAAGGTTGCCTAGGTCGACAGGCAGCGCCATCAGTGGCACCTGTCAGAGCCACATGTGCAATAGTCGTGGTGTGATGTGTGATGGATTCAACACGGCGCTGGCACGCTGGCAGTCAGTCCTCGTGCCGTGCTGGATGTCTCATTTGCATCGATGCATGCTGGCTCGGTTAGCTGCTCACCTCCGTCAGCCGATGATTGACTCTTCTGTTTATTGGCTCTCTCCCGTTGGACATTGGGGGTCGAATGGTGACCATACGTGTCCGATTGGTGTCGATGCTCGATTTATGCCACCGATTGTGCTTGTCTGCTATATTAGCTCGTTAATCATCGCAATGGGATTACGATATTTAACTGGCACCATAGGGAAGTGAGCACCGAAGGACATTATTACACTGCTGCACACATTTGGATGTGGCCCTAATTATTGGTGCTGTGTTCTGCCTGTCGATGGCAATAATCGATTATATCGAACAAGGAACACGTTGTTATTGCTCTGTGGGCCTAGTGCTGCTGCCTATTAAGCGCTCTCGATAAGGCCGATGAGATGTTATTTATGGGACAGTAGTGGACCACCACAGTCACATGCACATTACCGACAGAGCCATGTACAGTGAGCAATGTACGGTGCACAGGGCGCCTCTCGTTAGGTGCACTAGAGGCACAATCGATACTGCCTTCCAAGGTGTTCTAAGGTGTCTGAGCGCATTTTTCGAATTCTCCTATATAGCGCGGATGGCCATAACTATGAACACTATCTGCACCGGGCTCACGGCACAATGCTCGTTTATCATCTGTTTGACTGGTGCGCATCGATGCTAATCGATGGCACCGTCAAACGAATCTATCATCTCGAAGGCGATCATATGGCCAGTGACGATCGAGATGTCCATTCGCTTGCATAATCGATTGTCACCGACAGTCCACTATCAATTGTACACTAGACAGCACCTGAAACGTCCATGTCTGGCGGAGCGTGCTGAGTGGATCCTAGTGCGAGGTCTAATCGCGGATCGGTGTTTGTCCACTGGCCACTAATGGATCCTTGCTGACCACCCATTGCGCCTTACAGTGCTGCTGCTGGAGGTGAGGCAATCGAGTCGGTCGAGGTGGCTGTGCATTCGCACTCTACACTTTCGGACAGAGCTTGGACAGGGCAGCCGTCGATTGTTTCTCCTGTCGGCTCGGTGTCTTCACTTTATGAGCCAGAAGTAATCGAAAGCGACAAGCACTGGTCTGTCCGTCCACTGTTCACTGGTCGCGGTACGGTGAATGGGGCCGTGCAAATGTAAATGCGACCAAGTGAGGCATACATGGTGAGTGGCACCGTGATGGCCAGTGCCGTGGCCATTGAACGTGCCATCGGAAGTGCATCACTGGTGCATCACTGCCATCCTGCTGCATTTCGCCAGTCTAATCGAGGCAAATTGTTTTATTTCAAATTGCTGATGCGGTAATTCGGTCCGTATCAGCGACTCATTACCACCATTATCGTGGTTGTATCTTAATATTTATGGCTTGATGTGTCCATCTATCTGACGATCCATCTCGGTGGCTCTTAATCTTGCTGCTTGTCTTTCGAATTCCATTCAGGTTTGCACACTTAGCTCATCCGCCATTTGCCGTGTCCGATCGGGCAAAATGCAAACTTGCCCCATAAATTGCATTGATTTATAAGTTTGCCTCACTGCCTGAATGGACCTTCGCTATCTCCTGATTCATCTTGTCTTGATTTGCTGTCCGCTCTTTGTGCCGCTCTGTCTTGGATCCTTTCAATCTAATGACTCCTTTCATGCTATCCTCTTAGCTTTATTGATTCACTCATCCATCTCGCTGACAAAATGGCCACGTTTGTTGGATGCCATTTAGGCCACCGTCCGGCAGCACTGCCAATCTGGAAGAGTTCGCTTTGTCTTAATAATCATTATTACTGTTGGCTCGGTCTGATCCTCTTCTGAGTGACTTAATTTATGCCCAACTTTGCAAATGTAAAATATCTCCCACTTGATCGATGAATGCAGTCAATTTCTTGACATTGCCTTTTGCCACTCCACAGCCTTTCTGCCATTCCACTAGATGTGCATCAGACCACTTGGCTTGTCTAATTAGTGGCCATTGCATTGCCACAAAGCACCACCAATACTCACGCAATCGTTCAGCCCATGTGCCCATGTCCTGCCTTGTCCGCAGGTTGGCCACTGTGGTGCCTTCTTACTCTGTCTACCTATATCACCTGTACGCACTGTCTCACCTGTAATTTGTTAAGGTGTGGTCTCGTTGGAGTGGAGTTGTCTATATGGTGGCAGTGCCACTCTGTGTACTCTTATCATCCGCCTTTGTGTCATTTAGCTGAGGGCGATTGCGGTGTTAGTTACGTTTTTTGGGTCACAATTATAGGCTGAGCCTGAGGAGCCATCTCCCAGCTCAGTTGTTCGGCTTTGCCCACCAAATGGTCATATCTGTGGCGGACAATCGACAATCGACAGGCATCGATAGTGGCTAATTGCTGGCCACATCGAATGGCACCATAACTAATGCCCACCAAGCCATTATTACAAGTGCGCCTGTGTTTGGCGCCTCGGTTTCGAGCTAATGTGCGCAGTGCTAATTGATTTTGCCTGTTTGTGCAACGTTATCCTGCAGACCTACACGTCTAATCTGAGCACATTAGTGCTCTGTCCCATTGGCGCCACTCGCGCTAATTACAACTGGCATGGTTGCAGACCGAGTCCTAAATGGGCCAAGTAAGGCCAAACTGGTCCACTGACCAGTAGTGATGCACCGATCTGTACTTAATGATAGATCACTCACAAATAGATGTCTTCATATTGCTCGATGCTATGGCTGCTTGCTCATTGCTAATGGGCACGTTTAACCTTCCGATAGCTCGTTGTGCGTGTTCAGTGAATCACTAGCTGACTTGTTAATTGTCCTCGTGTAGTTGTGGTACGACCGGTTGGCGAGTGATTGGTCACTTCGTCTGTGGCCTCACCATTGACACGTCATCTTTGCATCATCTGGCTACTAAGTGATGTCTGTGTTTGTGGCCTTTGCTCGGTCTACTAATTAATTGGTCTGTATCAACATGTCGCAGTGTTATTAGATTTGTTCTGATAACGATGGAACATCCTCACTGGCTGAGTGCGATCAATTATGAAGGAAATTGAATTAGCTTTCATTCATTGCTTGTTTGAGAGTAACTTTTAACTTTGACAAATTGTGAGTAACACCAAGGGTCTGTCATGGTCAGCCTGTGCATTGGTGCACTCCACTGGCTCATTTGTCTCCTGGTGCGCTGCCACTTTTGGCGCGTTCCTTGTCTCCATTCAGCGGCTAGTGTTTGGGCCCAATTGGACAAGAGCACTTTTTGCCTGGTGCCATTCATGGCTCACTTGAAGATTGTTCGGTCATTTAGGCTCGCACTAATTGGTGCGCCATTGTGGCGGTGAAGTGATGATGGTCTCTCGGTCTTGTTTGTATCGTTGCTCGGGAGTCGTTTAATTTTGGCTTTGTTCCTTAATCGGCCTTAACCTAGTGGGTAACTGTCCGATTGCAGTGGTCTGTCGGCTGTGCCGAGACCGCAGCCTGCCACACATCTGAGTGCGGCCAATCTGGCCAAATCGTTATCGCAGCCATTACTGGCAGCCATTGTTGCAGCCTGTCTGTGTGTTGCTGCTTTGTTTGGTGCACTTTTATTCTAATTCGACAAGCAGACAGATTGAGAGCTAAAAGGCCACTTTAATTACTGCATTATGGGACGATTAAAGGATTGCTCTAAGACAGATCTCGATTAGTACCGCCGTGCTGCAATAGAGGCTTGCTGCTGCCCATTGTTGCTTTGGCCGATGACACGAGCTAGCTCGATCCCACAAGACATCTTGTCACTGCTCACTAAGTGCCTGGACACAAAGGGTTGCTCCACCATGATAAATGGTGCTGTTGTGTTGTGCTGCGGTGGCACCAACTAGGTCGAGTGGCTCACTTCTAACTCCCACTGACACGTCCTCTCTTGTTGGCTCGTGAGTTATGACGATCAGTGAGTTATTTACTGCGATTATGTTGCTAATGGCAATGGCACAATATGCCATAATTAGCTTATGGCTTTGTTTGTCATTGCACTAATTGGCGCTCACTTGGCCAGTGCAAAGTGGCTCAAAGAGTTGAGGCGAGGCTCATTCAATGAGCATTGAGCGTGGCAATCGAATTCATTTGCCTAATGAGTCATTTTCATATTTGGTCACAATCGGCTCGGTGGTGTCGCATTGATCGGTGCCACTTTGGGCCCAGTGGAGGCAATCATTTTTCACTTAGATCTATCATCGAGGTCTAATTAGACGCCATCATTAGGCCAATGTGTGCCATTGGCTGGCCATCGACTCGATCGTTATCGGAGCATGGCATTATTTTTATTGCTTGCCGCTTGTTGTCTCACTAATTAGGCAGGGAATCGTTCCTAATTGGTGCTTGATGGCGAGTGCACCAGTCGAATTGTCACTCGTGTTAATTTAATTAACTTAAGTGAACCATCGCACCATCGGTCCGTGACTTGTCACTGGCTGCATCCTTTGTTCTCCTTGGTCGATTTCTTCGATTGGCAACTCTTCTCAATGGTGGCTCGATGTCGATGGGTCGTCGGTGCCTGCTGCTCACCAATCGAACCGATCACCATCGGACCCTAGCCAGTCAGCCAGCCAGTGCCTGAGTCAGCTTAATGTCTCCATTTGCACATGCCACTCGTTATCAGTGTCGATCTGTCATGACAATCGCTGTCGATAATCTTGATCGGCTGCAGTGCCTAGTGCTCACCTCCCCTGGTTGGTCCAATAAGATGGCAAATGAGCGAATTCAGTACTTGCCCAGTGGCCACTCGATTGAGATGTCATGTAGGCATTGATTGGCTTGTCTGCTCTTTATGATCTGCATTACGGTTATTAATGTGCCACTCGGTGGACTGCGAACAGGCAGCTTAGCCACTTTGCAAGCATTTTTCATCGTCACTCGGTTCGATACAGTTTGGCCGACCAATCGAAGATAAATGGCACAATTTGTTGTTGCACTGTGCCTTGCCACTGGTGGCGCACTAATTCGACTAACGAGAATCTGTTAATGATGATTAGGCTAGTGAGCAGTGAGTGCGAGTCCGTGAAAGGACTCTATTAGAATTGAATTTAATTCTTTAAATTGCCTCTTTTCAGTGCCATTGTTTAATAGGGCTATTTAATAATTTAATTTATTATCTGTGACTGCCATCTCAGAGCATGTCGGTGGAGGTCCACTTGATTGCCACCGAGACATGGCCGGCAAATGGCGCGATGGTTGCCCTGAAAAATCGAATCCATTTTGGTGAGTGGTCATTTGGTGGCATTGCATTTTAAAACGCCACTCGAACGGCCCAAATTAAATCAAATTAGCCGCTTGTTTGTTGGTGATTTGGCCTGGGCCTCATTAGTGGCACTCTTAACCTAATGACACTGCTGCATATGATTTAATTTATTTCCATTTGCTCAACGACTCGGTCATCAACATAATCGGCCTGCCCGTGTGTCATGCCATAAGTCAGCCATTTTGTCGATCGCTAATAGTGGCATTAACAATGGTCACTGCAACCACTGTTGTGCAGTGCAGTGCAGTGCAGTGCACTTTCATTTTCATTTCATAATCGAATTAGGATCGAATCGCTGCCGAGTGATGACATTGAGATTGTCTTCTCCGCACTCTACTGTCGGGTCTTGTGTCAACTATGCCGAGCCATGTTAGCAACCTCCACCCACCCTCGATCGATCCATCATTGATAATGGGGTCACTTGTTTTTTGGACCCAGTGGATCAAGCATGGGCCAGATCACTTGGGCTCGATTGCATTCCATCCAGA
Source organism: Rhizoglyphus robini (assembly GCA_023373905.1). NCBI lineage: Eukaryota > Metazoa > Arthropoda > Arachnida > Sarcoptiformes > Acaridae > Rhizoglyphus > Rhizoglyphus robini. Next base: position 2,594,354 of record JAKIJQ010000002.1, read on the forward strand.
TTGTACCTTGTCATTTGTGTCACCGGCACTGTTTGCTGTGGGTTTCATCGGCTAAGACAGAGCCAGTCTTAAGGCCTCCAGAGCAGCAGCTGTGTGGTCCAAGCTGGATACGGTTGTGATTAATGCTAGAGATTAATTGAGTGCCTAGTGCATAATGGCGGACGCAGTAGAAGCTGCCCAGGAATTATCTATGTGAGGTGTGCCGCGACCGTCTCGAGGCTTGTTTGTCCTTGTGCGATTTGTCCGCTCGGTATGCAGGCTCACACGGAACGATTAGATTAATGGCTTGCCCACTGGCTCAGGCTTATTCTGGCGACTGGCGCTGGGCCTACTTTGTCGCAGTGGCATGTCCACTCTTGCACACCAATCGGCAGGATTTGGTCGCTTGTTTGGACTAATGTCTTGTCTTGTCCTGTCCTGTCCATAGATAAATTGACTTGATTAAGCCGATCTGAGCGATACATGTACGGTGCAGGGTGGCACGGGCCCATATAGAGCCACTTAGGTTGTTTGTGCTATATTAGTGCTGTACGGCACATTATTTAGTGCTTTCTGGAGCGTAACAAGCACAAACGACCAAGCAAGCAGTCGATGCTCACAGGAAGATATCGTCGTGCGAAGTCACTCGGTGATCGACATCGAGACAGCGGTGGCAATCGATACCGATTGGTGAGCCAACCGGGCCAGCCAGTTCCGTGGCAGCAGTGTGCAAATTTGTTTTAATTTCGATTGCAACAATCGAGTCAATTGCGACAGTCTCCTGAATTTGTCTCGGTGCACATCGTTCGCTGCCGAATGAATGGAGCAGTGGCAGCCGAGCATGAATGAGCAAGTCACAGTCACAAATGCGATCCACTGCCAGTTTGACACTTTTGACATAAGAACAACCTCACTGCCACTTGGTGATCGAGATGACGAGATTCTCAGTGTGAGATGCCAATTTAAAAATTAATATTTGCTCCCATCCTGGCTGTCTTGATTCGATGCCATTCTGCCTCAGTTGGACCACTGGCTCGGTGCTATTTTGGTGCCAATTGGGTGCCATTTGCAATGTCTTACTGGTGCCAGTGTTGTATCGATGCCAGTCGATTACGGTGCAGTGCGCACGGTTGCCATTTGGCTGGCTGCCTCCCTGTTCCACTCACTCCAATTGATTACCTATTAATTATAGTCGAATTGTTTGCATCTGGCCAGACTTGTTGTGCACAATCTCGCTAGTTATTAGATCATAACGGCGCCTTGTCTCTCTTGTCTGTCTCCACTGGCTCGGCTTGATTTGCTTTGTCATTAGTTCTCATTTCGGCGTTATTAATGATCTTTGATCTCTGCCATCGTCCGATTGAGCACTGATATTGTCAGCTGCAATTTATCAACGCCTTGATTGAGCTCCTGTTCGGTGGTTTCGCTGTTCGGTGCATTGGTCACTCTGATGTACAGTGTACTCTGGTGTACTGTGTTCACGGTCCGTGCCAATGCACTTGCTATGACATTTCCTAATTGGTGCGCATCGAATGCTCCATCGGTGGAAATCGGTCGAGTTGATATTCAGAAGGTGTACGGCTAGCACGATGTTCTTCCATTGTGGGTCGCCATTGACACAGTCAATTAAATGCTATCTATTGAAATCCGATTGTACTGCCTCGAACCAATTGGCTCACCGAGTGCAGTTTATCCTCCGATGCCACTTTATAGACTGATTTGATGTACTTTGGCTTGTCCTGCCACTGTGCTTTGTCCCAGTGAGATTGATTGAGACGCATTAGTATTCGTGATAAATACCGAATGGCACAAGCACGACGCATCATCGTGGTCATTAGTGCGACCGTTTTAATTTGACCAATGGCACAATTGCTTGCTCGCATAATGGCTCTCTCCAAATTAGATTATCTTCGCGGTCCTCGGCCAGGACTGGCACAGGACACGTTAAGCCAGTGCACCATTACTCTTCATTTGAAGCAACCGAGGACTTGTCCCTGCCATCCGTGCCTGTTTGTGCCTGCCTGGCCATGGAGATATTAATGATGAGCCACCGAAAGGATGAGCAAACGTTCACTCGTCTCATTCGTCTCATTCGTTTCTATGCTCGTCTCTGCTCGGTTACTTTGATTAGTGAGAGCGATGTGCATCGCTTTCCAATTTATTAATAGCCAAATTGAATTTGCCACCGAGAAGGCCCTTCACAGTGCCATCCCAGTAGCCATCCCAATGATCTTATCCACTAGCCAGGCAAATGTCTCGATGACCAGCGCCTTTTAAAGGCCAATTTAGCTGCTTCGGGCCAGCTGCTGTTGCGATGCTGATTTTGACACTTTTTGATTCACGTTGTCGTCGATGTCCTTTATTAATTCGGGCTGGCCATGTCCCGAATTAGGTTGCACCGAACAACTGCACTGGTGCTGTTTATATTCTCGCCCGGTTTTGCCTTGTCAGCATAGGTCACATCAGTTAGGTTGCGAGTAGCACTGGTCCCAGGCCACACAGCTTGTCGCACATTAGCTGCACTCGATTGTCTCCGTGCAGGTCGTACTGGACAGGCAATCAGCCAATCAGCCAACTGACCAGTGGGCCAAATGGGCTTTCTTTTAATTAAGAAACATATGTAGCCAACGAGATGACATTTACTTGACTTCTCACTGGTAGTGTCGTTCATTCCACAGAAGGCGACCATTGAGACCGACCGACTCGGATACTATTGCCGATGATCGAACAATCGACCAATTGGGACAAAAATCAATGATCACTGCTGCCTGACAAATGGCCAGATTTATGATTGCACTGAGGCAGCCGTAGCCAAATTAATAATGCCTCCAAAGTGATGGGCTCGATTATATTCTCATTGGCAAATTGTTTGTTCGAGATAATTGAATTGAACCGAGTTACTCGATGACGGACCTTCCAACTCTGTCCTGATCGATTGCACTCGACAAGCCATGTTGGCCTGCCGTGACGGTGTTGTCTTCGCTGCTCGGTGGCCCACTCGAGCCTGCTCTACGAAGCTGTATGTCACTTTGATTTGTCATCGTGCCGTGGTGGTTGATTTGTTCATTTGCCTGATTATTGCCGACAGAGTGGACCGATGGCTCGACCAAAACAAATTGGTCCCTTCGAGATGTGTCTCGGGTCCTAATGTGACTCGTCTCATTGTGACTTAATGGCACTTGTATCCAGTCATTGGTAGCATTGCAGAATTGATGACAAAATCCACACATTGCCCTCAAATGGATGGATGACGCGATGAATGAAGACAGAATTATTTATGCATTCTGTTTGGTTTGATTTCTTTAGAATTGCCATTACCACTGTGCTGGCTGTAGGTTTCCTATGCTCTCTCGGTGCAGTGAATTAGCACTGCCACAAAGGCCAGTTCAGTGTCAGTGGCACATTAGCGGCAATAACATGGCCACCATTATGCGATCAAATGCGATTTGTCTTGCTTTATGATGGCTCACTTGCAATTGATTTACTCGTTCCATCCTGTTGTCGCCTTGCCACCACCGAGTCGGTCTTCTTTCCTGTGCCGAACAATGTCTCTCACTATTACCGGGTCCACTCGACCACGCACACCGATCTCGACCGTGTCCCGTATTATCCTCCAAACCCGTATCCCGTATCGGCTTAATTAACTGTGCTAGTCGACTTTGGTCCGCCACTGGATCGACTTGTGGTGCCAATTTGTCCAAGTGGCAATTTTGTCATTGCACATTTGATCGTTTCCGTTTCTTGTTCTCACACGCTCGGTGCCGTCTGGCAGTGCACACCATTCAGCGAACACCATCTCGGTGACAAAGTAACGGACAGTGATAGTCATTATTAATAACAAGGATGAGCTCACAATTTGCAGTGGTAATTAATTACCGTGGAGGAGTTGCCACCGAACTAAAGTGCAAATCGATGTGCCGAATTGATTGCCGTTTGCATTGAGTCGAATTTTATTGCCTTTCTAATGATAATTGCACTGCAGTCAATGGATGACATCAACTGATGCCTTTCTTTCTGTCAGCAGGCTTGTCGGACCTTGATGCTCTTCTCGGTCCAGCCTAGGTCGCATCGACCCAGTCTCACGTTATGATGACAGTCATTAATAATAGTCGCCTCTGCTCTAATTGCCATAATTAGCCGTGGCCATTGTCAGCTGAGTGTCACTTGTACGTAAACCTTTTCCAAAAGTGGTTTACCCTTCCTTGGTTTAGCACTTTTGCCTGGCGACTTCTTTGTCGGTGTCACTGTCGGGCACCTCATTGCTCTGCTTGTGAGCATCGGTGTTAGCAGTGGCACTTGGCATTGTTGCGTTGACGTTGTACCGAACCAGTACAATGTGGCACTAATTAGCACCACTTGCCGACAATGGGCTGACCCTGAACGGTGCGGTAGCTACGATCATGCTGTCAGTTGAGTCGGTGGGCCATTTGGTGGCGGTGGCGAGTGCGCCAGTGGCTCGCAGCGATGAGTCCAATCAGTGCACAAGTGTGTCTGGTGGCAGGATGCTTTGTTCGGTACGGATGCGGACGTAACGTGGCAGGCGCAGTCGTGGCGGTACGTGTGTCTGTGCCACGCCACCCGCTCATGGCACTGCACTGGCACTAATCCGACTGGCTAACTCGGTGTAGACCGTTGTCGGCTGTCCCGCCAGTCTCATTGCCGACCATGTGGTGATCGAGGAACAACGTGTCTCGCGTCTCTCTCACTCGATTCCGTTATTCCACCGAGAGCTCTCAACGAGTTCACTTGCCTATCGCGCGATTGCACTTCGCAACCAACTCGCACTCGACTCACACCTCGTTCCATTTAAACAACAATTGCCTTGTCGTGCGTCTTGTTGACCTGGTGTACTGTCCCTTCTGGGTTAGTCAGGTCAGGTCACTTGGTCAGTCCACCGGACAGTCAACTTGTTCTTCCCTGCCTGTGTGTTTGCGTGTCAATGTGATGTTCGAGCCACTATTGCCTTGCATCCCGAGCAAGTCTCCATTGGGCTTCCCTCATTCCCACTGTAAGCACTTGTCAACTCAGTTGGCATCACACCTTTCTCATGAATCACACCTCGTCACGTGCTCATTTCGAATTCGAATTAACTTCTCAACTTTCTTTTTCAAACTAATATATTACCTTGTGTCGGTGGTTAGCCTTCTTTAATCGATTTATTTTGTTTGTTTGTAGTCGAATTCGACAAAAAGATGCCCGACGAAGAGATGACCGACCTGATGGAGCTTGATGTTACCGACGGCAATGCTTCGACCAAGTTTGTTATGTCGCCATCTATCGGCGAGCACGGGGCTCATTCTGGAGACGAACATCAAACTGCTTCAAATGGTGCTATTGAAACAGACACCGACGAAGATGATGAAGCGGTGTCTAAGAAGAAAGGTGATCTCGAAACTTGTCCAGAAGAAAGTTCGGCTAATGGATTCGTGTCGCACTCGGAGGACGAGACCGAAGTGGCCGACAACGACACCGCGTCCAACATCGAATCATCCAATCATCGTGGCCAAGTCTCGTCTCCCTCATCTCTGCTCGAAGTGGAGTGTGATCCCATCGATACCCTTAAAGGTTAGTCAGTGCCCCCTTGCCTCCTTGAGCAGTGATTGATACTGATGCTGATCCAAGTTGCAATTTGTACGCCTTTGTGGCCTTGTAATTGATTTCTCGACGGCTTCATTGCACGAAGGTGTTCCAAGCCTGGTGCACAGGACCGAACAGGCAAGACAAACGAGGACGACTTGTGCAGCGATGACTCTGCTGAAACAAGCCAGTAATGATAGATGTAACAATGAAGCCTCGATAATGATGGATTGAGCAGTGTGCCACAATGCGTTTTGTCTGGCGAGGCAGTTCCGTAGCAACGTTGGCCTAGGTTCAGTCGGTGTGCATCGATTCTGGTAGGCACATAATAACCATCTCGAGTCGATCATCATCATAATCATTAGTGTGCTCGGTGCTTTGTGCAACTTGAGGTGTGCTCCACCGCACCGAACGAGTCAATCGAACCATTTGCCAGATTCGATTGCGGCCAACTGCACTTCATACTGCACCGAGCCGAGCTGTACTCTGCCATTACGGCTTGATTGCTGCCGATTGGTGCTCAGTTGCGATCTGTTCCCTTCTGCCACTGACACCATGCCAGAAAGGCTTTGTTTGTGCGGCATTAGTGCTGCTGATTGCCATTTGAATGGAACACTTTCGGACCTATCCACCTTGGGTCGCGATCGAACAAATCTCACTGGCTCCCTGCCACCCTACCTGCAACGAGTCAGTAGTCAGATCGATTGAATTTCATTCAAAACGAATCGAAACTCGATTTGTGTTCTCTCGGGGTCTGCCGAGTGGTGGCTCTGTCGATTAAATGGCGATATCATTAAGTTAGTGCCATTCAAATGTACTCTCGGCAGCCATTTAACTCTTGCTCGATCATCATCATCAACCTAATAACGCTTGTATTCTCTTGCTTGTCTTGTCTTGTCTTCTGTTGGTCTAACTGGCGATATTCGCGGCACGATTTGCAGAATGACTCGCGATAATAAGCGATAATTATGAAAATGAGATGCTCTCGGTGTGCTCTCTTGATGACGGAAAATGTCTTAATTGGCGCTATTTGCCTAATTTGGACATATTTTGCACAGCTTTCTCACTCTCTTTCCTATTTCCCTTTTCTCATCATCCCTTTCGCCACTTTATCCCACAGCCTTGCAACGGAACAATCTGATAAACAATGAGGACAAATTGACCAACCACGACGACGATTCGCACCAGGAGTTGACCAGCAGAGGCAGCGACAAAGATCTGGATGAGAACGAACGAATGGTGCCTCACTCTGACCACAGCAATGACACTGACCTAAAGGAGTGCCACTCGCCTCGCCAGCCACTCGACTGTATTCCCGTGGAAACCGTCCTCCAAGAGCACAATCTGCCCGATGGCTCTTACTTGTCCGCCGAGTGCTTTGGCCATCCAGACCATGACCACTCTGCGTCACACTCTCCCGACCATGCCAAATGTAAGTCATTCTTCTCTTTTTTCTACGGTCCAATTAAGCCTCACTCGCCACTGTTTGCTGTTGCTAGTGTTGTTCTTGTTTGAGTTGTGATTTATAGTGCGGACTCTCTTTATACCCTTTATGGCTTGAACTTTGTCGAGTGCACCTTTAATTTGGCTGGAACGGTTCGCTTCTGTGCCAGACCTACTTGGTCTATTATTAAATTAAACACCAAACCACTGTGTGTGCCTTTTCTGGTTGAGCCAGAGAGCGACATTAAATTATCATTTAGACTGCCAGTTACTTCATAGATTGATGTAACTTTTCTACCTTGAGGCTTGGCAATAACTTTAATGATCGCTCAGTGCGTGTTGCCATTGCGCCTTACGCCAAAGGGTTAAACCGTCACGGTGTCTTTGTGTTTGTGCGTGTTGGTGTTGTTCTGTGGACTTTGATTCGATTGGGCTCGATTTGCTTCATTCTCGTGTTCATTAGTTCATTCATTCAGCGAGGAAGACGCGATTGGTACTGCGAATTGTCACAGTGCCAACTTAGTCTTGTCCTGGTCCGGTAGTTAACCCTTCACTACTCTTTATCGAGTCTAATTACGTCTTTTCTATTATGACACAGGCCACTGATTTCTCATAGAGACAATAGCTACTGTTGGCTTTGTGTGCCACATTGCAAGCTTTATCTTTTTATGCCCAACTGCCCGACTCATTGCGATGTCGTTTGCAACTGTCGATGAATTAAGCGATCTTGGTTAAATTGTGCCTAATTGGATAATTAAGCCAGTCCCTGGCTGGCTTTGTGTTTTGTTGTTTCGCGCTTTGACGCGGTTTGTGCAATTTCAGCTTGTCTCTATCTCGTTCACTTGGACCGTTACCTACTGTCCAATCGAGAGTGAGCCATTTGGCTTGTCTCATTTGTCCTCCATTGCCTGGACACTTTCCATTTGGCTGCGGGCACTGACCAACTATAACTATCTAACCTCGGCATGTTGTGTGGTCAGCACGGCAATGGCGCAATTGGCAATGACTATTCGGATAGAATTTACAATGAACTCTAAACGAGTCTAATTACACTTGGCGTTTGTTAATTTGATTAGCCCATTGGCCTGAAAGCACACTTGTCCTCATCTAATTTATTGCTCTATAGCACACTAGCTTTGGTCCTACCTGTGACTGTGTGTTCTGTAAACTGTGTTCATTAATGGGGCTCAATTTGGCAAGTTTGCCCGTCGTTTCGGCGGCCTTAGGACACAAACTTAGGAATTAGTTCGATCTCATTCAAATGGCAACTTGAGTGAGTGAACGCTCATTCCTCAGTGGCCATTATTGTCTGTCACTCTGCTCTGGTGCGCTTTAGCGCCCCTCAAGAGTAAACATGACTATATGATATTAACCTTTTGATGAGCTTGGTCTGTTCTCTAATTGGCTTTAACCGGATTGTGATCGATCCTAGTGGTAGCCGAGCAATTTAAAATTGCAACTTCACCTGAAGGCTGCCTCTGCCAACTACAGGCCAAGCCAACTGGTAACTGGCCAGTGGCGAACATTAGCGATCGGCAGCAGCTTGTCCTCCGCCTGTCGATATGAGCTTGATGTGAGTTGATCAGCAAATTTGTTTAATGATGCAGGCAACACATGTAACTAAGCGTGCTTGCCCTCTACCGTGCAAGGTGCTCGGATCGATGTTGGTGTGCAAGGTTATCGCTTGCCTGGCTAATAGGTGTTTTACAATTGGCCATTTGCTGAGGTCAGCAAGACAATGGCGGTGGTGGTGGCAGTCGCCAGTTGTGCTGCCTAATACCGGGCTTAACTTGCCAGTCGTGCCAGATAAATAGATAATTCACAGATCTACGTGTGCTAATTTGGCTTGTTTGCTTTGGCTCGCTCGCGCTTGTCTTACACAACACTTTGTGTTCTGTCTCTTTGGACCAATTCTGTCCACCGAGGCACACTTGTAATTGTTATTGTTGCTTGCCTCTATTAGATTCTCTTTGTCCTGGCCTGCTTGCCTAATGGCCAGCCAAATGTGAAATGCATTTAGCAATGCGACTCACATTTAATAATATAATTTATTGTTGTACCGAATGTTCGAAAATTCACTTTGAATCTCACGGTAGTGACTCGCACTGCTCTAAGTATATTATCGAATGGCCTGTTTAGGCTCTAAAACAAAAGTTGCCTCTCCCACTCAGCCAGGCAGACGGTAATTTGGACTTTAAAATGTAACCAAATGAGCTTACATAACACTAATAACGGCAATAACGTGCACCAATCTAATTGTGAGCTTCAGGTGCGCTTCCCGGCAGTGCTTTTCATGCTGGCACTTTGAGTATGATTCAATTTATGCTCCATTTTGTGCAATGGCGCAATGCATTGTTCACTTGTGATTTGGCTGCTTGCATGTGGAGTGTGTTGAGTTGAAAGCACTGCTCACTCGTCCCTCCACAAGTCCATCTGGCTGCTCAATCTTGTCGATCAACCGGCAATTATCGAGGATTGTTCAGCGAGCACACGTTCTCTGCCGGATCTCAATTAAGAAGCCATCCTGGCTGGCTGCTCATTGAATCGATCTGTGTTGTCCGTGTCTATTAATACATTGATGCATTCATATGTTCATCATTGATTCATTCTTTTACCCGTTCGCCCATTCACCGATTGCCTTTGTACTGAGGTAAGGTGTAGTGAAATTCCACATGCACTCGAGTGTGGCTTGTAAATCATCGCTGCGGTACTGCTGCGGTGATGATGATGTCTAAATGCACTCGTCAGCGGGAGGTACATTGGCTTGCAAGCAGCGCAGTGTCGTCCATTGCCACAGACCGATGGCTCAAGCCAGCACAAATGGCACCGATGGCATTGTCCTTGATTAGTGCGCTGAGTGCTCTTTGTGCTCGTCAGTGTCTGAATTACCTCGCTCGGTTCGAATCTATCTGCCAGTCTTGCATCTCTGCTAATTGTGAATGTTAAGATTTTAAATTAGCCACTTAAGTCAGTGCGATGCTAATGTGCACCGAGACTGTTCAAACAACTCATCGGTTTAGCCTAGTTCAGCATCATTAGCCGCACTTGGCATCCTTGTGTACGTGCCTTGTGCCGAGTCGGTCTCGATCGAGTCATCCGTTCATTGTGTTTACTTCTCTAATTACAACTCTTGGCCAATTGTGTGCGGCACTAGTCCTCAGTGAGCGATTGCGCCCACTGTCGAGCCAGTTGATTTCGATCTGTCGCCATCTCGCTCTATCTGACCACAGCACTGACTACTAGTGACTAGTGAGCACTGCACTCCGCGTCCTGGCCAATGGACCTTTACACTGCACTAGAGGGACTTTTCTCATTTGCGCCTTGTTTGATTAGATCAACTCGCAGCACGAAACACTTGTACCTGAGTGTGTGCATGCAGATACCTTCCATCTCCCCAAGGAGTTTTCTACTTGCAAATTGCCCTTCACGCCCGGCCATTCTCGAGTGTGTCTCGCGCCGAGAAACGACGGAAGGCACTTTATTGTGCGAATTTGGCTCTCAGGTCACGTTTACCTCATCATTTGATCACTGATTTAATAGAAGTGCCAAGGAAATTCTTAATATTTCGATAATTTACTATCGGCTCTAGTGTGGCGATATATTTTAAAGCCCACAGACATTCACTGCACCCCTGGCACACTACCGATCTACCGTTAATTAATATTCCACTGTGCTGTCCTCCCAGTGACGAGCGAACTCCATTTCCGAGGCTGCAATTGTCAATTGAGTGAGCCTGTTTACTCAGTTGGCTCTTAATTTGGCACTAATTTTTGCTTGATTAGTTGTTGTCGTGCTTGGTCCTGCAGTGCCGAGCACCGTCTGCATCTGAGTTCTTACTGGTGGGCGCCAACCTTCGAGATGTCTTTTGCACGTTTGCCTGTCTGCTTGATTTATCGATTGCTAATTGTACGCCTTGGAGAGGCTCGCTTTGTCTTAGACACTTCTGCCACTTTGGTCGATTTGGCTAGGTCTCAAGCGTTTGTACGTGAGTCTCATTACACGGCTCAGGCAATTGTGCCTTTCATTTGGCGCTTACGTTCTAATTTGACGTGCTTAGGTTGCTCGCCGAGCACCGCACTCGCGTCCTCAACAGCCTCAATTGACTCGGTTTGTGCAAATGTGAATTTAATTTCGACCTAGGCCAGCAAGGTCGTCTTGATTGTCTTGATTGAATCTTAGTATTCATGTCACCGTCCGCCTTGAGTTGGCCAAATTTAATAATTCACCCTGATTGGCTCCATTCTGGCGACCAATGGCGCGGTGAACAATCTAACGAAGGCTCATTGTGCGCCACATTGATTGTCCATTTGATTAATTGGCCTTCGATCAGGTAGCGAGCGAGAAGCGAGTCTGGCACGGTGGCTCACTCGCGATCCTTCCTAATTAGGGCCTCATAGCGAATTGATTAGCTTCATTCTTTGGCTCATCTGTGGCCAAGAGTATTAATTTACTTGGCCAATCATGAAGCAGATGCAGCAGCCAACGTCAGATGCAGTCTCCCAGTCTCTCACCACTCTGAGTGGCACTTGCAGCTTAGTGTGCAGCCTTACAGCCTTATTTCTGCTCTGGCTTGTAACTCTTTCGATCAGAATTTATCCAATTTTGTTAATTACATTTGCCCGCTCGGTGCACTCTACTCGGGAGGTAACATAATGGCAGACTTGTTTGTACATTGTGTGCCATTGAGGCACTAATTGCATTACAATCAACGCTCGATACCTTCTCTTGTTGCCCGATTGCCTTCAATTGAGAGCCAATTGCCAGTGCTGGTCACTTGGCCAATTTGTGTGCCAGGGTGAGTTTGCATTAATGCTCGCTGCAATTAGTGGTCGATATAGTGCTGGTCAGATTGGCACACTGCCACTAACCTCCGTTAGCACCTCTACCAGCAGCCACTTTAGTAATGTATCAATTAGGAGCAACCAACCAACAGATGAAACAGAAAACAATTGGAAGGCAATGGCACGGTGCATCGATTGGCTGGTCTGCCTAACGAACCTAGATTGATCTGACTCACCGTCGTTAGTGGTCGTCTTGCACCATTGCAAGCCAAATGTCTGCCAATTTTGGTTGGGCGCCAACTTTCTCACAGAGTCTTGCTAATAGCGCCAAATTGCTCAGAGCTATAACGTTTTGGTTTACTTTGTTTTAAATCGCGATCTAAGCCCGCACCGTGGCTCAGATATGCAAATTGGAGGAATGCCTTTGTAATGGAGAATGACTAGCTCACTTCACTGGTCTGACGGTGCCTTGATTTTGGCTTCTCCTGGCTGCCACTGGTGCGCCATTTTGCTGCCGGCAGACCGTTTGCCGAGAGAATTTGGCAATTTTATTTGCTTTGTTTGTTGTCTGGCCAATGTGATGGCTCCAGTGGAAGTGTGGCGGTATGAAACCTTGTCAAATGCTTGACACAGAGAAGGTCCCTCTCTTGTCGCCTCTGTTATGTGCGCAAACGTGCTTAATTACGTTCTAGGTGGCTCTTGATTTTAATTAAAACTGACATGGAGTGTTTGGGCAGAATTTAAAATTCAAATAGCATTGAGTTTGCCATTTATTCGATTAGACCAGCGCGGACTGCACTTTCAGGTGAGCGCAATATTGTGTGCTGACAAATTGGTGAGTGCATGGTTGGGCTTGTCCCGATTGGTTGCATCCACTGTATCCTTTGTGCTGCATCGCCGCTGGCCTCTTGCAGCCACAGTGCATTGGTTGTTGACACAGGCAAGCAGTCACTGTTGCACCCTATTTGCTCTTTGCTGTTGGATGTATTAATATTAATCTGTTCGTTTGTTCATTATTAATTTTGATAAACGACCTTTTGGTCTGTTTATTTGTCACTTGTGATTGCCTTTTATTGCGCTACTTAGGATGGTTCAATTTAATAATGTTCTTGTCGACGGGGACGAGTCGATTGATTGTGCCAGTGGAGCCAATCGAGATTGAGTCAATTTGAATGCGCACACGTAGACTGATTTGAATATAATAAAGGTGTCGAGCGTGCTCCTCTGCCAATTGCTCTCCGTTCAGTCTCTATTGATCTCGTCATTTACCGTCTTGTCTCAAATCGGCAGTGTGTGGAAATTTGCAAATTTATTCTATGCCTCTCACGGCAGCCAAGTGCCATCAATGGCGCCTCCATTCAATGGCTCGGTAAATAACTCGCCAAATGAATGAATGCATTCGCGTTGCTGCGGTTACCACTTTGGTGCGTTCCTTCCCGATCGTCTCAATCTCCTTTCTTCGGTTCCACTTTAGCAAAATAATCGATTCTATTTTTGTGATAAACTTTAAATGCGTTATTAAAAGGTGTGCTGTGCCACAGGAGGACCCGACCAGTGGGCACTGCCAACTGTCAATAGGCCAACGATGGCTGCAATAACCTCTGCTCGTTTTGCCAGTAATGATGCTCATTTGTGTGATGATGTACCACTCGGGCCTCGTTGTACTCGCCTAATAGAGCGCTGTCTCGATTGATTGCCGCCAAGGTGCTAATAGATCGGTCGACGGGCTGTCATCCTCACTGCCTGACCGTGGCCTTTGTGGTGCCGGGCCAGCTAAGCAAACAGGCCCACCGCGTGTCATTGCGCATCACTTGTCTTTCAATGGCCTTTTGTTCGTTTGTTTACCTTTTCAATCAGTACTTTGCCTTACGCCTTATTGAATTGGAGGCAGCTTTTGAGTGAAAATTCACTTTTCAGGATCGAATGGCCATGTCAGTGAGTGACGCGCTCCAATCTACATAAAAGTGATGTGCCACACTGGTCTCGCTTGCGAAATGAGACCCAACCAGCCATTTTTGCAGATTTAATTGCTTAATTGTGCACTCGCTCCTTATAGGTTTGCGTCATGTTTGTCTGTTGCCATTTTAGTGGCTGCCTCTGTACTGCATTGACCGAACCAATGACTGGGAAAGGAAGTAGAAATCATCCAGAGGAAATGATATATGTCAGAATGACTTGCTGTGCTACCCGCGATCACTCCGAACTAGCTAACTAGGTCTCGCTAATGGCGATGGTGCTCTTTTACGACTGCCCGTGGAAACATCGAATGTGGTCTGCTTGCTCATCGATTGCATATTAAAGTTTAATTTATTGAACAAGACAAAGATGACCGAGATGAGTGAGATGAGACAACTGATTACATTGGTGACTTTATTGCTCTAATCAATTGGCTTTCCATTACCATCGATGATTTATACTGCAGAGGATATTGCCACTGTGTGCACCATAATTGACTGGCAATTGAACCACTGGCTCTAGTCATGGTATGCCAGCTCCATTTAGTCGGACTCTGATTTTCCTTCTCCTTCTCTTCCGACCACTCCGACCACTATGCATTAATTGAAATGGCTCTTTCCTTGTCGCAATTAATCGAATCGAAACGCACTGAATTCCTTCTGCCTGTCTGCTTTCGATTTACCATTTCCTCTAGTGGGTAATTGCATAATCGATGCAGATCGCCTTTCGTCATGCATTCAGTTATCAATTGTCTGTTGTCAGTGCAGCACCTTAATTCTTTCGCTCTGGATTATCCAAATCGGTCTGTCGGACATCTTTGCTGCCAGTGTGAGTCACCTATCAAGTGGTCACAGTTTGGTTTGTGTTTGATCTAACAGATTACGGTGATATGTAGACAGGCCAATCCGCGGTGGCTGGTTAGCTGGCCATTGCGGTGTGACTGCATGGGGTGAATGATTGGACGTTGTTTTATGTGAATATTTGAATCGGTGTCTGTTGGCAGTACAGTACCAGGCCAGAATACTGCCACCGTACACGTCCCACCACCCGATTTGTTGCTCTTGTGACCGAAAATAGAAGATTTACAACACCGAGTCTGCAGACATGGCCACACAGGACAACACATGTGTCGACTTGCGAACGTCGTCAGTCAATGGGACTTCTCTAATTGACTGCTCGAAGCGTTCATTGTGCCATTCCGACTTTGCCTCACTAGTTCCTATTAGTTCGAACCTTATCGATGTCATTCGGACTGGAACTGCACAAAGGGCTGCTTTGTCACCAGCGCCTGTCTCGGTGATTGGCAGCATCGTTTCCTCCCCGGTGATTAGTTGCCCTCACCATCCTGAGTGGCGAAGCTCGATGTTTGTCTCGATGCAGATGTGACTCGAAACAAAAGCACACGAGATGGCCAAAAATAGATGTCGCAGATTTATGGAGATTAAACTGGACCGATCGAGCCAATCGACAGGCAATCCTGTCTGACACTTGCTTCTTGCCGTGGCCATCCACGCACTCGAGTCCTCTTGCCAGCCATTCGGGACTGCAAATTGCCGAACGCGCCAGTAAAGACATTCAAATGGCCAAGTGTAATTGCAATTTGGTGCCATTTGGAATGCAAGTCGAAGCTCCCTTTGATGAATGGCTTCGATTGCATTGCTTGTCTCCTTGTGTCGCCTCGATGAGTTATGTGACTTGTTTTGATTATTCCCATTGATGACAGCCATTTTAAATTTATAAATATTGCCCACTAATTTGAATGAGCAATACATGCACTACATTGACTGCGAGTGAGTGAGTGAGCACTGGGCCAACAGGCCCGGTCGAGATCGATACAGCCCAATGTGGATTGCCACCGCTGCACTCATTTTGTCTTAGGCCAATTTATTATTGTTAGCATGGCAATAGAAATTTTAATTTGTTCCAATGTCTTGCCGATGTTTAATGAGCCATCGGCACATTTGGATGATGACAGAGCAGGCCACGATCTGTGCCTCATTCGAGATCGATTCTGCTGCCCCACTGCCCATAACCGACCGATTGGACACTTTGGAATATCGTTTTGATTGAGTTGTCATTGGCCATGGTCGATGCTTGTTGGCCACTTACATAACTGACCAGACTCGCCATGCATTGCAGCTTCGATCTATTGATGTGCGCCAATTGACATTTAATTTGTTATCGACGTGCTGTTTGGTACTGAGTACCGTCCTCGCAGCTCAACCATCACCATTACCATTAGTCTTATTAGTGGGCCTCATTAGGTCCTGGCTGTCATAATAATTTGTCTTTGCAAACACTTTAATCGGTTACAGATCATCGCCACCGAATGACACGATTGGCCACAGTCCATTCGTCTCCCTGCTTGTGGCAGTCGCAAACGCTATCCGTCCGTCTGGCAACTGGCCACCATAAATAATGGATCGATCAGGCCAATTGACCAATCGAGGTGTGATCGCTGCTGGACATGGCCACTAAGTGATCTGGTCGCTCAGTTGGCGTTGATTCAATTCCGTCCTTCCGTCTATCGATGGCTTGTGTAGACAGTCAGTTCAGTAGGTGCTCACGAGGCACGTTTGCCAGCATTGCAGGAATGTGTCCAATTTAGTTCAATTAGCTTTAATTGAACTTCTGTTTGCCTGTTCGCACTCCTTTCGACTGGCGCGTCCTTTTAATTGTGCCACACTTAGTCGGTCAATTAATTTATCTTCACTAATTTATCCTAATTTCCGTTGTCACTTGGACAAAGTCCCTGGTTGGGTTCATTCATCGTCATCGGGACGTATTCAATTAACGATTGTGAGCGCGTATCGTTGTTGGCATATATAGTGACAAAGCTAATTGGTACCGCCAAGCAGCAGACCAGTTCATAGTTGCACGGTTGCACGGTGCCACACTGAAGGTCCACATGTGCAGCTCACCCAACCGGGCAGCTATGACTTTAATTAATGCTTAATTCGTGCTAATCTAATTCGATTACCGTGTCAGCCTGGTGTGACATTTATTGCCTGTCGAGCACATGTGCCAGGTACAATTAGACCAATAAAGCATGTCTGCCTATTATGCAAATGGCACACAGCACCCGGAGCACCCATCACTGCCTGTCCTCGGCCAATTGATCACCATGATGGCCACCTCAGTTCGCCAATTGTGCACCGAGCACATTTCAGTACGCATCTCGTATGCTGTTTAATTTATATGCAAACTAGCTGACCACTCTGTGAAATCGCAATCGACATTTGGCTGTACCCAATTGGTGCCATTCTTGCAGCTCGATCGGTCTTTTGTTGATTGGCTAATGTGCAAGACAGCGTGTGTTAGTGATTTACGCATTCGATTCGATGGCACACCAACTTGGCAGTGGCAAGTTAATTTTTAATAACTGGCCAAGTCGACAATGGCACCGAACTACTTTAACAGCAGCAGCAGCAAATCTAATTGTGCTCAGTGCAATGGGAGACTATGTCCGTGCCGGTTACCGTAATTGGCACAGGACAGGACCGATCTCGTTTTTCACCAGCCACGACTGTCATCAACACGTGTGTCCTTCCATTCTTGGTCGGCCCATTGTCCTCTGGTTGGCTCGTTGCACTGAGCAGTCGGTCGAGTCATTAGTTACCAGGCTCGGTGTGTGAATGCGTTCGACAATCTGCCTTGCTGGGCGCGATTTCCTTCGCTCAGCCAGAATCCTAAGCTAATGGCTAAGCCAGTAAGATTAATTATGCCCAGTCGAAAGTTAAACTTTCTCGGTCCATTGTGTGCATCAATTCGAAACAGATCGCTAATTATCTCTCGAATACTTTAAAATATAGATAGAATCTAATTATTAATGGTTCCATTAATGAAATCAAACGCAGATGGCCACTCTAATGTCGAATGTTGCCACTCTGGCTCCATTTGCCGATGTCCCATTTGGCCATTCGCAAATGTCCCGTTATCGATTTGCATTGGCCACGGTCTTGACCATAATCTAGGCACGTTCTTCCCTCGAATTGCACTTGATTAAGGTGCTACTCGTCTATTGATCCAACTGCCAAACGAAATCAAACTCACTGGGAGAGTCAGAAGAGATGGAATAACTTTGCAATGCATTTGCAAGTTGCCTTTTGAGCAATTGGCATTTCACCCGAACCATGTCTTCTTTGGCTTGCAACTGGTCAAGCAAACTGGGCTTATGATGTGCCTCTCACTGATATGAGGATTTACCGGTCAGTTGGGTTGAGTTTTTGGCAGGCACACGCGGCCAGTTCCTTCATGAAAGTGCATAGTTCACTTGACCATTTCGGTTAATCGCCCCGTTATAAAAGGATTTTGATGCCTGTGCTCTCTTTCGAGAGCTAATGCGGTAGCAAGTGGATAGGTCGAATGGGCGCTAATTTGGTTTGGCGCACTTCTCTACTAAGGTGCACTTCTCAGTTGGATTACTTTGGATAACCAATTTGTCGGTGACCATTGCTTGGTGCACGGCATCGATTAATGGGCATTGCTAATAAAGGCACTGGACCTAATGATGAATGATTGACTGGGCGCCAATAATATCGGCGATCTCACTCGGCACCGATAACTTCTCTGCCTGGCCTCTTGGCCAATGTGTCGGTTCCATTTTCTGTCTGTTTGTGCGCGATAAGCGGCACTGTCTGTCAGTGCTAATAAGACTTCCATCTCTGCCTCTAATGAATTGGATTTAATAATAAATGTTACTGTTGAACAGTGCAATTTGCCACTCGGCCCGATCACCATCTCATGCATTCAATTGGCAAATTCACTTTAAATTGGCTAATGCCTCCTTACCCACTGTCTAATGCGTAATGCAACACTGTGCTATTAGCAGAACGAACCCTTCGCACTAGTCTCATTCGTTCGCCACTGTGATGACTTATAATTAAGATCAATCTCACCAATGTGACTGATAATTGTCTAGCCGACTAATGTTCTCACTTGTAATTTCTATTCCCTATTTCTATCATTTGTCTCACAATGTTTGTTTCGGTGGCTTGTGCATCTACTGATCGTTCTGCCCAGATTTTTTGCCTAATTCGGTTATTATCTTGCTTGGCACATGAGTCAATATTACACTTAATGCAAATTAAATTATTTGCTTGTATCTCGGCACACTTTCGATTCTGCTTTGGTCTGGAAGTGCCACACCGAGATAGGCTTACAACTCGGTTCAGTTTGTCATCCCGCCAAGTCCAAATGATAAATAACCAAAGGCCGAACTGAACCAAATCGAAAGCAATCACAATTCATAACCGAATGCTTTCAACTCGGTTAAAATGCTCTTGCCGAGTCTCGACTTTATTGCGCTCAGTTCGAATTAAGTTCCAACCGACAGATCAATCGGTGTACCTCGTTGTTGGCGTTGGCAACCTTGACCATTCATTATTTATTGCCGGCACTGGCCGTCTGATTTATTGTACTTGCCTGTCCCAGTGGCCGGATAGATGATTTGAATTTTCAATGTCCAATGTTGTGCACTTTAATTTGTTTGGCCAACTGTGATAAATAGTTGGTTTGTAGAGTGGCAGCTCAAGTGCCGGTGGTGTTCAAATCTCTCATGAATTGTCTTTCTTTCTATCACTAGCGGACACTTGCCCTTCCGCACTGGACGTGTCTCGATGTCCTCACTGCGGCAAATTATTCCGTGGACCACGTTCATCGATCTCACTACAAGAGCACATAACCAACATTCACGCCGCAGTAGCACCAATCAGCAAGTTCGGCAAGGTCTCTTCACCTTCAGCTGCGTCCTCATTCAAGATGGCTATGTTTGGCTCAATGGAGGAGGATCTGTGTCTGATGTGTCACAAGTGTAATCTCTCCTTCGACTGCAGGGATGATTACGACAAGCACCAACTAATTCATATGACCTCGTCTGTTCAGGTGAGCTGATTCACCCTCTATTAATCATCAGTGATTAACGCGCCGTGTGGTCTTTGATTTCAGTCTGTTGATGATAACCAAGTTTTGCGCAAATTCAAATGCGAAATATGCTCGAAGGCGTTCAAGTTTAAGGTATGACTAGCCCCACCGTCATAAAGACTTAACAAAGTTCTAATTGTTATTGGTCATTTAGCATCACCTGAAGGAGCACACTCGAATACACAGCGGTGAAAAGCCTTTCCAGTGTCTTAACTGTGGAAAAAGGTTTTCTCATTCCGGCTCTTATTCATCTCACATGACAAGCAAAAAGTGCCTGGTACAAAATCTAAAGGTATTATGGTGTATCTGCTCATTCTCTCAACTAACCCCTTTTCTATTAGGTGCGCAAGAATGAACAAACTCGTATGCCTCGTTCAAACCGAATTAACCAACCCAATGGCAATCTCAACAATCTCAACGGAAACGCTGCAAATGGTCTTCTCGGTTTGACCAACAGTGGGCTCGATTTTAAGAACGACATCGAAAAATCTTTTCCATTTTTTACAAATACATTTGACCCACAAACTGCAAAAATGTTAGATTCTAAAGCAATGCCTCTCAGCTCATTTCTTATGGCACCGGATGCGCGTAACGCGGATGCCGCTGCATATTACGCCAATGGTCTCTCTCCTCATCTGATGGGTCTCAGTTCAATTTTTAACATGGCCGCTCTGCCCAATTGTCTCGCTACTTATCCCGATTTGTTCAACGTTTTGATGAGAGCACAGCAGCTAGAATCGAAGGCATTCAAAGAATTACCAGAACAGTTTTTAGCCAGTTTTGCCAATGGCTTACTAACTAACGAAGATTTAGAGAAGCAGTTACTCAAAAACAAGGCACTATGCGATTCGGAATCGCTCCGCAAGTTTTTTCAGATGGTCACTAATCAGACACCAGCTGTTTCCAAAGTGCAAAACGAAATCAACTCTGCTCATGTGCTAGCCAACATCCAGAACGACCAGAATCACTCGAACAACAGTAACGGCAGTACTGCCAACAACAACCTGTCTACTTCCTTTTTGAATCTCTCAAAGATGACTGACTTTGACCCGTCGAGCATCAAAAAAGAAAATGATCTACCAAATGCTAATGGAAGCATTAAAAAAATTGAACAACCGGTCAAGAATGGCCAACTGGTAAACGATTCTAAATCAAACGAATTCAATGGCAAGTCTAGTCTGATGAACAATCTCAAGGAAGAAAGTGACGAAGAGTCTCAAAGGGATTCGTCATCTCTTGACGAAGAAGTTCTCGCCGATGGCAAAAAGGTACGGGTCCGCTCGGTTTTAAGTGAAGACACCCTGCGCGTTCTTCGAGCCCAATATTCACTCAATCCACGACCAAAGAAACAAGAAATATTGCGCCTCTCCGAACAAGTCAACTATTCGCCTCGAGTGGTGCAAGTTTGGTTCCAAAACATGAGGTAAGTTAAAGTTATTTTTTTTGCTTTTGTCTTGGCACAATCAGTTTTGCTGTTTGCACTGAGATGCCTTGCACCTTCACTCAGGTAGAACTCACTTTAATGGTCTCTTGTTCTGCACAATGTAGAGCGCGTGATAGACGTTTGGGTCGACCCATCCAAAGCATGAATGACCTATCGAACCAAAGTACTCCCAATATTAGCACCTTGAATGCGGCCCAGTCTGGGCTGAGCTATTCCCCAGCGGACCACCAGATTGCACCAGCACCAGTCGTGTCCCAAAGCACACATTCCGGGCCGACCTCACTGCTGCCAGCACTGTCCATTCCTTCTCAATACAAGCCCGGCACCTTTGCCTCGATTGGCTCCTTTGGCCAGCACACCTTCACTAATGCCTCCTCGTATTCATCGCCAACTTCTTCACTCTCACCATCACGACTGGCATCTCGCAGTCAGGATCCTAACCTCTCTTCGCCCCTTTATTTTAACTCTCAAAAGTCCGTGGTCTCACCCAATATATTCTCCAAGTCCGACACGCATTCTACTCCAAAACTGTTTGGTGGCAATATGTTCGACTCTGAAGGGATAACTTCATCGCTCGAAGAACCTCTGGATCTGTCCGTGAGGGCAAAATTGCACTCTTCTCTCGATTTGGCAGGCGACGACTCATTCAATTCATTCGAATCGGAAGTATTAAATTTGAGTCAAAAGTCTAGCCGACCAAGTCAAGATATTGACAAATTAGACTTAAAAGATGCCGTCCATGCTAATGTGTCACTTGCAATTTTACAGCAACAGCATGAAATTGATGGTGCCAATTTGCGTAATGTTCTTCTCCACAACGGCAAATTAATTGACGACCAATTGAATTTCAATAAGGTTTATTTGAAACCGACCGAGAATGGTCACAAATCTGGCCGTGGCAGAAAGCGAACTATTTTCTCGGACATAGACTTGGCAAACAACTCAAATGACTCCAACAACAACATTCTCGACATGAAGAACAAAAGTGTTCGCTTATCGCCCAGCAAGGAACTGAAATGTGCCACGAATGGCTTGTTGAGCAATCAGAACTCGCCCGACCACATCCAAGGCGAAGGCCTTTTTACTTGTGATCAATGTGATAAGACTTTTAGCAAGCAAAGTTCGCTGGCCCGTCACAAGTATGAGCATTCTGGTACGCTTGATTGTAATCATTCTTCCAAGCTTTGTAACACTTTACTAATTGTCACTTTTCTTTCTAGGCCAAAGACCGCATAAGTGTGATGTGTGTAGCAAGGCCTTCAAGCACAAGCATCACCTCACTGAGCACAAGCGACTTCACAGCGGAGAAAAGGTTTGGTATTTGTAGTTTGTATTTTTCACCAGACTAACTCATTTTCTTTTACTTTTCAGCCCTTTCAGTGCAAAAAATGTTTGAAACGATTTTCGCACTCTGGTTCATACAGTCAACATATGAACCATCGTTACTCATACTGCAAGCCTTATCGAGAATAAACTTGCGCGCTCACTCTCAATTGGTGCCAATCTTCAAGTCGAACTATTCGTTCTAAGTCACCTTCGAAGGGAATAGGGATCGCTGCTTTATATATTCTCTTTCACACATACCGATTCAATCAATGAAAAGCACTCAATATTTTATTTCCAATTGGAATTATTTCCAATTGATTTTGTAATGTTTATCTCTTGTTCTACGTCATTCTCTAATGTCAGTAGCAGAGCTCATACTCTTTCGACAAAGATCTTTTGTCACTGCTCACTGATCTCGTTAGAGAGGATCACCTTATGTACCTCTTACTTGTTAGTCTATTAGTTTACTTACTGTACCATATTAAACAATACTTAAACCATATTGCCAAACTCATTCGAGTTCTGTGAATCGAGTTAGCTGTCCAACGGTCACTACAATGTGTTCGTTGCAATCAATACTGCAATCAGTGCCAATCGATGTTATGAATGATTATTATTTTGATTCTTCTATTGCCACTCTCATAGACTAAATCTGTTGTCTATATTTGATATGTTCTATTAGTGTACATTGCCAAATTATATTGCCATATTATTGTCTTATTATTACTATTAGTCTTTACCTTTGCTCATTCAGTTATCAACGAATGTTCTGAGTGTAGAACTAGTCCACTCATATTGACACTAAGGGTCTATTCTCTCTGTCCATAAAGTGACCATTGTTTCATTGTCTGCTAGGACCATTTGTGTTGTTTCTCTCAATCATGCCACTTTGTGCTGGGATATTTGCAATTGTCCTTGACCAGTGATTGCCAATCTCAATTGCCAATCGTTCAAACGTGGAACCGTGCAAACTAAACCTATTTTTCTAATCAAAACTAAACTGTATTTTGCCTGTAATTATTAATTGATTGATTCATTGTTCAATGCACACACACCACATCTGAAGTCAGTTGGGACAATGTAGCGCTAGCGCCATCCAACCAACCAATATAATTGCCAACTGTGCTTTGCATTGTGTGTCACATAGCACTTGTTACCTGTATTCGCACCTGTACCATATGCACACATGTGCGCACTGTACTCTATATACTCACGCTCTACGATGTATTACGAATATTCTCATCACTATATACTCGACATTGTCCACACAATAATCTCACTAAGCAACTTTCCATTTAATTTTGATCATTTTATACTCGCAGAATTGTTTGTTTATTTTTGAATTATTTTCCATTTGTCGGCCATTTGGTCGAATCAAATTTGTTTATTGTTCCAGTTGTATGCAAACAAACGATCAGTGCAACTGTACGACACCTTTGTGCTATGTACATTTGGAAATCGATTAAAATGTTGCAACCAAGTCATTGTTAGATTGCATTATCCGTGCCATAACTAGCGACGTGTGACGAGTCAATCAGTACTCCATAGTGCCATTCATCAGTCCACCTGTCCACAAGCAACGAACTGTGCTGGTCACATTTTGCCGTTACCTCCAAACTCCATTGACTCCAAACGACTAAATTCCAGTCCGTCAATGGAACAATCTCTCAACGAAATGGTGCCATCACTGACAAGTGAGCCTTCTCAACAGTTTTCCACATATTCTACAATTCTATTGTAACATTAGAAATTCAATAATAAAATATTAATTAATTATTAATTATTACTCTTTTATAATTATTGTTCGTTCGTTCGTACCAAATAAGACAAAAGTGAAACCAATATAATATATTTCTTTAAAAAATAGAAATTGATATATCTCACAGGAAATTAGTATCCATGCATATCACAATGGTTTAACTTAAGACAAATTACATGGGTTCAAATATAGACTTTATTGAAACACTGGAGATTATCCAAAACTTTTTAGTGGGTTTTTAGTGGTAGGCGTAGAGTGTGGGAGTTTTCTTCGACTATGTTTTTTTTGGAATCTGATATGTTGGAAAAATGTGACCGGCTTTGATATTAAGATTTGATATATTCAAAAACTCAATTTCTCCATTATTTACAAATAAAGTTTATTGAACATATAGCGCCATCTCTAGTCAATTAAAGTTAGTTGATTTATTATTAGCAGTATTTGCAATACAAATTGAGTTAACGTAATTAATTAATTAACGACAATAATGTAAAGGAAATAAACAGAAAATTTCGTTTGAAAGGAAAGCTTTAAAAAAATAAAACCTTCCTCAAAATGATTGTGTCATCGGGAAGAGGAAATTTCCCAATAATTTTCATGTCTAAAATCGAACACTAGATGGAACTATTGTATTTTTTGGTATGTTAAAATAAAGTGGCATACACAAGTTGCTTTGATGACCAAAGATGCACGCTAATGTGAAATAAATAAGTGCAGTGGTGATATTGAATATTATTAATTAAACCACTGTTTCAAGCAATGATGCAATGATACAGTACAAAATATGTCTCTTTATTTCTAAAAATATAAAACTGTCAAGAACAAACTGTCGATTGCATTCGATGCATTCAATTTTATTGATACCAAAATTGGAAGAGAATTAACGAAAAATATAAAATCAGTTCACTGTTTATTACTGTTATGAAAGATAACAATAAACAAATCGAAGCAAATTGCAAAAAATAAAATAATCATATGAACAGCGAAAATAGATCTACAAGTGACTTAGAGTTGGAAAATAGTTGTTAGAAACGTCAAAATTGGTATGTTTGTAACTGAAATCGATGGTCACTGGCTGCATCTACTGACAAATGGCTATGGAGTGTGTGAATGCAACAATTGTGACTCTTCCACGCGAATGTCATCGCTTGCGTGTTCGATTTTGCTGCTTCCTGCCAGAAAAATGTCCAGGTCGTCGATTTGGTTGTTAATTCTGGCCCCTTGGCCGATTGTACTCTTTTGGTTGCAGCTGCTGTTGGTCAGTTGAATCATTTTATCTTTCGACAATAGGTCGTTTTGAATCAAGGACAAATCACATTCATTTGAGATCAATGGAGATGAGTTTGAAGGAAGATTGCTACTGTTGTTGTTGTTGGCTGAAGTAATTGTTGAAATGTTCAAATTTACGTTGTTACAAATGTTTCTGTTTCGATTCGAAAACTCAAAACCGTTGGTTTGTGAGTCTTTCGCGTAGAGCAAGGTGCCAATTCGGGCTGCATCAATGTCAAGGTTATCGTTGCAGTTTTCCTTCCATTCCTCCAACAGAGGGTTAATGTTCCGCTTTGCGGTCAATAGCTTATCCGTTTTATCGCGGCTTGATTTGCCTAAATAGGCAATGTTCAGCTTTTGTTTGATGTACTCAAACAAACTAATTTTGGATGAGAGTTCACCGGGATCGTGTCGATTTTTGAACTTGTTTGTGTCTTTTGCCTTGATTGGCTGATTGCTGCTTGTTTCGTTTGTAACAGGTCCGACTGGATTTTGTACATAAGAAATAGGCTGAGGCAACGTTGGGCGAACAAGAGTTCTATTCTCGGGGTAATTTAAATCACTGTTGCGAGTCTCACTTGGTAAGTTATCACTGCCGGTTGTGTTACTCTTTAGGTAAGACTTGGTTTGGAATTTGAGGCCTTGCTCAAGTAATCCATCGTGCTCATCTGACGTGTCCAACATAAGATTGCGTTCAATGCACAGGTTTCGTGCTTGATGGGGCTGTAGAGGCAAGGTCAATTTGGGCTGATTCATTTTAGCAGAAAGGCTGGCATTCATATTCTTTTCCAGAGTAGAGTTCACATCTTGTTTCTTGGCATTGTTTAAATTGTGTTGATAAAAGAGATGATTATGATAAGGATGGTGCAGAAGGTGGTGGTGACTGCTGTATTTGTAATGAAGTGAATTCTCAAATTTGTTTATGTAACAATTGCTCTGGGAATACTTCGATTCGAGCGAATCGTTCATCACAGATGCTTTGTGGTTACACACATCTTGCTTGCAAATGTTATTGTTCACAGTGGTGCTGATGTTGCTGTTCAGATTGTTCTGTATATTCTTGAGTTGCTGCTGCAAAGAAGTAACCACGCAACATTTTGATAGAGTTTCCATCTTATAGCGCTTCCATAAAAGAGGCAACTCACAAACTCTTTCCTCTATGCAAAGAGCAGTCAATCGGGCTTCAGGTTCTTGATCCCAGCATTCGACAATGGTTTCTTTAAGTAGACGTATAGCTGGATTCGAGTCTTTCCATATGTCCGGAAAAAGTGGTCTTGCCTTGTGACGACTGACCAAAACCTTTAGCTGATCAAAGGATGGTTTTTGGCCCACTTCTTGTTCAAAAGGCATTTTATATCCTGGGACATCAATTCCTTGATAGAGATCAGAGCACCGACTTGCCATTTCCCAGAGAATAAGTCCAAGAGAATAAATGTCTGCTTGTTTGAGTGACGATTCACTTTGGCAAAGATTGATTGCACATTCCAATATTTCCGGAGCAAGATATCGAAGAGTGCCTACAAGTGATGCACCACGTTCCTCAAAATAAGGTGCTTTGTTGTTGATAAAGTAGATAGCAAATTGATAATCACAGATCATACATGTTCCATCTGCTTTGACAATAATGTTTCGAGAACAAAGATCGCGATGAGCAATACTAGGCTTCAGTTTGTTATCTTTGAATATTTCAGTGTGCAAATATGCTAATCCCTGGACCAGAGTTTTCACCAGTTTGCACAACCTTGGCCAATCTAAAGTATGTTCTTGCAGGTATTTGTACAATGAGCCCATGTGGCCATACTCAATAGCAATGCAACACTCGACGTAGTTGCTTTGGGTGAGAATTTCTTTGTATCCATAAAAACGAGGCAAACATGAATGTGTCATAAATGGAAGTGAGTAAATTCGGCATTCGTTCAACAAAAAACATTTATTTTCTTCAGAAACTATTTTGATGGCCACAGTCAAATTGCTGAGCTTTCCTTTCCAAACTGTGCCGTATTTGCCTTTTCCGATGATTTCAATAAATGACAAATCTTCTAAACTATTTGAACAAATCGATGAATACAGTGGAGCCGATGGAAGAGAAAGCGATTGAGATTCTAATAAATGAAGCGAATCCATCGATTTTTCGTTATTTAAAATTTTGCTATTTGAATAAATAGACTTATAACATATTGTAAAAACTATGATCACAGTAACGACGAATAAAACGAAGACAAAAACAAATATTAAAAAACTTGAATTTCTCGTGATTTCTGCAAAGATATTCACTATAAATAAAAATTAAATATGATTAAAAAAATTAAACAACATTAAATAACTCTTACCAGACTCAAGGTTCAAATCAAGGTTGAATTCTTCTTCACTGTACGAGTCTATTGCGTCAATAGAAAAATTGGAATTGCACAAATTACCATTACAACAACAAAATTTGGTGTTATTTAGAGCCCGAAAAGGCTTAGGGTGAGAAATGCATTGAATGACATTACAAAATGAATCTTGAGTGTGATTCCAACAACCTAGACCCGAGTAAACAAGTTAAAAAATTATTAGACCAACAGAAATAATACCTTTTCCTATTGCATTGAATCTAGAAGTGAGGGGTTCATAAGGGTCATATTGCCATAAAGTATAACAAAAGCTATGTTCATGAGTACAATGTTCAACTGACTCTGTACTTTTGTTTTCAGTATTGACAACACTCAGACTAGTCAATTCTTCAGTGGATGAACTTTCCAATTTCAAATAGGCACATTGCAGCGCATTTGTTCCTATTGGATATGCAGAATAAATGAATAAACTCGACAAAATTAAAATAAGAACATACCAGTAAAGTAGACAACTATGTTCAGCAATTGAAGAGACGATAAAATAACAAACATTATAGTTCTAATGGAAATCTGTTTTTGAAGCAAGGCAACATTTATTATTTTTATTTTGTTTGGCAATCACATTTGATAGTTTCTCAGATCAAACGCATCACTTAAATATCTTCGTTGATCACTTTAATAGTTCAATGGAGAAATCTTGATTAAAATGGCTTCATTATAGAGTGTAAAATCAGTCTGTGGATATAAAGCAAAATTGTAATTAGCATAATCTCAGATTAGTGGAGTGTCACTATAGAAGCAAAACTACAATGCTCAATCATTGACCCTTATCAATCGATATCCTTAAATAATCAGTGCCTAAATTGATCCAGAGTAAATGGAAGGAAGCAATCGAAGTCAATCAAATAAAGGATATTTTACCAGTACCGTTTACAGACTTAACAAAACTACTCTATTAGCATAGTGAGTAATATCAGTAGCATCTATGCATTCTTAAAAAAACTCAGTTTTCTCCTTGCTCTGGGTGCACTTAGTCGAAATATAAACAGAGGCATACAGACATGCAGAAGGTATTTTCATTCATATATGCTTGACATATTTTTAGAGCGACTGTTACGTGCAGAGTACCAAACTGTTCAGACAGAACAATAAAGCATCCAATCAAGAATTGTAGGGATTGCATAGCAGCAAATAATAAAAAATCGCTTCGTAGCTAACTTTGAGCGGAACAACAACAAAACATGCTTTATATATTTACCATGGTAAATTCAATATTGGAGTTGTATTGAGCATTATAGTTCTGTAATAGATTTCTCTACAAAAATTTAGTTTGATATATTTATTCATTGTAATGTGAACATGACTATAGCATTATTAGTAATATAATATACAAATGTTTTTCGTTTTCAATAACTTCACAATGATACTTACCATTTAGGTAAATGAGTCGAGACTTGAAACTACTTTTTGTGCGGACTTGTATTTCATAAAGTTGGTCACAGAAAAGTTAATTTCAGTGCAAATAAGGAAATAGTAAAATATATGATGAATATGAAATGTCTCATTGTGGGGCTGAGATATGCCGTTGAATTCTAAATGGAATTGATGTGTTTTTGAAACACAAATCGAAGAGATCACCTCAAAGATAAAGAAGCTACATTGATGGAGATGATCACAGATGATAAATTGAGTAATGGAAGATTAAGATCTTAGCAAACACAAGGATAGGCTGCTACTCAGATTGGTCCTCATCGGAAAATAGTCCAATGGGATCCAGTCCAACAAAAGTCGGAGTGAGGTCTAGACCCCAAGTTCACCCCTTGAGTTGACTTCAATCCAAAAAAGTTGAGTAAAAAATCCGTCATGGGAAGGAAAGAAGCCGATTGAAGTCCTTTGTGGTGGGAGCAAACACTTTTGCTTTTCGGTGGCGAATGCTGCAGAAGTCTACTAGAGACTCGGCAAACCGTCGGCATCGAAGCACAAACACGATACGAGGCAGAAGAAATGGAAATGAGCTCCAAGACTTCTCGCGATGGTCGGATACTGCCAGACAGACAAGCCGCCGCCGACAACCACCACGACGACGCGTGGTTGTGGTGGCAAACTAGTAGCACCAGTGAGAGCGCACAGAGCCGAGCTGACGACGCGATCAGACAGGGTCAGCTGTGGCGGGCTCTCTGATCCAGCCAGACGCTTTTCCAGACAGGGCTGGCCATAGGGATGGCACCTCGATGGCACCGTGCTCGCCCGACATTTGCCCACTGCCGGACTCACGAATCAGTCACAGGCTGGACCGATTCCATCGTCGGCACACACTAGACTCCGGTGAACATCCGTTTCCGTTCCCTGTGCCAGTTTACTTTGGTAGATGGGTACCTTCCTCAAAGACTTTGAATCAAAGCAATTGTCCAAATGGGCAGTAAATGCTCTTTTGTGTTTTGATTTGTCCATTTATTATTGATCAATCGATAGTGGCTCTAGTGAAGAAACAGGGTCTAGTGTGAAGAGTGTTGTTTGCATTGACACTGCGGCGAGTGGAGTGCTGTGGAATGGAGTGCCGCATCGATGTTCGACTGTGGTCTTGTTGCTGGCTAGCTCGGTGCTGAAAGCCATCCCGAAGCGATCCTCAAGCCAGACAGTCTGACATTGGCGCAGCGTGAGTGCACTGATGGCAACAGCGACAAAGACACAAACACACGCACAAACGAGACAGCCGGCGGGGCAGTGGTGGCGGGCGGAGAGTCCGGTCGCGCCAGACTGTCTGTCTGCGTCTGGCTGACCGAGTGTTGCAGTAAGGAGCACATCGGGCGTCTGGTCGCGCCCTTCTTTCTTCCTGCCGTCGCTCCCAGTCGGTCTGTTCGCCTCAAGTAGAGCAAATATGCATGGCCGTGTCCGACCAAGCGTCTCTAGTCTCACTCAGTCTAGCCATATCTCCCTTTGCTCTCACCTCTTTAGGCTCGCCAGCATCACCATCAGACTGGCTCCTCGTCCGAATGTTCGTTTCCTTTTCGCGCAGGCAGACAGTGAGACAACCAGACAGCAAATTTGGCCAAGTGCTGTCGAACCACTCGCTTTCCAGACGACATCTTGCCCTGCCTGCCTCTAATTTCGTTACGACAAATGCCTCAGCGTCCTGTCTGGACGCTTTTATTGGCTCGTTAGGGTCGGTCAAGGTTGGTCTTTTGCGTCTTTGCAGTGGCAGGCAAACTTGTCCGACAGGAATCGCCGAAGAGCTGTGTTTTAGGCCTAGTCATTTGGCGATACCTATCCAAACACTGGGCACTGACTGCATCATTCTTCAATTTAATTGGCTTCTCTGTCAGTAGATAACCCAGCAGACTAAACAGACGACAACAAATCAAAGTGCAATCGAAAGTGCAACAAAAACAAGTGAACTGTCTCGGTCTGAGCTCTATCTACACTTATCTGTGCTGAGTTGACTTTCCAGTGGCCTAACAGAGCCTGTTCCGAACAAGTGAAATGATAGAATGTAGCCAATTATTTCGTAATCTCGAAGCGACAGACACGACCACTGCATTGGAAGAGACAGCCAGACGGACAGACTGTTAGACTGTAGCAAGTGGAAAAATAAAAACATTGTTACAAGGAAAGGGAACGCGCACTGAATGGCAATGCTAAAGGCAATGCAATGTACTGGGCTCAATTAGGCACGATTATGTAGGTGAACGCGTGCGTGCACACCACAAAGGATCACTGAGCTCTGGCTGACGACATCAAAGTGCCATCTGACTGGAACCGAGACAACGAACGAAAGTGAAATGCGCCAATCGATTGGTGCGGCACAGTCGGAGGGCATGTTTTTATTATTTATTGAATCATTGGTCACTTCAACTGAGCGATCAAGCCGCGTAGTTTATCGCTCAATATTCGATTAGTGGGTCCACATTTCGACAAAATGTACTCCAGCGCTTCGGTGTCTTTCTTTTCAATGGCTAATTTGGCTGCTTCCTCTAGATTGCTAATAAGGAAAGTGTCCCATTAGTGGCTGTACAGTGTACATCGAATTAGCAATAACCTACCCTGCCTTGACGTAATACTTGATTTTGTTTTCATCGCGAACTTTAGACAAATATTTCTGTGCTTCATACAGTTTGTGATGTTGAATGCACACGTCGACGAAAGGCTATTTATGTATAAGATGCGAGTTGGTTAAAATGCAAAAATAGAAAAATGCATATGTAAGAGTTATCTCTCAATCGAACTCGCTATATCGATCCATACCTCATAACCAATGGGCGACTTCTTTGCTTTAGATAACTTCTCGATTTCGAGCCATTCGTTAATTTCTGCCAAAGTCATCAATTTAAGATGGTAGTAACGTTTATCTGGCACTTTAAATTCCTTTCTCATTTCCTCACTAAGTTTATATTCTTTATTCTGTAGCAATAATTTTAATGTATTCTGAACCGAAAGGTTGAAAAACTTCTTCGATGGAAACTTGTCTTCCAATTTCTGTTGATATTTCAATAATCTTAAATATTCTTCGGAATGTAGAGTTAGAAACTCGTTCTTTGACTTTTTAAAAGCATCTACTGCGGTAGAAACCAAACTGATTTTGTTTTTCTTGGAGTCATTTGAATTAGTATCAAGACTTTGCTCAAGACAGCAAAGTCCTTCTGAGATGAAATCGTCTTCTTGGAAAAGAATATTTCTAAGTTTCTCTTTGTCATCCGCTTTGCAAAACTAAAAAAAGAATGTCTTTAGTAAACATTTAACATGTAACATTAGGAAAGATTACTTTTTGATACAAAGCATATGCAATGGGATAATCACGAATGGCCATCAAAAATTCCATTGATGGTTGAATCTCTTTGAGTTTTA
Organism: Rhizoglyphus robini; assembly: GCA_023373905.1. Classification (NCBI taxonomy): domain Eukaryota; kingdom Metazoa; phylum Arthropoda; class Arachnida; order Sarcoptiformes; family Acaridae; genus Rhizoglyphus; species Rhizoglyphus robini. The sequence continues at coordinate 2,626,985 of JAKIJQ010000002.1, forward strand.
GAATGACCACATAGATCAAGTTAGTGTCTCCGCTCTCAATGGCACGTTGTAGAGCTATTCGATACTGTTTCAATTTGAGCAACAAAGGCACTTGGTCGGTGGGCTTCAGTTCATAGTCAAGCAGTTTGATGGCCAAATTCTTGCGACCATTTTCGATTGCTTGGTTTGCAATTTCCGCGTACGATACACCCGAGTAATGTTGCAATTTATTGGCAATGTCATTAGCGATCTGTTCTTCGCCAATGTCCTGTTGTCGAACTTTGAAGAATGCCCATCTTGTCAAAATTTTTATGTCGCCTTGTTCTGGTGCTATTTTTAGATATGATGCTATTCGCAATGCAAGAAGGAAGTGTCTTCGCTCGATTAGTCGATCAATCAATTCATGAATCGTTAACACTTCTAACTGATATAAGGTTAATGGAATGCCAACGTTAGGCTTTCGGATGGCATTCAGAATTTTCAACTTTTGACAAATATCAACAAAATATTTAGGATCCATTTTGTTAGTGAAACTTTTGCCGAACAATGCAGCTCGAAGCAGCATTTTTTGTGTGGCGATGTTAAACTCATGACTAGCTGCTTCCAGACACATGTTCACAGCCAGTTGCATTTCGTTTTTCTCCTGAATCAATCGAATGTAATCATCAGCTTTGTGATTCTGTAGCTCAAAGAGTCTATTTGCTTCAAGTAAATTAGCGCCACTAGAAAAAGAACCAATTTTGAATATCTCGATGGAAACATTTTCTACTTTTTTAATCAATTCTTGGCACTGGTTATCCACCACTCGAAGAGAGTCAATTTCCTGGATTAAATGTACAGCTGAGTATGTCGGATATTTAAGCCAGTTTCTATTTAAGTCTACAAAAAATATCAAATTGGCCCAATGGCCGGCTACTGCGTCGTTACTACACCAAGCCAATTGTTTAGGTTTTGCTTTGCTTTCTGTTTCAAATATGCTGTAGTAATATGAGATGTCATTTTCGGTTTTGGCTAACATCAATCTACCAGTTTCAGTGAAGAAACAAATATGACTGAAGTCAAATGAGACACTCATCATGGTGATTGCTTCTTGGGATTCCTCACTGAAAGGGTTGATCACTTGAAAGCTTGCATCTAAAGACTTTAGAATGACTAACTCTTTATTTTCCTTCGAAACAATCAGTTTGGTGTCTTTTCCACAAGCAATCACACCCCAACATAAAGGTGGAGAGTTAAAGATAGGTAATTCTGCAAGTCTTCTAATTTTCAATTCATAAATATTGTTGTACAAGTAGAATGTAAATGAACTTGTGAGAATTGCAATACCAGTTCCATAGGAAGTTCCAGTAAAAATTCTGCTATCAATGACCTTTGCATCCCGAATCTCTTGGTCCAAAGTAATCGTGTTTAAATGTTGGCCAAATAAATCATAAAGACTGACAAAACCATTTGCCTGTACACAAACGAGATCTTTATTTGACCAACCAATTTGGATTATGTCTTCTTGTACTGTGAAAGCGGAAAGAATATCACCCATTGCAGAATAAATCGATATTGTAGTTTTGAGCACTTTCTTTGTAACATTGTCAGTAGTCATCAAGGCTAAACATAAAATAACCAATAAATAACCTAAAAGTTATTATTAAAAACAAACTTACCAATAGGACCACCAAATGGGGCAGCAGCAATTATGTAGTCCTCCAAGTTGACAATGCCATTCCATAGCATTTGACATATTTCAAATTTTTTGTAAAACTGATTTCCTAAGTAGTTCCAGTTGGCAGTTTGTAAAGACATGATTAAATTTGAATTGAGCACAATCACCAAACATCGAATAGCATGAAATACGGTTTCTACGTTTACTTGCAGAAAGTAGGCGTCTTCAAACGAGTAACTTCCCATAAATTGTAAACAATGCTTTTATAATTTTTCCGTAAATTTGTTTTTATCAACAAAACATTGCTGCCCGCGTGTTTGTGTCACTCAGTGACAGTCACTGGTGTTTGGAATTTGAGTTACATTCAATGTAAAACATTGCTGGGCCTGTGTAGATTTAATTTCTAAAATTGTGAAATATTGTCCAATGAATAATGAATAATGGTAATTGAATAAAGGCCTACATTGTCATTTTTTTTGGTTCAACAAGAAATAATTGCAACTAATAAATGCTACTAGTATGTAAGTATATAGATCAATCATTGACGTATCTGTTTTAAAATATGTAAATTTAATTTTATCTTTAAGATTAGATTAATTATGTATATTTAAAATTTCACATACAAATAAAAAATAAATAATAATAATTTAATTAGCAAAACAATTCAAATTAAAATTGAAAATTAAAAAAATCAAATACCATTGCGATAAAGGTGTCTCAAATGTGTCTCTAACAGTTAGAGTCTAACTAAATTATAAACGACAAATAGATTTTGTGTAATAAAATTTAAAAAAACGAAAGTTGGCAACAAGTTACATGAAATTGTTTGAAAAATAGGGGCAGTAGAGAAAGTGATTGAGCATTGTATTTGTTTTGTTTCAAGGAAAATTTTGATAAACTTTAAGACAAAACTTTCTGTAATTGAAAGACAATATCAAGCGTAAAATGCTTTAAATTATGTCGAGGTATTTTTCAGGAGAAAGCTAATTTTTCAAGCTTTTGAAGTATTCGTGATCCAAAGCTCTTCGTGCACTAATTCGTTTCTCTGGACTGAAAGTTAACATTTTCTATAAATAAAAAAGAATTACTATATAGTATATAAAATATAATTATTAAAAATACCTCAAATAAATCTTTTCCATCCAAACAGACATCTTTAATAATACTTTTGAGATCGCGTCTTTTGAAGTTTTGAAAGCTGCTCCAAGGAACAGAAAGATCCTTTGGCCATTCAGAAGGATGTGGAGCGCCAATTGTATCAAAGATTTTACATAGTTGATCGTTTTCAGATTGTCCTCCAAAAAGGGGTTTTCGGGTGTAAAGTTCAGCATAAATACAGCCACAACTCCAGATATCAACGGGACTGGCATAACTTGATTGAAGTAGCACTTCAGGGCTACGATACCAAAGGGTAACCACTACGGCAGTGAGTAATTGTGTCTGTTGGTATATACGTGCCAAACCAAAGTCGGCAAGTTTTATTTGGCCTCTATTTGTAATTAAAATATTAGCCGGTTTCAGGTCTCGATGAACAATCCGATTAGAATGAAGAAAGTCTACTCCAGTAAGAATTTGAAACATCAATTCCTATTAATTTTTAATTGTTAATTACTAATTAACTATTCAGTGAATTATTTTTACTAACCTTTATTTTGTCAGGTCCTAAGCCAGGCGGAGGACAATTTTGAAGAAAACTGCACAAATCTTGTTCAACATGTTCAAAAACGAGAAACAACGTAAATTGTTTTTCGTGTTCGGAATTACGACCATGACAAATATCTAAAAGTCTAATTAAAAATAAATAAATAAAATTGATTTAGCAATGTTAATGGCTGACTTCACTACGTTCGGATGGTCAAAACATTGAAGTTGCTTGAGAACAGATATTTCCCTAAGTATACTTATTGGAACCCCGGTTTCAGCTAAAGGTACACGCACTTTCTTCAAGGCAACCATTTGGCCGTCATTATTGCGATCGCGAGCTTTGAATACGGTTCCATAAGCACCTGAACCGATTAGTCCAAGTTCTTCGTACTGGTCAACTGACTAAAAAATAACCAAACAATTAATAATACTTGGGTAAAAATTGAACGTGAATTACATTGTTTTCAGAACTGGTGACATTGCTGCTGCTGACACTCTGACTACAATAGGAAGCTTGATCCTTATCAGGAGTGTTATTGTTCAATAAATCATCTTCCGAGGTAGAAGGTGAGCGAGGCATCATTGATCAAGTCTACTTTGTTCAAAACTACAGAGAAATTAATGAACATCGCCAGAGGCAATTTGCAGCTGACAAATTCAACAAGTAGCGTGCTACTAGCACCGTGCTAGCTAGCAGTCAAAGAACAAGTTGGGTTTAAATAGAATCACTTTGAAGTACGAAGCGCAATCAGCGTGTCTGTTCGACCATCCAAGTGTTCAATATTTCACTGACAATACAGAAGGCAATCGTTCCATTTGGGAATCTCTCACACTTGAGCGAATATTTCTCTTTTATATTAATGAAACGAGTGTTTGCTTTGAACTCTCCAGGGACAATTTATTTGCATAATCGATTTTATTCAACTTAATAAAAAAACTTTTGAAAATTCTGAGTTGTCATGTTGGGAAGCCATTTTGATAGCACAGTCCTTAGCACCCCATCAAATTGCAAATGGATTTGCCAAAGAATCAAAGCATCAACACAACCGACTTGGCCAAGTACTATCCAGGTGGGTACAACTACGCCAATACAAATTCCCCAAATTCAACAATATATTTGCACAATGAAATCAAATTATTAACAAAATGTTCTTGTTAGAAGAGGACTCTATCTGGATGTATGCCATGATCGCCATTGGTTGTGCCTTTATTCTATTCGTAGTAATCACAATGAGCATCATTTGGTAAGTAAAATGAATGTTAGCTCCATAGTAATGCTCTCATTTCGAACAAAGCAAGTCCACAATCAAACAGTGGAAAACTGAACAGTCCAATGAACTTCGACAAATTCAAATGCGGAACTTTGGCTCCACATCCTTTTTACAATTCGAAGAAGAAATCTCCGTCTCGCGAATCAATTATGAGTTTTAATAGAGTTAATAACTCGATAGTTTTTAGGTGACTTCAGATAGATCATTTAATCAAATCTTAAAATAGAAATAATATAATTACAAATAATTACAAATAAAATATTAAATGACATTTGATGAATATATACAATGAGGTGTGAATGAGTTGCCACCACAAGTTCTAAATATCGACAAGGTGGTCCTCGATGCATTCTTTGAAGAGATGCAACGCAGGCTTCATGCGGGTGGTGAGGTGATCATCATACAATGGAGACAACTAAATAATATCACAATAATTAAGGAGAAAGAATTGACCAAAATAATTTTACAAGGAAATTTACAGTCGTCTATGTATAGGCTGTCTCAGATGAACTCGCGCCGGTAAGCTACCGTTCACAAACAGCAGAGAACGTCAAGGTCTATTTGTAACATGTCGAAGCTGTGTACAAACTCAACTCTCTCAGTAAAAGTCAAAGTACAACTTGACAGTTTGAAAACCATGTACAAATATGAGTGGAATCACCCAGCAAATAATTAGTTCCAACCAGTGGATCAAATAAAAAAATTCATTCAAAACAAACCATACCAATCTATCAGAATGCTCAGAAAAAAACTTTCTATTTGAGTAAGCGAATAATTTGGCAATTTTTGTGTATTTCAATTGAAGCTGAACAAGCATGTGGCCGGGAATGTGACTCTATAGAATGTGTTCAAATGAACACACAACGTCAAGTCCAAATTTGATTTGGATTTAAGCTCACTAATACTAATAGGCAAATATCAATTTTGACAAAAAAACTAATAATTTTGAAAGCACTAAAGCTTAAATTGATTTTAGACCAGGTGTAAAAGCATTAATATAAATTTATCTAAATACTATTAGTTCGATCTGATAGCTAGTATAAATATAAAATATTGTCTTTACATACTAAAATCGGTTCGGTTTGTTGAGATTAGTTTACATAAGAATAGTTTCCCATTCTCTCAAGTTACATCGGTTGGATGTAGATTACGATTGTTAGGAAGTTTCATTTTGCATAGATTTGTAAAATTGGATGCATTTGAAGATATAACTGAATTTTGACTTGAGACAATGTTCGTTTTTGCGTCAATCGTGGTGGAGTTAGGTGTTGAAGATGGTTGGATTTCATTAGCGACTGATGGTTCGCGAGAGAAAGTATCAATATCACTTGAATGTAGATAATCTGAACCATTGTTGATCATGTTGTTTGTAAGAGAATCATTTGAAGATCGAGTAAGATTATCTAATTTAGAGGGTTGCACTCTGTCACAATTATTGGAATTTAAAAAGCTGATAGGATCTAGTGGGTCAACAATGTCATCGATAGTGCTGTCTTCTGAAATTAAAATATCAGGAAAAGAAACGTTGTTCATATCAAAATCAGATACATTTCTATTTTCATTCGATTTTAAGTTTTCAGCAATGTCAGCATTGATTGAGTCGAGAAAAGATCGAGAAGCATTCATTTCTAATAAATTGCTGTTAACATCTCTCGATTTTAAACTTTGTTTAGATGTTGAAGAAGGCTTTGATGATTGTGATGGAGATGAAACCAAATTTTCACTTAAGGAATGTGGAGCATTGCACACAACATCATTAGTTCGGTTAGATAAATTATTTTCATTATATTTATATAGATGATCTTCAAGCAGGTCTTCATTTTTTAGCCTAACAAAAGTGCTGTTTGTTGATTCATCATCAGAAAAGTTTTGAGAATTATAACAAAGTATTCTATCCACTTGATCTTCTCCATACAAAGGTGATACTGGTTTAAAGTGAGCACTAAAAAAAGATAATTTGAATATAATTTTAAAAAAACGAAATTCTTCTTACCAGTCATTTATGTCATCAGTAATATTTCCAAAATGTGATTTATAGTTATTTGGAAAATCATTAAATGGAGAGCCGGTTCGATCAAAAATTAATCTAAACAAATAGAATTGAATTCAATGCGCAAAATAGAAAAATGAATAACATACCTCCCTCCACGACCTATCCTTCTTCTAGATAAACCAATATAAATTGGAGGTCGAGATAAAGATGTCAAACTATATCGATATCGCCTATTTCCTAATCCACCTTCATGAGGAGAGTCCCATTCCCAGCCAGATATTTTCTCAAGAGGGGCATGATAATTGCATCCTTTCTTTCTTTTGAAAGCAAATTGACCATCGGGATTGTCATCAATTTCTTCTTGTTGATTAATTTGACTACCTTGATATAAAATATCATTTGCATTTTCATCTTCAGAACTATATTCTCCAGATTCATGAAAAGATTTTTGAGGTAACGTAATTTCATGTTTTGGTCGCTTTTTATAATCTCTCTTTCTTCTCGAGTGAGCATTTTCATCGTTCTATATTAAAAGCAAAAATAAATAATACTCGTAAATAAAAATATCAACCTTTGAAATTCTTGGCAATTTTTCACGTGCTTGATTAGACGCGACCAAAGCTTGTTCTTCTTGTTGTTTTTTATATCTAGATGCCATTATTTCATTAAAAATGTTGCCGTTAAAATCACCAAGCAAATATCTAAAATTCAAAATAATGTAAGAACGATTAACAATTAAATAATCCATTAATTAAACTATTATTTACCTTTTTTTATAAATATCAAAAGCCGTTTCCAATTCTTGCTTTTTGGTCACTTCCCTTTTTTTAACTAATCCGAGCAAATCCCTTTAAATATATGTTTAAATATTGTGCAATCTAGAATCAATGAAATTCAAACATACCGAACTTTTGAAAAGTCTCTTTTTAATTTCAACATTTTCTCATAAGATGTTTCGTCGTTTTTCCTATTCTTTCGTGTTTGCATTTTTTCTGTTCGTCGTCTAAAAGCTATGTATGGGTTGTTACCAGATGAACCATCTCGCTTTTCAGTTTTGATAGTTGGCAAAAGAGATTTTCCAGTTTGTAACTTTTTATTTAACCAATAATCATAAACAGAAATCACAAGACTATCATCTTCCTTTGTTTTGACAAGCAAAGCTTTTGCTTCAGATAAATCAATGACTTTTTGAATCCCAGAATTCTTTTCTAAGCACTCAAATATATTTTCAAATTTTTTCTCGTCTAAATAAGGAATCTTGTCTGACTGCTGCGGTATCAGTCTCATAAGTTCTAACTCATGTTTCCTTTTTGTCACCCATTCTTCGTCCTCAGAGTCCATATTATATTCCGGATGATCTTGTTCAAACGATTGTAGTTGTAAGTGAATATATGTACGAGGAACTTTAAAATTTGGTGGATATAACTCGTCATATTCTTTATCATTAACTGGAAACACTTCAGGGGTTGGAATAACATGATCAACAGCTCTACCAAACGCTTGTTGAGCAGATATAGCACGTTGTAAGTGATGTTCCTTAAAAATTTAAAAATGCCAATTAGCTAACTTTACACAGTATTTGTGAAATAATAAATTTCTTACACATTCTTCCTCTTTTTCCATTCCAGTTGGCATTTGAGGAACTGCTCGATTGATTGCAGCAAAATCTGGTAGATCTGGTACATCTTCGGCCCGTAGAACAGGCATGGGCTTGGTGGTATCCAAGGCCCTTGCTCGAAACGATAACTTAGACATTTTGGCTTTCGTTATCTCGAGAACCAGCAAATGTACAGTCAATCAGATTAAGTGAGAGATAAGAATACGCGCCCGCACACCAGCAACCGCCACACCAATGTGGGCGAGTCCGTGTGCGGACTCGAAGTATATGGGTCGTGGACACGGAGGCTCCTTAGAATCGATTCATCACTGGTGTGTGACACGAACTAGGCAGATAAGAATGATCGCCGAACAGCGTGAAGATAAGGTCCATTCGAGTGCACGAATCGATTGAGAGAAACAGCACTGGGAGCAGACTCACTCAATTCTCGCAATATGGCGTCTCTACACTGTGAGTGCGTGTGTTTGTGTGCTCGCTCTAGGTGACGACATCTACGGTGGGGCAAGCTAAGGCTTGCTTTGTTTTGTTGTCACTCGCAGTACCTCATCTATGCACGGTTGCACATGTGCTTGCAAAGACGCGCGGCGCGAGACACAAATTTGTCTGCTTCTTACAGCAGCTCCACAGAAGACGTACCACAATCAATGATATTTGAAACAAAAAACAAATCCCACCTGAATTCCAAAATTTCCAGATTGTTATTAACCAAGTAATGCAATGAAATTAAATAAATAATGTAATCCAGTCAGGGCTGCTCGAGCATGTGAAAGTCCCGTCATCACTTAGAGCCATTAGTGGTCTTTTCGGTTTGGGACTTTTTCAGTGCTAAAAGAACCTTCACTTCTTGATCGATTAATTTCTTATCCACTTTTGCGGCTTTCAACTGTCGCACTTTGTCACCCTGTTCTGTTACCAATTGTGCAATTTCAGATTCACTTTTAAGTTTTAAACCTTCCACAAGTTCGATTAATTTTGCATTGTCGGCATTAGCTTTTTCTATATCACTTGTACTATTGCCACTAAATTTTTTACGGAAACTTTCAATATCTTTCGGATCAAGTTTCTTAAAAAGTGGCTGAGGCTATATAAATAAATATTTAGACGAATAGAACATCTTAGACTTTGAAAATTATAAATACTAACCTTTCCAATTTGGTGACCAGCCTTTAAAATGCAAGTAAACTTTCCATTTTTAGGAATTTGATTACACTTAATGTTCATTTGTGACTGCAATTGATCACAAGTTTCGGGCATAAAGGGTTGAAGAAGAATTGACAACATAGCCGATATGTTAGCTGCTAAGCCAATCACAGTGGCAGCACGCGCTCTGTAAAATATAAAATACGATAAATGTTTGTTATAAATGTATCAAAAAATCATACTTGGTCTCTTCGTTTTTCACCAAAACCCATGGTTTCTCGTTTTGCATGTACTGATTTCCATGTCTGCTTATATTCAGTATAGGCTTGAGACCGTCTTTCAGCTTAACTTTTTCCATGCAATCCATATATGATTCCAATTCTCTATTCAGCTGTACCAACAGGCTTTTGTCAGTATCGTTTAAGACTAATTCAGATAAAGTGCCTGCAAAATTACTTGACAAAAAAGCAAGGGATCGGTTGACAAAATTTCCCAAGTTATTCAACAATTCAGAGTTATTCTTGTTCATGAGATCACTCCAACTAAAAGTGGTATCTTGATTTTCTGGTCTCATGTACAGCAAATAAAAACGCCAGATGTCCGAGGGAATTCCAGTTTCTTTTGCTTGATCACCAAAAACTCCAACACCTCTGCTTTTAGAGAACTTGGTGTCTTCGTAATTTAAATATTCGACAGCAGGCATGTGAGCAACCATTGTCCAATTTTCACCAGTGCTTAATTCAGTGCTGGGAAAGATTACAGCATGAAAAGCCACATTGTCTTTTCCAAGAAAGTTATACAGTTCAACGTTTTCGGGATTCTTCCACCATTTTTCCCAGTGCTCAGTAAAACTTGCAGTAATAGAAATATATCCAATAGGGGCGTCAAACCAAACGTAGAAAACTTTATCTTCGAAACCAGGCAGAGGAACTGGAGTACCCCATTTCAAGTCACGGGTAATACATCGAGGTTTCAGTCCATCTCTAATCCATGAATTAGTAATCACTTTTGCTGTTTGAGACCAGTTATTCTCCTTTTTGAAAGTTTCCTCAACCCAATTTTTCAATTTAGGTTGAATCTTCGGCAAATCAATGAATAAATGCTTAGAGCTTTTGACGTGAGGAGTGTTGCTGCATGTTTTACAGCGGGGGCTTCTTAGCTCAACTGCATTGATCAATTTGCTACACTTATCGCACTGGTCACCACGCGCGTCCTCATAAGCACAAAAAGGGCAGACACCCTCCACAAATCTGTCAGCCAAAAACTTGTCGCAGTTCTGGCAAAACAACTGCTCGACTTCGCTCTCCGTAACATATCCGTTGTTGTATATCTTCCAAAAAATATCTTGACTAATATTTGTTTGAAAATCTGTAGTAGTTCGGCCAAACTTATCAAAAGAAATGTTAAACCACGTGTAAATATCCGAATGAATCTGATGATATTTGTCGCAAATTTGCCGAGGGGTCAACTTCTCCTCTAAAGCTTTGTTCTCAGTTGCAGTGCCATACTCGTCGGTTCCGCAAACATAGAGCACATTATATCCTCTGATTCGACAATAACGAGCAAAAACATCTGCACTCAAGACAGAACCAACAATATTTCCAAGATGGGGAACGTTGTTAACATATGGAAGTGCACTGGTAATCAAGATGTTTTTCTCCCCGACAACCGGAACATTTTCAGGGTTGCACAAATTAATCTCTTTCCAAAAAGGAATATCTGCATTATTCCACTGTTGCAATGCATCTGCAATTTCCTCTTGGGAAATTTCGTTCGTTGTGGAAGAAACTGATGACTCTTCTAGTACCATTTTGAAAAATTGAGGGTGTGTTGGTCGAAAAGAATGAATTTCACTTACACAAACGAGAGTGAAAATTGGTCTGAGACTAGAGATGGAGATGCACACGCAATATTTTGAAGATTCGTAAAGCTGAGGAAACAGCGGAAATTGGAATAATACAATACTGGGTAGCTAGACGCTGAGTGATGCAACCTCAGCTCTGATTTCCTCAACAAAACACCAAAGACTACTTGGCCCTGAAGGAAAAAGAAGCTGACTGTTGAGGTAACTGAAAACGCAATGCAGGTTGTGAGCTGACCAACGTGGGTCGATTGTGGCCTAGAACGATATACTGCCAAAGCGACAAAATGCGAAATGCCACTTTTAATGTATAAATAGGCCAGACATACAGACAGACACGGTGGCAACGGGTGGAAATAGCGCCCTAACCAGTTTGTCACTAAACACTTAGCGATATTGTTAGTGCACTTCTGTCGGCTAGTTTGGGTGCTTGTTTACTCGTTCCTCAGCTGGCAATTCATACTGTAAAACGTAAAACGGTGTCTCTACTATCGACCATTGATCTAAACTCACTTCTTTATGGATAATGGCTAGTTTAGTGTTGATATAGAATGTTTCGTTGCTCATCTGAGATCTGAGTCATCTCATGTTTAGCTGCCTTATGAATGATGTTCGACATTTGTCAACACATTTACCCAACTCGAATTGAGTTTATCTCCAAATGAGATTACTACTTATCATTTGCTCGAAATAACATTCGTAGTGATTTGTTGAAGCTGAAACCGATGCCGCAACGAGTCAAGAGTTTCTTTTCAATTTGTTTAGTAGAAGCATCTGCTTAGCTTTGCTACTTCATTATGACATATCCATCCTCAAGTAGCACTCCTTTTGATCTATTCCGCGATCAGAATGATATATCAGAGACTCAGTTTTTGAAGAATTCAATTGTAAATCATACCAAGTATGGCAGTACCAACCACAATTCAGTACCACCTCAAAACGTTCGTTATATTACGCACTACGTTGACTCAAATGACACTTTACAAGGACTAGCTTTAAAGTATGGATGTAAGGTATGTTTTAATATTTATATTTATATTTGTTGACCAAACATTATTGTTTTCATTGTATTACAGATTGAAACTATAAAGAAGTTTAATAAAATTTATTCCGATGATAACAATTATCTAAGGTCACGGCTGTCACTACTAATTCCTATTGAAATAACTACAGAGAACAATTCGAATTTAGACTCAGATTTATCATCTGCTCAAACTTCGTCTTCTAGTCTTGATTCGAAAGAAATTGTACATGTATCAAATGCTATACAGACAGGCAAGATTTCTACTCATCATTCTTTGAGTTTTGATCACAATAAGTTCAAGTCTTCAAAGTCTCCCAACAAGTCAATAAGCCTTTGTGATTCTTCTCAAATGATCAGTGATAACTCTTTGGGCGAAGAAAGTGTAGCAGATTTTTTAATTCGAATCGACAGTTCAATCGCAAAAACTAAGAATCAGGTAGAGAAAATGTCTCAGAAAATAGACAAAAACCTAATTGAACAAGAACTTATCAAATCTAAAAGATTTAACACACCAAAACTAACGACATCTGAAAGAAACGTTTTATCTGCTTCATCTTCATCTAGATCGCTATTCCCATTCGATAGTGATGGCAATTTACCCAGGGTTTCAATGAGCAATAATCGGAAAAAGGTTAAATCATCATTGAAACGTTTTGAAAAATCTCACGAAGAAATATTTGAATTGTGATTTATTTTCGGCAACTTAAGTGACAAATTGCAATCACTTTATACAAAACTGTACAATATGTTAATATTTTTGTAAAACTTATAGGCTCTATCAAAGAAATTTAATTTGCTTTTATAATTGTGATCGTTTTTCTTGAAAAGTAATAAATAAAACTAATATTAAAAAATCAGTAAAATAAATAAGTAAATAAAAAATTGAGGTAAAATGACTTAGGTTGACAATGCTGATTATATCACATTAATATTAATCTTATTAAGACTTAAATGACTTTTGTGATAGAGGAGTCAATCTTTAACTCTATTTCATTGAAAGATTTGAGTATTTGAGTTAAAAAGGTAAAAAGCATTCCATCGCGCACAAAGGATTCGTTATCGTAATGCAACTGACTTATTTGTGGACGACATATGAGCTTTAAAAAATTTGGTGATAATTTGTGGTCCCTGTAAATAAAGAAATGATAGGATATTTTAAGTACATTATTTTTTATGCTTTTAAATTACCTTAAAGAAATAAGAACGAACAACTGAAATTTCATTTCCTTTCCGTAATTTGAGGCTTTGTCAGTGATTTGGTCAATTAAAGCTATAAAATCTTTCGTACTCAAACGTTCCGATGCAGACATACTTGATGGTAAAACATGTTTAAGCTCACACTGTACTCGAAGAATATAGTCCCAAATAAATGTTTGCTTCCGAAATGAACGACGATTTTTAAATCCATAATAAAATATCTGACTGACAATCCATAAAAATTTTTTCTCTCCAAAAAACAAACTGATCATATTGCGACAGTTGGAAGCTGCCTTATTTTTACTAACTTTGCCCAATGTTGATGAGTTTGATAGTTTGCTAAAAGAGAGCTAATATAAAAATATAAATATTAAAAATTAATTATTATTATTAATTTTCAATGCAAAACATACTGTTTTAGAGGAAACTTGAGATTCGGTGGTGATTTGACCAGATTTTGTTTTCTCACTAAAATAAAATTTCATAATTTGATTGGTGCTTTCGCCCAGCATTGACTGCAAATCGTCAATTGAGTATTTTTCTTCTTTTGAAGATGCCATTTCCATGCCTCTAGTCCAATTGCGTCCAATGGAAGATGAACGCAAATGACTCGACCTTTTCAAATGATCGTTAATAGAACCAGTAATGATATGCCCAATCAACAATCGCTCTACTGAACCGTCGTCGATGTTTTTTCCTAACCATTTATGACAGTCAAACCTAAAAACAAAAAAAAGTAATTTAATTTATTAATTTATTAAACACTCACTTGTAAAGACAATTTGTAACATTATTCCTTATGAAGCATTGTTCAACGTAAACTTTACTATTTGGGTTTACTATCAAAGATAACGAGTATATGATTCCAAAATTTTTGTGCTAAAAGAAGAAAGAAAGTAGACAATTTTATAGAACCATTTGACAACAAACCTTGAATGTTAACTGATTTTGTTCAACATAAATACTTTCGCATGTATTTCCATAAAATCCAGTAATCGAAATCCACCCCGAAAAGGAAGAAGTTGCACAAATTAATAAAGTGTAAGCTAAATTTTAATCAGAATTCAATTAAATTTCTTCTAATAAATCAAATAAAATATACGTAAGCTGCTGGTTGTAAAGGTATTGGTGAAACAAGAGAGGTCTACTGCATTCAAAGTCAACAAGTGAGTCAAAAACTGTTCACGTTCTTCTTCGCATCTTAGAAAAGCATATCTCTTGTAAAGTGATCTATTCAAGTAAATAAATACACATAAATTATTTTGATATTTTTATAGTACATAACAATTTCCAAGTAGTTAAAGAACTTACTGTAATAACTCTTGGTTGTAAAGAAGTGTGCGCAAATGCTTGCTTAGGAGTTTTCGTTCTAATGACAAACGAATAAAAGCTCGACTTTTACCAACATCGGTTTTTATATCAGTCATATCACATATAGATCTAATAATAAAAAATGGGATATTATTCAAAATATTATTAACAAAATAATGATTCAAACTTACTTAAAATCATAAACAAGATTCGATGGAATGGCTTTTGTTAAAGCAGTATTCTTTTCGGAAAGAATTCCATTTTGTTCCAAGGATAATTGAGATAAAGCTAAGCACAAATTTAAAAGTAAAATAATTAAATAATTAATCAAACAAAAGTAAATTGGTTACAATCAATCCTCTTCTTTAACGAGGTCCATGTAGCGTTCGAGCCCGATTGTGCTTCAGTGTCTATTGGTGTAGAATACTTTCGATTAGAATGAGATTTTTCTTCTTTTTCTTGTTGAAAATCATGACAAGCTGTCAGGTGTGACCACAAAGGACACTTGCTTGATTCCCATTGAGAGTTGGGATCATAGTCATCGGATCGAGCATGTGACCAAATTCTCTCAACCAGATCACAGAGTGCTGCAATCAGAGTATTCTCTTCATAGTTAGAAGCAGACGGACTAGATGTGCTACTTCCTAAATCATCAGTCCCCATTTTAGACAACAATATTCGTTTTGTTCTGACCTAAACAAATTAAACCACAAACAAAATATATCAAGTAACTCGAATAAAATTTGGTTACCTTGACTTCTTTCAAAAGTGACTCTACAACTTTCCAGTTGGTTTGGGCAGTGAGGGCAGTGGAAACCATTTTGGCTGGTGATGAAGGGATCGATTTTATTTGACTTTTTACAGACAAATTAGCTTGAATTCGCTTTTTAGAAGGCGACATGGTCATCGTCAATAAGTTGGAATTAGGTAAATCTTCTAATTCTGTTAAATTTATATTCTGAGCTGTGTTAATTCTAGCTTCAATCATTTTATCTGAATAAATTGTAAAATCTATTTCTTCATAATCATCTTCTATGTATAGCGATTCTGTCATGTCAGTAAAGAAATTTTTCTGTTTCTTATTAATCGTTTTACCGGCCTCGTCGATGAAAGATGCAAACATTTGAGTTTCCACAAAGTGTTGCAAAAAAGATCGCATTACTAAAGGCTGGTCAGATAAATAAGCGACGGAGTCAAATCTTATTTGTTCCTAAGATCAAATAGAATCAATTAGCGAATACTATTACTTAGATAAACGACACAAAATACCTTCTTTTCGGAAACATATGCAATAAAATGTTGGTATTTGTTGAGTATATGCTTTTTAAGTTTCTTGAAAAACAAAATCCGTATTTGTTGATTCAATTTAGCTTCATCTAAGTAAGTGAAATGTTCAGAGATGACATTGTACTTATGAGCTAATTCAGAAACTCGTTTAAGAGCTTCACTTTTTTGAAAGCTCGAGCAAAGTCTCGGATCAGAATTGAGAATTTCTTGCAATTCGGACCGAAGTTCTTCAATAAATGGAGGAATATACAAAGTAGATGGGTCCATGTTAAGCTCGACTTTTCTATTATCACAGTCAACAAAACAAGAAATTTTACTAGACTTAATATAATTTCGAATGCGAGAATTAATTCCCATTATAAACGGAGTTGGAGCGTCCAAATAATGTAATCCCAATTTGCTTGGCAAAATAGGAACATAAACGTGCTGCCATTTGAAAGGATTCAATAGAGCAATCACACACTCGGAGATCAACATTAGATTATAATAAGAATTGCTAACAATCAATATTTGAACTTCATTCAGGGCACAAGTGTAAATCAAAAGTAGATTATCAACACTCAAAATTTCCGTCAATAACAATCGGAATGAATAATCAAATAGAGGGAAAATA
Source organism: Rhizoglyphus robini (assembly GCA_023373905.1). Taxonomy (NCBI): domain Eukaryota; kingdom Metazoa; phylum Arthropoda; class Arachnida; order Sarcoptiformes; family Acaridae; genus Rhizoglyphus; species Rhizoglyphus robini. The sequence continues at coordinate 2,643,580 of JAKIJQ010000002.1, forward strand.
CTAAATGGTCTAAATATTGGCACTGCATTTTTATCGTTGTCTTTTTCACTGTAAAACGCATTCTCCAATTTTGAAGGACTGCTTTGAAATTGAAAATCATTGAAAATTTGTTTATTATGCTTTGAAATGTCTAAATAAAATTGAAATCAAAATTCGCAATAATTCTTTGGATAACTTACTTTTGGTATCGGGTAAGTGAATGAGTATGCATTTTCCTTTTTGTGGAAGACGAATATTAGCCAAGCATCGAAGCCATCTTGGATTACTGCCGCCATCGTTGACACACCATTCAAGTAGTTTCTTTAGTTGGTCTACAATTGGCCGAATTGTGATTGCCACTAGAGCTCGACTCATGTAAACAACTTTGTGTTCATCGTTGTCTTGGCTTCGAGCAATTTGTTTAAAGCCAAATATATAGCTGCCCCCATAAATGCGTTGACCATTCTGAACAGTGATCACAAAAGAATGAAACGCTGGTGTTATTGGTTCCGAAGACATAAATGGTCCATCAGGCATTGCAAGAAGGGACAGTGAACTGTCATCAACAAAAGAACAGTCTTCAATTTTTAAGCTAACGACAATCTTTCCATCCATGGTAGCATCCAGAATCGTTACTTGTGATATCATTTTCAATCTTTCTCTGTTTATAATTAAACATAAGCAATTTGAATAAGAAATTAAAACAATCAGTAAGCAATATTTACTTTTTGTTGACACGACGAGAAGGAGTGGATGGACTAGCCATCGGGCTTGGTTCCAAGCTGGCCATGATCAAGATATGCCAGATGGAAGAAGTGGTAATAAATTACTTATTTTAGATCACATTTTGCACGGATTACACAAAATAAAGATAAAGTGTAACATTACACAATTCAAAGTAAACAAACATAAACCTAGAGTCAAATGAAAGCGCAATTGAAATTAAACATCATTCACAAATAGCATGACTTAAAATTGAAATTGTGAAGCTCAAGTTGTGGCGTCAATTTGAGCTACAAACACAATTCTGCAATTATAACTTAGAGTTATTCTACGATGTTAATTAGTAGGGATAATTTCAGTTTTTTAATAATTACAATGATAAATCTATAAAATTAAATTCAAATAATCGTTTCAACATTAGAAATAAATTATTATGACATTTTATTGTTACCATGGAAACAAACTAGAAACATTGACCGAATTGTCCTTATAAGTTTCGCTTAAAATGTATTGACTTTATTCAACATTATGGATTCTGTAAAAACTGGAATGGCACGACCAATCTCAGGCCGACCTTTGACATCGGCTCGATCTATGACCAATACTGGTTTGATTGCTCCAAAATCTTCAAGAGGCAAAACAGCACTTCGAAGACAAATACAAGATAAAAGCTATTTTATCGGACTTTTGCGTTCGAAAATAAATGAAATCAACAACGAGAAGAATGTATTACTTAGGGAATGTGACATCATGGCTAAAGAGGAAGCTCGAATAGGGGTTTATCGTCAAAAGGCTGAAACACTTGCCAAAGAGCTTAATGATCTGAATTTGGATTTATTGACTTACAACGAGTTTTTGGACCGCATTCGAATTGGAGACGACATTGACGGTATCAAGGAAGATACAATTGACGTGAAACATGACAACGATGCATTGATTGCCAATGTAAGTTTATTTGTTAAATGTTAAACAGAAGTCAAACAATTATTCCTATTCTATTTTACAGCTTGAAAGCGACTTTTTGAGACTTAAAAACTATGAAAATGTTGCCAAGAAAAACGAAGATGAGTTGCAAACCAATATGCAAAATCTGAATAACGCTAAAAGTCAATTCACTGAAGAGGAAAGATCCGAATTTAATGAAATGCAAAAGTTGAATGTGGAATTAAGCAAGGAATGTCAAGATTTAGAGAATGAAATTAGTATGTGGAGAAATAAAAAAAGTGAAATTGAACAGAAAACATCAAAAGAAGAAAGCTTTCTCAAAATGGAAATGTTGCAGTCTGTTGGAAAATTGAGACATCTTGAAAAACAAAAGAATGAACTGCTTAACTCAGACAATAGCGAAGAGAACGAACGTGGACATTTGTTGGCCCAGGTAAAGAGAGACAACAACTACATTGGTTCATTGGAGACCAAAATTGAAGAGTACAAAAAGGAACTAGAAGAAGTGAACAACGAAATCGATTTCTATCGAGATGGTGAGAAAATGATGAAATTTACAGATCTTAAACAAAAGGAGAAATCATTTGAAGAGTTTATGATGTCGTTCAACTCCGATAAAGATGCCTTACTAAACAAACTGGAAACTATCAACAATGAAGTGAATGACATTTCCAGCAAGTTGGCACGATGTCTCAAATATTTAAACATCTTGAAACAGATCAGCGATGTTTCAACTGGGTAAGTATGATCTGCCCCCAATATAATAATTATAACATTTTTTTAGAGCTTATAACATACTGAATGAATTGATTATTCAAAAGCGCAAATTGGAATTAGAGCTAAATAAAAACCAACAAATTAAAGTAAAAGCCGAAAACGAGAAGGAGATTTTGTCCTCTAAAATTAGCAAACTGCAAGAAAGTATCAATTCATATTCAGATATTTCCAAGTTAAAAGCGCAAGTAGAGTCAAAATTGACAAATACAAAGAAACTGGCTGATAAAGTGAAACAAGAAGTAACCCAAATGAACTTAGAAAAGGAAAGAGTTCACAGCGAAATTCGCGATATTCGACTAGAATCCGAGAGAAATGATTCCTTTTCTGAAGTTAAGAAATTCGAGGAAAATTTGCGAGAACTACTTCAAGTAAACGAGACACTCAAGTCTAAAGACAGCAGCGAAATGATGAACGAACTCAAGAATGTGGTTATCGAAAACACAAAAAAATACAACCAAAACCTAATAGGCTTTTAGTATCTCTTATACCGGTATATTAAAATTTAAGGATACAAAAATACAGATAGTGATACAAAGATAACTTGAATTTTTATTTATTGAATAAAAAACTGACACTTTACTTGCTTACTTAGAAGCAGTCTTTTTTGCCTTCTCAGCTTTATATTCCTTATATTTTCTCAGTTTAATACCGAGCAAACCAACAGCCTTGTTCAACACCTTCTGATCAACCTTTTGTCCGGCCTTAACTTGACGCACCACTTGTTTGGCATTTCGTCGAGCTTCATTTGTAGCACGAGCCTGGGACTTGAGAATCAAGGCGTGTGGGTTAAGACGACGCATAACCACAGAGCTCTTGAGTGGGTTTCTCTTGATAGATCGGCGCAGAACCTTAGTACTAAATTTAAAAAAAACATGATAAGTACTTGAATAAATTGAACATCAAAATAAGTAAGCAAAATAAGTCAGAAATCTAAATTTGTAGGTAATCAACTATAGTCATAACCCAGTGGTAGCATCATTTTTGTTAGTAGGCATACATAAAAAATACCAAATACTTACATTCGTGGGCGAAGCACGCTTTGAATTTCGTCGCTTTTCAAAAGACGAGACAGGTCGGTGTTGGCCATCTTAGGTTGCGGCAAATTGTAATCGCGCTTCAATTTCGAATCTGCCTTCCAGGTACCATAAATCTCGTCCAATTTACGGAAAGCACTTTCGGTCCAGATAACAAATCGTCCAACATTACCACCTGGGGCAAGACGCAACAAATTCAATTTTTCAACATTGATAGTTTCAACTCCGGGGATGTTACGGAAAGCACGAGTCAGACCACTGTCATTGCCATAGACAACAACCGGTCCAAGTCGTTGCACACGTCGTCGGTTGCGCAATTTTCCCTTGCCAGCACGGAAATGCTTTGATCTGTAAACTCGTTCCACGTCCTTCCAAGCACTAATTTTCTTCAAAAACTCAACAGCTTGCTTAGTCTTGCTCAATTCTTGGACCTTGTCAGAGACAACCAATGGAAATTCGGGGACTTCATTTACCGAGTGGCCTATTAAATTAAAAATATATTAATAGATAATTCAAAATGCAAAATCAGAAATATACCTTTACTCATAACGATGGCAGGAACTCCTGAAGCGGCGATAGCCGAAACAACAGCGTATCGTCGTTGATTGCGATTAACCTTTCGGTGCCAACGTCTCCACACACGAATAGGGCCAAACATGCGACCACCACGACACATGTTACCGAAAGCACCCTGGCCAGATCGGTGAGTACCGCCGCCACGAACACGAGGAATACGGGCTACAGCACGACCAGTACCCCAAGACTCGGCACTAGTTTGGTGGCCTATCAAGTAAAAGTAAAGTTAAATTAATAAAATATTGATAGAAGAAAATTAAATTAATAAAAACAAATATATATAAAGTATAAAGTAGGTTCAGAAAGTTTGTAAGAGTGTGATCATAATGTATCATAAACACGGACCAAACATTTTCATCATAATCTAATTTCTAAGTTAAATCAAAATAATATTCTTACCGGCCTCTTTCGAAACACCATAAGGTTGGCGACGATTCTTGCGGATATTGGTGTGAACATAATTGACAATGTCGGTTCGGATAGGAGCCCGGAAAACAACTGGCAACTTAATGGAAGTACCAGTGCTCTCGTTCTTCTCGTTGTAGACCGAAATCAACGGCCGGTACGCTGCGGTCGTCTGGAATGATAAAATAAAAGTTGTAATTGGAACCAATTTGGAAGGAATTGCCAAAGAATATGAAGCAAATGATTTACCATTTTCGAGGATTCAGGAGAAGAGAAAACACACGTGCAGACGTAAGGAAGGAAAGGAAGCGGTAGTAAGCAATGCTTGCCTGCCTTGCCAATGCAGAAACACTTCAACCTTCCGTTCACAAATGTAGTTATACACAATGACGTGCGCGCCATCTACCATTTAGTTATTTTCATTCGCTTTGTCTGCAAGCGAATGAAACATGGGAGTCAAAATCGTTAATATAAAATTAAATTAAATTGTACAAACTAATAATTCCACTAACGCCGATTAGTGGATTTGTTAGTTGAACAAGTAATCTAAATAACTTCAGTAAGACATATTTGCTATAAATGTATGATTTCATTGTGCTTATGTAATTTCACATGTCTTACTTAATGTAATAACAAATTTGAACAATGAAACATGAAAATAACAAATTAATTAATAATAAAAGCGTAATTTGCCAAGGTCTTTCCATAGAGAAGACGGGAAATATTTTCGGCCAAGGATATATACCAAGGTTAAATGAATCGCTTTGAATGAAATATTTGGCAAGACTTAAGTAAACCATAAGTGAGAACAAAGGTAACCAAATTTTGTTCCTTGTGTCATGCAACTTGACTATATTGCACATCAATCAGATAATGCATAAGAGCAATGAGTAACGGCATTAACTTTCAATTTGATAGTTTCAAAGTAGGCGTTAATATTTTTAATACTGGGAATAATTTATTTATTTAGTAAATAAATATAAAATATATAGATGTTCAATAATGATAAAGTAAATGTATTAATAAATTATAATTAAGAGATCATTTACAAAAAATACATTGCCCAACAAATTGGCCAATTAATTGATTAAGTTAAATGTACAATAGAAAAGTATAAAAAGTAAATAAAGCAATGGCTGTTGATAGAAATCAAATAGAAAAGTGTATACAAAAGATCAAATACAAACCGAATACAAATACTAAATGCATGCAATTGAGCGTGTGACAAGTCAATAAAAGTTGTAAAAAAATTTCAGTCAATACGAATACATTTGATGCATTCGGTGAGTGAGAGTTCAACACAAATGATGTCTCGCAGTTTAAGTGTGAACTTAAAGAAATCAATGCGAAAATGTAGTGGAGAGAATGGCACGATCACAATGGCTATTTACAGAAATGTACAACAGCTTTAGCTTTCAGCAAGACTCCATGCCATTTGGCTTCAAGGCATTCAAATCTTTCATTAAACCCTCAAGATTGGCCATCTCTTGGTTGAGATCATCTGCATTGAAACTTGCCTATGAAACAAATATAAATTAATGAACAGTTATATAACAGTTAACAACACTTACCGAAATGGAGTTGTCATCTGAGAAGTGAGTCACTGACTTGCCATTGCTGGCTAAAGTAGAATTGCTTCCGCACATATTATTATTCAAGTTGTTAGTTGTGGTCAACAAGAACTTTTTACTTGGACTGCCCATTAACGACATGGCTACAAGAAATGTTATTTGAAAGTGATATTTGCCAAATCATCGGTAAAATAGCACTCACAGTTATAGATGTTATTTTGTGAATTGTTCTGCAGGCTATTGAGAGTGGCAAGTGATGGAAGTGGAGGCGGAGGGGTTGGCACACCAAAACTTTTCAATGCATGACCTGGTGGTCGTTTATTGGACATATAAATCGAAGTGTTCGGAGGACTTGTCGAGCTGTTTGTGATATTTGTGGCAGTAGATGAGTTTGTCAGTACAGTGTTGTTCGACACGACGGAGTGTGGAGAAGACGACGAATTGCCGGACATGTAAGAATTGTTGGAACTGGCCATTGCGATATGTATGCTAGCAAGGTTCTCTGGCACCATATTACCGGTGCCTATGCCCATGTGAGTAGGTGGAGCTGCCACTGGATCATACAAGTGAAGAGCACTGGCATTGAAAGCCATGCTTGAGTCAATTGAGTCAAGATTTAAATGACTACGAGGCATATTAAACTGTGTTTTCGGATAAAGTGGTCGGGACAATCCAGTAGAAGGCTCCAAGTTGATGATGCCATTTGAGAAAGAATGGTCCAAGCAGCTGGGTGCCTTGGGTCGAATTGTAGACGACCGCCTCATAGTGGCCATGCCGACATTGTCGATAGGAGAAGTGGCCGGCTTATTGATGTCGTCATATAAGGACGAATTCACGCCATAAGTAGAGTTGGTTTTCTTAATTTTGGCAAACGAGTTCTCACCAGGTCTGGTCATTATGGGCGAGTCAGTGCCATTCTTGTCCATGGTTTTCAGTTCGACTTGTTCGTTGTGGTGAATCCACAAATCGGGTGGCTTAAGATCTCGAACATTGTTAAGTCGAGAATTGACATTCTTTCCGCCTGGGCTCGTGGCAGCAGGCAAATAACCTTTGCGATTTTTCATACTCTTAGCTTTGTTTCGATTGTTGAGATAAAGCTTGAACATTGCCACGAACAAAATGAGTACGATAATCAAGATTAATATTACGATCAACAAAAAGAGACTAATCGAAACGTTGGCATCTGTAGAAGAAAAACGCACAAGTGAGACTGCATTCAAATATAATGAATGATTGCTTACTTGTTTCTGGGGCTTTGAGAGCGGCTGAATAATGAATCCGATCAAACCAATGATCCAAGTTGGGCAAAATAAATGGGATAGGGAAAAGATAAAGACACGGTTAGTGGACCAAAAACAATCAAAGTCACATTCGAATGTAGTCTATTTGCACTATACAGCAGCATTGACAGAAATTAATTACACCGAGTGCTGAACAATGTTGCCAGATAAAGTGACGCCTTAGGTCGGTTCTGGTGCGAGCAACAAACAAATTGCACCGAGCTAATTGTGACAAATATTGACCATTAACCGACGATGCCATATTGAAGTGAAATATTCATAAAGTAACTCAATCAATCATTTGGCCAAAGTAAATGGAAAGGCATCATTAATCGTAACTCACAATTAGCGCGGCAATAGTTGCAATGGTGTGGCAATTAATTTGGCCAATATCCTAAGCAGTGCGCATTAGTTGCCATTAGGGACACTTATTGAAATGAGTTATTTCCAATTGACGCTCATTTGTTCGACTATTTTCTTACTGCATTGAGTGCACAAGCTAAAGCATCAGAAATGGTTGGCGAAGGCAGCAAAAAAAGATCAATTTCCGCAGTGCCATAATGCTTATAAGTTATAACTAAATCGAGCACTATTGACATGATCGACATTCTGAGTGACTTGGGTGCATCGACATTCTATGTAAATTGGCCGGCCAAGTGTCTGAGGTGGAACAGACAAACGAAGAAGCGTCAGCCAAGCCTGGGTCATGTCAATGGCAAGACAGTGCATCATCAATCGGTGTCCCAAAAGACAACTTTTCCGATAAACCAATCGGGAAAACGATCAATAAGAAGCACTAATAAATACTTCATTGTGCTCATAATTCTAATTAACCAAGCAAAGATGGAAACCCTTTCACTTGTCAAATGAGCTTTGAGCCAATCGCTTATCATCAATTGGTTTTTGGTTCTAATCGATTTTGCATTGCCTCCATTACCGGTCCACATGGTTTTACTCTTGCTGGTGTCATTAATGGCGACTTACTATAAAGCAGACAGAATGTGTTCAGCTGTCCATACAAAACGTTATCGATCGCAAAATAGGAGTCTGCTAAGTGCGTGTAATAAATCTTATCTGCTGATAGCGAAGCGAAACTAAACCAATTCGAATAGACACAATCAGTGAGTCGGACAATACCTGGCAATGTCCTGAAGGAAGCCTCTGAAGAAAATGGACCAAATCCTTTGGTGTTGCGTGCTTGGATTTTAAAGAAGTAATTCGAGGTGGGCTGAAGTTCGTTGATAAGAGCATTCAACTTGTCCCCAATGATCACCTTGACGGTCCAATCTCGGTCTTCTTGAGTGTTGTCAGTGGTGTAGAAGAGGGCGTAACCTGTAATTTGTCCATTTGGCTGTTTAGGTGGCTGCCAGTGTACACTGACGATGCTTGGATCGTCATCAGCGGAGGGAACAATGGTCAAGTCTCGCGGCGCAGTGGAAGGCACAGCTTCGTATGTAGTGTTGATCACACTCATGCTCCAGGTGCTGTTTCGTTTGTTTTTGATAACTCGTACTGCAAACTCGTACTGAGTGTTTGGCTTCAAGTCTTCAATAATACAGGTTACTTTGGTAGTGTTCAGGTAGCGATACTTGGGCGAATTCGAATGAAAGTTGCCTGTGTACCGAACCAAATAATAACGATTGTCCACCTGTGTGCGATGTGATTCCGTGTCAGCCCAGTCGAGAACAATAGATGCAGAAGAAACGACTGTGGCCTTAAGGCCAACGGGAGGAACCATTGGCGTAGAAGATTCCTGGATGGAATCGGTAAAAGTTTTAACAGTTTCGTAGGTTGGCTGGCCATCGCCCATTCTGTTGTACGCTCGCAGACTGATCACATACTCGGAAGAGGCCTGCAGTTTGGGAATAGTGAATGATCGTTGGTCGCCTCCAATTACTTGTTCATAAATATCTGGAACTCCAACACCCCAACCGATCTTATATCCTTTGACCTGGATATTCTTGCTCTTTGGTGGTGCCCACGTTATGTGAATAGACGTCGATTCTGGCCGTGCTCGTAACGAACTTGGTTTACCGGGCACTTGTGTTTCGTCGAGGTCTTTCTGTAAGGTCTCTACCGAAATCCAATCCGACTGAGGACCTGTGCCATTAGAGAAGACAGCCCACATCTTTACCGAGTAAGTGGTGCTTTTTTCCAGGTTGGTAAGCTCGTAAAAATGACGATTTGGCTCAATGCTAATCGTTTCTTGTTTCTTGTTGCTTTTGTTGCGAAATTTGATCTTATAGCCCAGCAGGGCGCCAAAAGGCGATTCTCCGAAGGGTGGCTCCCAATTAACCATAACTGTGGTGGAGCTAGTGGATTCTAAGCTTACATTCTGAGGCGTGGAGCTGTATGACTTGTCCAGATAGCCAAAATCGATTTCATCGCCAAATCCTTGGTCGAGATCTGCAAAAGACAAACAAAAAGTGAGTCAAACTGTGCGAAGAATAATTATAATAAATGGGCAAACAAACGAACGGCAACACAAGTTCCTGTCCCTATATAGACTAATTCAATTAGAAGTTATAATCTCGTTGCGTCTAATTACAATTAGCACAGTCAGATTGGTTATTATAATAATTTGCCTAATTTAAAAAGCAAGGAATTTGAAAGTAAGACAAGCCAAGTGCGAAGAAGACACTACAAATTAGTCGGCAATCGGGACGATTCATAAAAGAAACAGTCCATAAAGCACCCCGGTGGCCACTTTGTAATTATAGATGTGCAGCCAAATTAATAGCTCTAAACAATGGAACAAATGCACCTTGTGTGCCACCAAGACATGAACTGAACCACGCACTGAAGGGAACCTAATGATAATGACGATGCCACACCGAACGGCACAACAAATTGAATTAACTCGCAACGACATTCAGGAAAATGAGAATCGAGACTATGCACTCAAGCACAGACACTGTGCCAAATGATTTTGCTAGTGCGGCACTGCTCTCGATAGAACCACAAGAAGTGCTGTAATCGAAGCTAATTAAAATTAATGCAATCCATGCCTGTCCGAATAGATCATCCACTCCTTATGAGTGGGCAATATAACACAAATTAGTGATAAATTGGCCATTTGGGCCGAAGACCGTTCCAGACAGACTGCATGCACTCCACTGCTGGCCCACTTCAAAAAGAGTCCGATAGATTCTTGGTGAGACGTGTAGAGTCGGCCGAGAGAATGCAAATGGAGTGCGTGCGAGTGCATGTGAGCAGTAATGCAAATGTGTCTAATTGCACCAAAATGAGCGCCTATCGCATAATGTATTGGCAATTATCAATTGGCATCACAGCAATCACGTAGAAACTAGTTCAATTTAAATTCAAATTGGCCCACACGAGAGCAAAGAGTTGTTGTCTGTAGCAGCACGAACGGAACATTCCAGGCGGCAGCTAGTGTGAGCGGACCAATTCGATCAATCACGCCTCGCACTAATCGGCCCAGTCGGTTGCATTCCTGTGCTTTCATGTAAAGCCAATTTGTTTGCATCTCTGGAACAACAAGAAATCAATTAACATCGATTCTGTGTTGGCCAATTAAAAGACTCGGTGGTGGTGACTGTTGGTGGTGGGCAAGACAAAGCCAACAAGCAATGAGTGCGGTAATGAAGGCCGTAATGAATGGACTGGCAGTAATGCACGATTCTAGTAGCGGATGGCCAAGTAAACAGAGCCAAGACGTGCATTAATCATAGCCATAGCCAGTGAAGTCAGGACTGGGCTAATTGCAAATCCAATAGATTCGATTGCTCTGCCTCGTCTCATGTCGATGACAGGCGAACAATTTTGTCGAGGATTCCATCTGGGGCCTCTTTCGATGTCCTTCTCGGGATGACATCGACCAATAGAAGGCTCATCTGTGGAATACATCTCAAGGGTCATCAAGTAGACGATGAAAGGCAAGTGATTCGACCGAAGCCGAGAACTTGATGCATCTGTATATGGCTGTATACTTCTAATATATTCATGTGCTTCGACCAGTGTCGACTAGGGCGAATAAACCAAAATCGATGCCATCGATCAAAATCATAAGTGATCACTGGCCAGTGCGTGAAATTCAATTCAACTAGACATAACGCCAACAGCAGAGTGAAGTGGGCAATGGATTGCAACTGCATTGGCTCAGTCAAAAGTTGTGCCACTCATAAATCGAATCGCTCGGTGTGTGAGAAATGAATTCACTTCGGCCCATGCATAGCCATGGTCGGTCAAAAGAGCGGCCGGACGAAGGGAGTGTGCAGTAATCGCAAATTATGATTTGGTGCCATTGAAGAGAGCCACGCTAATTGCAACCAGTGGAGCACTGTGGTACGTTAGCGATGTTAACCAGCAGATCACATTTGGCTCGAGCAATATTTGGCCATTATCTTAGAATAGTTCACAGACCGATTTGAATGCCTTTCATAAAGTGCACAACGCAGCAGACATTTTAATTGTCACTGGCAGACTGAGTTATGCGGCCACTGAACGAACAATGCACAAGATGGCCAATGGGTTGACGAAATGAACGCACCAGCCCAATAACTGGAGATACCATCTGATGAATGGGCAGCGATATGATCGTGCGGGAATGCATTGCAATTCAGTACATTTCGGTGTGTGCGGCATCACATACAAACTGTGCCATCCGAATTGAGTGGAAACAAAGTGCGGACAGCAGAGACAAACCCAACGAGCACGAATCAATTTCCCGAGTGCCATTCCAGGCAGAGGCTTAGCAAAGATCATCTTGGAGATAATTGAGAATTAAGCCCAGTCGGCCATGCAGCGGCACCAAGTTAGTGTTCTCACAGAGTGACTTGCTTGATGCCAATCGAGTGGCAGTAATAAAGGTCCGAATTAGACACTCAATTGGCCCAAGACCGAACTAATTAAGACTGTCGCTTTCTGTCTTCCACCAGATTACGTGTGCGGCCTAGGCAAATGTGAACAGACCAGATATAAATACATTGCACATTGCGCTACTCAGTGAATGTGAAATAAGAACGATCAAGACGCGACGCAATGACGAAATTAAATTAAAACTCACTCAATTAGTACTCTCCATTACGGCAATCGACAGAGGACTCCACTTGAATGCAAACACTCTGACAAATTGAACCATTCGCCTCGAACGTGATTATGACTGTAATGAGTTTGCCGAGACTAGCAATCTTTTTCAGTTCGCTACTTGGCATTTGACAGTTTGTAACAAGATGACAAGGACTGACAATGAGAGATGTGACAGCAAGTGACCATGACCATGTCACATGTCCATGTCATTGACCATATACCCTACAAAAGTGAGGGCTAAAATAAAGAAGTTACTCAGGCTACTCCTGACAAATGGGTCCAATTGGAGTCAATTTCTCATGTGACTAATTGACACCGAACCGATCATTGAAACAGACAAAACTTGGACATGAGCCAACGCTAACTAAGTAAGTCTTAGAGTTGACGGCCAAATGACCGAGTGCAGCAAACGAGTTGATATATTTTGGTCTGAATCCCAAAATGGTTGTTGCCAGCCAACTCACCGCTGTCCAAGCACGTGTTGTCGCTTGTTTATTTCTATAAATACGACATTGGCACACTATTCTGGTGACATTTGAATTTGTCGAACGCACTACCGCAAGGCGAATGTTCACTCTGCTTATCGCATTTGGTGACATTGCTTAGTGGTAGCGTTAGTACTGCGGAAAGACCAAAAATAGAGAGAATTTTGCAAATTGCAAGAAAAAGAAATAGTGGTGGCGTTGGCCAATGCTTCAGTGCGGTGAATTATTAATCGAAAGGCAATTGCCGTGCAGCCAAGTGCAGTCCAATCAAGCCGATCATAATAGCGATTAGGTGAGGCACAAGATGCGGTATAAATCAACCGACTGAATTGCAGTGCCACTGCACTGAAAACACGTACGAGACATTCGGTGCAAAATAGATTAACACTCGCACGAATGTGACGGGGAGGAAGGTCAAAGGCAATTTTGGGTGATGTGCACGTTGGAGCAACCACGAGACGGGCTCACCACTGCCCTCCACTCCTGCCACTCAGCTCGAAAGGAACTAACCGAAAAAAGCAAGACGAGGAAGATTGTCCCTTTTACTGGAACGGTTCGGTTGTGATTCGAGTTCGGTGGCCAGTGCCACATGAAATATTCATAACCGAAGCAAATCCATTTAAGCTAATACAAATAGTGAGCACTGGATTTAGAGCTGCTCCACGGCGCCTCCCAAGACAAACTTTACAATTGGCCTAACCGACATTATTACAAGAACAAAGCCTTAACACGAAATTGAAGTAAACATCTGAGTGTAATCCAATCGACCCAGCGATTCTCAAGTGTACACACTTGAAACAGTGTGAGTGTGTATCGGCATGTCCCCAATTTGCACAGATTTAGTTGAGAATCACTGTCACATAAAGCACCAGATTTAACCGTTAAAAGAAATTCCAAGCGAATGAAATCGAAATCGATACAACATATAAAGTGTACACTGTGCATCAATAACCGGTCTTGCCGGAATCAACCATTCGGACACAATTCAATTTACTGCCACCGGTTAACGGACTGGCTCGATCAGTGAGCGAACTGCGGAAATGATCGAATCGTAATGTAAATAGGAGTCGATATGGGCTCGTACTGACTGCAGGCCATTTCTATTGGTTCAAGTTCAGACGGACAGTAAACATTTCACTTGCAACTGTGCTTTGAGCAATCGGTTGCATTCACATTGGTGGTTCGATGGCACGAGTGAGAGTCACTGGTGGAGATGACGAGTCAAAACATGGTTTACACCGAGTGTGTGAGGCACCGATCACGTCAGTTGCAAAACAATCGTTCTAGATTTAATGACGAAGCCAAGTGGCTATAAATAAGGCAAATGCGAGTGCAAAGTGGACGAGCCAATGCTCGAAACGTGACACAACAAACGAGCCAAACATGCACCATCCGTTAATGGCAACAATCACGAATCGAGTGCCAACGCACACCAAAAGAACAAACGGCTCAGTGGCCCAAAGCGTATAATTCGCACCAATAATTGGAGACATTCTCGCGCCCAGCAGTCTGTCATTATGGAAAGAGGAGCATAGAGACTGTGCCACTTCATGAATGACATTTGTCATCATCCATTACGGTGAAGCAATAGGTCGAATTCGCGAACTATGGGCCTAATGCACAATGTGCACATTGGCTCGGTGCTTGATTTAATAGAAAATTTAAATCAACCCAACAAACAAGGCAAGCCAATGTGACAACACCGATCTGCTGCATCGTCACTCCTAACAAAATCGACTTGAGACAGCGATGCGAATTGTGGCAGCTGACTCGAATGCTCTCGAGACACTCACTAGGGCAATACATACAATTGGTAGCAATGCAATGTGATGGAGCCTCAATTACGAACGACAACGCCAATTGGCAAATAAATCTACAAACCAAGCCAATGAGACAATCAATTAGGCGTTGATTAATTAATTGCACAACTGGCCACTGGCAAGGACAATAATGAATGGATGAATGGCCCATTAGCACTGCTTTCAGTGCAATCATCCACCGATTAATGGCCTTTAAAACTAATGATACTATTCGACATCGATACTTCGTCACCACTTCGATCAATCTAATTCGAACAAAGTAATTGCCAATTGGCACAGTCCACTGGGCAATGTGTCACTCGAGCTATCAACGAAACAAAACAAAAATAGTCGAATAGTCAAGCAAAATGGCAGTCAGTAGAACAGATCTTGAGTGTCCAAGGAAGTAGAATAAACCAGGCAGAAGTGAATTGAACCTGACAATGACCAGTGGGTCTGTCGGTGGACGATAATGGATCGATGTAACCGACCGGTGCCGTAATGAATCGGGTGCAATTGCAATTAGTGCGCTCGCTGACACAACTCGACCCTGTCCGACAGTTCGCAATCGATTCAGACGGACAACAACAAAGGAAACAGTTAGCATAGTCACACATTGTCGAGAGTGCTCGTGCACTATGAGCAGAGATAAGTCATCTGACAGTATAATTTACGACCGAGCCAGGTGAAACACTTGCGATGGAGATTAGTAGCTGACGTGAGGCCAGTAGAAGCATGGCTTGTCCACAGCTGAGTCCACTGTGTCCATGGCTTGAGCTGAACAAATCAGCATTGAACCAAAACAAAGTCCACCAACTTGTGACAGCAAGTTAACATTAATGTAATGCCAATGCAAATGGCCACCCTGCACATTAATTGCTCTTTGATTGCTCGGGTGTAGCATAAGGACATTTTGATGAGAACAAAAGTGCTCTCATGTCTAAACGGTTGAGTATTGGTCGGCCATTGACATGAGTCGCCATTGGGTGCGTAAGACGACTTGACTTTTATGTCCGTCTCTCAGTAAAACTAAAGATAAGAATTGCAAGAACATAAAGGCAAAAATATAAAGAAAAACTCTGGTGGTCGGGTGATGACCCTTAGAAATGAAATCGAATTTACCTAACTGGCCGAAAAGCAAATTGAATTAGCAAATTGAGTGATGCGCTGAGCCATTGAAGATTAGTGATTCAATTAGTGAGCAGGCAAGTCGGCAATTGGATTAGTCACCCAGTTAATTACTTTAGTGGCTAACCACAGACCGAGCAAGTTGAACTCGATCCGGCACCAATTAGTCACAATTGAGTACATGTCACTGTGTCATCCTGTCAACGTGGTCTGCACAAGGTTAACACGAAGCAGACATGCCATGGCACTTCAATGTACTGTGATCTGTACTGTGATCAGTGACCCTAGGGTCGTCGATGACCGAGACCAATCATGGGCCACACGCGCGTGCCTGCAAGTTCGACTTTCATTTGGTGGTAATTTGTTGTCAATTAAAGACACAGCCACTGGGCAATGGCGCTTTGATTGACTAGTCCACTGCTGCTGCCTGCTGAGAGGAGTCTCACTGGCAAGCAGGCAAATATAAAGGCACCCAATTAGTGACCACTGTAGTAGCCAGCAGACGATGACACTGTTTACACTGTTTATTCAGTGCAGACCGGCCAGCTGGCTTGGCCAACTCAATCGAGACAGTTTAGTAAACGGTTGTTGGTGCACTGACAGTGGTGCATCATCGGTCGCTCACTTGGCCACTGCATTGCGGGTCGCAATTAACTGAGACCGGCGGGAGGCAAGAATCGTTGCCAGTGTTCTCGGGTGCACACATGAAAAAGTTTAAACTAAATTTGCAAACTTTCATAACGTCCGTGGATTAACCAAGCAAGGCAAATTAATCGAGAACAAAACACAATAGGTCGGCTAGAAGCTAACCTCTGGGTTGCTTTATTGAGGCACGGGCAAACTTAAATAAGCATGCAAAGTGTCATTACCAGCGAAGAGCAAGTGCAACGAGTTAGCATCATTCGGATCAGCGTTTTCCAAAGTAAGTCCAGTTAGTGACACCGCAACCAAATGTCACAATGCCACCGATAAGAGAGAGAGAGAGAGAGAGAGAGAGAGAGAGAGAGAGAGAGAGAGAGACGCTTTGGCAAACGCCGACCGAGGGAGTCATGGCCCATAAAGTCAAATTGGCTACTTTAATCCTTGAAGTTTGAACCAAGTCTGTCTGTGATGACCGAAAGTTGGGTTGATGGTGCAAAGTGTCACACTGGACCATGTATAGAATGGTCACAGGCATGTGGTGTGCACTGGCAACCATCAACATAGGATTAGTGAGCAATGAGCCAATGTGAGATTATAAGCAAGACCACGATGGGCAATGACTTGGTACCAACGAGAAGCAAAGGATTTGAAAACAAACTTGAAAGATCGACTGATCGAAGTGAGCCATAACACGGCACCGAGATGGCCAGTAATGAGCCAAGTGGCGATCGATGCAATCTAAATAGAAAAGTGCTGCCATCAGCACGGAACCAGTAGTATAATGGCCTAAACAAGTGAGTGAAGTTGCAGTTTAAAATGGAATCTAAACAAACACTGACGAGTGAGACCCTCGGAGTGAGCCCTGACAAGAACTTACAAGAACCAGCAAAAGAGCGAAAATAGATCTTCTGTAAACAGTTGGTAGTGGTGTTTAAAGTAAATAAGTCAATGGACACTTCGACATGACCACTCATCTAGCCAATTCAATCATCGATTCGACCAGTGAGAGGTCAGATGAACAGGTCACTCGGTAGCATCAAGCATCAATGGATATCAGTTTCAATTGATTGAATGAAATCACTCCACATACTTGTTCAGTGAACAATGTTCACACCAATTTCAATTACATGTAATCATCACACACATTCACCAATTACACTAATCAATTGAAATTACAAAAACACACAATTAAGATTATTTATTTATTATTGTACCATTAGAATAGTTATATTAAAGCTAAAGTGAAGCTGCTTGATGACTATAAAAAGAGTGAAAGTTGTGAAAGACGTCATTGGAAATGTGTTCAATTGAAAAAGTTGGCACATGGAAAAGAAAATAGTCAATTCAAATTCATTTACGAATGCTAAATCTTTGGACACTTTCCCAATCAAGGGATCAAATGTAGCAAAACAATCGAGCAAAACAATTAAAAATTTAGAATTGAAATATGAAACTGATTATAAACAGATAGAAAGACTGTCATCAATGAAATTGTCAATGATAACCGAGACGACTGACAGGCATGGTCTATCGATGATGTCAGTGCAAATGCCCGATCAGTGACTCAATCAACTCGATACCATCTGATCATAACACAGCAAAATGGATTGCGATCAATTCCCTGGAGAAAAGTGGAAGAGCAAACGACACGAGTAAGTGACACGAGCAGGGCAAGTGTCAGGCAGGAAGGCAATAACGGTAGTGCACCGAGTTGGGGTTCATGTAGCTTGACATCTCATGTGCGGGTCTATGAACCAAGACAGACCGGCAAAGAGTGCACCACGGACACTAGCGGCAAGTGGCCATTAGTGTCACTGGCCACAGTGCGGGCCAGACCAATTCGAAGCGCTATTAGTGGCATTGCAGTCATTCTCATTCCAGGCACAGATCACCGAGGCACAAGTCGAGGGACAATCGCCAGATTAGAGACAATGTGGCTAGTGACCACTTGATTCTGCACATGCTGACCAGACTGTGCTCAAACAAACTTTATCGCCTCATACGTTTATTGTCGCATATTAATTACATTTGGACCTGTTCTTGGTGTGGTGCTGCGCTGAAACAAATGACAATCAGCCAAATTGAAATATCGGGCCAATTGTTAATCAAACGCACAACAAATGGCGCCCTATGCGTCGGTGTCTTGTCTGAACGAATGGCGCCAGTAATGACCATTATTTATGACACAAGGACGCATCGAAGGTAGTTGCTGCATTATCCAGAGCGCATATGGACAGGCTTGTGTACTATTCGGCAGCACAGCAGACTGTCAAACCCTTGCAGTGAATCAGTTAATCCAGTGACACTAATCTCAATAGGAAGTGAATCCACAATTTGGCAGACAACCCAACACCAGCGTTAATACCGTATATTGCCTTGACAGTACCATTCACTGGTAAAGGTAAAACAATTCAAGGTAATTGACATCGATTGGGTACTCATAAATTAATCCATCCTAAGTGTGAGAAAATAAAACACTTGGTCTATATTGCACGGACAGACGGGGAAAGGCAAATGGCGAAAGGTCTAGACTCTAGAGCGAACTGTTCGGTAATCCATTAGCAAATGTGCCATTGCGATAATTGAGCTGGTTGAGGTCGAGCATTGACTTGAGTACACATTGTGTACTACACAACATATGCCACCTTGCTTGGCCAACAGTCCACTTAGACACAAACAGCTTGCAAACAAACAGCCAAATGGGGTCGATTCGGCTTACACGCCACCGGTCCAATGGTCAACTTGGCCAGAGCCATTCAAGTGTGAGCACTGGGAGCGCACAACCGGGTCCCAGATGGACACCATGAGCGAGGCACAGCCGAGAGGCCAAGCAAGTGTGGTGAGCAGCCTTGACCAGAATCAGAGCGGAGCACTCAAGGGAATGCATCACGAGGGCCTCATGTCGACCTTCTGTGCTAATGAACAATTCAAGTGCTCGTCAGTAAACATCGCGTTTGGGTGCACATAACTGCATGCAGGTTGGCAGCAGAATGTTGCAATTAAAGCGCCAACGAATGGACCAAATGACACGAGTCACGCATTGCAGGGGCAGTTGGGTGAAGACGTAAACAGTGATCTATTAATATCGCTGTACTGGGCCACTGGACGAACCCAATCAATGACGGTCCTTCAATAGAATTGGTCAATTTAATCAAGCAGCGTACACATCTTGACCATTTCGCTGCTCACATCTGGCCGACCATGTGTGCAACCAATGCACAGATAGACAATCGATTTGAAGCTAATTGGCAAAGCAAAGCACAACACTCTTCTTTTGTTTGCTGCCTTTGCAGTGTAAGCGAATGCGATAAGCGAGTTACCAAAGACAACCCAACAAATGGAGTTCAACTTGGATCGAGCCATTTAAAGCCAATTTATGCCAAAACAGTGCTAAACCAAACGAAGATAACAGTAAAGTAGCAAAAGTGTGTGCAGATACAAAAGTAAAAGCATAAATTAGACAATAATTTTAGATGTACTAGAGCTGTGAATAGGCGAATTAACACAACAATACGTCAATTAACACAACCAGCACAATCGCGATTCATTGCACGAGCACTATCGCATGACAACAGAGCACCTATTATGCAATGGTCGCGGACAAGAAGCCATAGAGCCAAACTATTGTCAATAACTTGGGACCAAAACACTTCAAATTGCAATTGAAAGAGTGCATGAGTGAAAGTAGCGTTGCGTGAGTGCAACGAATTGGTCACGATCGCAATAGATGTGACAAGTGAAAGTACAAACCAAATGAAGAGTAAAGACATGAGTGGCCCAACAAATGTACAGTCTCGGTGGATTCAATATATTCAACTTTAGCAAAAAGTGCCACAAAGAGTCTGTTATCGAGACCATTCGCAGTGTTTAGGGGAAGATTAATTGCTACTGAAGAATGTTACAAATGGTCCAAGTAGGCAAAGGATACATGAGCAAAGGCGAGCAAGGGATTACCAGAGTGCAACATTGCGATCATTATGCCACTAGTGCAATGCCATCCATTACAACAGCTCAACTTCATTAGCTAAATGATCACAAAAGACAACGAACATCAATGTAAATTTGAACAGATGCCGAACAGGGCAAATAATCGAAATAAGTCAGAACATGTGAACACCAGACTCAAGAATCCATACCAGTGGGCCAATGACTCTTCAAGCAAGTACAATCAATAGTGCTTGTGTCTGGCGAGTAAATTTTCCAGTGCCCGATTCATACCAAAGCTGTGCATCGCAACAATCATTTCCGAATCAAACTGCAAAAGTTGGACTGTAAGTTTAAACAGAAACGGAGGGAATCAATCAATGAAGAATGAAAAAAAACTCCATGAGCAATTAAAGAATGTGTGAATCGAACGAGGCACTAGATCGGGTTGGTTCTAATGTGAATTAATCGGTGTAAATAAATAAAACTTCACTGGATCAGAATCGATTCAAACCTCTTCACAACAGCAAGACAAGACAATAAACAAAATGCAAAGCAAAAATAGATTGCGGTAGATGCCGGATAGACCAAGAATAGATATAGTGCAAGACATGCAATTATTTATTTATAATCATTATTATTATTCACAAATTAACTGATTGAGCATGAGGGCAATTAGGAGACAGTTGCTGAAGTGCTGCTTAAATAAACACATGACAATACTCTTTCCTGCATGGTTACTCGATATCTTAATGTTGCTGTTCTCAAGAGGCATCTTGCTTTTAATTAAAAGCGAAATCTATTCTACTTCTGTGTGAGATGGAGGAAAGCTATTTCGAGTGCTTGTATACTTTACTTTTAAGTATCCTTCCTTAACACAAGAGCCTCGCAGGGTAAACATAAACAATACAATAATAGGGACAAACACAAAGCAGAGCAAATTTGATGAAAACGCTTTAAGCTGAGTAACAAGAATTACGAGATAATTGAGACAAGTGAAGCACTTACATGAACTGCTTTGAGATAACGAATAACAGATTTGATTGCTAAAGACAAGCAAAAGAGGTAGGAGTGAAGAGAAAAGATGATTTCGAAGACATAAAAGATGGCTCAATCGACAAATGATTGGCCTCAGCTCGTTTGTTGAAGTCAACATGGTGAGGGCAGTGAGAGGAATGGCACTAGAATGGTGACATCAATACAAATACACTAGATCATGATGGCAGCTGCTTCAAGAGTTCCACAAACATATACACAACAGAGTTCACATGGTGTCAGGTCAAATCAAATAGCTTGGCTCTGTTGCCGACCGAATCCAGTGACATTGGAGGAATGAATCCAGGTGGACACAGATAATCCACCAAGTTTAAAGTTGATAAGTGTTGATCACTGACACATCGTGTCAAAGGAAGGAGATCGCGTCTGGCCAATGTGGCATCCAGCGACTCGTGTTGGAACAGCCGAGTCCCGATGAGTCATGGAGGGGGAGTGAGGAGCACGGGAGTAGACAAATGGAAGAATCAAATGTTGTTCAAGTACGGGCAAACTGTCACGACTGGTGAGTGAGGCAAACGAGTGGTTGGCACTGGTGCCACTGGACTGTTTCACAGTGCCTCAGCATCAGCCTCGATCGCTCAACCAGTCGGGCAGACTTGTACCCTCCTCCTGGCATCTCTCGCCTCAAGCAAGTCTCGCCTTTTCCTCAGACACGCATTCTCCTCCCTCCCTCAGGGACACTCCACAGAGGACGTTTTCGGATGTTTTGGCGCATTTTGTTGTTTTCAACATTCAAGCATTGTGATGCTGTTTAGATTGGTTTAGTGAAGTTACATTTGTGACAGTCCTCTGGCCCGCAATGAAATAATACATTTATAATAAGATATTCAGACAGTGAGAAATATAAATAGTAATGTGAAAAGTGAATACAATGGAATAATAAAACTAAGCTAAAATAACCGAACAAATGAATTGAACAATATCGTATAAACTATGAGAATGTGCAATGAAGAAAAAAATTGTTCAGATAATAAACACGGCCTTTAGAAATAAATTGTAACACAATTGGATTTATAAAAATTGTCAATTTGAAAACAAATTTGATGAGTGATTGGCCTATTTTTTGGTTACTGGTCTACCACGTGTTCGGGTACCGCGATTTTTAGAGGTTTCTGGTTCTGGTTCTGGTTCGGGCTCAGGCGAAGGTGATCGCCTGGGTGATCTAGGGAAAGAAACCGTCAGCTAATTTCTTCAAAGCCTTTTCTTACTTGTTAGCAATTCGAGCAGATTTTCGCGGCGGAGAACCTTCGGGTTCTCGAGATTTGGGAGGATTCTTGATAGTTCGACCGCGAGCCCTCTTTTGCCCATTCTCAAAGTCAATGTCTTGTGATTTATCGTTGCTATCTTCGGTATTGCTATCGTCAAAGTCGTACTCAGATCTTTCTTCGGGCACAACAGTATTGTCATTTTTCATTATGATATTCGTCTCTTCATCCGGTGTCGATTGATTGGAATCATTTTCATTATCAGAGTTCATCACTATTTGTTGTTTTCGGGATCTGGTGGATTGATGAGGTAAAGGATCGTTGATAGAATCACTTTCAATCAAAGTTGTTTCGTCAATGAGGTCATTTGATATGGTTCCCTTGCGAGGCTTTCCCTTGGAATTTGATGTCTAATAAGAATATAATAAACGATAATGTCAAAAGAATAGTAATGGACATACTTGTGGAAAATTCTTCGACATTTTACCGAGCATTTCAGTTTCAAGACCACATCTTTTAGGAGGCGCAATTTGTAACTCAAATGGTAAATAACTTTTAGCGTTATTATCAGTCTCATGAGAAGCTAGAAATTTTAATAATTTAAAAAATATTTTCTTAACCAAAACAATCATACCTGAATAGTATTTGCCAGGCAAACTTGGAACAACCGGAAATTCTTTGAGTAGAAAATTTTGAGTCTTACTCATGACTAAACCCATGGCTAAATCGCAAGCAGAATATATTTTGTAATTTGTTACTGTCGCAATCTTCGCAATGTTCGGGTCATTATTACTGCTCTTCAGTTGAGAAGCGGAAACTCTGTCTATACATAATTTAATGTTTTCGAATGTTTTCTTAAAAAATGAAAATGAATAAAGTTCATTCTTTAACACCAACGATTCCATTATAAACCACAAACATTCTAAAAAAATCTAATTAAAACACGAATAAGTAAAATAAAACAAACCTTTCACTTTTTCCAGCTGTCGAATGTCGTCGTATTGAGAGTAGAAAGGCATATTTGCCAATAGATGAATCACGAAAGGCATGACACAATCTGGCACAACACTCTTCAAATTAGGAGACATCCGTGACTTAACAATGTCGCGTCGTTTCACAAAATTGACGTGAAGATAATTTCGAATTTTAGTTTTGAAACTATTGCTCTCAAACAACCCTCCAAGTGAAAAGATGGCCAAAAATTCTAGACCTAAATTCAGTGACAATAGTCCCTTGTGCAATTTTGTTAAGAACTTTTCACGAACAAATTCTAAATTGTCGAGCAGTACAGAGGCCAATGAATGCCACTGTTGAGCAGACATAATGTCCAAAGTAGTTGAACATTTTTGGTAAACAGGCTCATTGTTGGTATTAATCGAGGAAAGAGCATCGTTTGATGCAATTTTCAGCATAGCTAGAGCCGCTGATAACCTGAGGTAAGCTTTTTCAAGTACAGTGCCTCCTTTACCACTTTCGTTCAAATCACCACCAGTTTGAATAATCGTTTTCAATAATTGAAAAGCATTAGAAGCTGCTTTTTGATAAACGTCTATAAAAAGCGTAAATTATAAAAATGTCATTAGTGAATAAATATAAACTTACTATTGGCATCTTCTTGACTTTCGGGAACAACTATAATAAATAAAATACAAAATTATATGAAATTAAAAACAACAAAAACTAAACATACCAAGAACAGCATTTAACTTGAGCCCATAAATCCATCTTACAAGCAACTTGATTCCTTCTATTTTTGCCTTGACTTCAGCACTCAAATGCTCATAAATTACATTTATGTCTGTAGCTTCCTTTTCATTTTCTGAGTTTTGGAGGGTCTCAATTTCCAGTTCAGTTCGAACATCTTTCAACAAAAGCCCTTGTACAATAAACTTTTGAACAATAGAACGGAGCATTTTTGGAAAGAAGACATGTCCCCCATTGACGGCAATCATGCCAAGAGCTACAAGATGAAATCGAAAGTAAGGTGTTGTTTCGAGAGACATTCCTGCTTCCTATTTATAATAAATATAATATTAACAATAAAATATTAAAAAACAATTTTAAAATCTTACTTTAATTTTGTCAATAATTTCCCCATAAATTTTGACCTTTTTAGAATCTTCCAAAATAATGGAATTTAAACATTGAATGGCATATTTTGCTTGTCTTGTGGTGGATGCTACAAAAATAAAGACAATAAATTAAAGTATTATATAAGCCAAAATTTATACCATTTAAAATGTATTTGTCGATGAGTCGTGAAATAAAGTCGTCACTTTCAGCCCACCAAGGTATCGAAGTATTATCGAGTGATTCCGTTTCAGAAAAGGCAGTAGCGCCAATGTTTGTTAATATTTGAAGAACAATCTCCGCTATTTGATGATTCTCTCCACATTGCCATAAGAATGGAAGAAGATAAGCATTAAAAATATCTCTGCCGTGGAACAATGCTGGAAATACATTGGATAAAATCTAAAATAAAATTGCCATTAAATAAATTAAAAAAACAAATAAATAAATACCTGGATGAGCTGCAATCCACGTTTGGCAGAATTTCTAAGACCCATTTGATTATCAAATTCACCATCTCCAATTAAAGAGTCGGACACATAGTTGAAAAGCATAAGTAAACCTTGATGGTCAATCATAATTGGAGCAATTCGTTCCATCAATTGTTTTATGATCATGTAAAATGAATTAGTCTGAACTGGAAAGCCAAGAGACTTCAATATTTCTCGAACAGACGTTTCGATGGTAGAACTTGCAGCAGGTGCGATGCATTTTCCATCTTCAGTCATTTGAATAAAAGAGGCAGAAGTTACAATCAAATTCATGTGTTGCTTCGCTGTAAGATTGGTTTCTGTACAAAATAATTAATAAAATTAACGAATAATAAATAATTGATATTAATACCTAAATTCTGACACAATTTGTTGATATATTCCTCGGATTTTACTGGTTCAGTCAAATTTTTCGAAACCACAGCAACTTTTGATTTCAGAAGTAAGTCCTTATCCTCAGATTTTTCAGATCGACTAATAATAAAAACATTATACTTCAAAAAAAAGTATAAGCAAATGAAACCTTACCAAATGACATCCATCACGTCTTTCATTTGTCGACGAACTCCTTGTTGTTGTTTTAGAAGTTCATTAAAAGCTCTAGCAGCATTAGTATCGACCGAGCAGTAAAACATGTAAAGGGCCTTCATTCGTTGAGTCAAAGGAAGAGAGAATGGGACCAAACAAGTGTGTAAAATACGTTCAACCAACAATTTATCTTCCAACTGGTTCTGATAATAATTGTGCATGCATTTATTCTTAATCCAACTGAGCATTCGAAGAGATGCTTGAGCTTCATCGGTTATTAAATCGGCTTCATTACTACCAGTAAGATGAAAATTGTACTGCTTGTACAATTGAGCCATTCCCAATAAAGCTTCACGACGGATTTTGAATTTTTTATCCAGAGTTCTTTCCTAAAAATATTAAAATATTAAAACAATCTCTAAAAAACAAAACAAAAACAATACTTTGACAAATCCTAGTAGGTCTTCGTTTATATTTTCGATGCCTTTTTTTCCGGCACTAATAATGGCCATAACTACCTCATAACGAACATTTTCATCGGCATCATGTTGCCGTTGTTTCAACTGTTCGGTTATGTCTATCCGCAAATCGGGATGATTTACAAGGAAATGCATTGAATACTGAACACATCGCATTCGAACTGTAACACTGATGTCACGAAATCTACCAAGAAACGATTTCCATACATCAGAATACTTCGTAGCCAACTCAGAATTTTTGTCCGAAAATAGTCGTGCAAGAAGTTTTGTGTACTCGCACCTTTCACGTTCTTCATTACTTTTCAATTTGAATTCAATATGAGGTAAAATGCCTATAAAAGAAATTAAATATAGAAATTCTGAAGTTTTCTAAAATTTCTTACCTTGAACGATGGACGGACAGATGTAATTCAATTCATAAATAAGTTCGCATACTTGCGTAACATTTATGCAGTTGTTGGCATTTTTATTTTTGCGATTTTTGGATTTACTATCTTCAAATTCCTCTTCATTTTCTTCTCCATCAGAAACATCCCCATTTTCATTTATTCCTCGAGTAATTGATTTCGAAAAGTAAGCTTGAATGTAAGGTTCCATTGTCTGGCAAGTTTTTTCTAAAATTTGAGATGCCAGCCAATATGCTTGTTTGTTTGTAGTCTATAATTAGCAAAAAATGTTAGAAACAAATATAAAACATTATCTTTTAATACCTTTTTGGGATCAATGATTTGAAATAAAATGATTTGAAGTAACTTAGTAGAAACCGTATCAGATTCCGATATCAAAGGAGTGAGCATGTCAAGCATAAAATTTTTCACTTTGTCACTGTGATTTTCATTAACAATCTTGAAAATAAATAAATATAATAAATATGCAATTCATATTACCGAATTACCTTAAAAATAAGAGAAAATAGTTCGCAAAATATGTGTTGAGAATCTTCAAGCTCAATACAGATATTAAAAGATTTAACCCAAGCTAAATTCTAAATAAATGCAACAAATTGTTAACAAAGAAATAAAGAAACCAATTTAGCAACCAACCTCAAGAAGATAGAAATATCTCTTAAAAGTTGCAACTTTAGGGTCTTGTAAACCTTTTAGTTGTTGAATGAAGAAAAGGAATATGCGCTTAATGATGTCAGCTTTTTCATATGGAGCAGTTGGAGCAAATACGCGAAACACATCAGCTATGGAACAAGCTACCAGAAGACGAACATCACTTGAAGTATGATCAAGGAAATAATCATTTGCTGAGAATATGTGACAATTAGTATACGCAAAATGATATAAAATCATTAAAAAATCATCACAAACCTAGATATACCGCTAGTGGAACAAAAATCTGGTTATCCTCTTCTTGAGACATTTGTTGAAATGCCATTGCGATGTCTTTAAGCCTGACAAAATCGGAGAAAACGGTTTGAACCGAATTAGGACAATGTAAAAATAATGAGATGGCGCCATTTTGAACCAAAACTGAATAAACAAGCTAAAATATAAACATAGACGGCAACACAAGTTTCGAAGCACATGTCACTAATTATTTGCTATAACCAAGTCAATGGTCACTCAGTACACGATATTGGGGGGTTCTTAGGTGAGTTTTGTTGATCCACAATGTCTTTACCTTCGTATGAGATCATCAGTGGAGAGTTCTTCGCCTATCTCTTTGCAGCCGGGAGGGTATTTGATGTCAATAGCCCTCACACCGTGGTTTGATGCCATTTTGTTGAGTTAGGTTTTGTCTGGACAACACAATCTAAGTAGGATTCGGTAGGAAAAGTGTCATTTGGCGACCAAAAAAGGACCGAGAAGGGAATGCAATCAGTCGCTTTGTACTAGCACTTGACTCGAGTTGAGCTTGTCTTGCACTTTATGTCCGATACGGGGCGCTGATTCCAGTTGAGTGCGGCTCACGGTGGCGGCAATTCGAGCCGAGAAGGGGAGTGCTTGCCGCAATCCTGACCACTGGCCATTTTATGTTATGAGCTAACTATTCAAGACACTTCATACTTTCGTGAAACAATTACATTCAGGTCAAGCCAAACAACGTGTTCGTCAGAAGAATCAATTTTTTGAAAGAAAAATCACAATGTAAGTTTCAATGTGAGATTATTGCAGCAATACTCATAGTTCATGCTTTTCACTCTTACGTCATCTACTGACATGCCTCCCGTGATTAGTCGTTCTGGTGTTGTAAGCTTTGTATGCCTGTCGGCTTTTTACTTCAATTGTGGCTTGATTGCTTTATTTGCATCCTTTCGCATTTAGATTGTGATCTTTATTTTATACGATAACGCAGAAATGAGCAAAGCACATCCACCAGAACTGAAGAAGTACATGGACAAGCGATTGTCTCGTGAGTATTGCCAGTGTTAGTCAAATTGTCATCTAATAACTTTTATTACAGTGAAACTCAATGGCAGTCGACAAATAAATGGCATTCTGCGTGGTTTCGATCCATTTATGAATTTGGTCATTGATGAAGCTGTTGAAATCAACAAGCGAAACCAACAAGTTCCAATTGGCATGGTTGTGGTACGAGGCAATGCAGTAGTCCTCCTAGAAGCTTTAGACCGAATTGCCTAGATCTCATATGTATGTTACTCATTTTGCATCGTTGAAATGATTTCCACATTAAAGAAGCGCGTTTATTCATATATCATTGTATCACTGCTTTATTTGTTTATTTGTTTTACTTTCACATCTAATTCGGACCATGGCAACTGTTCTTCGGGTGAATTTATTTTAAATGGCATGTCAAACTGTCAAACTCTTTTGACCTGTCAAGATGTAAAATACATGAAACCTATCAGATTAATTGCTAGTGGAGTTGTCAAAAACATATGGCTGGTCGATTGGCAACATCAAAACATAGTGATGTCTAAACTAAGAAATATTCATTTGAACGAAGATTTTAATGCCAACTTGCAAAATTTGATATATTTTAAGGGAAACCGTCATGTGAGCAACTTATTGGGTCATTGTGGCAATACAATTTTTACCGAATATTACCCTCTAGGAAATGCTCTAACTTTGCATGACCTCTTTGTTCGTTATGGAATTGTGTCTTTCAAGGACCGATTTCAATTTTGCATCAACTACGCGCAAATCATTGCCTTATTGCACCAACACTCAATGGTTATGTGTGACTCGAACTCATTAACCAAAGCTCTCACCCAATACTTGATTACAAGTCACTATGAGATCATTTTGAACGACTTGGATGCTTTGCCTCGATTAAACCAATTAAACGTGACAAAATGTGGCCATCGACAAATCTTTGGCGATTTAGCGGCACCAGAACAGAAATGGCCATACTCAGGTAATCCGTATAACGATTCTTTAATGCCATTCTATAATGAAAAGGTGGATATTTGGAAAATGCCAGACATTTGCCATTTTTTGCTTGGAGATGTACCAATGCCTGAAATAGCCCGTAAGATGCTTTATTTCATTCATGGAAGATGCAAAATGATTAACCACATCTATAGACCAACTGCAGTTGATGTTGTACGATTCTATTATTTAATAAATAATTTTGTTTGAAATTATATAAAATCGCATTGTTAAATCGTTATAATAATTAATTAATTAATAAATTAATTACGCAAACAAAAAAGAATTAGCAGAGAGTGGTTTCGATCCACCGACCTCTGGGTTATGGGCCCAGCACGCTTCCACTGCGCCACTCTGCTACTGATTGTAAAGAGTTGGACAAAATTATCGTTAAATGGAAAGATGATGGAGAATAATTTTACTTATTTTTACATTATATATATAATTATATTCAAATTATCAATTTTGTCACAAAAAAAATCTGCAATTTCTTAAAGTATGAAATGATAGAACAAAAACAATACTTTGCTTATACAGTAATATGTTTTATATTTAAAAAAAAAACAGTAATAAGCAAACAATTGAATTGTTTATCATTAAAATTAATTTCAATTGGCTTTTAAAATTTGCAGATTTATAAAAGAAATTGAAACAAATTGTACTATTGAAGAAGTAATTATTTGTAGAAGTAGTAATCTGTAATTTGGGAGCCGCGCAATTCTGTCAGAAATATTCTTTCTATTTCCTATTTGCACCGAAGTGGTCAGTTGGATGAAAGTAGTGTTACATATGGAAGCGTGTGTTGAGTAGAAACGGCGGCAGAGGTGTGAGTGTGCCGATCGCGGCGATTGCCTTTTCATTTTGCGCTCGCTCCTTTCACCGGCCATTGTTGGTCTGCGAACTGTGCATCTTTCAACCTCAACTCTGCTCCTGTCCCGATTCCTCATTTGATTGCTCGGCCCAAACCGATCGTAAGTATTACCCGACAAGTAAATAAATCTTTCCTCTTAAAGTTTGCATAAACATTTTCCTAACTTTACCATTTTTTACTGAAGAACTGGCAAAATGTGCAACAATATAGCAAATGTAGTTAATTGTTCAAAATTTGACTTGCTTTCTTCTCTTGTCAAATATAACACTTGAGTCACTTTATTTTCTTGTCAGAAGAAGTCAAATTGTGGTTACTTTATAAAGATTTATTATTTCTATATATAAGAAAATGTATTCTGTATTTTCTATGGTAATGACGTTGGCTGTCCTATCAAAATGTGCATAAGTATAATGTCTTGAACTAAGCCTTGTCTTGACAGTACTCGGAAAAGTTACTATGACCGGTTATGTGCTCTTAACGCAAGATGTTAAACTTTTTTCAGATATTAATTTGATAAATATAATATCAACATTTTTTGATTTGAAATAAGGAAATGGGTTCCAAGTCCAGCAACTATGATGAAGATTTGTCCAATGGAGAATCAAGTAAAGGAAACGATACTTCTCTAATTGTCAATGTTAATGACACTCAAAGTGACATCGACGACCAAGAAGAATCAAACTATTCTGATACCGAAAACGGAGAGTCTAAGAAAGAATCAAGTAAAAGATCTAGGAATGACGAATCTTCTAAGAAAAGGTAATTTTATTTTCATTTTGAAATAAAACTAATTTCTATATTAACAGCCCTCATAAGGAGAAAAGTCGATCAAAAGGTTCGTTTTTAATTTGCTTTAAACTTGTATATGATCTAATTAAATTATATTTATTAGTTGACTTGTCTAAGACTCGTTACTTATGGGTTAGTGGAATTCCAGATGGAACTAAAACTAGCCAACTTGAAGAATTATTTCTACAGTATGGAAAGGTGTTAGCCATCAAAATCATAAGAGGTGGAAGTGATTCCACTTTACTTGGATTTGTTAAGCTTGAAACTATGGAACAGGCTCAAAAGTGTATGGAAAAATTGAATAGAATTGAATTTCGTGGAAACAAAATTGAGTTGCTTAAAGTATGATCCAAATTCTTTTTTAATTTGAACTAAACGATTGTTTGAAATCAGGAAAGGCCTGTTGATAAAGATGGAAAGAAAACTGAAAAGATTGGATTCAGAGATTCTCGAAAGCCATTTATACCTCGGCCAGTAATAACTCGACCACAGTTTCGTACTCCACATTCTACTACTCGAGGCGCTTACCGCGCTCCAATCAAACCATTGCATACCCCGCATCGCGAGCATTCACGAACTACACCCGATTTTCGACGTCAAGAAAGAGAAGAATATGTGCGGCTAGAACGCGAGAAGGAGCGATTGAAATTGGAGAGAATGAAGCTTGAGCGCGATAAGGCTGAACTTTTCAAAATTGAAAGAGAATCTCGAGTTTATGATCGGGAAAGGATTCATGACGATAAGAGGGTTCGATCTTTGGTGAAACGACCTATGGATGAACCTTTTTTGGATGAAAAGCGCTACGATGAGTATAACAGGTATATAAAGTTGTCTACTTGATAACTATTACTGATTGTGTTAAATAATTTTTTTTCTAGACGTGAAGATTTTGGTCGGCGCTATGAATCCAGAAACAGTCCTGTTGCTGATAGGAAGTTGAGCACAAATCGATCTTTTCCTTCAGTTCAATCTCGAGGCAGATATGAGGATAACTCAAGGCAAGAACGCTATTCTAACGATAAATATGATTCGAACGCAAAATGGACATCTATGTCCGATAATTCATGGGTTGCCCCTGAAAGTCATCGATGGCAGTCTTCTAACTACGAGTCACCTCGTATTTTGTCTAGCAGCATTGGTTCCAGCTCAATTTCTCGATTGCATTCAAGCGCCGAATTACCTCAAAATATTTCTTCTAGAAACTATTTTAGTAATAATCGTCGTTATTAACAATATGCTTAATTTGATTTTAAGCTGACATTAGCCGTTTGCGGCAGTATTATTCGAAGTTCTCAATGATTTAATAAATTAGACTAGTTATTTTGCCATCTTAGCTTTCATAAGTAGACAATTTCTGCAAACTATTTTTATCTGAACACCAAATACTGTGAACAATGAGTGAGGACAAGAAAATTTATTTAGTTGGTATGATGTCATTTCTTTTTGATGTATTTGAAATAAAGTCGACTTCCATCCAGATCAATTACTCAACATGTATGGATTCGAGTTATACCGACTGTCCTTGTTGATCGTATGCTCTGTGGTCATCTTGATCATCATCATGTTGAAGGGAATGACCACAACTGAGGAAAAGGAAAAGATCAATTTTGAC
This sequence comes from Rhizoglyphus robini, assembly GCA_023373905.1. Lineage (NCBI taxonomy): Eukaryota > Metazoa > Arthropoda > Arachnida > Sarcoptiformes > Acaridae > Rhizoglyphus > Rhizoglyphus robini. The sequence continues at coordinate 2,676,342 of JAKIJQ010000002.1, forward strand.
TCTTTCGATACCCGATTGGGCATTTTGGATTCCGATCTCAACCTTCACTTGCGAATCAACGACAATACCGATGCTGATACTACCTCAGAGACTTCGGTCAACACTCAGACTGAAAAGATCAATTTTCAAATTTGAAATAAACTTTTTATGATGCTTTTTATCTTGCTTCAACGTTTATGAATCATTGCATAATGCAAAATAAATATTACGACATCTACTGACGGTTTTTTTGTTTTGGCTTCTCTACATTACAACAACTTTTTATATTTTAACTCAGAAGCGGCAGATGACAGTTGCATGAAATTTATTGTTTTGTTTTATTTTTCAGCTTCAAAAGCTTTTGAAATGACTGACCAATTTAACCACGAGTATGTAACTAACTAACTAAACATTCTCATTTTTTAGTTTTTCTAATTTTTTAGCGAAAAATTCAAGTTGTATTCTTTCTTGATGCAGCATGGCTTTGAGTCTTCTCAAAAGCCAGAAATGCTCGATGGCTCCATTCCTGGACGCGATATAAGTGAAATTAAAGCATTGCTTGAAGCATATAAGAAAAATGACACTCCTGATACTTCAAATATTTGGTAAGAATTTTCTGCTTGTGATGTATTTGAAATAAATAATTAAAAGATTTCTATTGTAGGATTGGTAACATTCTTAATTTAAAACAGCATTACAAGCATGAAGCATTTTATAATTTATTGGCCGACGTGATGATAAAAAAGACAGAATCTCTTCAGCCAAATGACCAATACCGAGAAGTGTATCTATTCCTATCTAAAGTTCTAACTGGAGAATTTCCTGATATTGAGAATACCAGTGATCATACAATCATGGTCATTTTGCTGCTTTTACAGGATTTAAACAAGCTGATTAAGACAACCACTGATTGTGATGTACATGCTTGTTTGACTGCCATCGATTCTGAAGAGAACGAAGAGAACACGAAGACTCGCAAAGATTTAATGGAGCGCCTCACATCGTTATTCAAATTTAAACGCATCAACGAATTCATCAATCCTTTGCAAATACCGAACAATGTCAATGAGAGAGTTTATAAAAATATTTTTAAATGACACAATGGCCAGGTTTGTCATATTGAACGCATTGCTGTAAATAATCAACAGTAAAACGTGCTTAAAATAGAACTTGCCAGTTGGAGGCATTCCAGTTGTCTCCCTTTGCATCACTATTGCACGCGCACATCATTGTTTGGTATTTCTGTTTGTTTATGTCTGTAGACATATACGTTCATACACTTGCTTTTATGGAAAGTGGTTTCCTTGCCTCTGCGTTATTAAAGCTTAAAACATCAGAAGCGAACGCATGCGGATGAATCAGTGATAATGTTAGAATGTCACGGGCTGATACATCACACTTTAGCGCACTTTATCATGTTTGCAAAATATTGTTAAATAGTTAGGCTTGGTTTCTCACTTCTCACGCACCTCACTTTCTCTCGTGTTTTGCATGTTGGCCTTTATCATACGATAGACTTATCGTCATTGGATGTGCACAGCAACATATCCAGCCAAGGTAATCTTCGGAGTAGAGTGCGAGTAAGAAAGTATTGCTACACGAATATATCGGTTTGCGATGTGCATGATTTGGCGTGATTGACTGACTGCGACCATTTCCGTTCTCTGATTCCACAACAATAAGTGGAAACTGCTGTGATCATCACTAGTGATTTCATCGATTGGTCTCGATTCGTTCAGTATATTGCCTGGGTGGCAGTGTTCTTCTCCACTGTCTATCAATTATGAATGTGACAGGCACACTTTGGCATTATAATTAATCGCTAAGGTAACCGGTGCTTTGCCTTTTTGTGGGTCGTTCCTCGCTGTCTTAGATATATCTGCACATACAACCAAAAGGTCTCTCCCCGTGCAAAGACCAAACGAAGATGCAACCAAACTACACCTGTGACAAACGCTAACCGCACAGGTAAGTGTTTTGACAAGGGTGGGATTGCCGCCACAGCTTGCTGTTTGTCGTTGCATTTAATTAACAAATGTGTTGCTACTGCATACAGACAAACACTTGTTCATTGATGGCAACAACCGATTGATGTGTTTGGCATCAAATTTCACTGTGATTTGACATGCAAATCGACTTTCGCTATGAGTTCCACAGAAAAGACTGCTATTGAAGATCTAGACAGCGAAAATTATGAGCTTCTATCTTTGGTCAAAAAGTTTGCCAATCATTTCGTCCTTTTATTCTTCGGCTACTTGGTCGGCTATTTGGGATTTTCCTTATGGTTGATTTCAATAGCAGCCTTTCTCCTAGTTATTCGTGAGAAACGCCAAGTTTTACACCAACAACGAGTTGAATTCCAGCGCGCGGTTGGTGCTGACGAAAAATCTGTGATCAAGTGCAACGTGAAAGATCTGCCTTGTTGGGTCTACTTTCCTGACACAGAAAGAGCAGAATGGGTGAACAAAATTCTCAAGCAGATGTGGCCATTCGTGGCAGAGTTCATGACCAATGTGCTCAAAACTCAGATTGAACAAAACATCGATGATATTATGCCCGACTATTGCAAAGGCTTTCGTTTTGAGAAGATTGACTTCGGAAATGTGGTATTTGAAAATTAGACTTATCACATTCAATAAATAATCTATTTTCACGGCCCTCCAAGCCTCTTCGACTAGGAAGTGTGAAATGCTATGACGAGAACACAGGCCGGGATGAAATCATCATTGACCTCGAACTGATGTAAGTCTTGACCGACCAAACTAGATCCTAAACTACGATCTTACCCATTCTCCTCCCGATTGACTCTTGTCCAAAGATACGCAGGCAATTGTGATATTCAAGTTCGGATTAAAGGTCTCAGTGCAGGCATTCGAGACTTTCAGGTGTACGGAGTGCTGCGAGTGGAATTGAAACCACTGATCAAGGAATCGCCATTGATCGGATGTGTTTCGTTCTATTTCCTGCAGAATCCAATCATTGAGTACAACTTTACCAATTTGGGCAATATTCTCGATTTTCCACTGCTAAGGTAAGTGGCTCTGGTCACGATGGGTTAATAGGGTCCGTTTGTGGTGCAGTGAGTTCTTGCGGAAAGGAATCAAAGAACAGTTTGCCAAATTGATTGTGTTACCCAACAAGTACGTTCTGCCCTTGGTGCCAGATTTCCAAGCGACCGCCATTAAGTTCATTCAACCAATTGGAGTGGTTCGCCTCGAAGTGATCGAAGCTCGTCAACTCAAAAAGTCTGATGTTGGAATGCTAGGTAATTCATGATTCTCACAATGCCCACATTATTCGACTAATTAGTCTGTTGATTTGAGGACTGGGAAAGAGTGACCCATATGTGAACATCATCATTGGAAACCAAGACTTTCGCACTTCGACTATCTATAACACGGTCAATCCCAAATGGAATTTTATTTGCGAGACACCTGTTTTTCTGACCACTCAAAGCATAGATCTCGAAGTGATGGACGAGGACCAAGGAAGCAAGGATGATTTCCTAGGGAAGGCATCTTTCTCGTTAGATACTATTTTTAAAGAAGGAATTATTGACGCGTGGATCAACCTAAAGGAAACTAAAACTGGCAAGATTCATTTGAAAGTAACCTGGTTGTCTTTAGAACGCTCCGCACAAACTTTGACAACACAAAGCATGGAGAGCCTAAGAATTAAGGCCAAATACAAAGATGAGAGCAAAGAAAATTATTTTGGTTCAGTTGCTTGTCTTCTCGTTTACCTTGACTGTGCCAAAAATCTGCCAATTTCTGCCAAGTCAATTGGCGAACCTAGTCCTCAAGTTATTTTGCGTTTGCGACAAAATGTCCATAAAAGTATTGTTAAAAATTTCACCTCAAATCCCATTTGGGAGGAAAGTTTTCACTTTTTGATGGACGAATTCAATGGACACGATGAATTGACAATCGAAGTGATGGACAACAAGAGTAACCAGTTGATAGGACAAGTCAATTTGCGACTTCAGTCCTTAGTCGAGTCTAAGGACATGACCTTCGCCGAACCTCTGTTGGTTCGCCAATTTAGCCACAACTTCGACCTCTATACCACAATTTCGTTGTATTTCTTGAAATCGCCTTCAGTGAATCATGTTAAAATAGTGCGTGATGACACTGTAGACTCTCAAGAAGGCGATAATATACCCACGATGGAAGATCTGATCAAAGGAACGGTTGAACCATTTGCCAAGATAAGTGGTTTTCGCGGAGACATAATCGAGATGAGCCAACTTAAGAGACAGCCTTTTCAGAATGGGTAATTGACAAAATAACAAGTTTCGTGATGCTTTACTAACGAACGTGCATAACAGGAAGAACGAAATTGAGTCTGGTCAAAATAAGTTAGGACAAAACGGGGGTGATGTATCGCCTATACTGAGCCGCTCAATGCCTTATCCGATGTTAGAGGTGACTGTCAACAAAATTGTGGAGCAGAACAAACTAGAAGTGTTTGTACACAAAGCAAGGTAAGGAACCAATTAACAACTCTTAAATAACTTTGACTAACTTGATATGGAAAGTAATTTGCGTAAAGTAAATAATCGACTGCCTGATCCTTATGTGAAATTACATTTGGTACCAGAGAGGAACAAGTCCAGTAAAGAAAAACACAACCGGTCAGTGACTATCAAGAACAGTTGTAACCCTGTCTTCGAAGAAAGGTTCCATTTTGATGAAGTGCACACTCTGCAGATTGTTAATTTTTCTATTTGTACTAGGTTCTTTGTGGACTTAAACGAGAACATCGAATCCATCAAGTTTGTTGTATACACAGCGAGCAATTCCAAGATGTTCAAAAGAAACAAAATCATTCTTGGATTTGTAGAAATTTATTTCAATGATAATTTTTTAGAGAAAAACGTCTCATTTACAAAATGGTACGAATTGGAACAACAAGATGACTGAACCTATTACCTCTTTGAGCTATTTCTGTCTACAAAGGAGGGATAGTACTGATAAAGCCACACTTGATCAATGCCAGAGCCAAACGAGGCAAAGTGTTGCCAGTTAGGCAAGGGAAAACGGCACACAATCAAAGTGATCTGCTTATTCTTCCCATCACAATCCTGGCTCACTTTTTTCTCTAACAATGGCATCAAACTGTCCACACCAAAGATTATGATCTTGTCAAAGTCAGCAAGGTCTACCTGTAAAAGAAAGTGTCATATTAATATATTAACTAGTCATATTAAACATTTGTTTTTATATTAACCTTGAATAAGTTTTTTCGTTGAAAAGAGGCCAACTTGTGAACACCCTCTTTGTATGCTCGATATTTGGAGAAAAGAACAAGCCTGTAAATAAAAAGTGGTAACTACCATTCATTAAAAGAATCCAACTATTCTACACAAACTATATAACATCGATAGGTTTGCTACCATGGGTTCAGTTCCACACCATGTGATCTTATTCCTTGTCTTGCGCATTCAATAACCTACAAGATAAACATTCAATTAGCAACAAAACGAAACAAACAGTCAGAAAAACATTCGAGTGGATTCGAAACGATCGAAGTCACTTAATAGTTAATCGAGATAATATTTACAATTCGACCATCTCCACTTCCCAAGTCGATTATACGAAGGCTTTCGGGTTGGCAGTTCGCCTTGAGGTTGGGTCTTTTGTACTTTAGTGCTTGAAGTACATTCTCGATTTGCGTTGAGGTGGCTGGAACATAAGGCAATACTACTTTGCGAAAAGCTGGCCATACGAAAGGCAAAGCAACGGCCACAATGCCTGTTGCTAAACCACCGAATATGCCCACTGTGATAAGACCCGCACGCCTCATAGAATTTTGCTCGTCACTTCTAGTATTCATTGTAACTTTTTGTCAAGGTTAATGTCAGATGATGGCAACACTAAAATGCAGAAAAGTATAGTGCGTTTAATTCTTCAATTTGAAGATCACATAAAATGCTTTAGGTACAAAACAAAACAGTGTTCTGCTCTGGAAGTGCTGCACTGCATTGCTGTCACATGTTTATGTTTACTGAATGCATATGGTGGTTTCCAAAAAGTGCATTACTGGCAGCCTTGCAATTTTAATGCTCCACGAGGGAAGTCCACCCGGTAATGTTTGTGTTGGTTGATTGTTTGCTTATAACAAGGTCCTGAAAGTGGTCTGTCAACAAATAGCAAATAGGTTCACTAGACCACAGATCGTGGTCCACGGTGGCCACTCATTTGGCACATTGGTCCCCTTGCACTAATTGTCCATTATTCATGCAACTTTAGGCAGATTGCCGCCAAATCTTGCAATGAGTCAGTTCGACCAGAAGCACTGAATGGATGGCATTGGCGAGGTATCGATCTGGTGCCGATCGATTCTACTTAGAAAAGGACCATTTAATTGAATTGCAAGCGGCGACATTTGTAATTAGGAATAGCACCGGGCAGTAGGCACTTGGTTCGTGACAGTACTTTATGCAAATCTATATACTTTTGGTATTGCTGTAGTGTGTCGTATCTTAGCTTAGTTAGAACAAAATCGACTACATAATAACAGTAAAGTGTCCAAACAATCTAAACAAACAGGTGCACAATGTGGCTCAAGTCCCCATAGAAACAAACATGGTCTGTGGTCGATTGTGTTGTTTTGGCTCGATCAGGCGCCAAGAACAAGTAAGACAATGCAAATGGGCTGCACCGTTGGAAAAGCTTCTTGCTAGCTCGCTTCAGTCGGTTTCACACTAGAGTGGTTCTGTCGATTTTCAATTCACTTTCATTGCACTTCTTTTGAGTGACTCGATGCATTTTGGTAAACCAGCCACCAACTTGCAAGCGATGATCAACCTCGATTGAACACCAAAGCACTTGGCCACTTAACAGGTGCACAGACCCAAGCAATCGATCGATGGGCTGCGGAGTTAGCTCGGCCAATACAAATGATTCCACAGTGCCCCGAACTATTTCAAGTGGAGAAAGTCAAGACCAAGTAAGCAAACAATAAACATCAGCCCGAATTGGAACCAACTAACTTTGCCCTTAGCCAGATGAGCAACCATTCGACCGAGAAAATGCGCTGAGGAACTTCAACAACCTAGAGAATGCAATTAACGTCTTGGAGGAGACGAAATGCTTCGAACAACACAGGGTCATCTCCGAAGATTTAGATCTACTCAATCAACAATTACACAATTACACCGAAGCCGCAAACAGAACTAATAGCCAAATGTAAGTATTCTTATGCGCTGAAGAATAACTGATTGACACGGATACAGAATTCAGTTGATCGATTCAAACAAACTGTCCAACGAAACCTCGTTAAGAGAACTAGTAATGGAGAAATGGTCACAACAAGTAAGGACGAAAATCAATTCAAAAGATGCAAGCACCATTGAACTATTGAACAGTCAGGTAAAACTTACTCTTGCAAGTAGTGATTACAGTCATGTTGCCACTTTCAGGAAATGATCGACATCAAGACCGAATTGACACAGAAAGACATTGAAAGGTTAACTGTGGAAAGCGCTGAATTGAAAGTCCCTTGCGACCAACTACAAGACCTGTACCGACAACGAGACGCCATTCTCAGTAAGCGATCAATACCGTTGATGTTCAGTCTCATTGTAGCGTAGATCAAATATTCATAGGAAGTTACGCCAACGATAAAGAGATGCAACTCGAAAGAGACCTTGACGAGCTAATGGAGGAAAGACATCTTGTGGAAGTCGGCAATTTCCGATGGACCAATACGAGCAAACTAATATCAGAAGCGTTAAAGTGTCTAGATAGTGCCTTGGACAAATTGCAACAATACAATAACATTACGGACAGGTTTGTAGATGATCGTTCCAAAAGTTCTAGTTATTTCACGGCTTATTCCACCTCAGTGACCTCAACTACAAGTACACTTGCATTCAAGAGGCTCGCAATAGTCTAACAATATACATGTACAAGGTGGTCTTTTTGCAAAATATTTTGATAAATATTAAACTGCCACATGTCACTTCGGACGACTTGGAACAACTTGATAAGCGAAACAACCAACTGTATGTTGACACGTTTGGAAGCAACAAACTGGAACAGACACATGAGTTTGTGCGCTCGTTAAGGGTTAAAACGGTTACCCAATACAAATGGATAAAGGAAGTACTCAACAAAACCATCAATCACGACTTGCTCGAGATTAGAGAAAGATGCTTGAACAAGATACACGAGTTAAGATTCGAAAGAGCCATTCAGATCAGACAGAACATCGAACAAAATCCTGTGGACAGTGAACTGACCAACATTGAACAACAACCGAATGGCAACAAAGTGGACTCACCGTTTGACTTAAGAGGCAAGTCTCTTCACAGTTCGTCCACTCGACCCAAACGTACTAGTTAGAAAACTTACCAGTGATCAACCCTCAGGTTTATTGACGTGCTCTCTATCCCACACTTTAGTAGACAGTGGAGTCGATAGCGAACTCGACGATTCCTTAACCACCGATGAATATGTGGCTCGTATGTTCACATCGGGAAAACACTCGCAATTGTCCAATGGAACACCACTCTTACCCGGAGAGGAGTTAGGCCCCATTCCAAGTGATAGAGAAATTTTCGGTAAGTAGCTGATAACTAGCAAACATTTCATAATGCATTTATTGGTTGGTAGGTAAAATAAATGAATTACGAAACAAACACAGCCGCGAGTTTGCCGAATTCATGCAGATCCAGCAAATAAACAAGGATCGGGTAGCACAAGGACTAAGGGACAAGCTCAACAATAGGCGAAGCCGAAGAAGCCGAATGGAAATGCACAAGCGACAGTTGGAAGCATTGCAAGAGTCGCCCTACAACTAAGTGCCTTAATGGCGACTATCTTTGCACAAACAATCCAATTCAGCCCACTTAGTACAAATGTATCAATTTTTGTAAATATTCAAATGTCTAATAAAGTTGTGTTCGCATCATCCAAAATTTCGCTTCATTCTTACCATTCTGTCAATTGAAATAACAGTCACGTACGATAAATATGCATAGCTCATTTGTATAAAATCATATTTTTTTGAACTTTCAAATTTACGAGACCATCAAGTTAATGGTAAAATACTTGCATGAAGATTTAATGGCGATTTAATGAGATACATTTACAAAATGGGGACTACTCATTTGTGCAAAATACACTAAACTAACAAAATGAATCAAGAAATATGCTCAATATATATATAAGTGTATAATAATAAAATTGTTCATGCGCCACCATAAAACAGTCGCATCTTAGGTCGCTACAGGAAGAGATAAATTAATGGGTAAGTCATCAATCAGTTACCTTAATGCTGATAGCAACTAAAGAGATGAAGTAGTTGAGAGATGATTTACTGTATTAATGTTCTCATCTGTTTTAAAAATTAAGCTAACAATGAAAATTAATTATTCAAATTAATCAAATGTATATAGTGAATTGGTCTAAAATGAAAATCAATGCCTATCAACAATATCTCTATTTGTGTACTCAAAATCGCCTGTTCTGATGTAAATAAGAGTTCGAATTTGAAAGTCCAGCCATAGGAATGGAATTCGAATAATTGCTGGCAAACAGTTGATCGGACATGGAGCTGATTGAGTTCGGAATGATCGGTGGGCTTAGAGCGTTCTGGGCATGGCCAGTGTCAAAAGAAGTGATCCAGCGCTCAGCGGCGGTTGAAGTCCATTGATTGGCAGCAACAGGAGCAGACCAATTGTTTCGAGGCTCGGTAGATGTGTTGAAAGGCCGGGGAGCGTCAATAAGTCCATTTCCGTTGTCCTTCTCGCCATAACGGTGGTCACGTCGTGTGTCTTCAAAGCGACGCTCGCGTGAATCTCTGCGAAACTCTTTTCGATCATCGCTGCGAAATTCTTTTCGATCATCACGATCGTTGCTATTGTTGCTGTGTCTTCGATTTTCATAGTCAATGCTTGTGTCATATTTATTTCTCTTGAAGTGACTGCGAGAATCACGAGAATCCAATCTTTTGTAAAAAGTAAACAACAAACATCATCAGTTGGGCAGAGCGCATACACGCGCGAAAATACCTCGAAGAGTCAATGTACGATCTTGAAGCAGATTCGTCTCGGCGACTAGTGTTGTGATGATGATGATCTGGCGAACGCCCATCTCCACGGTTATCATAGGATCGCTTTGATGCAATAAAATCAGAACGTTTCTTTTGCTCCTCGACCATTTGTCGGCGTAATGCCACTTCCTCTCGCTCCTTCAAGATTTTCTCTCGTTCCAATCGCAGAATTTCCAGTTTTTCCCTCTCCAACTTTAACCGTTCGTATTGCAAACGCTCCTTTTCTTTTTGAAATCGCATGCGTTCATGCTTGATGTTTTCAAGTTCTTGCTGTTGTCGAATTTCCTGCATTCTGGCAATCCGACTTTGGTTGATCGAGTGACGAATCGAGTTACTACTGATGCTGATGACTGGTTTGCGATTAGAGCTGAAACGCCGATCTCGAGAAGATGACCGTTCTCTAGAACGCTGCCTTTCCTTTTCTTTCTCACGTTCTCGTTCTTTTGGCTTTTCCTTCTCTTTATCTTTCTCTTTTGTATCTTTATCCTTATTTTTGTCCTTGTCCTTGTCCTTGTTGACTTCTTTCTTGACATCTTTTGAATCTTTCTTCGCTGATACATCCTTTGAACTCTTATTAGATTCTTTGGTAGAAGTTTTGCTTTCGGTGACTTTAGATGAGTCCTTGTTGGATTTATCCTTCACATTTTCTTTAGTGCTAGATTTGACGTCCTCCTTTGCTTTAGATTTGTCATTCGATTCATCAACTTTTTTAGTAGGCTTGACATTATCAGATTTGCTAGAGACTGAGGGTGCACTTTTGCTTTGTGCTTTTAAAGGAGAATTCTAAATAACACAAATACATGCAAAATAAAACGTGATTATTGAGGCCACCAAGGAAAACCAGGTGAGGGTAACTCACTTGCGATAATGAGATCGCGTTGCCTTTCAGGTTGGCTTTGTTCAAAGCTTGAATGGCTTTCTGCAATTGCGAATCATTTTCAAAGGTGACTAAACCAAAACATTGATTCGGAATTTTTGAGAATCGAATAATCTTTGCGTCGACAATTTTGGCGTGTTTGGTAAATAAATCTTGCAAATCGGAAGCCTTGGTCTCTTCACTGATGCCGCTTACATAAAGTTTGTATTCGGGAGTTTTCTCTTTAGAAACATAGGATAGCACATTTGTAGTGTGATGATACTCCATATTAACAATAAACTCATATTTACCTTCCTTAGGCTTTGCTTTTTCCTTATCTTTTGAGATTTTACTGTCGGTTGGTGTTGTGACAGATGTAGAACTGTAGACGAAGGAAACCAAAGTGTTAAAAGAAACCTCAGGTAAAAGTTGCGGAACGAAGTGAAGGCACTTTCATCGGGTTAAACAGAAAACAGATGACAAACCTCTTGCGTTTATCCGTCTCCTTTTTAGGCGCTGTTTTGGCATTAGATTTAGCATGAGACTTTTTGTCGGAAGAATTCTTCAAATTCGCTTTTGTGTCTCCATTTTCGATCTCCTCATTTTCTTTGCTTTTCGACTTTTTGGCATCCGAATGATTATTCACAGAATTGGCTAGTTGTCAAATTAGGAAATGGTTGATTAGCGAAGCTTAATAAATATCAACTGTCTCAATAGATAAATCATCCGCAAAAAGTAGATTAAATCGCCATTGTCAACAAAAGCATTTCCTCAATTCTTCAAATTTCCAGGGGTCGCTTAAAAACTTACCACTACAGACCACATTCAAATAGTTTCAAACTGGCCATCAATAAAATGTGAACTTAAATAATTTGTTTCAAAAATAGAGTTCATAATGTTTTCATAATCAACATATTTTCTTCAAATGCTTGAGAAAAATAGTCTTGAATCCAATAAGATGTAAAAATAAACTCAACAGTTGTATTTAAAGCTACTTGTCATTACAATGGAAACACAACTTGAATCCAAACATACTTGGAATCAACGGACACAAACCACTGTTGCAAATATCAATCACCAACAAAAATACTCACCATTTGAAGTCGAGTTTTCGTTCTCTTCCTGTGAAAATAAAACAAACTTCATAAACTCAACAACAATAGACAATTGGATAACAAACCTCATGCTCTTCATCTTTTAGCTCATCGTCCATTGCATAGTCAAAAGTAAGAATGTCCGAAGCTTCATAAGTGGCATTAGAATCCATTTTGGAAAACTTCTTCACTCCAGAGATTGAGAAAGGCTAGGAAAGTGAAATGCCGACCAAGGCTAGATGCGAGCAGACAATCAATCAAGCTCAATTCCATGCAGGTCGAATTCAGTAGATAATACAAGGGATGCTGTCTTCCTCTTAAGGATCATTCATAAACGAGATCACTCTTCTGTGTCAGGTGATAACAGTTGGTACTTGTACACAAACATTAAATGCCACTGCAGTGACTGCACTTTAATAAAGTCTTTATGAAAAGCTCGGTTTATGCAGTTCAAGTGAATGTTTGGCAATTTCTGTTTATTTTTATTACTAATTTTTAATTAAGTTATAATTTATAAAGAATCGTTTTCTTGAATGTAAATATGGTACACATGAAATTTAGTCATTTACAAATAGATATTTACTTCAATTAGTATCAAAATTGATATGATTGAATTTAAAATGTATAAACTTGGCATTGGCATATGTTTACAATGCTTTTCACTTCTCTTGATGTGCAAAAGGAGCTAAACTTTAGCTGGCCACGTGATTTTTGTATTTGTGTAATTTTGGTTTAATTTTGGACAAATAACTTGAAAATGGCAACTGAATCGATTTATGTGGAAAGATTTAATCTCAATGAATGTGTTGAGTGGATCGAGTTTAATCGAGCTAAGAATGTTTGCCTTTACTTGTTACCACGATTTTATTGTTTGGCCAGCGATATCGCTACGAGTTTAAAGAAATTTTGTCCTGAAGTGAATTTTCTTGTGATGATTTCTGGTAGCAGTGGAGTGGACACAGTCAAATATCGATTAAAAAATGATAAATTTTTGCCTGATGCTGTTATCTATTTTGGAACTTCTTGTTTGTGTTCTTCAAATTATTCTCCCAATTTGCCCATTCTTTTTGTGCCATTAGTAAAGGGTAATTGTACTTGATCTACTGGCATATGCATTAACTTTATTTTTTATTTATTTGTAGATGATAAAGAATTTCAATACATTTTGAACTGCTTTGCACAACTAAAAGAACATTCACCCAAGAAAGTGTTGCTTCTTTCCGATCTTACTAATTCGTCATTTTTGTTAGAAAACACATTTCTACCTCTAAACAACATAGACATAGTCAAATTTCTTAAACCCAAAGCAAATAATTTTTATTTTACAAAATCTATGTTGAATTTTCTGGAAAATGAGACTTCCAATTGTCTTTACCCGCCTTACATCATTTCCAATCAATTGGATCAATATGACTTAGTAATATTCTTAGGCGAATGTGCAAACTTAGAGTTTGTTATCAACTGCAAAAAACTCGTAGTTATCGATCCTCAAAATAGATGTAGTCAAATGTTGGATGGACCAAGAGAATTTCGCAAACGTATATCGTTAATTGAAAAATTCAAAAACCAATCAGTCAATCTCATAGGATGCGTCTTTGTGAATTACACTCAATCTGTTACACCAATTATGAATTTGACTAAATCGTTTTGCAAGAAGCTAAAGAAAATACCTTACTTTCTGACACTAAATCAAACTGATTTTGAAATGAGATTGGGAAATTTTGGACAACTGCAAAGTTTTGTTCTTGTAAACTCGTGCGACTGCAATTTAGACGTTGCCCTCAACACCTCTAAATATTTATATCCTGTTATTTTTTGGAAGGAATTTCTAATAGTTTGCTCTCAAAAAATTTGTTATGGAGGTATTGTATGGAACGAGGATCTAATTGAAAATGAAGAAAACGAGGATGAAAGCGAAAGCAATGACGAGGAAAACATGAAACTAGTTGAAAGAGATCTCTTCAAACGACCCGAAGGTTGGTTCGGTTTAGTCGTGGATGCAGGCTCTAAGCAAGTCGGTGACATTAAGGAAGGTTTACGTGGCATACCGTCTTCTTATATGAACGAGGAAGAACTCTTCTAATTATGCCACATGTACCTCGGATGTATGATAATTGTAGTAAGCAATAAAGCCATTCTTTGATTTCCATTTCGATTGAATGCGAGCGAGTGTGTGTCACAGAAGTCATGTTGCCGTATATTCTATGACTCATTGAATCCGGTGTCAGGTGAGTTGTGATGCAATCGAGTGTTTATTGTCCACGTTGGGTCCATGGCTAATGTGTCGAGTGAGTCAATAGCCACAGTGACACTGTTGGTTGTGTTGTTCACTACGCCAGTCTGCCACGGTGTGGCGTGCCTGGGGTGTGGCGATTGTGTTCAATGGGCTTTGCAGCCAGCTGTGCATCAGGCTGAGGAGCTGCATCACGACGGTGAGCGCATTCACTCGAATCGCCCTCGACTAGTCGCCTCTGTGCTATTTGGCTTGTGTCGTTTGTCGCCCATTGGATTGATTGGCTCCGATCATCGGTTGCAGAGGACCACTCTTTGTTACAGATTATTATTGACACTTCTCAATGTCCGATTAGAGTTTTAGTGGCGAGCACCAAGACATCATTTGGATTGTCATCGAGCAAGTCATCACTAAAAATTTGCGCGCACTGAATCCATTGTCACTGTCCTCATCGCCTGATGAATAACTCTATTTGTCGTTCATTTCATCGCACAAAGGAAATCTAACCTCCGAACAAACGATTGCTCTTCAATGTTCGCACTCGAACTGTTGTAACTCGCTAACATTACGTTTTGTCTGTGTATTAGTTCTGCCCATTTGGCTGCTGCGTTTATCTGTTCTTATTCTCTAACTTGACAAACAAGCAAGCTGACATGGCGAAAACATATGATTATTTATTTAAGTTATTGTTGATCGGCGATTCTGGTGTCGGCAAGACGTGCATCTTGTTTCGATTCTCGGAAGATGCGTTCAATACAACTTTCATATCTACAATCGGTTTGTTTTTATTAATTAATATTTTAATAATAAAGAAATTTGTTTTAATTATTTTTATTTATTTTAGGAATTGACTTTAAAATTCGAACTATTGAATTGGATGGTAAAAAGATTAAATTACAGATATGGGATACGGCCGGTCAGGAACGGTTCCGAACTATCACTACTGCTTATTATCGTGGTGCAATGGGAATTATGCTAGTTTACGATGTGACCAACGAAAAATCTTTCGACAACATTAAGAATTGGATTAGGAACATTGAAGAACATGCTTCGAGTGATGTAGAAAAGATGATTCTCGGCAACAAATGCGATATTCAAGATCGTAGGCAAGTTTCCCGTGAGCGGGGAGAACAATTGGCTATAGAATATAATATTAAGTTTATGGAAACAAGCGCAAAATCAAGTCTCAATGTTGAAGAGGCATTCTTTAAGCTTGCAAAAGATATCAAGACCAAAATGGAAAAGAAATTGGTAATATTGTCAGCTTTTGTAATTTATTTTTTATAATCAATTAATTTTTAGGAGTCAACAAATCAAACTCGAGGAAGCCATCATTTGAGAGCAAATGAGCCTGCTAAAAAGCAATCAAAAATGTGGTTTTGCTCTATATTATAGATTATTATATATGTTCATGTTTTTTATGTCGGTGCCTTTTTAAAAAATGCTAACTAATTTAGTTTTATCTAATTTTTAATGAATTAATCACTTTTGTAATTGAATCTTTTTTGTGCTTTTTTGATTTTATATCATAGTACATGCACAGACACATGCCATTTTATATACTTACGAGAAATTCTCTATTTGTATAGTATTTCTCTGTACGTCTCTTCCATTCCATATTTATGCTTCTGTCCAATTTCACAGATTAATACTTTGACCAATTTTATTTTGCCGACTTGATCATTTCCACCATTATCCTTTATGTGATTGGGCTCCATTTGTCTCGAGTTTCTCATGACCGTTCAAGTTGAACATTCTGTTAATCTGAACAATCGATATTCTCGCATCCAACTGTGTTACTGATCGACTAATCCCACATTATATTTGTATTTGTTTTGTGCTGTTTTTAAATATATTATTAAATCTACATTTATTTCAAAGCAAATTTTATTGCAATAAATCCATTTAATTACATAAATAATACAAATCAATCAACTGGAAATGATTCAAATCAATGTATAAAGGAAATAATAAAATAAATAAAAATTCAGCTACAACTTATAATACAAAATCTACTATGTATAACTACTATATCAATACAGAAAAGTGCAGTTAACTGCCAAGTGGACCCTTTAAACTTGTTGTGGTGCAAAGCGACATACGAGTTCGATCGATTTAAAGACGAGATTGCGTGCAAATTGAGGGCATCGCGGAGAATTAGCAAACTTTTCGGTAGAAATTCGAATCCAGTGAAAAGCTTGTCGAGTATATGGATTGCGTCGAGACGAATATCGCAATATTAAGAATTGGTAATACATGAATGGAGTAAATATTGAAGCCAAACCAGCAACGATTGCAAACACTAAAGTTGGCATCAGAGCGATTTCGGTCAAAGCAATGGTCATAAAGATTTCTCTTTGATACTGCTCAACGAAAGAAGCAATCAAGTTACCAAATGCACCTGTTAAAATTATAAGAATGATTACAAACATGTAATACAAACAATAAACATTACCTCTAGAGCCCATAGCATTGAGAATGTTAAGCATAAAACTGCTTGAATGAAGTAACGCAAACAAGGTAACAGGCAAGAGGACTAAAGTGATAGGGTAGTTCGAGATGAAGATCATTGAGTAGAATAAGTAGTGAGCCGAATCCTCAATTAAAACCATAGCCAAGTATTCTCTTGAAAAGCGAAATGGAGGAAGCCGCTGGTGCAATCGAAGAGCCGAGATAGCCGCATTTGCAAGTAATGCTTTTTGGTAAAGATTTGCAGCAGAGAATGGACTAAATGGAATAATGTAGAATAAAGTGAACATCAATGTTGCGATCCGAATACTAAGCAAAAAAGTTTCGGTCCTTTTGCTGACCATGAACCTAGAGAAAAGATCAATGTTCAATAACAGTTGAAATGACAAGCAAAATTGTATTTACCTCACAGCGGCATTAAAGCCGAGCTGTTGATGTTGTTGAGAATTGTCGTTCGCAGTGGTGGAGTCGGCCATGGTCGATCAAGAAATAAGGATAATTTGATGAAGAGTGCCAGATACCGACAAGTCGGGTAGAAGCGAGAGGGCCTTGAATGGTCAAAATTACCCGAGCAGTTGTTGGATGTGCATCGAGGCGACTGCTCGTCATCAAATGGCAGGAGTACTATTTCGGCACTGTTGGTGTCTTTTGGCTCCAAGTGCGTAGCGAGTGGAGCCTATGTGGTGGCGACACGGCGTTCAGTCAGCAGCCAAAGCAGATATCGACCAGTGCGCCCTTGATGGCTTTATTGATGGCTGTGCCCGGTGCCTTGCCGACCATGACAACCGTGCCCAACGCCTGCCACTGAGCTACTGCACCTGTCGGGTCAACTTTGTCAAGCCCGTACACCGTACATTCGCTCATCTCCCTTCCCGCCTTGTCCGTACTCACTCCAGAGGATTCTTTTGCTGCCGTCATTTACCAAACCACCTTTTCATAATTATCACAATTTCTCGATCAATAAACGAGCGCTTCCACCTATTCTCCAGCTATCTCAAACCAATTTGCGATCCTTCACATTTAAATATTCTGTGCTTCATTCACTTGAACAATTACGTAATCATTCAGCGCTTTGAAGACGAAGACTTGTTTTAGGATTTATCAACATTTTCAAACAAACAATTTCAAACATTTTACTAGATGACTTGTGGATAAAATTGATTGTTCCTAGAAGATTTAAACGTGGCGCCTTTCTCCTACCATAAATACCGATTGTTGCGTTTGTTTGTATTGCAGCTATGGGAGGCACACTGGCACAACCTTCGGTGGAAATAGACTACGATCACTCCGATTGATAGCTGCAAAATGGTGTTCTCACCTTGGTGTCCTAACTTTTATCAAATTGATCTAATTTATCACCCGTGAACTGTTCTGTGCCTGACCAGCATGGCTGCGCTCTTGGTCGACTGCAATAGTAGCAGCTCTAAACTTACAGCTTCCAAGCCACAAATCCGACCTAGTGAACAATTTCTTACAGCTGGCGTCTCTTCAAGAATTGCCGACGATAACAGTGATGATAAAGTTGACTGTCTCGTTAGTTCTTCTTTCAAACCCAATACCCAACTGTCTTCCGTTATAATGATGAATTCAGCTAATTCATCTGAAACCTCTAAAACCAATGGCCTCGAAATTCAGTCTACTTCACAGCTAACTCATCAATCCGGCGACAAAGCTATTCACGGCATTGGAAATTATCTAAGGTATCATTACTTGATTGATTGAGCTTAATTATAATTAATTATAATAATATTATTATATGACGTCATAGTTTAAATATTTACATATTCATTAAATATTATTAGACTTTGTTTTAGATTATTTGGAATTTATTTAATAATTCGCGAACAAATTTCAGTTAT
The DNA here is from genome assembly GCA_023373905.1 of Rhizoglyphus robini. Classification (NCBI taxonomy): domain Eukaryota; kingdom Metazoa; phylum Arthropoda; class Arachnida; order Sarcoptiformes; family Acaridae; genus Rhizoglyphus; species Rhizoglyphus robini. The sequence goes on from JAKIJQ010000002.1 coordinate 2,694,891, forward strand.
TGAATTAGCGTTTTATATGTACCGATGTACCAGTTAATTGACCAATAGTAAAATAGTTTATTGTTATTGCTAATTTAGACCGCAAATCGGCACGCATTCAAGTGTGCAATGGCTATCAAAACCGCATTTTTGATCAGTCTTAATGGACGGCTTGTGTGAAATTATCAAAGAATCCATTTATAATGAACGTTTCAATGTCACTTGTTAGCAATAACTTGAATAAGCTTCAACTAGACACGAGCAAAGCCTATTTCTCTCGGCTAATTGCAATGCTTTTTTTCATCTGCTATACTTGCTCTCATGTCCTTGTGGGTTGATTATCAAGTACAATGTTGAAAGCATAAGTATGTACTACGAGTTTCACTTTCTTGTTTGCTGACTTTCGATGTACATTATTATTATTTGCTCTTCATTCATTTTTATTTATGATTGGATATATTGTTTTTTCGAGTTTTTGCACTGTTCGAATGTGTTATACGTTCCTTTAAGGGTTGATAACAATCTTGTAATGATTTACTCGATTTCTCGGTAGGCATCATTTTAATCACGTTTCATTGCGCGAATTGTTTTTATCTTTCTTAACTGCCTTGTGCTGGATCATTTATTACTTAGTTTAACTATAAGTCTCTTACAAAGAATCTTTTTATTTGAATCTACTTATATCAGTTCCTCGTTAATTTTATGTTTTTATGATTGTTTATAGTGAAACATCAAAAAAGAAGATTTCTTCTATACTGGTAAGCGATAAACGCTGACGAGATGGCAACTAATGAATCACTATTTTTAGAACGAAGTGGAAAAATTGAACGATATCGAAAAGCTTTACTTATATCTTCAACTGCCGGATGGCACCTCCAACAGTAACGAAAACATAAATAATGATAAAAAGTAAACGTTAATTTGCCAATTTACCAGTATTAATTTGTTTTTTATTACAGAAAAGTGCTTTACAATCCATTCGGCAAAAAGACCGACACAGAAGTGATTCAGACATATACTTGGATTCAAAGCCATCTTGAAGAAGACAATTCTGTCTCCATTCCTAAGCATGAGGTTTATGAAGACTATAAAGTTTTTTGCGAGGTGAACAAATTTGACAAGTTGTGTGTTGCCGATTTTGGTAAAGCTATGAAGCACATCTTTCCTCATGTTAAGCCGAGGCGTTTAGGGCAAAGAGGAAATTCAAAGTATTGCTATAGTGGGTTAAGAAAGAAAATACTCGTCGAAACCCCTGAATTACCGGTTTTGGATACAAGTGAATACAAGTTTGGCAATGAAGAACGTGATATTAAGAAGAACCTCCTTGTGGATGATGTTTCGTGGAATGTAATTCTAGATTGGGTTGAGAAAACATTCAATCGAAAATTCAAAAGTAGCATTGATTTTGCGCGCCATTTGATTGAAACACAAAACATTGACTTGTCGAAAGCACTAAAAATCAATGAGAACAAGGCAAATAATCATTTGGTTAAATGTCTCGTTTCTAAATCTCCAACTGCCAAGAAGAAAGATATCTATAACCAAATCAAAAAGTTGCCTGACAAGAAAAAATGTGATAACCAAGGTGGAACTGAAAAGTCATTCCTTTCTACTAATGCAACAAATAGGGTTAAAGCCAATAGCAGCAGTATTTGTTCTGATAGAACAACTAGCTGCTCTAAATTGGATGGAATTGATAATTTGAATTTAGCGGCTGTCACAACAATGCAAACGACAGTAAAAACTGAACCAGATGAAACTGCCTTTTCTTCTCCAACTTCTAAGGTCCTTTCAAAGGTAAGAACAATAATATTACTTATAGTATTAATTTCATATTTTGTTTTGATTTTTAATTTATTTAGGTGCCAATGCAACGTAACTCATTCATTAACTCATCACCTACAATCATTCTTTTATCTGGAAGCCAAACAATTCCCAGCGAAACATCTAATCACGTGTCTACCTTAAATAACAAAAATCCCAAATTGGTCAATCATACTGTATGTGCAATGGCTAATAGTAGCACAATTAAGTACAAGCCTATTCAACCGAAACCGGCCAACTTGGAGTCTGAAAATGAATGCTTCGATTCTCTCATCTCGACCAACATTGATAAACGACGTCATTCTGTAGCAACTCCATTTAACGTTGATTCAAACAAGTCTGATATAAAAAAGGAATTAGAATGTTTTTCAAATTTTGGCTCAATCAAATTGATCGACAATGACAAGAACTATAAGCGGCAAATTGATGAAAAGGACTTTCAATTTATGAGCAAGAAACGACATGTTGAAGAGAATGTTTCCGCCTTATCCAATTCGATTTTGATAGACAATTTTAAACCCCAGAAATTAACTTCGAATTCTACTTCGATTGATAATTCTGATCTAAAAGTAAATGAAATTGAATCCGAAGCTCTGTACGATTATTTGAACACTAATATCACTCCGAACTTATATGAGAATGTAACCAACCAAGATAATCAGAATACTTTTAGCGACGCCAACAAGGAATCATTTGTGCAAATTAGAAAATTACTGGAAAATCATTTGGGACACAACTCGGGAATCAATGCAAACGATGGCATTAAACCAAATGACGACATTTCGAATAACCTATCCAATTCTTATACTGAAAATAGCAATTCTAATTCGCATGGTTCAATGTCTAAATCTAGCTATCAGTACAATGACAATTCTTTGTCTGGTATAGTCTCCAAAGATAATGGCAATTTGGATGGCCTTTCTTCTAACTGTTCACTTCTCAACAATGGACAAATTCCACCGAGTCCTAATGCTCGTCGTCGCGCATTCAGTTTTCAGCCAATTTCTCCAAGAAACACCCCTACTATTCCAGAGAATTCTACTTTGGATATGAATATGTTTGGTAAAGGTCCCAATTATAATGGATTTAATTCGTCTCAGATTAAGCAAATGAACACAGTAGCTGTTGGGCCATCACAACCTCCTAGCGAGAACAACAGTCCTTTTATATCACCTAGAAACACCCCGGTGCCATGTTCTGTTTCTCGATCTCGCAACAACAGCGGTCAGAGTACCTACAGCAATTATAGGCAGACTCCTTTGCCGAACTTTGATTCGGGTGTTTCATCCATTTCCAGCTCTCCGTTTGTTTCACCTCATTCTACTCCAATACCTGCTGGGACACCTCGAATTCGTCCATTGGATAATGTGAATCATTCTCGCAATTTGGCTCGAGTCCGTCATAGTTCAGGACCAGGTGGCCCTATCAATAGGTCACAAGTTTCGAACCTAATGCTTTATAATCGTAGTAACTCTTTATCTCCTATGATTGGTGACAATGCATTCTTGTTTTCCAACCCGAATTTCAACGTCTCTACTCAAAGCTTGAGCTCAACTATTGCAGCAGACAATATTAAATTCAATGAAGACCTTGTCAATAAGTTGAGTGTCGTGACACAAACTGAACCAAAAATGCAAATAGAGCAATCGCAGTTTGGATTACAGTTCAATTCTATTCTCGACAACAATCTTCCTTTTCAATCCAAGTCCCTTCACCGACAACGACATTTCTCCAACCCGTATGGTGGTGCAGCTACTAATAGTGCTTTGATGAAACCGGACGAAAATGAATCATTCAAAATGTTGCTGAACCGTTCACAATCAGTGCCATTGAACCAAATGTTTCAATCGAACATTTTCGATTCAAATCTATCAATTGATCCACAATTTAGTAACTTTTCCCCAATGGTGAATAATAACGGCAGCACATCTGGACTTGATCCTACTATTTCGAAATCGTACCCAGCGACGCCACTCTGTAATGATAGCTTTAAATTACCTCATTTAACCTCAATTGGAACTTCAACATCTTCGGCTGCCAACGCCAGTCTTGAACCAAATGGCTTTTTGTCTGGCTCCTCCATCGAAGACCTGTTGAATAATAACGACAGCGTCATTCAAAGTGGTCAGGACTTGATCGTGTCCAGTGTTCAATTAAACCAAGGTATTACTTCCGGCAACGATACAAATGCAACCTCATCCGTTGATGACTTGAATGTTCCTTCTCCTCTGATGCTGACGAAAAATGACAGAGATGAATTCAATGATCTCTTAATTAACGACAATGTGGTTGAGCATTTTCAATCTCTCGATGAATTTCGCGACTGTGATAATGACTTTTCAAACATAGAACTAGAAAATCAAGCTAACCCTTACGATGACGTTTTTAAGTTTACCTAATCCGACCCTTTGGTTGTTTTTGTTTTTATTTCCACATTTGCACAGTTTTATTTCCACTTTTGTTTATCTGCCCAATTTATATATCGTTGTTGTTGTCTAACAATTGAAATCATTTCATCGACCAATTGATTGATTGATCGCTCCACATTTACTAATTTCATTATTGTTTTAATGTATTGCCTAACAATAAAAATTCTTTAGTGCATTACAAACATTGTTAAAATTACCAATTATAAAAGTAACATTTCGATCGTTTCGAAAGCTATATTAAATATTCACTATTTACATTTAAGATACATTGCTTTCAATGTTGATATATTTCCTTATTGTTCTAATTCAATTTGTTCTTGCAACAATTTTGGCAACTTTTTTCGAGCCCGATAATCATATTCGAAGAGACCAAAATTATCATTGCACATTTGGTAGTATAGTTGGCAAAGAGCCCCGATTTCCTCAATGGACAACATAGTTGATGTTAGTTGGGGATCGATTGCCGTTTGTATGAACAATTCTTCATTGAGATCTTTCAAGTCTTGGGGAAACAATGTAGCCAAACTATGTTTAATGTATTTATTGCGGTAATGGAACAGATGCCGAACAAATTTTTCGATTACGTTGAAAGGTAGTTTTATACGAGGTTCTACCAAAGGCACAAACTTGACCACCGAGACGTCTACTTTTGGTGCAGGCATAAAGTACTTTCCACTTATGTTGAACTTAATCTTCACGTCGCAATAGTTTTGGCTCATGATAGAAAGTCTGCTACGTTGATAATCTAAAATAGGTGCCACAATGCGTTCAGCTACTTCTTTTTGAAAAGTTAAAGTCAACGGTACACGCCCCATGCGGTAAAAACCTGATTTCTCTGACAATAACCGAAGCCATTTGATTATAAGTGGAGTGGATACGTTAAATGGTAAGTTGCCAATCAAGTGAATTGGAGGTGAACTTTGATTCCATTCAGTTCGTAGCTGTTCAGGAAACAATCCATCAAAGGTATAGTCCATGACATCGCCAACTATAATCTTCATTTGACCAGGAAGAGCGGCATCAGCAAGCATCTAGATATATTTCATTATTAATGAATCATTAATACACTTTACAAACAATTATTAAAATGTACCTCAAGCATTGGAAGAAATCTTCTGTCCTTTTCAACCACAAATAACTGTTGAGGTCCTCGTTCCAAAATTTGCCGAGTAATATTTCCTGGACCTGGACCAACCTCAAGAATGTAATTGCCATTTTTAATACCAGCCGAAGTAACAATCTTCTCGTTGATATATTTGTGGAGGAGAAAGTTCTGTGACAAGTGTTTCCGAGCCCGTACTCGATATATACGGATCAAATCCTTTGGTGTGGGCAGGGGAGGCAAACGCTTTGGAATTAAACTCACTTGAATTGGTAAAGGATGGACTACTTTAGATACACTTTTAATGCCCTCGATTAGTCGCGGGGATGCCATTTTGATAGGAAGCCACTTAAATTTAGAGTTCAGAATTTAAACTTTATACCACTATAAAATGCAAAACAAAACAGCGTGGTTTGTGTACAAACTTGGTATCACAACTTGGAAGGTACAACTTGTACTACAAACCAACTATTACGCCATTTCAATCATTTTCCTATTGAATCTATGAAAGTTTTCATATTGGCTGAACATCACGGGCAACATTCTTCCGTTACTGAAAATATAATAAAACTTATGACAAACTTGAAGCAGGAAACGGATCTTTCCGTGAATTAGAGTTCTTACTTACGCAATATTTGTTACGACATTTATTTTGCTCTTTTTAGTGAAAAGGTATGAAACTAAGAAATGAATGTTTGCAAAATTGTTCCAAAAAATATTCAATTATTTTTACCTTGTAAAGCTTGTTGAAGGTTCGAACAGAGAATGAAATTCTTACTACAATGTCAGGAAATGCACCTTTAATTAAGCCATAAAGTACAAGCATTGTTGAAATGTGGCGATCAAGTTTGGTCAATAGAATTTCATTGGTGTTATTATTTTAGAAAAACATCACGTCAAAAGTCATGACGATTTGAATTTGAAGACAAATCCAAACTGAAAAGCATGCATATGCATAGCAAAATGAAGCAAGAGTCGCTAAACCAAACCAACGCTTCCTAAGAAGAAAGATCAAATCAAAGGGGTAAACCTATAATGTATACCTATAGAAAAAAGAAGAAGTCCTGACTGCAGATGCAGATGAGAAAGATAATAAGCTTATAAGTCTAAGAGGAAATTGGTTCTTTTTGTTGGCGCTGGTGGATTTGGACTCGAAGTTGCCAAAATGTCATTCTTGGTAGAGTCAAATCGTTCTCTTCATTGATGGCAAAAAAACGCTGTTTAACCACTTAGCATCTTCACCTATGTAAATTATACCTTGGTTATATTTTTTAATATTTCTATTTTATTTTCAGTAGTAGCGAATCAAGCATCGGCTTGAATTGGGCTGAGCAATAATTAATTAACAATTGCTATCACCGACTTTAACTGAAGAATTATCAATTTCCGAAATTGCTCGTGAACACAGTATTTGTTTTATTATTTTCTATAGTAAGAGATTGCATCTACCAGATTGGTAAAATCTGTAACTTCGGCGATACCTCACAGTCGTCGATAAATGGCCAGAATCTTCTCTGTTTTATTTTCTGGAATTAGTAGAGAAAACTGGCATTGTTGCTTGTGCAAATATATATAAAGCAGTTCTAATTAAAAACTCATAATATCAAACAAATAAGAATAACAAAATATATTTTTCAAACGCGATGCATGCTTTGATTTTCTTAAGCACAAGGTTTAAGAAGAACAAGAAACCCTTAATTTACATGCTGATTTTTGCGGCTTTTGAGTATAGTGGTCAAATTCTGGTTTGTCAGAATAAGGATCTTCAAGAGCAGCAAGTAATTTTTTGGCTTCACTAAAATCGCCAGCTTCTGCTTTTTTGATCGCTTCTTCTGCTAAGTAGTTTCGCAGCACATATCGCGGATTGTTCTCATTCATAACTTTTTTTCGCTGTTGATCGAGCTTTTGCAGTTCTCTTTCATTGCCTTCAATGTCGGTAACTTCATGATTTAGCCGTTCAATATAAATTTTCAGCCACGCATCCCAAAATTCTTTAGTTTCACTTTCCATTTGATCTGGTTCAAGTTCCTGTAAAATAATTATTTATATTATATTTATAAATATGTGAATAATAATAAATTTAAATAAAAACCAAACCATACCGAAAGATGCTTAAAATGTTCAAGTTTACTAAAAATCTGAATCGTTTTCTCGTCATCCTTCAACTGCTCTTGAAAATTTTGAAGCAAAATAATTCTCATTTGAACCATTGGAGAGTTTATGTACGACTCGTAGTGGTCAATCATTTCGTCTAAATTGCTTGATTGCTTGATTAATTCCACTCTCAGTTTCTCCAAGTTGTCGTCAAAATTTTCCAGGCCAGGCAAACTTGCCAAATTAAGATTTCTGAAACAATTTATGTAATCTCCGCCAACTTTGGTCATTGTATGCAAGAATTCAGCAATAAGCTTTTCGTCGCTTACCAAGTCACCATGGTCAGATTCAACTTTTTTAAACAATCCAAATTTGCTCATCATGATGCTAACGAATTCGTTGTTATACAAAGTAAAGTAGTTTTCGCTGAGAATTTCTTTCAACTCTTCAAGTGGAACTAATGGTTGTAAAGCTTCAGCAAATTTCAACAAATTCCAGCAGCAAACTTCAGGTTGCCTTCTATAACGATATCGACCGTCTGTATCTGAAGTGTTTGGTATATGATCTGGATCAAACCGGTCTAAAAACCCAAAAGGTCCATAATCGATAGTTAGTCCTAGAACGCTCATATTATCGGTGTTCAACACTCCATGCACGAAGCCTACAGTTTGCCATTTTGCCACTAATTTAGCAGTAGAGATGACAACTTCCTTATAGAAGCGTTTATATTTTTCAGTTTGATCAATATCCAAGTAATCGATGGAAGGAAAGAAAGATTTGATCACATAATCAGCCATATTAGTCAAAATATCGTGCCGACCAACGCTCGGCCCACTTCGAAAAGTGCTTGGATCAATAGGTTTAAAAATTTCAAACGAGCCAAATCGAATGAACGATTGTGCTATTCGGGAAATAACTGAGCATGATTCCATTTTAGGATGGCCATCATAAAACATATCTCGTTGCACTTTATCGTCACCCACAATGCAAGTGGCAGCCCTTGTAGTTGGAATACCAAGATTGTACATTGCTTCGCTGCAAAGAAATTCACGAAGACTTGAACGCAAAACTTTACGGCCATCTGCATCTCGAGAGTAAGGAGTGAGTCCAGCTCCTTTTAGTTGCAATTCCCAATGTTCATTTTTTGAATTCACAATTTCGCCCAAATAAATAGCGGCCCCATCGCCCAGTTGACCAGCAAAAACGCCTATTAAAACATAAAATATATTATATAAATTATATTATATTATCTCATGAGAATTTCTGTATACAGCTGTGTACTACATTGTGTACAAATATTAAATCAGATTGCAGATTAATTACCGAATTGATGGCCACAATAACAATGAGCAGCGGTCTCAGACCCATTAATGGTTTCATTTCCCGCAAAACAACGAATGAAATGATCATCAATCTGGTTTTCATTTAAGTCAAGTAACTCAAGTGCTTTTGATGAATGACAAACAAGTTTTGGATTTTTCAATGGCGTCGTCTTGATCAATGAGAAACAAGCATTGCCGACAGTGCGTACATAGTTCTCTTTAACATTATCAATTGGCAAATTCTTCAAGACACCATTTACAAAATTGAGTTCGTCCAATGATTTTGCCATTGTGACATTTCGGGAAAGATAAACAGGAGTGTTGCTCAAATATCGAGCTAGTGACTTTTGCTTCCAAAAACTAAATCGGTACATTGGTCACCTCAAAACAACTCACGTCACGTGATGCAATGAATCAAAATAGTAAACAAAGGGCCATCCAGCAACAGCGTAAGCATTCAAAATTGCAAAGTGAATCAGACTGAGAGCCCGATAATCAAGCTTAAGACACGTGAAAGGCAAAATGATTCATTTTAAATGAATTACAAATATATAATATTTTATTGATTTATACTAAGAGTAATAATATAGTAAATATAATAGAGCATATATGTTCGTATTCATTCATCCATTTCTTCCTCTTCCATCTTTAAATTTCTCAAAGTAAAACCTTCACTTTCGGATGCATCGTCAGTTGTTACTGCTCTACTGGCAACTTTCGAGCCAGATTGCTTTAAATGTATTTTCTCAATATGCATCTTCATGTTTCGCTTTGTTACAAATGCACGGTCGCAATTATCAAAAGGACATGGATGTGGCTTGTAGCCTTGATGAAGTTTAATATGCCGTTTGAGAGTTTCCTTCAAACGAAACCATTTGCCACAGTCTTGCCAAGTGCATTGGTACGGTCTTTCGTTAGTATGAATTCGCATGTGATGCGACATCGAAGTTCGGTTTGAAAAGACAGCATTGCATTCGGGCCATTCACAAGCGATCTCTGCTTTCATGTGTAGATGAAATTCCCGGCGATGCTTGTTCAAACCGATAATAGTTTTGAACTTCTTATCGCAATCAAGCCAATCGCAAGATAATGGCTCTTTCTCGTTGTGAACTTTTCGGCGATGGGTACTGAGAGAACCCAAATACTCAAATTTCTCATGACAAACGGAACATTCGTGAAAAAGCTGAGTTCCTGCATGTTGTCGATTGTGGCGGGTCATTAAAGCGGCCAGATGAGTTTTGTAAGGGCACGCTTTACAGGTATATTGGACTCGGTGGCGTTTCTGGTGTTGAGCTAGTAGGGCAGAGGATTTAAATCTTGCAGAACAACCTGGCTCCTGGCAAGGTATTGGATTATCAGGATCATGAGAAGCTTTAAGATGAATTAAAAGATTCTTTTTAGTAAAAAAATCTTGATGACAAAATTTATGCGGGCACTTGTACTTTTTGACTCTTTGTTTAATTTCTTTATTCACCATTACATCTTTTGTTGCTGGGAGGGACATAGTTGTTTTAATAGATGCATTGGGATCTTGGCTTTTGTTTATTATATCATTCAGATCAACAGCTCCTTCAGATTTAAAAGTAACTGAATCGTTGAAAAAGTCGTTATCTTTCAAATTCAGACAAACATTAAACGAATTGACTGGTTCATTCTCTTCTTTTAAAGTATCGTCATCTTGATCAATAGGTTCGTCGTTTTCTACTCCATCTGTGTCACTGATTTCCTCAGATGGCAACGAAAAATCACATATTGCCTGAGAAATATAGGCATTCAAAACAGCACTTTCTTCATTAACTGGTCCGGTTAAATCAGAGTCAGAATCAGGAATGTCATCGTTTAATGTCAAATCACAATATTGACGATTAGTCAATCTTTTGATGGTTTTTCGCAAACTTCGAATATCCTTTGATGCCATGTTCCAATTAACCTCCTTCATATGAAGTCGAAGAAAATGAATCATCAGTGGATCTCGAGTAAAGAAACTCTTGGTGCAAAGATAGCAAACAAATTTCTTATTTCCCGTATGTCGCATAAAATGAACTTTGAAATTACTTCGATCGTTAGAAAGGTAACTACAATCAGCAAATTCACACATATATCTTCCTTCATCATCGCGTTTTACTTGGGAAAAATCAACAAGTGATTCAGAATTTTCGTCATCAACCATATCAAATATATCTGCTTTGTTGCAGTGGTTTTTCATAAAGTGAATTTTAACAGCTTCTTCGGAGCAATACTTCAAATGACACGAATTCACCAAGCATGGAAATGTCTTTACAGAATTATTTAATGAAACAGCATGCTCAGACGATAAAGCATCTTCATTGACCTGAACGATGTTAAATTTCTGCCTTTCCTCTTCCTTAATAGTGACAACGTTGTTGAGCAAAGTGCGGTCAAATGGAACATTGAATAGCTTGAACAGCTCGCTAAATTCGCATAAATTAGCATGCAAACAAATAAATTCTTCGCTTTGAAAAATGTTGCAATTCTTGCACGACTTCTTGATTAAATATTCGTACAGAGAAATCGTGTTGACAAAGAAAGATTTTATGACCTGAATGTTGATTTCGATAGATTTTACTTCTTGATTCTGTGACTCTTCCACGAAAATATTCTGCTCAGCATCTGGCTCAAGCTCCATATCAGCATCCATTTCAAACCACAATCAAGTGATGGCCAGACCACGGACAAATCGCGCAAAATTATATCAAATTGGAATCAGATTTACACTTCTCAAGTTTACTAAGAGGTCCTTGTCGTCACTGAGCTGAAAAAGGATGCAACATAATGCAGCATTTGTTCGCAGCTGCTCGCTCCTATTTCGATCTATTAAGCCATTTGGTGCCCTTTCTATTTACACCCAACATTCTTGTTATATTTACGCGTTATTTTCTGTTTACATACAAATGCTGCATTGCCATGTCCTTTTATTTTGATGCTGCTTTGCTTTGCCATCTCAATGCATTTATTTGAGTTTTTTAATCATCACTACGACGGTATTAATTTCTATAATTTCCAATCATGTCTGACAATACGCGACAACTCCGATATAATTCAATTTTGCAAGCAAATCTAGACAAAATTATCAATCAAGGTATTCATTTTAATCTGAAAAAACTTGACCATTGCTCACGTAATATAGAAAAGGTATTATTTATTAAATCACAATTTTATTATTTTTATTAATTCATATTGTTTATAGTACAAAATAAACAGCCAAGAAGTTAATCTTAAGCGAGAATATATGAATGGTCGACAAATTATTCAACACTTACAACTAAATTTAAATGAACTTCATAATTGCTATAATTCTTTTCGAAGTTTCGACATAGATAATAAATATGAAAATCTAATTTCTTCTCTGGAAAGTAAAGTCACAAGTCGAATAAATTCATTTACCAAAGCTAACGTAGCAATAAATTTAAAATTCAACAACGATGAAAGCTCTGTTCAGTTATCCATTCCTAGCAATGAAAATGCAAACACTTGTGATCTACAAATACAACAACATGCTGCTAAACTTAATGATTCAAAAGAAAGGTTTAAGCAGGTCGAGTCTTTAAATAGAGATATACAAGAACTGAACACTCTTGCCGTAGATCTTGCCGATCTAGTCGGGGTAATTTTATTTTTATTAAATTTGTAATCTAACTTTTGAATTTATTTTTACTTTATAGGAACAACAAGAAGTAGTGCATAATATTGAAGAAAATACTTGCAAAGCTGCGGATAACATAAGCGATGGAACTAAAACCCTTATAAAGGTTTGTCAAAATTATATTTTTGCAACATATTTTATCTGATTTAATTGTCGAATTTAAAAGGCAAGTGCCGCTTCTTTTGCCCCTATCACTTGTGCAGCGGTTGGTGGCGCCGTTTTTGGTCCAGTTGGAGCTATTATTGGTTTTAAGCTCTCTACAGGTCTTATTTCGGCCCTTGGAGCTTCTGCTGTTACATATTCTGTTGCTAAATTTGTTCAAAATAAGAATAAGGAACAATCTCTGGAAGATTTAAAGTCAATATCAAAGTAGTGATTTCTATTTATGATGCACATTAATGTAAATTTGTAAATAACTCCAAATACATCTATTTATTTAAGAAATGGTACCACGATATACTTTTGAAACCATTTCAAATTAAATTGCAAATGGTCTCCTTCAACGGAAATTAATTTTAATTTTCCAGCATCATCAAGTTGCTTCAGTCCAATCCAGTCTTCCTTGTAAATTGGCGAATCTTTCAAACTAACAATGTCCTTTGTCTGACCTGGCGGATAAAATTCAAACCACTCGCTTTCCTTAGGTTCAACGATAGTTTCATTTAAGAATTTTACCAAGACCAAATTGGTCACTTTGGTCAAGTTAATTTTGTACGATTCATTTCTCGGTGTATTTTCATTGTTGATGTCTGCCAAAAAGACGCTTTTCTCTTTGTAGGTATCCTCCTGGAGAGGATCATGCCAATACTAATAAGTAAAAAAGATGTAGGGACTTGTTTAAGATGACATGAAACAAACCTCTGCTTGGACAATATTGTCCTGTACATAATCCACATAAGCTCCATAATTAATCATTCTCCGAATAAAGTCGCATATAGTGCTCGAATCGCCAAAACATCGAGGCAAACCATACACACCTTGATGTTGGCCGCCAATTGAAATCAAATTTCGAATCGGAGGATTTGGGCATCTTTGTGCAATTGCTCTCATTATTTGACCTCCCTGTGAAAATCCGATAGCATTGAATCCATCTTTCAGTTTAGGGTCTTCGGAAATTGTTTTACATGCTAAAGAAACCTACATAATTATTAACAGATAACAATTTTTAATCAAAAATATTTGATAAATTCATGAAGAGGAACTATTGATAAATTAAATACCTGTTCATTAAGATTTAAGAAATAACTGCTCAGGAAATCTTCTTCAGTGTTGTTGCCAACTTTAATTGACGTAACATATATGCCTGGAAGTTCGCTTTCAAGATAGGTCTTGATGGCATTTATACTCCCATATGCTGTATCGCCCATTCCATGGTACATTACCACTGGGGTGGTCGAATATACCAAGGCAAGCAAACATTTCACCGAAATCACGAAAAGTAAAAATCTAAACCTCATTGTCATATTGCCATGGACCAAATGAACTAAATGAGATCTTTGAATTACGAGCGAGGACTTTACTTTGTAGCTAGCGTGATATCGATATTATCCGGGTGATAGTCGAATGATTCGTTGCCAAATCAACATACCAATGAACGATATCGGCTAAGCTGTCACGAGGTTCGTAACATACGATGTACACTTCAGATAACATTTTTGCATTGCGATTTGCAAATATAATAATGTTTGCCAAATATTCTCTCTTTTGAATGTTATTTGTATTTGCTACCATTTTGCCATCTGTCGGCTGTATCCTCAATTGCTTGTTGCCAAACAATGCACTGAATGCAGAGTACACTAGTAGTACACAGTGTCCATCAATGGCAGCTTTGACGAGTGAACCAAAACAAGAAAACTAGTCTCAACGACGACAGCCACAACAGCAATACGCTATCCTCTATCCTGTGCGTTCCCTCTAAAATTAGCCAATCCGATTGGAAATCATCGCCCATCGTTAATTGCGTATTTGCGTCGTATAAATAAAGCAGTGGTCACTTGATCCTTTTTATACTCTGTCCAGCACTACTGACCCTTAAACTGAATCATAATGGGAGTAATTCGCAACTTTGACCAGACCAACCGTTCTACCATCGATGAGGAATGGCTTTATCTTTCGAGTGATGGGTAAGTCACTAAGGTCATTCTCTTACTTCAATGTCACTTGTTTATTGTCATTACTGACATTTCTTTGTATTTGCTTTGATGATTTTCTCTATCAATTTAGAGAAGAGTCGATGCAAAACCCGAATAATTTGGCATCGACCAACTGCCGTAGGCGAAATCAACGCACTAAAAAGACAACAAGACCTGAACCAACCTTTATGGGTTTGGGCGTGAAAGGCAAAAGTCACAAAAAGTTTAGACGTTATGCCAATGGTAATTAACGCCGAACTGTTAATTTATTGGTCACTTAATTATGGGCCATACATTTTGATTTAGCCAATTTGGCGATGACTGAACTTGGGAGTCTTGTCAATGAAAGTGAGCTCGAAGAAGTTTCAATTCACGACTTTATCCCGCAATACACGTCTCCCTTTGCTCTTCTTTTGCAAAACCTGGACCAAGCCTTTGATTTGAACAATTTCGTCAACTGTACCGAAGACGAACAGCGGATATTGGTTGGTCAGGATATTCAATTGGAGCATTGCTCTTATACCGACGAGCCCGAGTTGGAATGTCCGGAAAAGGAATCGGAGCAATGCTTCTTTCGAATAGACCCAAAAATCCGAAAACAACTTGTCAAGAAGCATATTCCTTTAGTAATATATATTTTAATTTTCATCTATAAGATTTACATTTTATATTACTAGGGTCTGTTGTCTTCAATCGAAGCTAAGATAGTTCAATTCTTCAAGGATAACCCTGGTTCTATGTATGAAGCTAATTTTCACAATTCATATCAGCGGTTCCTTCTTCACGCTTGTTGTCAATATCTCAATCTAAATTGCCAAAGTAATCTATTTGAAACATATTCGGATATAATTATTTCTTTTATTAGGTGTCGATCTTGATGGTCAACGATTATCATTCGTAAAAAATAAAAAGAAAAATTTTTCAGAACCATTACAGCTGTTATCCGAGTATTTGGAAATAATATGACAAACGATTTCTTTGGATACCGAGTAATACAGACTAATACCGACTAACCCCTTGACAAAGTACAACTAATATATATATATTTAGTTTTATTAATTTATTGTACAATTTGTATGTTTGGATTCTACTTTATTAGTTCCGATTAACCAAATTAATTAAAAATTATTCTAAATTATATTTTTATAACAATTTACATTATTTCTATCCATGCACGTTATCATTCTCATTAAAATTAATTTAATTTACAGAAATAGTAATTTTTGAAAACTTCATTTAAATATTATAAAATATTTATAAAAGTCTTGAGTAAAGTATCACTAGTTAATTAAATCAAATTGCAATTTAATAATCAAATAAACTATTATCAAATATTTATTCCCAACAGAGTGATGTAACAAACAGGAATTATAATTATTATTTAGACGATAACAATCAATATAATATCAACACAATTCTACGAAAGCCAAACACACGAAACATAAAATCAATACGCAGCAATTTTGCTGGTATTCCATAATTGACTATAGTTCACTAATGTTGATTCTTTTCAAATTCAGACCAAGCATCATTCAATTCCATAAAGATATACTTGGCTAGTTCCTCGTGAGGGCTTCCAACGAGCTGTAATAAACAAAACTCAGAAAGTGAACAAAGACAATGGAAAGAATACCTTATCAGGATGAACAGCAAGACATGCTTTACGGTACATCTTCTTCACATCGTTTGGTGTCAAAAGTTGGTGCATTCCAATAGGCGTCCAATTGCATCCTTCCCAGATGATTGTGTTTAATGAACAAAGCAATGCTCTGATGTTTCGCTCTTTGTTTTCGATCCAATCCATTATTCTCAACTTAGTTGGGTCGAGAGTACCTTCTTTTAGCTAAAACCATAAAATTATAAAGACGTTAATCTTATAATTTAATGTGATATAAATTTCCTAAATTTTAATACCATTTCCTCTTTTCGGAGTTGTGCTATACTCTTTGGATTATTATCAGTCGGAGGCTTTATAAAACCACCCAATAAATCTTCAAATTCATTGCCTTGCATTCGATGGGTTTTAACACCTGTGGTTGATGGAATATCACCAAAGTTGGATCTGCTATAGTTTGGCTTGTTGGAGGCAGCGTTACGATTTATATTTGAGTTACTTGCATTCGAGCTTTTAGTTTCATTTGAAAATGTAGTGTAGGAAGATACCCGAGGAATAGAAGCACCAGGTTTACCGGCATCGGAATTTGAAAAATTCAAAAAAGCGCCAAGGTCACCCAATGGATCAAAGTTAGCCAAATTAGGGGTCGATGTATTTCGAAGCAAGTTACTCGATTTGCTTGATTGATTTGGTGCACTAAATTCAGTACTTTCAAACAAATTTTTGTCAATTGTAGCATTATTTGCAGATGAAAGAATTTTTATGTCTACTGTTTCATTTGAATTATCGCCTAAACCAAGAAGGTCGTCTGTTGTCAATTTCGAATTAAATTCATTTTCAAGAAAGTCTAACTCAGGAGATAATTTCGGTTGAAATATATCTTCGTCATTACTTTTGTTTTCCTCCATGCTCAAGTTCAGCAAAATGTCTGATTTTAAAAGGTCATTATTGTCGGGTTCAGTTGAATCTTTGAAACTGCCAAAGTTAATATCCTCTGAGTCTCTTTTTTCTTCTTTTTCTTGAAGATCAGAGTCATTTGAAAAAAGTCCAAAAGGATTTCTATAAAAATTAATAATAATTTTAATGATATACAATGATATTATCAAATATAAACTCACGTAGAATGATGAGGCATTGAAGGAGGTGGCGGTCGGCTAGGTGGTGGTCGGGTAGGTAGCTTCTGTTTAGGTTTGCTTTGAGTTTCAGATAACCCATGCAGTTCTTTGAATTCTTCATATTCAGAATTATTAGAAAAAATACATTCAGGTTGTGTTAACAATACGATTTCATTCTGACTGACTTCATTATAATCAGTGGAACTCAGCCTAGACTCAGAACGAACAATTTCAAAATTAATATCGATTTTAAAATCATGAGGAAATCTGTCCAATTCATCAACATCGTCGAGATCTTTTAATAAGAATGAAATATTATGACTTCCTTCTTGATGATTCGTTTCAAAATATAGATTAAAATGGGTGGATGTGATTCGAATAGGAGTTAATTTGGCTTGATTTAACACCTTAGAACTAATGGTTGATCGTGCGTGTGATATAACAATCTGCAGATCAGTAGTCAGGCCAACTGAAATGTTGACATCTTTCCATGTTACGTTATTCGATATGTTTCTAGTGAATTGAACAAGTTTCTCGTATTCAGTGCAAGTAGAATATAATTTATTTTCTGAAAATATTTCAACAAATGGTCGACAGCCATCCCTTTTAAAAAATTATTAATATAACAAAAAAATATGAAAACTTACTTTAACTTTGTAAACAAAGGAATTCCATTCATAACAATGCTTCGAATAATAACATAATTTCTGTTAGAGAAGTAACCTAAGTATTTATCTTCTCTTTTAAGTTTGGAAATATAATTCAAAAAACGGTGCTGTGATGTACTTAATTCCACTTGAGGTCTTAAAGAATTAAAAAATTTGTACGCTTGTTTATAATCGTGAAATAAGCCAATCAAAATCAAGTAGGAAATGGTGAGTAATGCAGAATTAGCTTTTCCATCCTGAAAGAACCAATTACTAAAGATCTAAATAAAGATGATTTATAATTACCATGCAGTGAACAACCACCATGTTACGATTATTCTGGCTTGTCCATTTTAAAATGGAATCACATAAACTAATGACCGATTTCATAGAAGGCGGTTTTCTAGGGTCTCTCCAAGATGCACCACCATCGATTACTCTAATATGAGTACCAAATTTGGTGGAATCATAAGAACGTCCGCTGATGTTAACCACAATATATGGATAGCCGCGAGAGTCTAAATATGCTTTCACATCTTCAATATGATTTCGATATGCTGATTCGAGTCCCTCAGCTGGATAAGACATGACAATTAATTTAGACGTTATGAAGGAAAGATCAAGATCTTGTCGAGCAATGGAACTATGAATCGTTTAAATAAAAAATCAGTAAATTAAGTTTAAAAATGTCAATTACTTTTGCACAGTTTGCATAACTTTGCTTGACGTGTCCTTAATATAGCGAGTAAAACCAGAGAAATAGGACTGTGCAATACCAGGAACATTTATGGAAGGTAAAGGATTGGGAACAGAACTTGGTTGAGCATTAACTTGACTTGTCACTATATTG
Organism: Rhizoglyphus robini; assembly: GCA_023373905.1. Taxonomy (NCBI): domain Eukaryota; kingdom Metazoa; phylum Arthropoda; class Arachnida; order Sarcoptiformes; family Acaridae; genus Rhizoglyphus; species Rhizoglyphus robini. The sequence goes on from JAKIJQ010000002.1 coordinate 2,713,664, forward strand.
GCTTGAGGAAGAGTGCGTGGGGATACACAGGGCAAATTTAAGTCGACAAAATTATCCTCCATCAATTTGATTATATTGGTGGCATTAGTTCTATCAATAGGATTGAGCTTTAAACAAGACCTACAAATAAAATTAGAAAAGAAAATTAGAATAACACAAATATTTGTAGTTGTGCACCGTGACACCTACCTAATCATTTGGACAACTACATCAGATTCATTAGCAGTAGTTGGCATTGTATATTTGCAGTTCAAAATTCTTAGCTTTGCTGAATCTTCAAAAGGATGTTGCCCAAAGCGTAAGCAAAATATAAGACATCCTAATGCCCAAATGTCCATAGCTGTGTTAATAGGATAATGCAGATAGGTATCCAGAATTTCTGGCGGTCGATACATTGGCGTTGTATGCCGATTCATCTACAATTAAAGCCAACCATTATGAGTATTCTATGAGTACTAATTAGACTAATACCTCATCCTCCAAAAGAGAACGTTGAATCGGTGTCCAATTATGATCAGGTGTATAAGATTTATCGGTTGCGGAGCCGAAGTCACAAATCTTGATAAAGCCAGAATTGTCAAAAAGAACATTTTCAATTTTGATATCTCGATGAATAATGTCAAGAAAATGGATCTTCTCTAAGGCCAAACATATTTGATATATAACTCGATGTAACTGTTGCTTATTGGTCATTGGTAATTGAATATCTCTCAGCGAACCAGATCCACAATATTCACTTAAGAAATATTTAAAAAAAATTAGCTTGAAGAATTACTTTTAGTTTTATAAATACCATAATAGAAAAGAAATGTTTGGTTTTACTTTATCACAGTAGTAAAACTCCATTATATGTTTGTGCTTTTGCACTCTGCTAAGCATTTCTATCTCATTCTCGATTTCATCTCGAGAATCAGCATCTGAAGCAATCAACCGTTTGAGAGCATAAATTTGTGATGACTTCAAATCACGTGCACGGAATACATAACCAAATCCACCTAAAATGATATCAATCAATCAAATAATGTATGTGGGCCTTATGTGGTTAGGTTACCTTCTGCAATCAATTCTTCAAGGCGTAGTTGATTTTCTTTTAATTCCACAATATTTCCAATAAAAGGATTGCTGCTATCAGAGGTGGAAGTGGTTGTAGTCAGCATGTTTCGAAAAAGGTCATTCATTTTGGAATGATGATTGTGTGATTGTTTATGATGACCAAACAAACATGGATTGAGTCCAAGTAATCTTTGATTTCAGATCACAGTTATAATCAAATACTAATAGCAATCATGAATGAAAAACTGTTTTTATAAATAGTCAGTCAATAGGGCGAGTTCAGTGGTGGTGAGTTGCCAATCAGTGATGAATTCAAATGACAGTTGGTCATCTATAATCACGACAATGCATTTTCGCCTACCGCGAACAACAATGTCAACAATCGCAATCGTCACAGCATATCGTCCCAACAGATAGCCTATATACCTACTCGTCTGTTACAGAACTTTGCTGCCATCTGGTGAATTGGCAATAATCCCTCAAAAGTAGATTCAAAAGTATTCGATTTACTTGTAAATTGCAATTCGTTGGCAATCAGTGCATAATTATAATGAAAGTAAAAAATTTCTTACTTTTTTAATATGAAATATTAATATGAACAAAATTTACAGGGTCATAATAAAGTTTTGATTTGATTTGATAGAAAAATTCAAAGGTAAAATAAAATGTATAAGTGTTGTGTATTGCACAAGAGTATATAATTAAGTTAATATGAGACATATAAAAAAATATATAGATTACTTGGAGTTTGTATAAATACTAAGTGTATATAAACATTAAGTGACATTCAAAACTAATATACAAGACACTGATCAAACTTAGTTCATCCACTTTCGACAGTTTGCAGCGCCACAGTTGCATGGAATCTTGTGTTGATCATCTTCGACTTCGAATTTGTAATCGTAAGTAAGCTATAAAAAACTATTATCATAACTGTAATTAATAAGAACTGTAATTACCTCTTCTCCTTGCTGTATTCGTCTGTTTGCAATGATTAGTATTTTATTTTCACGGTCTATTTGAACGCATTCAGCTACACAGTTTGGATCGCAAGAGTGGTTCACATAACGAGCTAAACCACCACTAAGTGTAGCGTCAATTACTTGGTTATCGTCAAGGCGAAACATGTAGATGCCTCGATTCTGTAAAAAAGGATTATTTTACAATTAGCCCCGATAAATGACCAAAAAAATGCAACTTACATGTGCCTCGTGAACCCTTTCATTGCGTTCAGCTATTTCATTGCGAATCAAATGGCCAATATATTCGATAATCATGGTATGTTTTTCAATGTCTCGAACGGCATATAAACCAAGACCTTGAATTCTTGATCGCCCTAAATACACATTGTTACGCCATTCTTGTTTCATTTTACGATATTGAGATATTTTTGAGTGTACAAATTGCTTCACGTAAGGAGAACTAGTCTCTGAGGTGCTCAATGATGACTGAAGCGAAGAACGAGATTGATTATTTGTAGAAACATGAAGGGTATGGGGCCGTTTAAAGTGTGTTCTCATTTTTGGCTCGGATCTAGCACAGCCAGTAGGATTGATGGCTAAAGGCAATTCGTACCACGGTGATCTGCCATATTTGAAATTGTAATCATACAAAGTGTCCACTCCGGGCAAAGATTCCAAAATGCGAATAATGGCAGGTTCTGTTAAGCCAAACAAGTCTTCCCCAGATATAAAGTCAGAGAACACTTTGATAGTCTGTGATTCTTCACGCATTTTTATAATGGGTTCAAGCACTTCTTGCCATACTTGTTTAGGAGAACTAGCATGATAAGTAACATTATCATAACCTTCCTCGCGCACTTCAATTGAAAATTGCGGTTTTCCATCAACCTCACTAATGGAACAAATGTACAGACAACGTTTTCCCAGTCTTCTAAAGCTCCAATAAAAGCGTGAAATTTTATAACCAATTGGATAGATGTAAGAATTGGTATGAAAATTTTGAAGTTGATGCGGCAAAAGTTGTCCAATATTGAGAAAAATTAGGCTACCAATGCGCATTATATTGTGCTCTCCTTGATGGATCATAGCGGCAATTTGCTTTTGTTCATCACGATTAATGAAAACGCGACGGCCAACAACGAATGTTGTCAATTCGTCTGGATTTGGGTGATTACTTTTGGGAGAATGTTGTGGACAGAAGATGGTCTTGTCTTTGAAGAACATGCACTTCTCTTTGATAGCACAAGAAAAGTGATATGAGTTATTGCAGCGAATTTTGAAACACTTCAATGAGGCACCAGCTTTATCACAACTGACACAGCTCAAATTCATAGCGCGTTTGTAAGCTTGATCAACATTCATCAAGGCACCATTGAGCATCTCATACACTTCGTATGACCAAAGAGCACAATTCAAGTGTACCCACTTGTCTATGTCCATATTCAAGAGACGAGATGAGCCATTGGCGGGTCCGTCCCCTAGGACATGACAGAAAATGCAAATACGAATCTCCTCAGAATTCGCCTTTGGTTTCAGACAAATTGCCAACTTATCCAAAGATTGTTCAATCGAATCAGTACTTTCTTCTTTTACTTCAATTACTTTTGGCTCAACTTTAAAAGACGAGCCACTCCAATAGCGATAACGAGTGTTTTTCCACCGTTTTTCATCAATATTAATACATGGTCCGATGTTTTCAATTTCGTTGTTGATCTTTGTTTCTTCAGACTCTTTTCCAAAAATGGACACAATTTCATTTTCCACAGTTTCATTTTGAATTTCTGATGCTAAGGCATTTGTTATATCGTCTTTTTTAGAGCTTTCATCCACCACTACTAAATCCTTGAGAGAAAGTTTTAATTTACTCGGATCGTTAGAATAATTTTCGAAACATTCCTTGTTGCAGAAGCAATCGATTTCTGAATCTTTATCAACGAAATCAACCTCCTTTTGACTTTCACTGAGTAGTTTATCACAGAATTTGCAATATTCTCCATTATTATGATCGTCATTAATTTCTAATATTTCAGTTATTCTACTAGAAGGCGACTTCTCAACATTATAAGTCAATGAGGATGTTAAATTCAACATTTTAGCTAATGAGAATAATATGTTTCGAACATCATCTTCAGAAGAAAGCGTCAAAGTTATGTTGACATTCCCACTTTCCTTCAAAGGAGTTCCAGAATTATTTTTGGTTGATTTCAATTTTTGAGATTCGTTGACATTTTCTTTATCATTTTCAGTATTATCATTTAATATAGGATAGATAGGAGTCGGCCTAATAGGCAATGGAATAAAAAGAGTAGGAGAATCAGGTTTTTTGTCTAGATCAAAGTCGTCCAGATCATCGTTGATATACTTCATTTTGTTATATTCATCTTTTGGCATGTCATAAATGACGGACTCAGGGGAAGATGAAGATACAATAGTTTCAGGACTGTCGGTTTCACGAGAACATAGTGAAAGTTGACTATTCTTGGCATTTTGTTCCCTAAAGTGATCTTTTAAGTCAGAAATGTTCTTCATATAGTTAAATTCCTCAAGATAGTATTGCCGACCATGTGAATTAGTGTTATTAAAAGCCGCAGGAGGTAAGGTTGGTACAATAGATGAAGCTTTATTAGGCCCAAATGGATAGGTAGAATAGTAATCGATCGTGGATGATAAAAATGCATTTCCATAAGAACCTCTTAGTTTAGATTCTTTTGAATTAAAGTCGGGAGCATCTGGTGGTAAACAAATATTGAGATTAGGTTTAATCTTTGGCTCGATTATAGGAATAGCTGGGAAAGTTCTAAGATGATTTATTATGGTTTTCATCATCTGTTCTTGATGTTCATTGTTGTTTGACATATCTTCCGCTCTGTTTTGTGATCCTTTACGAGTTCTCTTTTTAGTTGACTTTGGAGTGCTCGGAATACCTCCAGACTGATTCGAAGCACCATTTTCGGAAAATTCATCAACACTTTTACTCTCTTTGCGTTTTACGGTACGTTTCCTCTTAGGCTTTATATCTTCAGGAGGAGGTGTGGGATCTCTTTCTAATTGGGCCCTTCGTATATCTAGATAAGTCAACTTTTTCTCAACTACTGTTCCAGATGGTCCAGGAGACCTACCATCGTGAATTGATGATAAAAAATCATTTTGACTAGATTCGCAAGAGTCAATTTCATTAATGTTTATTTCTTGTTTTGTAAAACCCATGTTGCTAACTTCTTGGCATGAGCTTCTTTCTAAATTTTCCAATTTAATATCTTTATCAGAAGTCATTTGGGGAGAGTTGACATTCACGCTAACAACGTTTGAAATTTGTTGTTCATTTTGAATTTTATTTAAATCAGCAGAAGGGCAATTTTGAAGTAGCTGTTTAAGTAATGCATTTTGCTTAGTTTCTTGTCGTGATTCATCATTCGAATTATCGCAATTAGAAGTAGATGCAGCAAAAGATTGAGAATCAAGAAACATGCCTTCGTTTGACAAATTTTGACTTAATTGTGTAGAACTAAAATCCTTTAATAAAAGCAAACATTTCATTACATTAGCGTTAGCGTTAGAGCTTAAATATGATTATTACCTCATTCTGTGAATTAGTAATTGAATCGTCAATTTCATTTTTTATGGTGAAACTAGATAAGGAATTATTATCTTGTGTACCGTAACTAGTAGTTGCGTTAGAATAAGTCGACTCGTTATTGGTTTCAGAATTATCGGTAGAAGTCTGCTGATTTTGTTCGTTGGACTCTTGCACTATACTCGATGGATCCGATTGATTGTCGTGTCCTGGACCAAGTTCAGTTATATTAAACTCTAAAGTAGTTTTAGCTTCACCAACCATAGGATTCATTGCGGATTGGGAATCCATTGGTGTCATAGGTAAATGATCAATCGGTTGACTGATTCCATATTGGTCGGATGACATCATACCACCAGGATCATTGTAGGCATGATGTTGAATTCGCATAGGCATACAATCTTGTGGGGACCTGAGCTGAGCTGGACGAATTTGTTGAGTTACCTGGAAAGGTCTCGCATTGTAGTGCTGAGGCTTGCCAGGATAAGGCGGTGGTGGAGGACGACGAATTTGCTGATAATTGAGCTGTGGATATTGGGCATTCATACCTTGCCCGTGAGCAGTATTGAATCGAAAGTTATTCGATTCGTTTAAGTTCGGAAAATGCATTTGCGATTGAGGCCTCATAGTGTTCATTTGGTAAGAGGACATTTGTGGCTGAGGGTGGTAATATTGCTGCATAGAACCATCCTCGTTGTAATTGTTAGCATACATTTGTCTCGACTCAATCATTTCGCTGTTCATCTGATGAGAATACACAGGAGATTGTTGCATGAGTTGTTTCTTTTCCTTTTGTAGATAAACGTCACTGAATGGATTATTGTCTTCTTGGACAATCTGTGGTCTCATGGAAACAGCCAATTCCTGATTAGGGTTAGGCATTGGTGAATGGTGAATAGGCGAAGGTGGCATTATTGAAGCAGGCGAATGAAGAGTTGACAAGGGAGAATTCTGCATCAATGACGATGGAGAAGGACTTGTCAAAGAAGGCGATTGTGGCGTGGAAGGACCAATCCCTAGTGGAGTTCCTGGACCTGAAGTGTTCAGTGCTGCAAGAGGAGAGTTCACTGACCGAGGAGATGTTTGTACGGTTGGAGGCCCAGGAGAATGAGGTAAATTAAAGTTAGGACCGTATTTCTGACGATACTCTTGTATGAGCAAATTATGATGACGCAAAGATTTGCGTGTCTGATCTAATGTTTTTTGCATTCCGTGAATTTCTTGAGTAATCCGAGCTAACTCGCTCGAATCATGATCATTTAATTCACTTTGATTCTTTCGACATTGACGTTGTTTTGCATTAAGAGACTTTTTCATTTTCCTTAATTTATTCATATCAGTTTCAAGATGCTTTTGATTATTTGTAATGAAGTTATTTTGTTGAATCAACCATTGCTCGTATTGTATCTGCTGTTGTCGATCTTGCTCATTCACTTGTTCAGATGGAATTGGTGGTAGAGGAGGTGCAGGTAAATTGCCAATAGGATGTCGAATAGGATTCATTGTAGAGGTAGGCATCGGTAAATGGCCTGGTTGAGACGGCTGGTGATGTTGCATCATGATTCTATTTGGAGTTGGCCCAAACATGGGCTTTTGAGATGCTTGAAGATGGCGAGGAATTGGTGATTGATTGGCCATTGGCATTCGAATATGCATTCGATTTGGAAAATTAGGTTGTTTTACAAATGATTGTTCTTGCCACATTGATTGATTTGTGTTCGCTTGAGAATATTGAGGGTTGTGCTGAAGATGATACAGTTGCTGCTGAGGTTGTTGAGAGGGCAGAGGTGGTTGGGAAGGCAGAGGTGGTTGGGAAGGCAGAGGTGGTTGGGAGGGCAGAATTGGTTGCTGAGATTGAATGTTCATATGCTGGGATTGAGGCATTTGAGGGGCTTGAGATTGATGCTGTGATGGCAACGCGTTAATTGGAGCTGACGAAATCGATGGATTCGTTTCAGTAGGGTCATTTAAATAATCCATTTTTAAGCGTTCAAAATCATCGTCACTTAGAAAAGAATCAGAGCTAGGTATGTTTGGAAAGTAACCTTGTTCTGTTCGAGGCATTGGGTGCTCATTTTCGCTTGAATTGGGTTTGTTTGAAATGAACATCTGGTTAGGGTTAGTATTCGTGTTCTCGTTGGTTCTAGCAGAGCTAAAGCCACTTTGACTAAAACTTGTTCTATCATGTTGCTTAATTGTAATGCCTTCTTTGCAGTCACTTTTAGGTTTTTCTTCAACCTTAGCAGCATCACCTTCTTTTTCTTTTACATTAAGCATATCCTTTTCATCAAAATCATCAAAGATATTGCTTTTCCCAGAATGACCACTCAATGATTTTTCTGATAATTCTGGGTCCGCATATTCCAGAATGTTAAAATCATTTCCAAGTTCTAACAAGTCATCATCATCGACCAGTTCAACTTGCAAATTTTCATCCTCTACAATCTGATGCATTTCGTTTGTATGCGGCTTGTTCTCATTAATATCCGAATTTTTATTTTCAATTTTCACTGGCATCTGAACGTTCATTTCTGATAAATCGCTTCTAATCTGTTGATAATTTTGATTAGGCTGCGAATACGGGCTATGTAACGGCGAAATTTGATTAAGAGGTACTTGATTCATAACAGGACTCAAGTCGGGATTTGGGGAAGATGAAGGGTGCATAGACATTCGGGGCCATTGTTGTTGAGGTGACTGTTGTTGAGGCTTGGTTTGTGGTTGTTGTTGAGGCGAAGACTGCATTTGGGAAATTTGTGGATGAGGATATCTGACTGGAAACTGTTGATTCGAGATTGGATTCATTTGCCTAAATCTTATTTCATTGTTCCTTTGTATCATCATTCTTTGTTGATCTGTTTGATAGCGGAAAGATTGTTCCATTGAGTACTGGTTAGCATTTTGTATTGGAAGACGATTTCGATTCATAGCAGGAGAAAGAGGTTGTCGAAATCCAGTATCTAAAAGTAATCATTAAAGTATTAAACATAATAAGCAAATTATTATAATTACCAGTCCAGTTTGGTCGAGGTTGAGAAGTACTGGATTCTTGTCGGCGCATTTGTTGAACTTGTTGTTGTTGGAGTAGACTTCTCAGTTGTTGCTGTTTCGAAATTTGTTCATTTTGCGTTTCTTCAAGTTTGATATATTGATGATGAGAATCTGGAGAAGGAGATGGCATTGGAGTCATAGGTTGTCGAGCATACGGATCGGAAACCGCGCGTCTTATTTGCATATTAGGTCGAATATTTGCATTTATGCTAGGACGCACTTGCATTTGCACTTTGGGGGTTCCAGGTGAATTTGCATAACTATCAGCCATATTATAAGTATTCGATTGAATGTAAGGTTGTTGATAGTTACTTGTCGGATTTGTTGGAGAAAATAGTTCGGCTTGCCTTTGATTATAAGCGTCTTCAAAAGGAGGTCTCACTTGATTCACTGGAGCAGATCTTGGAGTTGCCGGTGAACGAGCATAGATGTCATTTAATGGCGAAGCTGTTGGAACTTGCGGAGAGCTTGGAGGTTGTGGAGTTGAAGGCAAACTCGAAGATAACGAAGGAACAAATGAATCAGGGGTGAGAGGTTTAGAAATTTGATGTTGAGATGTCATATTCACTTTGTACATATCGACATTCTGTGAATTTTCCTTGCTGGGTTGAGGTGTTGCTTGATGAGAAGTCATTGAATAATTATCGTTTGAAATGGATGATGAATGCATTGGCATTGGAGAGTGATGGCTTGGAGAAAAAGGATTCATCATACTGGAAGGAGTTCGTGGTGGGGCCACATAAGGACTAGTTGCTTGGTTGTATGAGTGCTGTGGATCTGTGCTTTGCGGCCTCTGAGGAGTAGGAGGATTGGAAGATTGATAACACTCATTCGAAGACATGGAATGAACTGGATTCAGATTGGGCGAAGATGGAGAGAAAGAACTTTGAGAAACCATAGACGGTCTGACCAAGTTCATTTGATGAGATTGGGGCTGTTGTTGAGCATAATTTTCCGAGAACGATCCTTGCATTCCCGGGCGAAGACGTGGTGAGTGCATCATTGGACTCATCGGTGATTGCAATGGAGAAGGGCCAGGTGTTGGTGGAGGCCGATTGACGATCATTTGGTTAGAAGGTTGCATTTTCACTTGAGTGTGCATAGTCATCTGTGAAGGTGAATACATTTGGTTGCTAGGTGGATGGCCATAGTCGGAGACTGGGAATGACATCTCATTGGTCTGACTAGACATCGGCTTACCATGAGCATTGTTCGAATTGGGCTCATTCATCATAACCGAACTGGGATTCGAATGAGGACTTGCAAGATGCTTAGAATCAGGCTCAATCTTTATATCTTTACCTGTAGATATGTTGACTTTAGATACAGAATCAGATTGTGATTTTTGAATTCGACTTGCTGCTCTATTCTCTCTTGCTTTCTGTAGAAATGGCTGTCTCTGATCGGTTGTTAACTGTCGCCAAAGTTTAGATATTTGCTTCAGCCTATCACCCCAGATAGGATATTCAATTTTTAAATTTGGACAATTAAGATTGGCATATAAAACAGGTGATATGGTTGCCATTGGGCCCAAAGCTTCTTCCACTTCCCATTTATAAAAGTTTTTCTGGCCCTGTGTAGAAGCTTCAGATTCAGATTCACCATTTGACCATGAGGTGAGAGCATCTGGCTTGCTATTAATCGGAGAACCATATTGACTCCCACTTGACACGGTCTGAGTGTTCGATTCAAAGGGTTTCTGAGGGAGACTAGCTAAAGAATCCGAACTAATCGGAGTGACAGGTGTAGACACATGTGGCAGTGGAGTGTGAGATGGCGTCATGGAAGGCATTTCCACTTTAGGCTGAATCATGTTTGGAAGTTGAATTGGCTGAACATTTGACTTAGGAAGCATTGGAATATTATTGCTATTGTTTACTGAGATTGGAAAGTCATTTGATTGTTGAATTGAGCTGTCTGACATTACTTCATTGAACAAATCCTCAACATCCTTACTGTCCATCTGAGGCAGGCCAGTGTCGTCAACAATGTCATTGAAGTTAAAGTTGGTACCCAAGATGTCCAGGTCATCTTTTCCGTCCTCCATCTTACTGCTATTGGTCAACTCATCTAAAACTTCATCATTACGGTCCAAATTGTCATTAATCAGCATATCCATAATCATTTCATCAGGAGAAAGGTTTAAGTCCTCAAATCCTTCAGTTGGCAAATCATCAAGAGATCCATGAAAATTATCATCTAAGAAAATATCGTCGTTTTTGTTTTTGTCTTGATTTAATTCCAATGAAGAGAGATCAATGATTTTGTCCTTTCCGATAGATTTCAACGAAAACTCATCATCAGATTCATCTTCAGGGTCACTGAGCCCTAAATCGGGATTTGAACCATTTGCTTGAATCGAATCCATTAAATCCTTGCCAAAAAATGCTTCTTGCATATAAGAAGGAAATGATTCCTGAAGTTGACTCTTCTTTTTTGTTATTCTCCGCCTCCTTTTTGGCTTATCACCTTCAGGCGTGCCAGACCTTTCCATATTATCTTGATTTAGATCGTCCTCCTCCTTATTTGTACTAAGTCTTCCACGTTGTTTTACAGAAAAACCACCGATTCCTAGCTTTTCTAATCGTAATCGGCGTTGCCTCTTTTTACGTTCTTCTTCATTTTGCTTTGCCAAACTTTCTGGATCATTTGTTTTATCATCTAAATTATCTTCAACTTCTTTGTTTTGAGATTCATCTTGTTCTTCTTTTCCAGTTTTGCGTTTTACTCTCGTCTTCTTAGGAGGTTCCAGCGCAAGAGATTTAATCATTGCAAGACCATGGTCAGACAAATAAACTCCATCAAGCAAGTGGTATTTAGAAAGCTTATTAGCATTGTTGTTTGCAGCAATATTTTCACTAAGATTCGCGGAAGCTACAGGCGGTTCCACAGATGTATTATCTTGCAGTTCTTTGGAAGTAGACTCGACCTTAGCAATTACAGGGTCAATTTTTTCTTCAGATCGCTTTTTACTCAACATTGACCTTAAAGTTCCATTCTTTTGAGCTATATAAAATGACAGAATCAGAATAATTCAAAATAAGTGACAGACAAACCTTGAATATGAGCTGGAGCTTCGTCATTAGGTCTGCAATTTAAACAATTGTAACCAATACAGGAAGCAATTTCGCATTCGTCTTCGTCAAGCATTGAATCACATCGTGAATGTAACCACCTATCAAAGACATAAATAAAATCAAACAAAATTTGGCGTCATGTCACTTACCGGCTGCACTGAACGCATTGAATAATAAGATCATTTTCTTGATAGCTTTCTTTACAAAGTGAACAATTTTCTTGACTAGCACAGGGGCCACAAAGTGTATAATTAGCTTGCCATTGAGATCCATAACCAGGGGTGGTGGAACTACATTTGATGCAAACCACACACCATTGACACTTCCAGGTTCCTTGTGGCACATTTTCAAGAGGAGGATCCAAACAGTAAGTATGATAGCTGATGTCACAATCATCACAGAGAAGCAATCGACTTTCATCAGTTGGCTTACCGCAACCTTCACAAACTGTACATTCCAAACATCTCCAGCCTTTTTTCAACATTATTTTTGTTATTTTAGGTATCCCCGCGCAAAACGGATGATAACATTGGCCACATTGTGAACAAGAAAGTAGACGAGCTTCATCTCCTTTTCCTAAACTGCCACACATGACGCAAACATCTTGTGTCAACATAAAGTAGTCTTTACTTGAACACAAAATTATTTTATTTTCATTTGCGTCATCTTGTTTTGAATCAGGCTCTTGTGGAAGGTTTGATGCGGAAGTAGTTGGAAAATTTACCACAGGAACAGATGAAGATGAAAAAGGTTTAAATTTACCCGTTTTAGGTGCTCGTTTTCTTCGATTTTCAACAGTTTTTGCTCTTTTTTTATTGTTTAGTTTGCCTTTAATTTTTCCAGGATAATTCAACTTTTTCTTAACAGGTGGCAATTTTTCAAGACTTTGATTTACAGTAGAATCGTCGGGAAAAGTCAAAGGGGTGGGTGGTTGAATTATGGCATCAGAACTTGTTTCGGGAGTAGCAAGAGCCGAGTTTAAATCTTCCGAACTATTACCATCTTCTGAATTTAAAATTAGTTCTAATGGAGTTTTTGATTCTACATCTAATGGCTCGGAAATAGTAGCAGTTGAAGGTGATTTAAATGAAACTGATGAAGGTGGTGGTTCAGATGGATTTAAGTTAAATTTACGACCTCGATTTGTAATTCGAGGTCTTCCGGGGAACAAATTTTTCCTTTGATTAGGCACTTTTTCTTTGCGAAGTCTCACTGATGACCGTGACTTAACTGTCATATCAGTCTTAATGTCGCTTAATAAATGACTTTCTTTCACAGAATCGCTTGTATTTTTCGTTCCCGTAGAAGTTGCAAATGATGTTTGCTCCAAAGGTGATGCAGATAATTCAGGTTCACTTGAAGAACCCAAGTCATCGTCGTCGTCGTCTGGGCAATCACCAAACAGAAGGTCGTCGTCTCTAATATCCATGTTGGAATCATTGATGCTCTCGTCTTCACTTTGAGAAGGATTTTTCTGTGTCAATGAAACTTGAGCGGATTCTGAATAACAACAAAAGTCAGTTAAAACATAATCATGACATCTTCTGATACCAACCTTGTTTATCTGTCTCACTGAGAACATCCATAATAAATTAACTTAAAGGTTCAATGCAAAACACATATTGGTAACAATAATGAATATAAACAAAGACTGATCAAATATGTTGCAAAATACTAACAAATACAAACAAATAAAAACGGATGAGAACTATTTGCACAGATTTGCCTTTGCCGGCATCAAATAAAAATTGAGACAATCCAAGGGTAGATTGAGTGCCGCGAGCGGTCAAATGGCACCAACTTGACATAACCATAAGCGGTGCAATGAGTTTGGGCGCGATGATTCGAGGTCCAAACGAAGAAGGTCGCTCTCAGTGGCCACAGCGAGAACGGCGCACAGAGAAAAGGCACGACGGCCGCCGAGAGGGAGCTGCTCACCATGCACTTGCGGTGCACTGTGCCGCCGCTCACATCAACTCTCACTCTACAACAGCGCTATTTCCACCTCACTCTATGGCTCCCACTGCTTCAATGTCGCCCGTGTGCCACCTGATCCGATCAGCTGGCATACGTGATATTGCTTTTAGGACAATTTAACATTTTGACCAATTCCTACTGACCCTATCTAATCATTGTATTTATGTTCAGCAGGCATTATAATATTTACAATATCCCAATTCAATTTCTAGCTTTATTTCTGAGTTCATTCACTTTAGTCAATTTATTTAATTCACTTCAATACAGTTGTCTTTGCAATTGCTTTCAGGGTTCCATCTTAAATTTTAAAATACTATCAATTGAGTAAATGCATACAACAAATAGAAAGTCACCCTGAAATCTCCTACTTATTAATATCTAAATGTCAAAACATTACCATGCGGACAAAAACAAGTTTAATTAATAATTCCATCGTACAAATAGCATGACAGATGTCGCCACGTGTGACCCACGTGTATTGCCCATTTGTAGTCAATTTTTTGCTCACAGCTTGTCAGTTCAACAACACAGCGGCTTCAATTTTGTTTTGTATGATGGCCAACGAAATTCTTTCTGAGAGAGGAATTCGCATTGACGGACGAAAATGTCCCGAAATTCGTCATGTCAACTGTAAGCTTGGTGTTTTTGATCAAGCCGATGGATCTGCTTATTTTGAAATTGGTAACACTCGTGTATTGGCTGCTGTTTATGGTCCTCATGAAATAAGCGAAAGTAATAAAAGCAAAACTGTACATGACCGAGCCATTGTCAACTGTCAGTACTCAATGGCTACTTTTAGTACCTCTGAGCGCAAATCAAGACCTCGAGGTGACTATCGATCACTGGAGATTAATGCGTACCTGAGCGAAATCTTTGAAACTGCCATCATCACCGAACTATATCCGCATTCGCAAATTGACATATACTTGGAAGTGCTTCAGTCCGATGGCAGCAATTATAGTGCTTGTGTCAATGCTGCTTCTCTTGCCTTGATACACGCTGGAATTCCAATCAAGGACATCGTTTGCTCTTGTTCTGCTGGCTACTTCAACAGTGTCGCACTTGTGGATTTAAATCATCTTGAGGAATCTGTCAATGCAATACCAACAATTTGCATCGCACTATTGCCAAAGTCGAAACAGACCATATCGATCGAATCCAGTGGCAGAATCAACGTTAGTTCGTTAGAGAAACTAACTGAGGCAGTCACCAATGGCTGCTATCAAGTGTTGAATGTAATGAAATCTGTCATTTCAAATCATATTAAGGAATTGAATGTTTAAATGACAATTACTGTTTATTTTATTGTATAAAACAAAATTAATAATTATGTTATTACAGCATAAATTGCTTTATATTTTCTTTTCTTTTTCTTTTTTGGCTGCCTCTGCTTTTTGTGCTTCCTCTTGTTCGTATATCTTTATATACGATTCAATCTCCTTCTGGGGCAGAATACGGATTTTAGTTTTACCATCTTCGCGAGTGAGAGTGGCGATTTCAACTAAAAACAATTTAACATAAACAAATTAAAATCTAGATGAATGATAAATTATAACTTACGTTTATCGCCAGTAAGTTTTGTAGTATCAAGAGTCTTACTTAGGACTTTAATAGTCAAGGCGAGTGCCTGCTGGAGATTAGTTTCGCTTTCTTTGTATTCTTGCTTCAACAAAGACACAGCGGCACTGCTGTTGTTACCAATGCAAGTAGCCTTCCAACCGGAATAGTTACCGCTTGGGTCAGACTGATACAATTGAAAGCCATAATGCTGATCCCAGCCCATGTACAAAATCGAAACACCAAAAGGACGCTTTCCACCATACTGAGTGTATGCTTGCTTAATATCGCATAGCCAACTTACAAGACGTTCACATGGAATACTCTCGCCATACTGAAGCAAGTGACGCTGAGCAATGAGTCGTAATTCATTAGTTAAAACATTAGCATCTGAAGTAATGCCAGCAACGCTGCATGCCATGTCACTGTTGAAAAATAACATTAATTTAAACATTAATATGAAGTTGAAGTTATAAAAATAACAAAATTCGTACTCATGCAGCTTGTAGATCTTTTCGGAAATGAAAACTTCATCGAGAAGTTTGTTAGTGTTTCGCTTTTCGGCGGCCAAAACAATTCCGTCTGAAGCAAGAATTCCGAGGCATGTACCAGCATGACCAATAGCTTCCATAGCATATTCTACCTGATACAATCGACCTATTAAACAAAAAATTTAGCAAATTTTAAGTTCAAGATATTGTACAACAGAAACAAACCTTCTGGAGAGAAAATTGTAGTACGCGAATCATATCGACGAGCCTATAGAAAATAAAAGTAAATTAGTTATATAAAAGAACAAAAGAGAAAACAGTAACGACAAAGAATTACCATGGTTGATTCAAATGAATTTAAGTTCCAAACGAGAAGAAATATCAATTTGACTGTACTTGACTGCCGATAAACTGAAGTGAACACAACAGTGTGACAGCAAGTGAATCAGCAAAATAGAAGCTAAACTTTCTCAGTTGCGACTATTTCCACACAAGTAACCCTATTTATTGAATTTATTTCTATTGAATTCTTAGATTCAATTCTTCATTAGGGGCTTTGTTAAATTTGAAAAATCAAATAAAAAACAAGCTTAGATAATTTAAATTGCTTGCTAAACATTTTTTTATCGGAAATTGAATGTAAAAATTTAAAAAAAATTGTGTCAAGTTGCATTTATTAATCTTTATTTACAGAGATCAACAGCTTTCCTAATGAATTGTTCACTTTAAAATAGATTATTTGGCGAATTCATTATGTCCGAACAATAAATATAGTGAACAATAATTAATTTGAAATATAGCTCATAATCCATTGTTTGAATTTTGATATCCTTGTGCACACTCCGGGCAAAGATGGTTCTCCACAACCAATTCCTAATGATTCATTAGTAATGAAATATTAAAATTATTCTTAGCGTAATTTGTTTGCATATTTACCCCAAGATATGATTCCAGCCAAAAACCAACGTCCATCATCTCCTTGTACTTGCAAGGGTCCTCCACTGTCACCCTTTAAAGCAAAATGAACCAATTATGAATATTAATGGCACTAATGTAATTTATAACTAATGACTAACCTGACACGAATCGCGACCTCCTTCATCATGTCCGGCACACATGAAAATGTCAGGAATATATTCATGCCTACCAGCAGACAGAAACATATTCTTGCATTTATCGTTGCTAACTATTGGTACTCGGACCTCCTGTAGCACTGTGGGCAAAACTCCTCCTAAATAAACAATATTAAATAATCATCAGGTAAGCTGCCAGCCATTAAGTAAACTTTCGATTTCATTGACCAATGAAGGCATCTTAACGTACCCTCACTAAGTCTTCCCCATCCTGTCACAGTGGCATTCTTTCCCAGAAGATTGACATTATCGGGAGGTAAGCAGATAGGAGAGATGTGGGTTTGAAATTCAATTGGTTCATCCAACTGCACCAGTGCAAGATCATTTTCGTATGTGAAGAAGTTGTACTTAGGATGAACAATTTTCTTTTTGACGCCTCGCTCAATGTGCGGCAATGGCTCGAGCGAGCTTGAAAAGTCGTACTCTCCAACACGAATGCGAATCTGGGTTAGGAGCAAACTGATAACAAGGTTAGACACTACTGACAATGCACTATGTTACTAGGTATTGTGGTCGACGATAATTGCCGACCTCGATCACTTCGGCACAGAAAAGTCTCTCACATGAGCACTTACTCGTCCACACAATGGCCGGCTGTGGCGATCCACTGGTTGTTCAGAATAGCTCCTCCACATCGATGAGTGCTAGAGAAACCAAAGAAGTGCGTTCGACGAACTGACACCTAAAAAGAGAGCAAAGTCAATTAGTCAACTTGTTCGATCTAGTCTGCCCGAAAGTCAGCCGAGCACGACATTGTGGGACAATACCTGCCATGGCCACGCACCAAATGCGGAATTCTTGCCACCGACAACTTTAGTCTTAGGTCGCAGTTGAGTAACTCCACATTGGTCTACAAATGACAGAAGTTAGAAGAATGCATTCAGTTGTCAAATGGAGTAGGCTTTCCATTGTCTCCATTACATTTGACTTCATTAGAAGGACGATTGTTGCTCGGAGTGGTTTGTGGTGCCGGTGAAGAAGTTGACTCGGACGAGGTCATTAAATCAATGGTTGTATGATC
This sequence comes from Rhizoglyphus robini, assembly GCA_023373905.1. NCBI lineage: Eukaryota > Metazoa > Arthropoda > Arachnida > Sarcoptiformes > Acaridae > Rhizoglyphus > Rhizoglyphus robini. The sequence continues at coordinate 2,731,560 of JAKIJQ010000002.1, forward strand.
CGGCACTGGACTAACGGTGCTTGATGGTGCGGTTGCTGGAATCTTGCTAGTAGATTCAGCAAACAATGCATTAGTGTTCCAATAACTTGAACCTGTTGCGGTTGGCAACGGCTTGTGTGTATAATTCTTATTGGGAATATTCGATAACAATGGAAAATGTATTGATGGTCTATTGGTTGCTAATACCGAGATGATTGCTGGACGGTATGTGCTCGTCGCCATTGGTCGGTTTCCTGCATTGAACGTGAATGAATTTAATGGACAATGATCGTGATTGTCTTTTACCTTGATAAATAATCCATGGCTTAGAAGTAGTTGTTTTTGGTTTGGGTGTTGTGGACATGATTGCGAGTGAATTTGTCGAATTTTTATGTGGTGGTACTGTGGTGAAAGTTATAGCTGGTTTAGGTGAGGTGGTGGTGGACATTGAGGACATCGTGCTGGTCACTGTCAAGGCGGTCACTGTGCTTGGCGGCTTCCATTTATTTTTGTGCTTTTCTTTATTTATGTTTGTGGGCAGTTCGATTGGAGGTTCGCTGGGCTCCATATTTTGGTCGAGATTATTTGAGGATTCGTTATGGCCACAGCAACTACCAAACAGGAATCCATCCGCACAAGTTCCGAGATGTCTTCCCTCTGTCTTGATGCATTCCCACACAAACATGCAGGTGCCCTCTTCGCCAATTGCATTTGAGCACAATTTTGGATGAATTTTCATCAGTTCGCCTAATTGGTTATTTATGTAAACAAAAACATTGATTGTCGTGGACTAGACTTACCGTTGATTAGTGAGGTGATTAAAAAAAGACATAGAAAGACTAAAACACTTTGAGAAAGAAGAGCAGAATGAGAGATTTGACGCATTTTTGGTTTAAGTTTCTGTGAAAACGAAGAGAATACAAATGATGCAATGACTTTGGTCACATGGCTGATATGCAGCTACTAATGAAATAATCACAGACGATGTACGTTGGAACAGAGAGAACAGTCACAAAGAGATTGACATTGACCATGTGTTGGTCCGGTGCAAGTGTCGCACTACCGGCAATACTTCAAGTCAGTTGTCGATCGCAGGGTAGTGGAGATATACCCGTGCCGTGCCCGATAGGATGTGCCTGCGGTGTGCACCTTTTGAAGAAGAACTGTTTTGATCGAATTGTGATTGCCACGGCCAAGTGGACACTAACGGTGCTTGCGGTAGCGCGGTAAGGCGCAATAATTCTGCTAATTTTAGATTGACATCGAGTTTTCAGAAGTCGCACTTCTGGCCTTTGCCGAGGGCAAGAGAGAAAATATAGAGAAAAGATCTAAATTACCGCAGACACAGAAACAGACATGGGAGAGCTATCGTGCTTGACCGACTTTAACTGCCCCTGAATCCCGTAATCATAATGCGATCCGGTTATAACGTCTCTCCCCTCTCAATATCGCTCCAACTTACCGCCACCAATTGCCCTCATCATTTGCCTTATCTCAGATATCTCCATCTTCGATGACATTCAAATCAACCGGGCCGGACAGAAATAAAACCGAGCCACCTCGGTGCCAGTCTCATCTATCTCACCTGAGAGGCTCAATTTGTCTGGCACAGACTCGCTAAAAGTACACAATCGTCAATCGGCCATTATGCCATCGGATAATAATAGCGCCATAAATCAGACAAAGCAATCCCAATCCAATCAAGTATGTTTGCTCTCAGTTGACAATCAAACTAAACTAGGCCATTCGTGTCCTGTAATTGGACCCACTGGTCAATTAGTGAAGATCGCTTGGAAAGTCCAATAGAAAGCGATTGTCTCCATTGGAGTGATTGCCTACTTGGGAGTGAACCTCCCCTACCAAGCCTGTTTGCCGCAATAGCCAATAGACAATCAGTACAATGTGTGCGGGTGACGACCACTGACGAGTGGTGCACTTCTCACATGAGCACCACATGAGTGCAATGCTGTGTCATTCAGTGAGTGCATCTCTCCTGTAGAGTCTACTTTCTGTTAAGTGCAACCAAAACCTCTCATTTGGCTCTCCCAAACCACAATGGCCAACTTTCCCGAACTCAACAACGACTTGATCATTCGAGCTGCACTCGGTGAGAAGACATCTCATGTGCCAGTATGGGTGATGCGACAAGCAGGCCGTTATTTGCCCGAATTTCGACAACTGCGCCAACACCACAGTTTCTTTGACATATGCCGAACGCCCGAGTTGGCATGTGATGCAACATTGATGCCCATTAGACGATTCGATTTGGATGCAGCCATTATTTTCTCGGATATTTTGGTCATTCCACAGGCACTCGGCATGGATGTGCAAATGGTCGAAAGCGTTGGACCAGTTTTGGATGCCTTAGAGAGTCCCAGTGATGTCAAAAGTAAATTGAAAGCGGATAACAACATTGACAACGAATTGGACTATGTATACAAGGCTATCTCTTTGACCAGACACTCGCTACAAGGAAAAGTTCCATTGATTGGTTTTGCTGGCGCTCCTTTTACACTCATGTCTTATATGGTGGAGGGAAAGGGCTCAAAGACTCTGTCGAAGGTGAAAAAATGGCTCTACCAAAACCCTGTAGAAAGTCATGAGTTGTTGGACATTCTCACTAACTCGGTGGTCACATTCCTCACTTCTCAAGTCCGCGCAGGTGCCCAAATGCTGCAAATATTCGAGTCCAATGCCGGTTTTCTGGGTCCAACTCAGTTTGATCAATTTTGTCTTCCATATCTGAGCAAGATCAGTAACTCAGTTAGAGAGCAACTTCGTCAAGAAGAATTACCCCAAGTTCCAATTACTGTATTTGCTAAGGACGCTCATTATGCTTTGGATAAGCTGTGTGATCGTTCGGTAGTTGACTTCGACGTTGTAAGTCTCGATTGGACCATTCAAGCCCAGTTGGCACGATCGCATTCCTCAGACAAAGTTACATTGCAAGGCAATCTTGATCCATGTGCATTGTATTCGAATCAAGATGATTTGGACTACCTCGTAGAACAAATGGTCGCTGAGTTTGGCACCGAGAGATATATTGCCAACCTTGGTCATGGCATTTACCCAGACATGACTCCAGAAAGTGTAAATACATTTGTCAACGCAGTACACAAACACTCTAGAAGAATTAATTCAAAAAAACAAAGCATTTAAACAATAATACGACTTTAATATAAACAAAATGCCCAAATAAATCTAGACTGTTAATAGACGGGACGATTGTAAGGATGGACAATTATTTGCTTGGTCCCAGGTGGCAATGTCACACCATTCGGCAATGTAATTGGCTCAGTTGCTTCGAGGAAAGTCATCTTAGGCCTGAGAGGTGGAGGAGAGGGAGGTGGAGAGTCGAGGTTTGAATCTGAATGGTCATCGACACCATTGGAATAAGAAATTTTCGTGTTGACATCAAATTTAACAAAGTCACCCGAAACACTTGAGGAAGTAGTATTGGTAGTAATTACTTCGATTCTGTTCTGATTGGTACTGTCCTCGTGCTTGATTATTTTACCCTCATCCTTGTTATCTTCATTTGATTCGGTCTTCAAATCATCTGTATTTGATTGCTAAAAACAGAACCGAACATTAGTTGATGATAAAATTCACTAATTCTAAATAATACAAACCTCAATAGGAAAATGAGTCGCATTTTCGCTTTTTAAATTCTGATGAGTGGCAGTTATATCATCATATTTGCTACTTTCGAGCAGACTAAATCCCCGATGGTTGACCCATTGAGAAATCTGTTGTTGTGAGTAATCGTAACTGTTCATCATTTGATAATAGGCACTGAGAGAGGCAGCTGATTGCTGATCGTTTGACTCCATTTGTGGATAACCATTAGCATAATAGTATTGATAGTAGTAATTGTAATCGTAATTCATATCCAACTTTATTGGTTCCAATTGACCCCGAAGACTTCTAGATCTACCTTTTTTGTTGAATCCCTTCATCTTACCAATAAAAGGCAACTTGGATTTATTCTCAAGTGAACTTTCTGAGAAGGAATCCACATTTGCATGCTTGCTACTTTCTTTTGATATTTTGCTTTTCTTTCTCTTTGAATGGGTAGAGGAAATGTCCAATTCTCCAATAAATTTATCGTATTCCGACCTGAGAGCACCATGACTATTGTGTTTTCCAGATAGATAAGCGACTATATCTTCACGATATTCTTCCCTTGAGAATTTAGGATTTATACAAAACTGTAATGGTGGTTCAGCCTTAGTGATACTCAACAATTCTTGAGGCCAACTCTCAACACTTTTGCAATCAGATAGAACTTCATCTTTAATTTTTATTTCCATCTTTTGGTTGTTTGATTTAATTTTTAAACTCTTGCCTTTTGTATTCTTTTGTTTCTTCTGGCTTTCTTTCTCCAATTTTTTCTTTTTCTTCTTATCTCGTTTAGTTTCTTTCCTCTTTTTCTTCGATTTCTTTTTGTGTTCACTGCTGTGACTGCTGCTGCTAGTAGTGCTATCAGAAGAATCAGAAGAATCACTTTCAGATGTTGACGAAGACGAGCTTGAACTTTCCGAAGATGAAGACGACGAAGTAGAATGTCGACGTTTCTTCTTCTTCTGTGGTTTCTTCTTCTTTTTTGATTTCTTTTTCTTGTCAGAACTACTATCACTATCATCCGAACTAGTACTATCAGACTTCATTATCTTTTTTTTGCTTTTCTCATCTAAATCACTTCTAATTTCGCCTTCTTCTCTCGTAGAATTATGACTGTTGTAGGAAGAAGCCTTAAGTATCTTTTGGTCGCCATCAATTTCGAGTTCGTCGCTTGAATATAGTGAAACTATTTGCTTACTTCCTTTTGAATGACTTGTGTATTGTGACTCTTTTCCGTTAGAATTAGCATTTTTCGAACCAACTTTGTTACCCTCAGCATTCTTTTCATTTAAACTATTGAACGTATTTACGAAACCATGTATTTTCACAGAAATCTTCTTGGTCTCGACTGGCTGAACAATGCTTAATTGGAAAGGTAGGGTTTTTTTCTTTTCTTCAAGCATGGCAAGAAAAGACTGCGTTGATTGTTTTGCATTGTCTTTGATTTCAGATGGCTTCAAAATTTTTGGATTCTCTTTAGTATCCGAATCATCTTTTGAAGATTTTGAATTGTTTTTATTTTCAATCGAATTATTTCGAAGTGGTTTTCTCCCTTCATAAGAAGAAGATGGAGATGGAGAATTGAAATTCCGAAATTTTCGATTAAATCTATTAAAAGTGTTAAATCGAGGATTTCCAAACTTGAAAGGTCGACCTCGATCTCCAAAATCACGTCTAAATTTTCCTGCGTAGGGTCGATGTTTCCGTTGATCTTTATATATGACAGCATTTCGACGGTTATATCGACCAAAAGAACGGGAACGAGAATGTGATCTTTGTCGTGAATTCGATCTAGAACGAGATCTCGAGCTGGAAGATTTACGATCTTTATCAGAATTCGCTCGTCCCAGTGATTCGGCCGAAGAAGATTGGTATTTCAAATCCGACGAGCTCGATTTATATGATGCATCCGATTTTCTGGAATCTAAATTAAAAAAATTAAAAAAACTTTAGACAATGTCAAAATTAAAACATATGATACTATTTTGGGGGAGAGTAAGTAACTGGTGAAAATGTACACCATTTCTTCTAACAATATAATTAATAAAACTTTTTAAGGAAGATTTCGGGTGCAATCTTAATATCTTAATAATCTCCTAAAAATCAAATGAAAAATAGTTCAATGCAATGGAGCTTTGGTAGCAAAGAAGATCATTTATAAATTACCAGTTGATTCGGTCAGTGATTCACTGACAGCATTGTGAAATGACATTCTTGGGAAGGGTCACATACACAATGCAAAGCATCAACTCTAACCATCAATAATAACTTATAGCTCATAACCACCGAGCAACCATTTTGTGACCTTGTAATAATCGGGCAAAACAAATTAATGAGTCACGTGTTATCAACAACAGAATACCTTTGTCAGAATCATCGTCCGCGGCATTTTCGAAGACACTGCCCGTCCCTTCTCCTTTTGCCATTCTTTTGAACAAACGTGGGACAAACTTGCCTTTTTCGGGAATGTTACCAATGCAAGAGTCCTTTTCTGGTGATAAAAACGACGAAACAGATGAGGGTGTAAGACTGGAGCAGACAAAACAATTCAAATAATAACAAGACAATCACAAAACTAACAGGCATAACACTCACACTTTCACTATGAACTGTTCATATATGACATCACATGATTTGTTAGAATTCAATGGCAAATTGTCGTTTTTTTTAATATTTTAAAATGATGTCATCAGGTGATTTATGGACACAAAATTATTGTCATCATTTGTGTAGAATAAGGCATAAATTTATTTAAATATTAAACAAATAAATTTGCATAATCGATTGATTGCTTCACTGCAAATGGCGGAATTTGGTTCAATCGAAACAGTCACAAACAAAATACGGTTATTGGAGTCTGAATTTGCAGTAATAAAGTTGGAAAATGGACTCAAATGTTAGAAAGCGAGTTGGCAAGTGAGAAAATGCACCTTGAATGCAACACATATAATGAGTGTTGTTAGGCAGCGGCAATTGTTATTAGAGAGGGACTATAATTAGAAAGAAGCATAAAGCAGGTAAGTCATTAAGTGTGCCTTGGAACAGTTGACAATTGCAGGAAGCCTTAAAGAACAACTCTATATATTGAGATGAGTGGTTTGGGCCATCAGTCATTCGCTTTGATTGCAAATTGGATCGTAAAACGGTTCGCACCGAGCCAAGAATTGGCCGAGTGAACTAGCTTGCCGAAGATGACTTCTTTGATGGCACTTTGGACGGCACTTTGTTCGATTGAAGTAGTGCGCAGTTGAGTTGGCACAAGTTGACAAGTTGAACTATCCAATCGAAGTAAACCGATGCAGTGGGCCAGCGAGCACACAAGTCGCCTGTCGACAGTCATTTATCGATTCGGCACGGTGCACCATCGAATGACTTGCCCGGTGAGAGCAGTGCCATTGCCAATGGCCCTAACCAGACGTGTAGCTTCGTTGTACGTGCAGTGACATTGCCCAATTGAGCTCGATCTAACTCCGTCCCCTCCAAGTGATTCCACCAACAGTGTCTTGCTTAAGTGCCACTTACAGACACGCTCGGTAAAAGAATCCCAACACTGGGTCACCAACTGAACGATGATAAGCTGAAACTACACCTCCACCGGTCGCACCGTTTGGTCGGCATCTGCCCTCGACATCATTTGGCAGCACTTCACCAAATATTTGCAACCATTTGAGTCATGTTTTGGTTGAAAGGTTCTTTTTTGTTGTTTTCATGCCTTTCGATGTTTGTGTTCTCTGTCTTAGGCAAGTTAAACTTTGACAAGATCGGGTGAGTTCAAGTGAGCCTCCTTTAGTGCTTGAATGATCTTTTCGCATTTCTTTTCACAGGAAGCATCTAAATGTGACTGACAAGCAGATTCTAGAGAAGCTTTTAGACTCGGAGAAATATGACTCAAACATGCGGCCAGAAGGTAGATCATTGGCTAGTTTGACAAATGACGGATTCTCTTAATATTTTGTTCCATTTTATTGTTATGCAGCCAAAACGTTGGTCAATGTGAGCATTCTCATCTTAAGTCTAACATCACCCGACGAGTCGAGTGTGACCTATGAAGTTGGATTTGTGATGGTGAACAAATGGTTTGACCCAAGGTTGAAATTTGAAGTACCGGAGCAAGTGAAGCTTCACCCGCACTTGGTCTATCTGAATGGTCTTAAGCATGTGGACCGAGTGTGGAGGCCAGACACTTACTTCATCAAGCATGGCGAATTTAAACATTCATCTGACGAATTCGATCCATTGCACATTGCATTGAAGATCTTCCCGAACGGAACAGTTCTCTACACAACACGTCGAAACATGATCATAACCTGCGAAGGAAATCTCCGGATCTTCCCATTTGATAGTCCCAAGTGCTTCTTCGGTATCCAAAGCAGTAAGTTCCGTGAAACATTCTTACAACCAAGAATATAAATACTCTGTGAATTGTTAGTTTCGCACGAGAAGGACCAGTTGGAACTGCGGTGGGACAAAGAGGAACCAATTCGCCCGTCAGACTCGATGAAGACCATTAACGCAAACATGATTCGGAACGAGACTAATCGGTGCAATAAGAGACACACCTGGCGACGTGATTATAGCTGTCTAAGTGTACTGTTGGTCTTCTCGCGAGACCAATCATTTTACCTGACCACCGTGTTTGTGCCAGGTATGGTCCTGGTCACTAGTTCATTCATTAGTTTCTGGTTGGATGTGAACGCCGTGCCTGCCCGAGTCATGATTGCGGTGACTACCATGCTGAATTTTTGCACCACTACCAACAGTTTCCGCTCAAAGTTGCCAGTGGTATCGAACTTGTATGCCATGAATTTATGGGACTTTGTGTGTATGTTTTTCATCTATGCATCTATGATCGAATTCATTATCGTAAACTACATCTATCGGCACAACCGGCGAGGCCATACCCGAGCCACACTAAGTCGGCAAAGTCTCTCCTCCCAAGGCGAGACATACTCCTTCCGCCGAAAGGTAATTATAATATTATAGTATGTTGCGGTGAACCAGTTTATTGGTCGTTCTTAGAGTCTTCGGAGGAGCACTAAACATGACCTCGCAGTTGACTTGCCGATTGGCAGAGATAAGTGCCAACTGAAGGCGCCTCTGTCAAGTCACGAAGAGGAGCCTGCAACGGAAACCGAACTGAGCGATCGCAAATCGCCGAACAACTGTGCCTGTAACGATATCCACCTTAGTCCCATCTCACCGGAGCACAAACAAGTCGACCCGGAAAGCGGTAGTTACCCGGCACAAGATGAAAGTCTCAGTGTGTGGCAGATGAAGAATTTCTTCGACTGGCTCCGTCGACCCTACTTAATTACCTCGGAGAATGCCAGCAGTAATGTTCACCTTGCACGAAAAATCGACCACATCTCAAAGACCATCTTCACGTTACTCTTTGGTCTGTTCACCTTTTTCTACTTCCTCACATATGCTTTCATCAAACCTGCACAACTTGAAGATTGGATCGAAAAGGAATTCGAGGCAGCCGACTGAGTCTGCCTTACTACTATTAGTCGTTTCAGCCTAATTAATGCAATTGGATCCTTTGCAATAAATGCACTTGACATTTTGGAAAGAAGATAAACTTCCGGGTTTCAGCGAGTAAAAGGTCCAATTCGGTGAGGGAACGAACCGACAGTTGGCGCCATTTGGTTTGTTGGTCGCTCGGTGGCGCGATCGAGAGGAAATTGGCGATTAGAACGCGACCGGGAAGGGAAGGAGGAAAAGTGGAGGCCACTTGCAGGAGGAAAGTGAGTTGAGCGTCGGTTGAGTCTACTCGAAGCACACAGCAACAGTAGTAGTGGATGGACTATCCACACTGGACGTGCACTCCGCGTTGTCTTGTTTGCCGTTTGGAGTGTGAGCAAGGACACGCCTTCTGCATAGCTTTCACCAGGCTATCGCTTTTCGACTTCGGTTAGACTGAGGCGGAACCGGTTGTTACCATTGAGTTGCGAGCTCTTTTCCGGAGCCAAGTGAGGTGGACAAAACATTCTCGTTTCCGGACAAAACATCGACATTTTTGGTAACCATTTTCACCGATCTCTTCCTCCCGAGCATCGACCATCGATACGTTCTATTGGTGTCAGCAGCAGTTCTGGTGGAACCGAACAGGCAACATCCGATCACTTCTTTTCCGTAAATTAGTGAAATTTCCGCCCATGTGAAGTTTCAATTTCCACTTCCATTTGGAGAGCTTACAAAGATCTACCAACAGGTTGGTGACATGGTGCATCTAATGGAACGAATGCTAATTTGCCGATTTCATTTAGTTGATATTCAATTGAACTAGCATAACAACACAAGCTAGCTGGCAAATGTAAACATTTGCAAACTGGTTAGTGCAGAATTGAGTGGACAAGCATTGTGCGCCTTAATCGTTGCATTATATTCAAATAATGAAATCATTTGTAGGTAAAATGTAAATCAGCATGACTCATATACGAAACGAAATGAAACTGACCGCGATGGACATGTCCGAGACATATCAAGCTACTGCATCAATTCAATTAAGAACACATCCCACTCATTCCACTATTAACTTTAGTGAACTCGGCAAAAAGTTGTTAGAATCGGCCAGAAATGGTGATGTCGATGAAGTAATGGAATTGATCAGCACAGGTGCTCCATTCACTACCGATTGGCTTGGAGCTTCACCGTTGCATTATGCCGCACAATATGGTCATGTGGAAACTGTACAAACTTTGCTTAATGCTGGTATTGCCAAAGATGCTCGTACCAAGATCGAGCGAACTGCTCTTCATGTGGCTGCTCAAGAAGGTCACATCGACACTGTTGCTGCCCTGGTCACTTCTGGAGCTGATGTCGATTCCAAAGATATGCTTCGAATGACACCGCTGCACTGGGCTGTACAAAGGGGCCACAGAAGCATAATGGAAATTCTTCTCGATAATGGAGCTGATGTTACCATCATTAATAAATTTGACAAGACACCAATTGACATTGCCTACAGCTGTGGATATCACGATTTTGTGCCTTTTCTTCAGGTAGTGTACCAATTTACTTCATACTCTTTATAATTGAGTTTTTTGTAGAATTATAAAGGAAGAGCTAAACCAAAAATGAATCCTATTGAAACTTCTGTTCCTGTAAAAGTATTGAAGAATTCAAATGCAAAGAATCGTACTGCTAAACCTCAAAATGTTAATCGAAGTTTTTCAAATAAGGCCTCCTTGAATATAAAACAAGAAATTGATGATGACGATGATGATATGGAACAAGTAAACGATGCCAACTTGGTTAGGCCTATGGACTTTTTAGAATCTATTGCCAAATCGAATAAAAAAGACAAAGATAGTAATTTACTGCAAAATGTCATCTCTAACGGACAAACTATTTCTCTAACAGAAGCAGGAAAGCTTGTTTTGAACACCTACAAAGACCAACAACAGCAACAGAACACCACAAGTACAGCCAATAACAACAACACCGCCAATAATAAGATTAATAACAACAAATTAATTACAATATTTCCTCAGTCAAACATTGTTCTCTTGTCAAATAATCAAAATAACGTTAACAAAACCGAGAGTCCAAACTCAGCAATCAAAGTTATGTCAAAGAAGCCAGTCTTTACCGAAATGAAAAATGCAAAAGCCATTCCTGTCAATAAATTGCCTTTCTTTCAATCTAAACCAGGCTCTCAAGTGATTAAACGCTACGTAATAACCAACAATCCTAATCAACAACAAGGTTCGAATAAAGAAGACGATGCCAAAAAGTTGCAAGATGAAATTAGGAATCTTAGAAAAGAATTAGAAGACTATAAAGAATTGATTATTGCCAAGGATTTGGAGATCGAGAAACTAAGAAAGAGACTAAACAACAGCAATAACAATTATGATTGAGTGTTCGTGTTTAGTTTAACTGATTTTATACTAATGGTGCATTCACGTCTTGTACATTTATGATATTTTTGTAAATAACTATGATATACTGTATATTATTACTTTTTAGGATCATCAATTTCATTATGATTTTTTGTTCATTAAGCTTTCATTCGTGCACATAGCTTACTTCGTATGTTAATTTTGTTTCATTTTATTGAACGCAATTAAATGTTACTTTGGATAACAATCTGTGAGATGTCAAGTTGGCAATCATTTATTCAACAAGAATTGTTGGTTCGCTTCAATTTATTTGTCTCTATTCTTGGTGCATGCAATGATTGCAACAGAAGGAGGCGATGAGCCCGATTTAATTTGGTTGTCCTCTTTGCCAAAAATAGCGCCGAGTACTGTTGGAGTGTTAGTTGTGTGTTGTGTGTTGTGTGTTGTGTTGTGTCGGTGTGATCAGTGATCTCACATGTGTGCGAACGCACATGGCAAGGAGGAGAGGCAACCGTGCGACAGTGCGAGTGTCTCTTGGTGCTCTCAGCTTGAATGTATTGAGCGCTCTTTGTGGCAGGACCTTCAGGCCGCCTTTAATCGCAATTCGCCACTAATCCAGTGTGATTGCTCCCTTTGATTGTCAGCATGGTCTCAATGCATTCACTGCTCATTTGTTGTGACATTTCGTCTCTGTTCCTAGCCTAGTGACCACTCAACACTGGGTCATTGCTTCTTTTGATGTTACTGCATCGATGGCTTGTTACTTTCATAATTGGTAGATCGCGTTGCATCACGGCTGTGCTATATACAAACATAAATACTGACAATTAAATTTAATCTCAAGATCACATCGACCTTCCTCAGATTGATTCAATTTTTGCAATTCGGGCTATGTGAGTTTTTCTTTTAGCATGTTACAGTTTTTACAGTTTTGTTAATGCAAATTTGAAACTATTTTTTTAACGATAGTTAATACTCAAAAATTGCTCAAATGCACGACATGGGAACCCAACAATTTCAAAGCCAAAATTCTGGTCAACACGTTGAAAAAGTAATACAAAATGGGTCATCCTCTTCAAAGCCAGCAATTGAACGAGGCGCCTCTTGGAGTTATGGAGAAACAAAAATATTACTTGCGCTGTGGGGTCAAGATATGGTTCAAAGACAATTAACAAATTCGAAAAGAACACGACACGTTTGGGAAAAGATTGCAGAACGAATCCGTGAAAATGGATATGAACGAACTGCAGGTTTGGATCAGCTTTTTATATTTAAATTTGTTATATAATTCTCTTTTGTACAGATCAAGTTCGAACTCGAGTTTTTAATATGATCGCAGAATATCGAAGAATTTTAAAAAATCCTACTCCTGAACGCAAGAAAAAGTGCATTTTCTTTGATGCCCTTCATAAAATATATCAAGCCAAAGACACAAACAGTCTGGAAAATGCAATCATGAGTTATGGTGACTATAACGAGCAATACAACTTTGATCCCATTGAGTTTAATAATAACGACGAAAACATCGAATATAACGGTGATGACAACAGTGATAACGACGAGCGAAGTGAAATATTTGCATATACTATGTCTCCAAGTGGTTTGAATAGCAATGTTAATGGCAATTTAAATGATATAAATAGCAATAGCAATGGTTTGTTTATTTTAATTTGTCTAAATCAAGTTCTCTATTTTTGTTTATTTTTCAGAGGATTCTCAATCTGGTCACAACGAAGGTACAAACTTTGCTAATTTTATTTACTTTATTAATAATTAATTATATTCCGAATACTTATAGAGTTAACTTTACCTCAACCTAAACGTTGTCGCTTTGACAGTTCAAATATAACAAACGATAACGCACATTTTCCACTCAACTCTATGCTTGATACATCCGCCTCAGCCTTATTAATTGATCGAATGTTTGCTCATTTATCACGTGAAACTGAAGTGATGCGCGAATGGGTTAACTTGGAGCGTGAAAGATTGACTCAAGAGATTGTCCGTCGAAAAGAAGAAAAAGAACGTGAAGAAAGACGAGAAAAAAGTTTTCTTGATGTTCTAACCAAATTGCAAGACCAAGTGTTTAATTTTTTATCGAAACAGCAATCAAATTGTACTACTTCGTGTTTATCGAGCCAAAATTCAGCTGCACCAAATAACCATAGCTCTGAAAACAGCAGTCAAATTAAATTTTCTCTCGAAAAAAGCTAATTGAAAATATATTTGTATAAGGCAGCTTTGACTAAAACTATCAATGCTTTTATGCTTTTAATTCAACTGAAACGATAGTGAGATTTATCATTCACGTTAGAGTCTAACCGTAAGACAAATAACTATACCTCATTGATTTGATTTAGCATTTGATTTTTTGAAACACTCAACTCAAACTCAAGTTTCTACTTAAGTCACTATCTCATATGGGTTTATTTGCTCACCTTGCACATAAAGACTGAATATATAGAGACTATTGAAATATTACTGTTTGTCTATTTTCTCAAATTTATATTGACTTTACGCAGTTTGCTTTTAAATTTTTAACCCATTTTTGGAAAATACTCGTTAACGTGTTAAACACTCATCTCGTGTAATATAAACTAATAAACTAATAAAACGCGCTTTTGTAAGCTTTTTCCAATTGTTTACTGTCAAATTATATAATTTCTATTTGGCCTGACGACTTATCTCCGTCTTTTGCGTTGGTGGACTATGTTTTGTTTTGCTACAAATTGAAGTGTCCAACTTTGTAAATAAGACCAATCACGGTTACCGCAAAGGAATATAGTTCGAAAAAAGCATTGCTTGACTCATTGAGGCCAAACATTCAGCTGTTGCATCTCTCCAGTTTCCCCGACAATTTATTCTCGTCTGTCTCGAAGTTCGGTTTTACTCCTCCCGATTGCCAAATTTGGAAAGTATTCGCTTTGTTCTTTCTCCCGACTGTGCCGAAGAAATGCTCTCGGCAAAGGCAAACAGGCACACATTGCTATTTGCTTTTGGTGCCAAGTCTCGTACTCGGACGCATCGCTCTTCAGTTCAGCATTTGCCTCGCTCCTTTCAATAACGCACCATTCTGGCCAACTTTCACTAATTTGCGAATTCTCCGATTGACTCGTCATCGATTGCATTGGAAATTGCATTCTTCTGCCTATATTTCCTTCGGTCATCAAAGTGCGCGAATAGTCGCGAACACCCTGCCAGTTTAAGCCAAGCCCATTGGCAAAGGCAGCTGTCCAGTGTCCAAACATGACGTTAACCAGTTCATGTTTACATCCGTGCAATGGCAATGCTAAAATGCCTTTGAAAGCTCGCGTTGACGAATGCGAGGAAGAGGTCAATTTGGCCGATAAATCAATTGATTCATTCAATAAAATTAGCTATATCTGTACGTAAAATACTTTGACAGTATATTCAATTTCCGTAAAATATATCAAATTAATCCTTTATTTTTTGACAGTCAACTTAAGCAATATCAAAGTGTTAACTCTAAGCAACAACAAGATCAAAAGTATGTTACAAATGTTTCTTTCATTTAGTTTTGCTATCTGTGAGGGGTTTATGTATCTTAATTTATTGTTTTAGGTATTCCTTATGAAATTGACAAACTTTATAATCTGGAACGTCTGAATTTGTACAACAACTTTATCGCCGACTTACCAAATTCAATATGCAATTTATCGAATCTCCGTTATTTGAATGTTGGGTATTGTTTGACAATACTATATTTCAGTTGGGTTATTTTAGAAATGTAAATATTTTTTCAGAATGAACAATCTGCATTCATTGCCTCATGGAATGCAAAAATTAACGTTGTTGGAAGTATTGGATCTGTCTTATAATTTTCTTGATGAAAATTCATTTCCTGCTGAATTTTTTTCATTTGGTAATATTTTATTGTTTATTTGTTTTATTCTATGTATTGTTTATTTTTGCATTTTATACGATATTTTAGAAAATTTAAAAGCCTTATATCTCTCCGATAACGAGTTAGAAATATTGCCTTCTGAAATTCGCAACTTGAAAAATTTGCAAGTTGTAAGTAACGAAAAATGGTCATTCATTATTTCATAAATTGAATTTAAAGTTAGCTTTGCGTGACAACAATTTGATATCTCTTCCAAGTGAGATTGGACTTCTCAATCGATTACGGGAATTATTGATTCAGTACAACCGCTTGAGGTAAGATTTTGTTTACATTTTGTTTTGTATCGCAAAAAGTTATATTTCTTGTATTATTGTATAGAATGTTGCCTCCTGAACTGAGCACATTTGACATTAGTTCTCAGCGAAGTGTCCTCAGAATGGATGGAAACCCGCTAGATAACGAATTAGCTGACCAACTTAAACTTGGCGTTTCGCATGTTATTGA
The DNA here is from genome assembly GCA_023373905.1 of Rhizoglyphus robini. Taxonomy (NCBI): domain Eukaryota; kingdom Metazoa; phylum Arthropoda; class Arachnida; order Sarcoptiformes; family Acaridae; genus Rhizoglyphus; species Rhizoglyphus robini. The sequence continues at coordinate 2,747,379 of JAKIJQ010000002.1, forward strand.
CTACATCCGATCAGACATTTATCGGGCGTATGTTTATTTACTTCTCGATTTTACTTTGATTGATTTTTCTTTTTTAAGACGTTATGTTCGAAACATGATGGAGATGGCTTCTGTTTCTCCAATACCTAAAAACGAAGAACGAAAGAATCGAAAACTTCTTCGATTAAAGGGTAAATGAACTTCGAACTTTTTGAAGAATAATTCATAGCATTTTCACCTGGTGCCAAAATGAACCAATTTGCGACTTGTCACGAATGAATGAATTTTTGTTTCAATATTGCAAAAGTGCATCGAACTTAGACAAATGGCTAATTTCATAATTTGTCAGTTTATTTTTGTTATTTATTATTGCTTTACCAAAATGTTATTTATTTATTTAACTTTTATTCGCATGACTCATGTACAATACAGAAATTCGATTTGATTCACTAATTGAATTTGTCACTCTAGTTGAAAAGCTCTACAAACGTATTATTTGTTAGTTGGGTCTATTTGTGTTTTTGAACGTTTGTTTAATTTCATTCATTTAATTGCCAAAGCAAACTTCAAAATGAGCAAAGGCAAGGCAAGATTGATGGACTGGAAAGGAGCTCTTTTCTGGAGCAGCTACTACGGAGCTTGGATTTATGGTGTGTGCAAGAATGGTCTCCCTGGACGGCCTCCAAAGGACGACCAAGCGATCACAAGAATCGCATTGGATAAAGCAAGCAATGAGGCGAAAGACATTGCCGATCAAGTGATCCAAAAAGTAGATGACTTGTTGCCTATTGCAGCTACTAGCTTACCGTTACAAGTTACGGCTGTCGTTGAAAAGGTTGAAGAAGTTACTGAGATGGTCGTTCGACAAACTATTGAAAGCACTGAAAAAGCCGTTCAAGGAATAGATAAATTGCCTGAAAGCGCATTCAACGCAGTCAAAGAGGTGAAGGATGTCATACTCGAGATTCCTAAGGAAGCAACTGAAGGTGCCACCAAGGCCTTCCAGCAAGTATCTGAAGGGACCGGACATGTCGTTGAAGCAGTGAAGGATGCTATTGCCAATGAAGTAAAAGATACTACTGAAGGAGCACTCAACAAAGTGATGGACAATGTTGCTCTAATGAACATTCCCACTGAAGTAGTACAAAGCGCCGAATCAATTCTTCATAAGGCTGTCGCTATTGAAATTCCTAAAGGATTAGCTGAAAGCGCTGGAAAAGTGATTGAAAGTGTGCAAGAAGTCACGTCCGATATTCCGATGGAGGTATCTCAAGGTACTGCATCAATCCTTACTGAAACGAAAGAGGTGGCCATGGACATCTCTAGGGAAGTAAGCCACGGTACGGAGAAGATCTTTCAAGAAGTGCCTCTAATTGTTGAAAAAGTAGCTCAGGAAGTAAAGGAAGTAGCAGGCGATCTTGCTAAAGGGACAAACCAAGCAAAAGAAGTGGCCATCGTGTTAGCGAATGAAGTTAAGCAGCTCGGAATAGAAGTCGCCAAAGAAGCTCCCCAAGTAGCTAACAAAATCATTAAAGAGACACAAGAAGTTATCACTGAATTGGCCAAAGAAGTGCCTGAATTGGCTAAGGAAGGGACCAAAGAAGTGAAAGAACTTGCATCTACAATTCCAGAAGAATTGCAAAAGATTGCGGAAGTGGTTTCTGCTCCAGCAATTTCGGTGCTTTCTGCCCCTGATTTGAATTCTGTGGTCACCAATGTGGACAACGTAGTGATAGAACAAGCCAGTGCCATACTTGACAGTGTGGAGAGTATTCCAGAAACAATCGAATGGCCTATCATAATTTTCAACTGGCTCATTAACACTTTCAAAGCAAACCAATCTGGCTATGGAGCTGATTGTGAATTGAGTAGTTGGCCTCGGTGCACTGGCCTGAATGAATGGCCCGTGACTGGTGCTCAATGATCGCTCATTTATGTCATTATTCGTAACTTCTAGTAATAATAAAATTTTGTAAAACATTATTACGCATTACTATTCATTCATTTATTGGAACTTAGAGCTCATTAAAATAAATTAACCATTTTAGAAATTAAAGAAATTTGCAACTATTTAAGTCAGTCACAAACAGCCAGCGCACAATTAGATGGTACTAGATTGTGACTAGTCCCAATTGGCAAAATCATTCGAAATGTCTTATGGCAGAAGCAGCAGTGATTTGAAGGGAGTCATGAAGGGCGCTGGTTACTGGGTCGCTTGGTTGTACGTAGCCCACAAGTTTGCCTTTCCTCCTACTGAACCGCCAAAGGACAAGAGCACTCCAAGCAAGTCCAAGCCAGCAGGCCATGGTCCAAGTGAAAAGGGCTCCAAAGCAAAGGCCAAAGATGGCAAAAGTGGCGCAATGGGCAATGCGACTGGCATGACAAGCCAAGAAAATGCCGCAACTGATGCCAGCAAAGTGACTTCTACAATTGATGGCAACTTGGCTAACCTGGTTACCGCTAGCGCTGAGAAAGTTCAAGAATCGATGCAGCAAGCAGGTGAGCCGGTGGTCAGTACTTTGAACACCGTTGTAAACGAAGCAGAAACTGTGCTCAAAACAGTTAGTGACCAATTGAGCTCGACCATAAGCTCAGTGGAGAATGAATCCGTGTCGTGGCTCTCCTGGATTACCAACACGGCAACTTTCGGCCTCTTTGGTGGCAATGCAAGCCCCTCTGGACAGGACTCTACTAATTGGCCTCGATCCAGTGGATTAAACGAATGGCCAACTTCGAGTAAGGCCAATTAACCTTTAGCTAGAGCTATAAAGCTATAGCAAATAAACTTTCAATTAAAATGTTCAAAATCTTTTTTGTTTTTTGTCGCGGCGACAATGTCGCCGTTAGCATTTAAATGAACAGAGCACATCCTTTATGAATGACTCTTCATGCAGACTCCGTTTTGACGTGTCTTCACTCGTGCTGACAAATACAGTCAAGTTGTGCACTTCAATTTGGAGTCTCTAAAATAATCGCTTCGTTTCATTTGATTTCCCGGACACGTTTGCCCGTTTCATTGTGTCCATTCCAAGTTTGTTCTTCGAATCAAAATGGTACAGTTTTTGGACGCTCTCGGTATGGGGGAGCTCTCCAGAATGAGCAAAAGACAGGTAATATGTTTTAATATGCTTAGGATGACATCATGCTAACCGCCATTATAGGTATTGTACCAATTCCTCAATTTTGGCATGATCGTTTCTTCGGCTCTGATGATCTGGAAAGGATTAATGGTAGTCACCGGAAGCGAGTCTCCTATCGTAGTTGTTCTCAGGTTTGATTCGCGTTTTGCAAAAAGGAGTTTATTTTTATTCTTGTTTTTTTTTAGTGGATCAATGGAACCTGCTTTCCATAGAGGCGATCTTTTATTTTTGACTAACTACAAAGAAGATCCCATTAGAGTTGGCGATATTGTTGTTTTTAAGATTAAAGGGCGTGATATCCCTATTGTGCACCGTGTTTTAAAACTTCACGAAAAGTAAGCAATTTGTTTATATTTCCCTTTATTGACAATTTGTTTTTAAGGGATGATGGATCTGTAAAAATATTGACAAAAGGGGATAATAACTCAGTTGACGATAGAGGTCTTTATGCTCCTGGACAGTTATGGCTCGAAAAGAAAGACATTGTTGGTAGAACAAGAGGGTAAATATAAACTTTCATACTTGGAATTATTCATTAATGCACTGTTTCGAAGATTCGTCCCTTACGTCGGTATTGTGACCATTCTAATGAATGATTATCCTAAGTTTAAGGTAATGTTTAATGTTTGATTACATAATTTGCTATAACACTACTTTTACTTGTAGTATGCGGTACTTGGCGTTTTGGCACTTTTCGTTCTTGTACATAGAGAATAACAAGTGTATTTATTTTTTTTCCATTCTCCATTTATGACATTTAAAATATTTTGTGTTTATGTGTTTGTACAAAAATTGCAAACATTAAAAAATCGTACAAAAGCCAAATATTGTTCATTTATTAACATTTGTAATTAAAACCAGCATTGACAACCATAAATTTTGGAAGAACCAATTTTCGGTGTAAGCCGGGTGTAGATTTCTTTCTCAAAATGCTCTTTGGAGAATTAAGAACAACTTCTTGGAGTTGTTTCGATGTATTTGTTTTGGTAGATGATATCGAGTCCCGTGTCGCTGAACTGACTTCTTTGGCTGCTTTATGCAAACCTGAAGGTCGATTGACGATTACACACTTGAATTCAATTCCCTTTTCGGACAAAGCCTTCTCCATATTGTGAATGCGTTTCAATCGTTTACGCAGCAAATCATATTCCTTTCCGCTAGATTTGTCTTGATTGTGGGCAACTTTGTGTGTCTTAACACTACTGATGAATGGACGATTCCAATTCAAAAATAAATTTTTTGGAACTTTTTCAGATGGCAATAGGGAACCTATTAATATAAATTGTTTAGTAATGTTGTTAGAATATTAGAAAATAAACAAACATACATTTTACAATATGATCAAACATAATATAATTATTCATAGTTTCAGTCGCAATCTTTGCGACATCTTCAAATTGAAATTCAACAAAGCCATAACTCCTCGGGTTTCCTGTCTAAGAAATACAGAAAAATGTAAATTACATTTTTTAAATAAAACTATTAGATTACCTTCCGACTCCTGGCAATCTTGAGCCGAGTAACTTCACCAAATTGAGAGAAATAATCAAACATTTGTTTTTCGTAAAAGCCATGTGGAAAGTTCTTGATCAAAATAACGCCTCGTTTTTGCTTGGTACCCCCACTGACAGCCTTTAAGAATATACAGATACAAAGCAATGAGATGTTATGTTATAAGATAAATTTAAATTTCACTTACATTCTTACTGGTGGCTTTCTTTGGCCGCTTTGTTTTCTTTTTGGAAATATCTTTACCGTTTCCATTGTTTGTTTCAGCACCAGCTTCAAGTTGTTTCAGCTTAGCTAAATTGGCTGTTTCGATCGATTCCTTTAATTTCGCAAGAGATTTGTTTAAATTGAACATTCTTACAGATGATCGTGACACAATTTCATTTGTTGAAACAAGCAAATGAACACGTGCTGCAGCCGCTGCAAGTTCAGCTTGCTTTCCTAAAAAACGACTATTCTAACCCAAGGTAGAAATCTATCGCTGTATTTTAGTTTGTTTGTATTTTGTTGCCTGGTTAATGCAGGCTGCATTGAATCAACCAGACATATGTAATTTACAACAATCCCACTTTACAAGTTTGTTTTTATTCTTACTCAAAATGGAGCGCATTGACACTGTTTCATTCGTGAGAGAACAAAAGCAAACAATTTTTGACGAATTGGAAACTTTATCTCATTTGCCGGATGAGTTTTCCAAAAAGCAGAAAATCGATGAAATGTTTCTGAAAGCAGACCAAGTGAAGAAATATGTGCATCAACATTTACCTGCAATGATTTCTTATGAAATCGGCGTGTGCAATAATATGATAAAAGAAATCGATGTAAGAATATCGAAAGAAAGGGATGGTATCAATAAGAAACCGTTTAAATTCTCTTTTAGTTTGAACCATTCAAACTTGCGAAATAAAAATAGCAAACCTTCAATTTTGGCAGAGAAGCAAAATGAAGACCAAATTGATTCAATACCATCATTGAAAAGCAATACAAACGGATTGAAAGGGTTAATTAACCAAGAACGAGTTTTGACAAACTCGGAAATTGATTTCAAAGAAGTTGTTCTCGATTCGTTAGTAGATTCTACAATCTATCTACATGGTGCTCCAAGTGCTTTACGTTTGATCAATATTCGCAACTGTAAAATATTCACTGGCCCTGTATCAAGCTCGGTCTTTATTTCTAATTGTCATGATTCCCAGCTGCATATTGTGGGACAACAATTACGCATTCATGATACTACTGACTGTGATATCTACCAACATGTCACCAGCCGAACTATAATCGAAAACTGTTCGAAGTTGCGATTTGGTTGTTTTAACTGGAAATATGATCACATGGAAGAGGACTTTCAAAAGGCGAACCTTGACTTGAATGTAAACAATTGGAAACAAGTCGATGACTTTGATTGTCTATCCAACCCATCTCCCAATTGGTCTCTAATAAAATAGCCTTTTTATTGTGTAATTTTTTCATTTTATAATAATGACCTGATGTATATTTATTAAATTAATAGGTTAAATAAATGAAGATATTTTTTTATGGAACAAGCAATGTGAATATATTTTAATATGTTGTTGAACTATATAATATCATCGATAACTGACGGGATCCAAAAAGACATGGAATGGCAAGCCGTTGCTAGCATCATATATCTTGGATTAAATTGGACACATTGGATCGGGGCTTGATGTTCAGATTGGAATATGACAACTCGGCTGCCTGTGATGGCATTCCAACAATATATCCTGCTGTCAGTTGATCCACTGAAAATGTATTGCGAATCCGGCGAAAATGAAGCTTCCAAGGATAGTCCTTTGTTATTGACATGTCCAGTTAAACTAGCTAATGGCTTGCCGTGGAAAGCATCGATTGTGTGGATGATATTTCCATTTGTATAAATCATGATTATTTTTCCATCAGGAGAAAACTTGAGACCAGTCCAATCGCATTCTTTTTCTTGTTGTAGCTTGAAGGTATTGAATGGGCCTTTATCAAAAGAACGAAGATCATAAAGCTTGACAGATTCACTATTGATGCCGACTGCAAAGATTAGTCCTTCTGGATCAAAATTAGCTACCGGTCGGCCAACAAGATGCATCAAGCCTTGACAATTTGGCGAACGTAGGTCCCACAAGCGAATGGTCTTATCCAAGGATCCAGATAGAAAAGTGTCGTCAATTGGTGACATACACAAGCTGACAACTTTCTTAGTGTGACCGTGGAAATATCGAATGTATTTGTTGTCATGAAGCGAAAGATAGCGAATTGTATCATCAACCTTGTTGCTTGAGTGTATTGCTGTATTAGCTGCGTGAGTGTAATGAATCAAGTCCACGCCGTATTTTTTGCTGTTTAACGTTCTCTTGTGGGTACCCTTCTCGCAATCGTAAATTACAATTGAATCATCGTCCGAAGAACTAATCAACGTTTCACCATTTGGAGAAAAATCAATCGAATTGATACGGTCCGTATTTTCGCGAAAAGTCTTGGCCACTTGAAAAGTTGCTAAAACACTTTCCACCAACTTCATTTCGGGCTTCTTGGCAGAGTTAGAGTTAGAGTTATCGATAGGAGCTGTAGTGACCATTGTACTGAGAGATCATAAGTTTTAAATCAAAAATTCAATTGAGTCACAATACACAACAGAAAGAAATTCGTCTATTGAAGACACAAACAGCGGCTATTTACACTCAGTTAACTATATAGTAGCAAACGTGCCAATGTCCCAGAATGAGCGCCATTGTACAATTTTGTTGAATGGTTAGTAGGAGAATTGAAGTAAACAAATATCAGGATCATCCTTAGATGGATATTATTTAAAGGTGGGATTTTTACAAATGTTTACTAATATCACATCAAATTAAAAGTCAACAAAAATTGTTGAATCATTAAAAAATAAGTTAATAATTCTCTAATTCATCTAATGTACATAAAATTCTACCACATGGGGACTCTGTATAAAATATGCAGAGTTAATAAATTGTTTATGAATAAAAAATAAGCTAATAATTCCGATTCTTTTAAGCTTTTTAATTGTTTATATTCTTAAAGCATTTTAGGAATGCAGTTTGTTCATTCTCAATCAGTCAAGTCAAAAAAGTTATTAATTTTTTGTGAGCTGCTTGTAACACTTGATATGCTGTTTTTAATGACAAAAATTATAATCCACAAAAATTAATGTACTACGACTATGAGCACCCAAAAACAGATCTCATTGATGGTGTAATTATTATTTACGATTGTAGTGAAAGAACTAATCGCTAAAAATGATCAATAAATCATTGACAGTAATCGGTTTTTGATAGGAGCAATAATAACATGTTGACAAAGTGGCCAAATAAGGTTATCCTCTTCATCATTATCACATGCAAGCCTTTGAACTATAGCAAAGAGATGACTCAGTAAATGAATATCTAGTTTATTGGTAACTTGGTGATTTATTTGTTCGAATTGCAATTGACATAAACAGATGTACAGATTAAATTGAGTATGGCACCATTTAACAGGGACATCAGTCGAATACTTTAGTGGTGGAATAGCCGAAGGCCTGTGTGGATAAGAGTGATCTTGTGCTCCTTACAAGCCTCTATCACCGCTTGATCGTTGGTCGATCCTCCAGGACTAGAGATGAATTCAACTCCAGACTGGAAAGCACGGTCGATGTTATCTCGGAAGGGGAAAAAGGCATCCGAACTTAGAGCTACGCTCTTCAGTTTAGAAATCCACTGAGTTCGTTCCAACTAGAAAATATCAGAGTTAGCTAGAAAACGAGCAAATCAAACCAAACCTCAGTCAAAAGAGCAGGAGGATTATCGAAGGCATTGTTGAATGTAGAAAGATCCATTTCTTTACCAACAAGACCGTTTACGTAAGCATCGACCAGATTTGAAATTTCTGCCCTCTTGACAGACTTCTTAAAGACTGCATTTGCAATCTTGGGATGTTGGCGGAGCCACCAGTTGTCAGCCTTCTCACCTGCCAAGCGAGTGCAGTGAATTCTTGATTGTTGGCCAGCACCAATGCCGATAACTTGGCCATTCTTAGCGTAGCAAACAGAATTTGATTGAGTGAACTTCAAAGCAATAGTTGCGACAATCAAATCTCGAATAGCCTCTTTTGGAACCTAACAAGAAACATAGTTATTTACAGAGTTTACAAGAAAAAACAATCGAAATGGCACACTTACTTGACCTGTCTTGAATACGACATTCTCATCGCGGAATACATTTGCATCAATGAGTGCATCGTTTCGCTTCTGCTCCATGGTAATTCCATAAAGTGTTCGAATTTCATTTGCGTCGGGCTCATAAGTTGGATCAATCTATAACAAACAAAACATTAAATTATGAGCACATTTATGCATGTGAAACTTTTACCTTCAAGACACAATAACCGCCATTTTTCTTTTTTGAAAGAATTTCGAAAGCTTTGTCGTCGTAATCAGGTGCGATGACACCATCGGAAACTTCTCGTGAAATAATCTTAGCGGTGGCAACATCGCATTTGTCTGATAGGGCAATAAAGTCCCCAAATGAGGACATTCGATCAGCTCCACGGGCACGAGCATAAGCCGTGGCTAGAGGAGTAAGCTCAGCAAATAAATCATCGACCATGCACAGTTTGGCATCTTCTTTTGTCAAAGGCACAGCAACGGCAGCCCCAGCAGGACTGACGTGCTTGAATGAGGTAGCTGCAGGAAGGCCCAAGGCTTGTTTTAGCTCACGCACCAATTGGTAGCCATTGAGGGCATCACAAAGATTAATAAATCCAGGAGAGCCATTAAGCACAGTCAATGGCAAATTCTGTTGAGTTGTGTAGATTTGGGCTGGCTTTTGGTGTGGATTCATGCCATACCGAAGTGAAAGCTGAGACACTCCGGAGCTGAACTGCGATCGGAAATAACTGGAAATGGCAGCATCGTAGCTGGCAGTGTGATTGAATGCTTTCACTGCTAATCGCCGACGAGTCTCTTCACTGACACTTCCTTTGGTCAAAATTTCATTACCCACTGTATCATAATCAGCAGGATCACAAATGATTGCTACTCTTGCAAAGTTCTTGGCAGCCGCTCTGAGCAAAGTAACGCCACCAATGTCAATTTGTTCGACTGCGTCCTCGATAGTAACATTTGGTTTGGAAATGGTTTGTACAAATGGGTAAAGATTGCACACCACCACGCTGACAAACTGATAGTTCTGCCGGTTCATGTCAGCGATGTCTGACTGGATCTTGCGAGCCAAAATGCCTCCATGAACTGCAGGGTGCAATGTCTTCACTCGACCGCCAAGCATTTCGGGGGCACCAGTAATGTCAGAAACATCAGCAGCAGTCATTCCAGCATCTCGAATAGACTTGGCTGTTCCACCACTAGCCACCAATTTTAAGCCAGCTTGGTTAAGCTTTTTGGCAAACTCAATGAGACCAGTTTTGTTGGACACGCTAAGAATAGCTAGAGATTCAAATAAAAGTTTACAAGAAATTACATTTATAAGAAAAACACTGAATTACCTAATTCGCCAGACATGGTTGATGTGAAAGGAGGTAACGAAGCGCTTGAAAGATGAACCGCCAAATGCGACTTTAGACAGACCGCAGACTGTTTTTATTGATTTATCCCGTGCTGAAAGATAAACCATCGCTCAAAAAGCAAATGCGTCCTTGGAGAAGTGCGCTAGTGAGCCGAGGAATGACGTGATCGTCGATCGGTCGACAGTCATGTTCGAGTATGGAAAATCACTTTGAACAAGTTGCACTTCGATTATGGTTGAGTTGAGACGATCACAAAATAGTGATAAAATCAAGACTTGGAATGTGTTTCAGCGTAGCATGTCTTATCAAATCATGCTTCAAAGGAGACAGTCATGCAGACAGTAAAGACAAGTACTTTCGATTTATCATGGTTACTCGCTACTGGTCGCATTTTGGCTGGACATCTTGCGAAGATCGAAAGGCAACCAATATGCTTTATCGCAAATGAGACCATTTCCAATCGATCATAATCGAAAAAAGTAATAAAAACATATTGATTGCTTCAATGGAAATCCGAAATTGCATCGCGATCGTTTACAAATTATTTACTTAATGTTGAAAATATACAATTTGACGCCATATTGCCAATCAAAGTACATTATTGCCAACTTCTTTAAAAATTGATTTGAACAGGACCCTATCCTGGAACTAATTAATTAGTTATTTTCTAATATTATAATGCTAATTCGCTAGTGATAGATAGAATACCACTTTCATATAAATCAATGAGAATTTAAATTTAAATTTTGCCAATCAAGAATGAACCAAAGAACTATTGCCTATTGACTTATTCTTCATGCCATATGTTTAATAAAAAATGTTTATTAGTTGGAAAATAAAGAGATTTTAAAAAGTACTCATCTCAATCTATGGCGTGACTGATTTTAAAACAAACTTGAATAATAATTTCCAGACTTTTTTTAGTTAGACATTGAAAGACGAAAGACGGACAACGTCTACATGCAGTGCAGAATGCAATGAAATTGTGCATGTTTAAGCACGCGTAAGCAAACACGATAAAATTCAGAAGATTTGAAATGGATCAATTTTGAGAAAATATAACGAAATAATCAAAATCTACATCTGAACAATTTGATCATATCGTCACCAATCGAATTCCACAGACATGTCAAAATGATGAGAGTTTTTAAGCGAAAAAACTTTCCAGGAGGTTTCTTGTTTGTTGATATCTCGGAAAGTTTCCGTTTGTCGATCATAGCTCTGAGCAAGTGATTACGTGTGCAGTTGAGTTGTCTAGCCGCGGTGTACATTTGTTCAAGTCACTTGTGTTGTAGCTGATCAATTGGAAAGTCATCAACTTTGTCTTAGCAACTAAAATGGATCAAATCTTGGCTTTTGTCGAACCCGGTCGTAAATTCACCAAGGATTCTATCCGTCTGGTCAAACGATGCACTAAGCCCGACCGAAAAGGTTTGTTTCCTTCTTTGTTTCACTCTGACACATAACTGTATCTAACATCTCATCTCATCTTAATCTTAAACGCAGAGTTCCAAAAGATCGCAGTGGCCACCGCCATCGGTTTCGCCATCATGGGATTCATTGGCTTTTTTGTCAAGTTGATTCACATTCCAATCAACAATATCATTGTGTATGTTTCATTATGCTTTATTTATGTTGCCTCTTTGCTAATAAGTTTTATTTTTGTTTATATAGCGGTTCCTAATTTTGATTGCGAATTTTATCTGATATTTTCAAATTAAATCAATGTAAATTCATCACAAAGAATGACGCAATAAAGTTATAATTTTATTGTTTACCTAATTTGTTAAAAACTAATTTTACAATAATTAATTTACAATAATTATTTATTCTTCTTCGAAAGAGATTTTTGCTTAAATAATTTGGTGGTGTTCCAATAGGAAACGATTTGTAGAACTAGTATCAAGTTGGCTACAGTAGAAAGGACATAACTGAGAATGATGATGGAATCGCCAGTCTCCCGAATCGAAGTGAAGATTCGTGCAATGCATCCAAGAAAAACCAAGCCCACTGTGATGGCAGAGAGATTTCCGGTATGGCCATTTTTAAAGTTTGTCCAAGCTTGAACCAATTTGCTCGATATGATTAAAGGCACATTGAGTACTTGAAGGCCCCACAGAATTTTCTTAGGCACAATGCCGCTCATGAGAACATAAGCGATAGCTGCATAAGAAGACAAGAAAGTAAAGGCGTGCTTTTGGGACTTATCATAGACCAATATGAGGAATGCAACCAAGCTGGTCATCAACATAAGGAACAAGGCCTCCCCCCAAGCACTGATTGGGAATGCATTTGCCAAAGAGTACGAAGATGTGAATGTGAGGGCCACCAATTCGAGCAAAACACTGAACAAACTGACTCCAACGCCACTTTTGGCAGACCATAAAATGATAATTTGAGGTACTTTCACCAAAGTGGAACCAAAAATGATTCCATAGCCGAGTGTCTTGACAAAAATGGTCTGAAAACATTCATTTTCAATAACATGGTCGATAAGAATGTCGTGGCAACATTTGGTCGGATAAAGCAGTGAACATAAGTTTTCAACTTGTTCCATTTGGACTGTGGAGATGAGAAAGTAGGTGAACAACAAGCAGATGAAAACTCGGGCGAAATGAAGACAACGAATCACACGTATCTTAGCCGGCTCAGTTTCATGTGTACTTGTGGTAGGCCAAGTTGATATGAACAGATGGAGCTAGTGGCACACCTGACGGACTTGATCGGGAATTACCAAGCGGCAAATGCGTCTCGAATGGCAGTCGATATCGAATCGACAATGTCTTGGAAACCAAGTGCTTTATCTGTAGACAACAATAGTGACTATATATCCACAAGTGGTGACGCTAATAAATACAATCAGGTGATGCACGCACTTGCAGATCTGCTCTAGAGCAATGCCGCCAAAACATAGCTCATACCACAAACATGTGGCTTTATGGCGACGAAATCATTTTATTTGATCACTATTGCGAGTTAGTTACTACTCCAAACTACCAAGAAGCAATATTATGCGATCACTTAGTGTCTTTATTGGTGTGTATGTGTTGGGTCTATTATACAAATTGGGATGACAATGTGTGCGTGTGTGAGAAAGCGCGATCAGAGCGAGATTATTGTACAGCACACAGTCACGATCACATTTGGTCACTCGAAAAAGTGAGAAGATACTCGGCGAAAGGTGCAATACGAGCTCAGTCATTTGGCTGGAAGCAATTGAGGCACCGAGTCCGATCACTAAAAGCGTTTTCTGAGAAGTCTGTTTTGTTGATTTCATGCGCGAAATAGTGGTAACGTTCGATGAAATCGATGATCGATAATAATAAATATATAAAATATAAAAGTAACAAAACAGCTTTACAGACAAAATATGCATGTATTCAAATAGAAAGCTTCATTGGGCCTGGTACCCTTGCATAGGGTAAGCACCCATAACGGATGACTGTTGGATTGACGAGTTGATCGAGTTCTGGTGCATTGATACTGGCAGGTGGTGTGCACTTTGTACATTTGAAGTTTGCCAAGCGGGATTGATCGGCATTCCAAGCGATGAATTAAAAGCAGCATTTGACTGATTAGCGGTGGCATAATAAGGTTGGTTGTAAGGATATTGCATGCCCGCTGGGACGGCATAGGGCTGACCAGGTTGTAAACCAGGAGAAAAGGGAGATTGAGGATACCAATAGGGCATTGGTTGGCCATATGGGTAAATTAATGGTGATGCTAGGCTTTGTGCCAGTTGTGCTTGAGCAGAGAGGCCTGAGTCAATCGTCTCTTTGCCCCACGAACATTTCACCATTTGACCAAGAATTTCTTGATTGTGCATCGATACAATCGCATTAGTTGCCGTTTCTTTATTTGCAAACTTAATGAAAGCATATCCTTTGTCCTTAAACACCCTAATTTCTTGAATAGGACCATAGCGAGTGAAAGTTTTTTGGATAACCTCATCACTCAGACCACTGGAGATGCCACCACAATAAACAGTACAGTTAGTAGGACTTGATTGAGCGAAAACTTCTTCAAAGTTCAAATTGCGATGATTAGAAATATTTGGACCAATTTGCGTCTCGTTCCGCCCTAAAGTAGGAGGCTTCCTAGTTGCCCAATTTGTTCTTATAGCTCTACTTCCCAGCCACTGGCCATTCATATTTGCAATGGCAACTTCAGCGTCTTGCTTTTTGACGAATGAAACAAATCCGTAGCCTTTAGACTTTAAAGTATGAGGATCGCGTACTACTCGGCAGTCTGAGATTTCACCAAAAGGAGTGAAAGCATCACGAAGTTGTTGTGTTTCTATTTCTGGGCTTAGGTCACCGACAAAAATGTGAAAGTGTCTTGAGGTGTCCTGCTTAGGACCTTGGCTGTAGCCAGGGCTGGTAGCCCAGTTAACTTTGATTTCACGTTCCAAGCATACACGTTTGTTCATAGTAAGTATTGCATTGGCCGCACTTCCATGGTCTTCATATTCAATAAAGCAATATGGATCGTTTAAATTATCATTGATTAGCTTGAGACCACTGATTCGACCGAAAGGTGCAAATAACGTGTGAATGAAGTCATCGTTGATTGAGGGATCTAAGTTGCCGACGTATAAGGTGCGAGGATGAGCATTATCATTGGAAAAGCCCGTCTGGGACAGAGAATTACTGTACGAAGAGCCATTCATGGGTTTGTCATTCATGTTGTAGGAGAAAATGGACGCTTTACCATCGGTTTAGTTCTAGGAAAATGCCTTCAGTTATTTTCTTGGCCAGCCACCCTAGAATGGAGCCAAAACAACTTTTCAGTTTTACTTCACACGATGAGAGACTTTGACTTCAAATCTGTGAGATACAACGTTAGACGGGCGGCTTGGCGGCAGCTCATTGTCTTGGTGGACACTTACATGTGCAAGTCAGTGAGGACCAATTGATAGGATTGATTTTTGAAAACTTTGGGCCAATTCAAATCAAGACAACACAATCCAACCAATCACACTGACACGCTCAGTGCACTGAAAGAAGTGGCACGGGAAAATTTACGGAAAGACAAACACACATTCTTTCAAAAACATTGAGGTGCAAATAGGCCGGTCTTCCAGTAAGTTTTCTGGCTCATTTGCAGTCATTGCAGTCACTAACAAGTAAGCCTTAGTGACTATGCAGTGGCCAGTTTGGATTGGTTGTCTTTTCTAGTTTGACCACCACTAGTTTCCAAATCCACCTGGTATTTATGTTTTTTCTACAATGTCTGCCAGCATTCGCAATACAAAACTAAACATACTCGACCTCTTATTGCCTATTGTGTTATACTTGGCTATGGCTCACTTCATTCACAAGCAATTCATTCATGATATGCAACAATAGCATAATTGGACTTTAAAGGCTAAAATTGAATTGAATTGACTTTTGCAGTGATTCAAATTGAGATGTTCGCCAGTGGACCTAAACAGCTGTATCTACTGGTTCTATCAAATGCGTTGTGCCATGGTGCTAAACTGTAACTCAGTGAAAACTGAAGTGACTCACCACTTCAGCTGCCATAAATTGCATTTGCACATCGCGCCTTTGTGAGTCGTCTGTTCCAATCGACCATTGACCACTGGTTCACTTTCACCTGTCTACCAGGTGAGTCATAGTGTTGCCAAGTGGAAACAATTCTCATGGATGACCTTCAGGAGGCTCATTAGGGAAGGTGGTGGCACGAGCGAGTGTAAATAATGAGCGACTGACCAACTGGTACCACAAGCCGGTAATCGAGCAAAGGGCAAGTTAGTGGCGCCTGGCGTCATGTGAAGGTGTGCGCATGTGTGCTCAAAGTACAGGCTGGCTCCAAACATGGCCAGCGATGAGTAAGCGTCGACGTCGGGATTTGTGAGACAGTCAACTCGAACCCCGCCCGATCCAAGCTCGATCCTGTGTGGGAGCATGTGTCCTGTCTGCACGAGCTCTCTCAATGGTGCTCTATATCGACATAGACACAAACTTGTGAATGACTCGTTCTGCATTGATGTCATCTTGAAGTGATGCCATCACAGAAGTGCTCCGCTGCACCTTCTATCTGCCAATCTCAGTGATAGTGACCAGTCATCGACACTTCACAGGCCACCGAGCTCATCCACCGCTGGTTATGAGTTGTTCTTCGGCTCGTCACTAACCCGAGCATGGACACGTCTGAACTTGCCAATTCTATGGATTCGCGTTCAGTCTGTCCACTGAAGAACAAGTCACAACCTGGCGCGGAGGCCAACAGAGCTAGTCAAGAGTTAGTGATTTCCTCCAACGATGAGTTTCAATGGTGCGCCGAGATGGATTACCAATTCGCTTGGTATGAGTTCAGAACTTTTCGTCTTTCAACTAACGCCTCTGTTCATAGTAATTCTTTCAGGTCAAATCAATCGCAGAAAGGCATCTATGAAAACTCCATTAGTGAGATTTCGTTTACTTCCAATTCAGACTCATCTGTCTCAAATGGACGTTACAAAAATTTTGACATTCACCTAGCCCAAATTGACATTGAGACTTTTAAAAGCGAAGACATTGAGCGATTAACACACAACTCTGTAAATGGCCCAATGGAGGACTCAACTGATACCTTAAGGTTAGAATTATCTTCAATTTTGTATGAGTTTAATGTAAACCATATGTTTTCGCAGGATTGTTGAATCTCTGAGGTCATTAAACGTTGCCAATGATACTTCCAAATATTTACAACCTCCAAATGATGATTGTGAAGCTATTTCGGTTGATAGTCTCGATTTGAGTATTGATAACGAGATCAGTGCCAAGTTGATTCAAAAGTGCTCCGAGAGAGACAAGACTCGTTACAAAATTGCAATGATTGATACCAGTGCTCATTCACAACTCCAAAGTTCTACTATCTCAACCAACTCAGACTTTGATTACGGTGCCCATGTGAACAATAACTATCTCAACAAATTGCCTAATGGCTCTAATTTGCAACTCAATCTCGAACTTAGTGGCAACCGAGTTAAAAGTAAACCAGTGTGCAACAACCCATTTGTTTCATCTACACGACATTACGACACTACTGACTCAGCTAATGTTGATATTCTTCAGTCACCCGGTTCTTTGGTTCAAATGTTTATTCAAAATAAAATAAGTTCCAATGAAAACTCTGTTTTAGAGAATTTAATCAATAATGGCAACTATTTAAACGAGAATCTTTCCAAATGTGATATTAACAATTGCAACAATGTGTTTGTACGGCAACAGTCACAAGTCGGCGAACCAATTGCTAATTATGCCATCGATGAAATGGAAGAGAGTACTGGCAACAGTTTAAACACTGTCGATTCTAATGAATTACCATTGCACGTGCTCGATCTCAGTAAAAAGCTACGCTCTATGAATTTGGCCAAACAAATGCGATATGGCTCAACATCAATGTCTTCGAACACTTCATATACATCAACGACTACTTCTTCGTCGGCTACTACTTTTGACAAACGAAAACAGTCTCACTATAGCACCAACCCATTTTTGCAAATGAACGACAGAGAGGACAAAAAGACAAGAACAACAAGCACGCAATTTCCCGAGTTATTCCAAGACAAAGAGGTTCAAGCATCTTTTGAGGAAGAAGAATGCAAAGAAGCGCCTGTGCTTGTTTACTATCCTAACTATTCTTTGCCTGATCTTAGCTTTCTTCAAGATATTTTTAAGCAAGAAAAGTCTAAGCAACCTATTTACTTATCTCCTGTTAAACATGAACCTCCAAAAATGTCAGCCCACACTTCAATGGTTTCTGAGGTTAACCGCCGTGTTCCAAATAATTCATCCCAACGTAAATCTCGACCCAAATCGTATGCTGATTATGAAACGTTGCTGAGTCAAGATTTTAGTCACATCAAGGATTGGGATTCTTTAAATTTGTTATTACCTGATGATTTTAAGGAGTTCATTGAGAAGAATAATTTACTAAATTGTAGAACTCCTTCCAACAGCAGCCACTATTCTAGTGACCAATTTGGACACAATAGGTCGTACCCGATCAAGGCAACGATTCCCAACAGTCGAGCATTGCAATCAGTCAAACTTAGATCTCAACGACATCAGCAACCTTCCACTAAACGATATTCTTTACAAGAAGCAAATTACGATCCAAATAGCTTCCACTATCCTTACTATCAAACTGAAATGGAGTCCAACCTGGCTAATTCGAGTATGACCCGAAGTCAAACAATGCCTAATTGTCGACCTCCGCAACAAAATCCTCACAGCCACCTGCCCTATTATCCTCCTGCTAATAGTAACTACTATCACAACTGTTGTCATCCTTGTTGTCACTCAAATTGTCATTCTCCCTCATTTCATTCATCACAATCTTCGCCTCAGAAACCTAATGCCAATTTTAATTGGGAAATGCTTTCTTCGTCTAGTTTCAAGAAGTTGATTTCTTTTCTCAGCAAATTGGATGAGTGTTCTGATGACCATTCCGAATCATCCAAAGCTGATACTCAGAAAAACGCCAAGTTTTCTGTCAATAGTATTATCGATCAAAAGAATTCCAATGCTATATCAAAAACTCCCAAAAACAGTCGAACAATTGAGCAGAAAGGGTTTAATATTCATGAACCTGTGAGAGAAAGGACGGCAATGAAAACACCTTCCAAATTAGATCTCAAGCCAAAAGTACCAAGTTCAATGAACAAAACTATGGCCAACAATAAAGCAAATTCGCACTCTAAAGCGACATCTCCAATGAGCACCAATCGTGATGTATTGAATCGAAGGACTTCCAATGCTCCTGAGAAGACCAAAATTATTTTGAAAAGACCAACAACACTCAAAAGTGGCACCTCAGGCATACCAGTGCCTAAAAGGACCTCATCTAAATCAATGATTCCAATACCCAAGAATACTCCATTGAAAGATTATACGACGAAAGATCGTTTCAAAAGTGGTGCAAACATGCGATTCTAGTCACTGTTATGTTGTCTTTGATTTATTTATATTTTTGATATTTATTTATTTTTGATATTATTCCATTGGCAAACACTCAATAGCACTGCATCACTAAAGCATTTTTGTGCAATAATGCGTCATTAGCGTACTTCTTTAATGTGAACAGTTTGTCATTTGTTTGCAAATAGTAATAATAATAATAAATAGCTACACGGAGTGTCGTTTCTCACTCAAAAAATTAAAATTACGGACTAGAATGTGCGGGCAAAAGCTGCCATGTGCACAGGTGCCTTATTCTGCGTTCACAACTCGAATGGTGTTGGTAGAACCCGAGCCTTGCTTCCAGCCCGTAACCACAATAATCACGTCTCCTGAATTGATCACCGACAATTGTTTGCCCAAATTGATGCCTGCCTGGATTCGGCTGTCCACATCTTTTGGCCAGTCCTCAGTCTTGGGCTGATCGAACACATACGGCAAAATACCTCGGTACAAGTGCGCTAAACGGGCAGTCTTGGCGCAACGAGTGATGGCAATAATTGGACAACGAGGTCGGTACTTGGAGATGAGATGTGCCGAACGTCCAGTGGTGGTCAAAACGATAATGGCAGCAGCCTTCGACTTGAGAGAGGCTTCCACAGCAGCAACAGCTACGGACGTGTTAGTGTCACACGGAATTGGTGTCTTCAGACTTAACTCGATGAAGACGCTCTGTTGGGATTTTGGTGAGAAGTGATCATGTTAAAACTGCAGTATTAGTAATACTGTATTACCTTAGTGAAAAGTGCGGCCTCTGCTTCCAGAGATACAGCATGCATCATCGAGACTGCCTCCAGCGGATAATCGCCTTTAGCGGTCTCTCCAGAAAGCATCACACAGTCTGCTCCATCGAGTACCGCATTGGCCACGTCTGAAACTTCGGCCCGAGTTGGCCGGGGCTTTTTGATCATGCTTTCCAGCATTTGAGTGGCACAAATGACTGGCTTGCCTGCCACGTTGCACTTGGCAATCATCATCTTTTGTGCGAGGAAAACCTTTTCTGGTGGAATCTCAATTCCCATGTCACCTCGAGCAACCATAAGACCATCACTTTCCTTAATAATTTCGTCTATCTTCTTGACACCTTCATGGTTCTCAACCTTAGAAATAATTTTGATGTTTTCACTGTTGTTCTGCTTGAGAATGTCGCGAATTTCGCGAACTCCGTTGCCATTGCGAATGAATGAGGCAAAAACCATGTCAACCTCATTCTGACAACCAAACACGAGATCTTGTTTGTCTTTTTCCGAGACTGCTGGCAAATCAACGAGAGCCCCAGGCAAGTTGACACCTTTCTTCGAGCCCAAACTGCCACCATTCTCAATTTGACAGGTCAAATAATCAGCACCTAAATAAAAGCCATTCAGTCGGCAAGAACAATGGGACATTTGACAATTACCTATTTCATCGACTACAAGTGAAATTAAGCCATCGTCCACAAAAACTCGACTTCCCTTGGAGACTACTTTAACGATGTTCTTGTAGTCCACGTAAATCACATCAAGTGATCCTTTTTCTTTGAATGAATCGTCAGTAGTCACTTTGATTTTCTTGCCTTTGCTAAGTTCAATTTCGGCACTTGCACCCTGAAATAGATAGATTGATTAGTGAGAGACAATCGACTCACTCGACTCACTCCTTCGAGGAGACCAGTTCGAATTTCAGGTCCTTTGGTGTCCAAAGCAATGGCTACTGGCAAATTGGCAATTCCTAATTCTTGGCCAGCAACTTTAGCAGCCTCTCTCACATTAAGGATTGTCTGCAGGTGGTACTGTTGGGCCAAATCACAAATATCAGTTAAAGTAGAAACAAAATTATAAGTGACCATACCTCATAACTTCCATGGGAGAAGTTCATTCGGGCAATGTTCATGCCCGCTTTAATCATCTTGACCAATATATCTACATCACGAGAAGCAGGTCCTAGACAAAACATTGTTCCGTTATAGCTACACTATATCAGCTGTCACGGTGTTACCGATAGTGCAGATGATTCCTGTCTGGCGGTGGAATGGAGGCTTGGAGTCAATGTCCAAAGCACTCAGCGAATCCAATCGTGAATCCGCATTGCTGGCTTTGGCTTGAAATGCAAGAGTGTCTTCGGACATGTTTCGATTGCCCTGTTTGGCCAATAATTTGCTGTACAAAATAAACATAATGTTAATTATGACAATAAAAACAACACAATGATCAATCAAGGTAACCTCAAAAATTCAATATGCATTCTCAATGGTTGTGAGAGTAGGCTCGAATTGAATAACTTTCGACTGTACCGACAATAACCAATAGATAAAGTAACCATTCTTTGCACCTTATCATTTGATATTGACACTTTGACAAATTCTAATTAAGCTCGAAAAGCTCAAGTTCGAAAACATGAGATGTGACGCCATTTAAGACTAATTAAGCCTAAACCACTGAAAATTGCATAAAGTCACTTACCGAGTAATTCTATGTAGAGCAGAATTGAACTTGCGGTGACTTTTCCCGCAGTCAAATGAAATTTGGCAACTCGAATCAGCTTGCCAGTTGAAGTTGGTAGGAATGAAGGTCGAGCCAATGTAAACGACGTGAGTTCTCTCCCGAACATGCGTCGCTTTGGGTTTAAGGCGCCCGACCAATTGCCGCCCTCCCACACTTCTCTCACTGCCAACCACGGGCCACACGCGCCTGCACCAGATTTTGCTGGCGCCTTTTCGCACATGCAGTGCACAGGTTTGACCGCAACAGTCGGTCATTGGGACAATGTGGATATGTCCGTGGGATTCGTCGCCTGTCACGAACACGAACATCGATCCATGTTGCCAAAAATAGGGTACAACCATTAATTATTGAGTAACTTAAACTTACTTTCATTTTAGAATTTTTTGTGAAGTTGTTTGTTACTAAATACCGGGAATCGCAGGTCATTCAAATCAATATTTAACCATTGGACAGTCTTCAAAACAGATGGCACCACAGGTGTACACTCTCCACAATTAGTGGTGAACCAAGCTTAACGTTTTGCCATAACGATTGTCACTAATAATGCTAAAACGTTAAGGTTTGAGCTTAACGTCTATGCATTAAGCTTTCAGTGGAAGCTTTGCGTTTCAGCATTAAGGTTCTATGCGCGCATATTCCAGCTCATACACACCAAGCTTAATGTTATAGAATTATACTTTACAACTATAATGTTTTTACATAAAAGTTTATTTATTAAATAATTAGTAACAGTAAACATTACATAATCGTCAAAATATTACAGTTCAAGTATAACGCCTTTACCTTAAGCTTTGGTCAAATCAAATTCAAACTGTTGAAAAACTATAATGTCTGTGCATTACATTAAGAGCTTAACGTAAAAACGTTATACTTCCAGGAAGTTCCATCAGCTCACTTCCAAAGTTTAACGCATAGAAGTTAAGGTTAAAGATTGCAGTGTAACATGAACCAAACCATAATGTCAAAAAGTTAAGGTTTGTCTAAGGTCACATACTACGAGCAAAAGCTTAATGCCAATACCTTATACTTCGAAACTACAATGCTAAAACATTAAAGTTTACTGATTCCTTAACTTTTTAACATGAGACTTGACATAATTTTCTGATGAGTGACCTATAGGTGAATTATCTCTTCTCGTTTTGTCTATAGAACATGAAAATTCGGACTTTACTTATTCGACTACTAGTGAATTAGTTAATATTAGAGAGTAGGAGATTGACATATTGAGTACCCAGCTGGTTATAAATTGTCATTCTAATAATTCTAGTTGAAAATATCGAACAATTCCTATGCTGCTATACTCTAGAGTCTAGACAGCTAGCACCATTTTAGTGTATTCAATTTTGAATGATCAGATAAAGTACCAACCCTGGTCAAAAGTTCTGCTGACAAGGCAGTCTCGTGGAGTTATGCAAACAAAATAGACTTCTAACTTTTGTATGCTGAAACCGGGCACATGTACAATGACCAGTGACCAAGTGGCGCTGTTTTAAATGTCTCCATACAATTGTCCATGGAGTCATTAACTCTCCAATGTCGCAAATACGAAGGACTCCTATGGGCTGCTAATCTCATAATGGTGGTGATCATTATGATTCAAAGTACATTTCAATTTCTATTGTGATAAATGCAAAAACCAAATTAGTTTTTCAAAATTGGCCAATTTGAATTAATAGCTAAATTATATGAGCGTTTATCCCGGATATACAAACAAGCTTCTAGGCTTCATAAAGCAAATGCTCCCATCCGAGAATGCGAAAATCCAATTAAGCAACTTAATTTGGTTGGAAATAATTTGCAAGAGGAACTTCATGTTTGATTTGCCGCCATTGGACAACATATATTGTTAAATGGATTTTATTGTAAGTTTGTACAGATAGGAGTGAGCGATAGAATTCATGGAAGACTGATAGAAAATGAAATGGACCAATGTTGCGGGTTATTTATGTTATTTGATTTTTAAGTTGATCCATAATGCTCATCATCATTTGACGCAAGTTCTGAGGTTTACAGTGTTCTTCGAGCCAAGCGATAGTGCACGCGGACAACTCATTGAAGTTATTCATTTGTACTGAGGAGTCGAACGAGTGGAAAAGACTGTCACAAATAGCTTTGAACACTTCGAATTTGGTCTCGTCGGAAATCATCTGAGCGCTATAGGCATTAAGGCAGTTCTGTTGTTGGGTTTGTTGGTGTTGCTTCACCATTTCTTCGTAGTTTGTTTTCATTATCTCCAGACCGAGCACTTCTTTTCGTAACACCTGTAGCTCTTTCTCTCGTTTGTGTTTCTGTTGTTGCAAGGTTTGGATGTAGTCGATACTTCTTTGAAGAATAGCTGCCTTGCTTAACTTGTAAGAGGAGACGGTGTCTTGCTGAGTACAGCTTGGAACCAAGTGTTGTAGGTCCTCGTATCCTTTTTTGATCGCATCACGGCGTTTCTGCTCGGCTTGAGTGTGCGCTTCTCTTCGGCGCTCCTTGTAACTAGAGCCCGATTTCTGGTCACTGTCATCATCGTCAGTGGTCAACGAGCATTCCGTGTTCTGAGATGAAAGCATGGTACGCCAATTCAATATTAGGAAGTCCTATTCGGGATGGAAAAGAAGGAAGAAGAGTCGAAGCGACTCATTGCACGGTTGGGCTTATGACGATAAAGGATACGAAGACGGCAACAAGTCACAGGCACTACGGCGACATCGCACAATCGACAACACTATCGCGTGGTTGTTGCTCACTGCACCGAGATACGATCATCGAGCTTGAGCATTAACAGAGAGATGCTACAGTAATTACTGTTGTTATAACATTGCTGCCACTGCCGATGCACCACTCGATGACTCAACACGAGTACTCCACACATCGCGCTAATTTGCATCGTTTACAATTGTGATAATAGACTAATAAGCTCTTTGGCTTGTCAAAATAGCGCGGATATTTTATACAAAATGTGTATTCAACACTACTGATCAAGGATCAAGGCAATCGAATTCAGTTGGCATGCCGATAATCGCATTTATTATTGTAGTGAGCCATGGCTGCAGCCCTAAAATTAGTGTCAACGAGTGGAATTTTTTTCAATCTGACAAGTGTGAGCAATCAAAACAAATTCATTTTAACTTAGTTACCAGACATTGCAATGTACAGGTTTAAACTCATTTGGTCACTTGGTCTTAACCAAATTATAATGTCGGGTCAACTCAACATGATATTGCCAATCAATTACCAATTGGTTACTAGAGGGAAGTTGACCGTAGTAAGAAACATTGTCAACATCAAATGTTAGCTTTGTTAGTTTTGGTGGTGCAATCGAGAAAGTGGCGGGCCATTGATAAGCATGCGATCGAGTTGTGTGTAGGACAAAATACGTTGAATGATACGACAATGCACTATGATTGATGGGTTTACTCAGCCCTTCAACGGCTACAATTCAGTATAGATGGGACCAGCACGATTAGAGCCAGTTCGGACTAGACGATAGTGTATATGTTTGGTGGCCATTGGATAGCACTAACAAGTAAGTTTACTTTCCACTGAGAGCTACTACCTAGTAACTACTAGCGGTACCATTGGCGAGCTCGAGACTAGAACTGTGAGAGCACAATCACTGCAATCGGGTCGAATGATTTCGGTGTGATAGGAGCCCCCAGTGGTAGTGCGCAGTGCTTTCGCCGCTTTGTTTGCAAATAAAGCGCTCATCTCCACTCGCTCAATAGTCACTCTGTTCTGTGCTCTTCTCTTGGTACGATTCAGTTCGTGCACCATTGATTTCAACATGAAGACATTTCTAGTGGTCTTCGCGTTGCTTTTTGCGTTCGCTCGTAAGTTTCATTTAATTGTTATTTATCATTATTATTACCTATTATTGTCTTACAGGCATCGAAAGTTCATCAGCAGACCAGTGCCAGTCGTGTAAGAAAGTCTTCAATTTCATTTCAAATGTCACACACAATGGTGACGACAATCTCAAGGAAAATTTGGCCCGATTGTGTAGTGAATACTCGTATTTGCCTGGAAAACAATCAAAGATTTGGGTGTGTCTTCAAATGCCCTTTTTAGTTGCAGTATATATTAATCTATATCTATTTAGTGCGTTAAAGCGATTGATGCCTTTTTCAATGTGATGAAAAACAAATTGGTAAGAAAATGATTTTCTTTGATTTGTTTGTTAGCTGACATCTCTTATTTGGCAGAATACATCCACGGTTTGTTACGATATCAAAGCTTGCACTGATGTTAATGATAATGGCATTCGAGAGCTTTGGAATTATGACAAGAAAGAAGATTGCGATTTCTGTTTCTTCGTCACGAGCAAAGTTAAGGAGATACTGTCTGGCGGTCCAACTGAAGTAGAGATTAAAACCATACTTGAAGATGGGTGTCATTATCTTGGCAGTTTTGAAAGCGAGGTCAGTTGTCTAATGCCTCACTCTGTACTAGTGTCGATAATATTGTTTACATTTCAGTGTTTGACTATTGCTAATGATTATGCAAACGACTTGTTCAAGTTTATCAATGAGTCTTTCCAACCAATGCAATTGTGTAAAGCTCTTAAGGTCTGCGCAGTAAAAACAGGACCCCTTTCTGTCAAACCCACTTTTATTCCTTCGGCAACTGATTTGGTCAACATTCTTCCTGTTAACTTGAGCCTTTCGACTGAAACTGCTCGAAATCCTATCACTGACATTAATTGTGACATTTGCAAAAAGATTGTGAAGATTATCCAAACACAATTGAAGGACAATGCAACTGACCAGCAAATTCTCAATGTTCTTACTGAAGTTTGCGATCTTTTTCCTTCTAAGGAGAGAGCCAACTGTAAGGCAGTGGTGACTGACTACACGACCCGTCTAATTCAGGTACTAACGCAAGATATCGATTCTAATTTGGCGTGTACTCTCGTTGGTCTTTGTGTGCCTCAAAACTTCTGGAACTACATCAATGGCCCGAAACCACAAACCTCACAAACAGTTGCTCCCAAATTGAACAAGAATGTTATTTGTGTGGAATGTCAACTAATAACTCATTTTATTCAAAATGAACTGTACAACTACAAAAACGAAGAACAGATCGAAGAGTTCATTATGAATCACTTCTGCACGAAAATCTCAATGTTTGTCAATGAAAGTAGTTGTAATACCTTTGTTCAAGAATATGGACCAATTATTCTGCAGACTATTGCTCAAGAGGTTTTTGATCCGACCACCTTTTGCTTCAAGGAAACCCATGTGTGCTCTCAGAATAAAGTTGTGGAGGACATCATCTTTAACAAACCAGACAAGCGTTGCCAAATCTGTCAAGACATTGTTAAAGATATTCATCAAGTGGCAAGTCACGATCTCGAGATCGAGCATTTAACTGAGAAATCTTGCGGTAACTTGCCTCAAGCTCATAAAGTCGAGGTATTCATTCCAAATGAAATTTATTATTTAATTAAATGCTATTTCTTCCAGTGTGGTCTAATGATGAAAGCCTTCGCTCCTTATTTCTTTGACATGCTGAATCACAACGACAATGCAAAGGATATCTGCACGGTATTGTTTACTTGTAATATTCTCAATTCACTCAAAAATTAACTCACGGCTTTCTCTAGTCAATTGATATTTGCATGATTCCTGGCAAGGTCCATCTTTTGGGTGGTCACAAGTGCACTTATGGTCCTTCTTACTGGTGTCACACCGCTGCTCATGCGGATGCTTGCGATGTATGTTCTTGTTTGCTGCTGATTGCATTGGCTAATTTTGAATTTCCTTTCAGGCCTCTTCCTACTGTCGTCAGAAAGTGTGGAAGGCAATCAATTAGATTTGATTGATCCATCATTGGCATATATTGCATTTAATGTATGACCTTACAATGTTATTAAAATTTATTATAATATAGCAATAGCAAATATACTCTTCATATAATTCATATAAATTACAATAAATCCCTTCCAATAAAACAGCACTTAATTGAGTTGAGCCCGAATTTCCTTATGAAGGTGACATAGTAAATCGACGTAACTAAGGCCTTCTAGTTTACTGCAAAAATAAACGAATGTCATAAAAACAGAAATATAAAGGCACAAACATACCTTTCTCCGGCATTGCGAGTAACAACTTTCGAATCTTCATACAGAAAACTGCGAAAAACGGATTCAATCTTATCCATCCCTTGTCTTATTATGAACAGTTTATAGCTGCATTTCCTTTCTGACTCGATTTTCTTGAGGAGTCGATTGATAAATTGGGATTCATTAGTTAGAAGATTTGGTAGTCCCTTCGAAAAATAAACAATGTGATTGGTATACAATATTGAATTACAGATAGTTACCGATTCCATTTGAATTTTTGCAGCTGAATCAACTCCATTACCAAATAAAGAACTAAGAAATTTGACATTTGCACAACCGGCATTAGTGATTAGAAAAAGAATATAAAATCCATTTTCGAGTATAAATCCTAGAGAAGATGAACTTAGCTTATAACTAGAACATCTTATCTGAGAATATTTGAGATTTTCCTCGTTTTCATCTTCATACTGTAAATATAAAATCAATGATTAGTTAAATGTAACATAACATGAACTCTGTTTTTTACTTCAATTTTGTAAAGCCTTGGATACAAGAACACTTGACTTAAAGATGGATAAGAGCCCAATAGTTTCAGTTGTGCATAGGCTTTGTCATCAGGATTCATTTCTGGTCCACCATCGATTGCATCACATTTCAATAGACCACATGTGTACATTGGAAGAAGCTTGAGTGATTCAGGCAAAATCAGCTGACCTACAACAAAACAAAGGTTCAAGTAAATCCATAAACATACAAGCGAAGGTTATACCAAGAGACGTTCCTGGCTGAGCACAATGTCTTCGATATGAAGTCAATATATTTATAACTCGACTAATGATGGCATCTTTCGTCTGCTGTATAGTTTTATCGCCTTTGCGTAAATTATACACAGCTATAGGATTTTTAAAAATTAATTGAAATTAATTAGAAAATAAAATAGAAATATATACCATTTCGAGCAATTAGATTCACTATTGTATCACAACAAGAGTTTCGGTAAATATCACTAATTTGCTGGCAAGTGGCAAGTGCTAAATTATGAAGTCGAACCCGTCGTTCACCAGAAAGAGAAGTGTATAAAACTGCAACCTGTGGATTATAAAAAAATATTGAAAAATAGTATTGAAAAATACCCAAAAAATAACAAACCTGTATAACGACGTGTTCATCTTCTGGCAACTTGTCATCATATTTAAAATCAACCACAAGACTGGAATTTGTATTTAAGGCTGCGCATTCAATATCGCTTGGCAAAGTTAGATGGAAGTTTCCATAATAATCATGCGGTCTGATTCCGGTAGACGTTCGCACTAACATAACAATTATTAGACAATTTAAAAATAGAATTTAAAAATACCTTTAATAATGCAGTCAAATGCAAAACTTGAATAGAGCGAATATTTCAAATCCGTTAGAAAAGCGTTTGAGAAATCGTTAAAATATTTAAACACAGCTCCAGTACCACTGAGTCGTGCCAATTCTCCAAGAGTAGCAATATCTAAAAATGAACCTAAAAACAAGCCAAATTATAATTCATACATTTATCTATTATTCTGTACCGTTAATTGGAGGGAAAAGAAACAATTCGATTCCACTGGCATAATCTTTGACGCATTTTTGACCCAAACCAAGATAATACTTGTTGGAATCTGGAGAAAGAACTGTTTTCTCCTTATCAGTTCCAAGTAGTTTGCGAATTTCATCAATTGAATTAGTCCAGCGTGGCTTGAGACGACCCGGAGTATCAACGTCATTTCCGTGGGTGGGCAAAGTGCAATGGAAGATGTATATTTTTCCAACAGGAATTGTCTCGTATGTTTGATTCTGTTGACTATCAAGAACCACTTTGTTTGCCTGTTCTTGGTTATACCAATTGTTGACGTCCACCTGAGTAGTCATCAAGGCAGCTTCAATTACTGGACCCAATATGGTTTGCATCTCAAGCTCTTCATTTGCATACAATGAAGGTAAGCTTTTCAAAAAACTAAACATATGGATTAAATAAAGTTCAAAAAACCATTTAAATCCATACTTTTCGATTTTATCCATATGGACGAGTGGATCAACCAAGAATGTGTTTAAAGGAGGAAACGGAGTTGAGAGGTCACAGACTACATGAGCATGGCCATTGTTAACAATGTCGTACAACTGAATTTTAGAATTATAGGTAACAAAGCCGACCATTGGAGGAAGTGAATTTGTATTAAGAGGATCTCTATTAATCAAAATAAATAATAATTATAATACAAAATATATCATTGGTACAATTACTTTGGAAAGTTTTGAATAATTTCCACCAAATTTTCAGCAAGGTAGTGTAGAATAGGCTTTGATGTTTCAGTAAGTTCACATGCAAAAATAATATGAGGACGACGATTGTTCATGACATCTACAGGTAAAGAAATTTTAGCTAGCTAATTTAATAATTTTATATTTACTGTTTCGGCAATATTCTTCTGTTGCCCTATACTCGTAAGAACCAAGAAATAGTTCAGGACGTTGATACTTATCAAGCCTTTGACCTATAAAAATCATTAATAAATCATAAACAAACAAAAGACAGATGAACCTGTGTGGTCGAGATTGGCGAAATAACTGGCGGGCACTTCGGTGACATGTTTACAAAGCGAGCATTGGAAGCGTCGACCATTATCAACAAAACGATTGTATGGATTCATGTAAGATTTACATCGATTGCAACGAACAATTTCACTATTTGATACAGGCACATACTAAAAACGTCAATTAGAAAAGTTATATAATTATAAAATACATACAATTTTTCCTTCTACTTCCTGGTCATCGAATGGCTTAACGACAATGCCGAGAGGAATATCAGCAGTTTTTAAATTATCTTCAGTTACTGGCACTTGATAAACAGTAGGTCTAAGGAAGTTTGGTCGCGAGCTTCCACCATCTTCCACCACTTGAATATCGTTCTCCATGATTGTTGTCACAAGTGGAGGAACGCTAGCTGGCACGGTGGTAGTAAACAAAACATTACTATTAGATTCATATTTAGTTTTATCTTCAAGAATGACTTGAACTACACTTGGCATTCCTTCAGGATCGAGTCTATTTTGCTGATTGGCCGTTTGATATTGTCCACCAAAATTAGTTGGTCCAGGAGTAGATGGATACCGATTCATTGGAGGTTGATTAGGATTGAAATTTTGGCCCATTGGAGGTGGAGGAAGTGGTGCTTGTTGTTGATATGGTGCATATCCAGTTGCTGGTGGAGGAGGCTGTTGATAATTCTGCATTCTGCCATTTTGCTGCTGATCATAATTGTTATAATTGCTAGCCGGTGGAGCAGGTGGATATGCTTGATTCTGTTTGACATTTGAGTATGCATTTTGATTCCAATTATCGGTTGGGTTTGGCTGTGATTGATTGTAGTTGAAATTGGGTGGAATTTGTGGGCTCTGTGAACTGAAGTTAGGTTGCAGGGGCGCTGGTGAAGTTTGTTGTTGTTGCGAACCGGGAAAACTAGATTGACCTATTGGTGGTGGGGCCGGAGGAAGTGTATTGGACACATTTTGATTTGAATATGAATTCGGGCTATTGTTGAAATCATTTTGCACTGCTTGATATGGAGCAGAATTGACCATATTTGAGTGCAAATCATTAACATTTTCATTATTTAAAGACAAATTTGACATCTGGTTATTCAAGTCATTGTGATTGTTGTTTTGAACAAAAGCAGGACCATTTGTGTCAACTTGATTGTAAGAAGAAAACGATTTTGGAGGAACCGAGTTCACTTGCTGTTGATAATAGTACTGATTTGGTATGTTCGAGGCCTTGTTGTCCTGAGGAGCCAATGGTTGAGTTGGCGGAAACATGTTTGAAGGCTGTTGATTGGACCATTGTTGCTGCGGTGGATAGTTGTTTGGTACGGCCGGCTGATTGTTCGTCGGATGCATAACCGGCGACTGTTCCATTTTGTAATTCAATTATACAATTGCCAATGTGCTTATCTGTGAAAGGGTCAACAGAGGAGATAAGTAAGAATGACACAAAAACGATTTTCTAAGCAATTTAGATCAACTCGATGCCGACGTGGAAAGACGAATAGACAGCAAACAGCAATGTTTACTGAAATGTGACGTGTTATTGACAGGAAAGTTTTCCGAAAAGTCACTTATTGCTGGCCAGATTTTCCACAAACTTTCGAGCAGCTGGATCAGCTGGGTAGTGTTGACAGCTTGAGATTGCACCAATGAAATGTGGATCATTTGAATTTGTCGATGTTGATCAAAGAAGATCAAACAATCAATACTAACACTTGTATGACCAAATCGATAGTGTAGACTGATTCTTACTCAAATGCACTTACCCTTAAATATCAATAAACATGAGTTGAGTAAACGTATACAATTTGCGTCATTAAACTAACTGTCTCAATTGGAACTTTCCACAAAATTATTATTTGATTTAGATTGACAATTAGCTTCGATCTTCGATACCAGAAATGATGTTAAACTCGAAAAGGGTACAGAGTTAATAAAAAACTCGACTTAATGAGATATATATTTGAGCATATTTGAGCAAAAACATCGGTTTAAAGTGTCAGTGAATCTTTGGTTGGAGAATAGATTAGGTGACTTCAGACATTCGAATGAACTGGAAGACGCATTAGAGGAAAAGTTTATCAGTGGACACAATTAGAGGTTGGTCTGGTCGCTTGTCGGCAATCCGGCAATCGTTCTCTTTTTTGTACAGTGGCTTGCTTTTAAAGGGGCAATGCAGACCACCGGCAGCAATGAATCTGTTTACATACAGAAAGGAGCTGCCACTGTGAATAGACCTAAAACTAAACTAAACTGGTAAGCTCTGCACAACGCTAGTTGTTTTCTGAATTCGTGATTGACTTGTATGACACACTAGTCAACGTAGCATAATGCAACTTGGTGAGTGCAGAAACATTGAATGAGCTGCTGTCAAGCAATGCCACGTATCGGCTAAAGATTTGTTTGTTGCCTTCGTCGCCTTATCTTTTTGGTATCTTCTTTTTTGGATCATCCCTCTGTCTGGTGCAATCTTGTCCGACCGCTCAAGTCATGAATCTGTTCTCAGTCTTTATTCTGGTCCTATTTTCTCTTCTATCGACAACTTTGGCCGTCGAACTTACATTCGAATTACCGGACAATGCAAAGCAGTGCTTCCATGAGGATATTCGCCAAGGAGTTGATTCAACCGTCGAGTTCCAGGTACGATGTTTTTGTGAAAACTATGTGCACTATTTAAAGTCCATTTTAGGTGGTCACCGGCGGCAAATATGACGTCGACATGGTCTTGAGCGGGCCACGTGGTGAAGTCCTCTATCAAGGTGTCAAAAAACAATTTGACACTTTCAAGTGGAAACCTGCCCAAACTGGAACTTATAGTGTCTGTTTCAGCAACGAATTCTCAACCTTTAGTCATAAACTTGTTTACTTTGACTTCCAAGTTGGTGAAGAGGCACCATTGCCTGGCACTCATGAACACTTAACTGCGATGACAAAGGTTTGTTGAATTTTGCTTTATTTACTCTATTTTTAAAATTTAAAATGCTAATTAACTAGATGGAACAAGCCTCTGTAAATATTCATGAAAATTTGAACACCATCCTCGATGCTCAAACTCATTATCGATTAAACGAAGCCAAAGGAAGAAAACGAGCCGAAGAGTTGAACAGTCGTGTAATGTCTTGGTCTTTATTCGAAACATGTGTCGTATTGCTCATTGGAATTGGCCAAGTGATGATCCTTAAGAATTTTTTCACGGATAAACGATCGATTGTTTCTGCAACATAAATTTACTTGTTCGATACAATCGTTCAAAATCACATTTGTTCGTGTTGTAAATATTTATTAGTTTTATATATGGTATTAAACATTTATGTTGAGTTTATCAGTTTATCAGCGAAAGACCAGTTGAAAAAAAACTTGTTGGTAAAAGCATTACATCTATCCATTTGACTATGGAATTTCAGCAATAATACCTGCCATTGACAATGGCATTGTCAATCCCAATCTTACAGGTCACTAGAATGAAATCAAGGACCAAATCGACAAAGGTAATTTGTCTTTATTGAAAAACATCAACACATTGACAAACACTATAAAACTATATTTTGCTAATATCGATATGCATGTAGATATGTTGTGTGATTTTGTGTGTGGTCAATTTGAACAGTTCTATTGACAATTGAAAAATTAAAATTCATTTTACAAATTAGGCAGAGAACTTACAAATCAAGAGTAGACAGAAAA
This sequence comes from Rhizoglyphus robini, assembly GCA_023373905.1. Taxonomy (NCBI): domain Eukaryota; kingdom Metazoa; phylum Arthropoda; class Arachnida; order Sarcoptiformes; family Acaridae; genus Rhizoglyphus; species Rhizoglyphus robini. The sequence goes on from JAKIJQ010000002.1 coordinate 2,781,267, forward strand.
TAATACATTTGGCATGAGCACAATCAAATTTGAGAAATAATGTAATCCGGTAAATTGTTTTCTGAAGCGAAACACAAACAAAATCGCAATCCGCTTGGAACGGACGGAACATAAGAAAGAAGGAAGAACTGTACTGAGTTACAATGTAAGGAGTAATGGTAGTAAGGGTGAATGTGTGGTTGGTTGATATGTTTGGTATTCGGTTGGCACATTGCGATTGACCACTTGCGGGTCACATTGGAACAAGAATAAACTAGACTAATACAGTTGATTAGTTCAGTGATATAGTCCCATAAGGGTTGCATAAGGGTGAGAGGTGCAAGTCCACGACAGACGATGGCGCTGTGTGGACGTTGCATGGAAGACTCTGTGTGATTTTGTTGAGATTGACATGATTGCCACTTGCAATCCTTTATGGAGTTCGCCATTTTGGCGAGAACACCTAACTGTAATTTATAATAAAGCTCTAAAGAAAAACTTCAATAACTAACAAGTTAAACACAACAACACGAGTCCACTTGTGAGCTCGTCTAATAAAGTCCAACAGAAGTCAACATGGCTAGTGTGGAGACCACACTGGCACGACATCAATCGAACAATATATTTTAAAGATCGTGTCCCAAACGATCCAGTTCGTCCAATAAAAAGTCCACGTCTTTCTTCTGAACGCCTGAATTCGAGATGATGTTGCGGAAAAAATTAGGTATTTCACCCAAAGGTTGGTAGCCAACCATCAAGGTACCAGTATTCATCATTCGTGCCTTCAGCTGCGGAGTAACCTAAGACAAACATGCCAGTTAGTCTTGGAAAGTAATAATATAAAATGCTCATTTACTTGTCCCAATTCTTGAATACGTTCCGCGTTGTGTGGCACACCTCTCAGACGAGTTGGCACATACCAAAAACTAACGTTCACGCACTCAGGCTCACAAATAAGATAGAACTTGTCTCCTCGAGCCTTAATGCCTTGCACCAAGTACCTAAAAAATGTACTTGCATTAGTAAATATTATTAAAAGCTCGTCGATTGCAAAACAGACTCTGTCATTTCGAATAGATGATCAATATGGTTTTCATAACCTTTATCGCCCTAAAGTGTGACAATAAGTATGATCAAATAGCTGATAGTAATGAATGAATTTACCTTCGATCGCCACATAAGCCACAATTTGAAAATGTCGTTGTGTCGTCCGCACTGAATCACCTTGTCGCCAGTGTCATAGCTTACGTCGTAGTGTTTGTCTTGTTGGAACAGATAATCTGCACACATTTGATTGGTCTCAGTGAGCAAACCCTGCACATTGTTTCGTTGAGAAGTTGACTCGATTTCACTAATTGAATGCACTCACGTCCTCTTTCAGATGAAAGGTTGAGCATTGCAACAAAGTGCCCATCAATTTGTGTGGGTTCCATGTGACCGAATCACCACGCTCGATGCCAGCCAATTTGTGACGTTGCTTCGAAGACAACAAACAACCACCACCCCAAGCCGCCTATTTAGGACGAATGATCAAGTGAGTTGAATCGAACACAGGCACAATTCACTTACGTCAATATGTAGCCAAAGATTGTACTTCTCACAAATGTCAGCAATTGGATTGATCTGATCAAAAGCGCCAAGCACAGTTGTGCCACAAGTGCAGTTTACAAAGTATGGACGTTCACCACGTTCAATGGCTTCGCAAACTAATCGTTCTAACTCGGCTGGAATCATCCTTCCTCTAAAAAAGAATTATTATTATTCGAAATGAAAGAGGGTTCTATTGATCACCTCTCATCACATGACACTTCTTTTACGTTGTCCGTGCCAAATCCGCAAACTGCTCCAGCTCCTTTCGTGGAGTAATGGCTCTGTACAAACACATCAAAATATTTCCCAATCAGACATAATTGCACGACAAAGTTGACTTGTGTTTGTCTCTATTTGACCATCGATCGGTCTCGAGTAAGCAATCGGCCATTGCCATAACGAAGCCAATTTGGCACGTAGCGAACGATGTCACCGCTTACATCGTCACTTACTCACAAATGGGACATTTTCAAAGTGCACAAAACCAAGTGCAACGTATGGTACAGTGACTTACGTGTTCGGATGTGAACAGAACCATCTGTGGCAAAGCTTTTAGCCCCTTTGTCTTGTAGTCGGGAAATATCTTCTGTCGAGCCACGATTGTCGCATACAGATTGGAGACAGCCCCTCCTGAACAAGTTGCAGGGTTAGTATGCAAGTGAAGGCCACGAGACTCGTGCTCGTGCAAGTCACTGACCTGGTGCCAAGATGGAATCGCCATTCTCAAAACCAATAATTTGCCGCATCTTTTTAAGCACTTCGTGTTCCATCAGAATGAAAACTGGAGCAATCTCGTACGTGAACCTAACAATAGAGAGTCAGTCGGTCTAGACACAATGGCACAGTCCAATGCATTTACATGTTCGTGTTGGCAGCAGCTGTTAGCCATTCGCCTGCCAAAGAAACGACGTCCAATCCGCATGAAAGTTGGTTGAAAAAGTGCGGGTGTGCTGAACAAAAAAACACAAGTTTTATATTAGAGACGATGCGAATGTAATCGGTGGACATATTCGATAACTAGATGTCCGCTCCACAAATCCACCAATTAGCCAATCACACCCGAAAAGGCGAGCTTGCAAGACAAGTGACAGTTGACAACCGTCAAAAACACTCATCAGACTCAGAAAGGTTTGGCTATAAACTATTTGAGCAAAAATGGTAGACATGTTTCCAAATGTTAGTGACGCATTTGGTAAGCAAAATGGCAACAACATTAAGGCATCACATTGCACCACGATGATGATACCTAATTAAATCGGACAACAATGCAACTTGAGGCCACATGTTTTCCTAATAATATTTTGAGATAGAATTAAAGTCATATTTGCACAAAAGACCTATACATACTAGCAAGAAGTAGCAAAGTGATTGAACGTTGCGACAAGTCCAAAGTAAACAAAGCATTGGCACTCGAAAGTTATCTAGTGTCAATGTGGTACTCTCAATCAATAAGCACAGCTAAGTGGCATACGGGCCCAAACTGAGAGAAATTGCTAGACAAGACAATTAAACAATTCAAAGAGATTCTGTGAGAATATGTTTAGGTCATCTGATCAGTGATTAGGAAAATAAACCCAATTGAGAATTGTCAGGTTAAAACTTTTGTAAATCGAACGTTCTTTCGTCAAGTTTGATTCAAACTAATTCAACAAATAAATGAAAATGTACCAAGCCTCAAAGTTACTATCCTTAAAAAACAATGTCACACTATCTCAAGTTTTGCGATAAAAGCGAATTGGTGAAGCAAAAATATATTCAAACTTATTAAAGTAATTTGATCAATTTGTTTGAAATAACTTTTACAATATCCACAATTAAATAAGCACTTTGTCTTCATGTTCATATTTAACACATTTTCATCAACTTAATAACTCTGAATATTGTTTTAAATCTTTGATAAACAAATTATTTTCGCCATTCGACGTGTATATAATATAAGCGTGATAAAATGTTCCTATATTGAAACTACATATAAACGATACAATTCGCCAATATTAATCACTGGTATCAACACTACCAAGCTTCACTCAAACCGAAAAGCAAGTTGATTTGAGTCGACGGCTTGTAAAGTTAGTTTAATGTCTACATTTCATCAACCGCAAAAGTTGTGTAACGTTTAACTAATTGCAACGAGCGCATTGCCTAATGCGACAGCTCGGTGAACACTTTTGGCTTGAGGCACATTGATATGTGAGGAAGCAAGCAGACGATAATACATTTCCGGTGGGTAATGGCCACATTGCGGCGTTGTTTGCACTGCGCTTAGATTGAGAACGTGTGCTGACAAAAGTTCACTTTCCTGCAACTATTTTGGCTAAAAGTCAAACAAACAGCACAAGTCAAGTTTGGCCTTTTGTCACAAGTTAATTCTACTTGATTTACTTCACTCCACTGATATTAGCAACGTGTATAAGCACTCATTCTGCAAGAATAAGTCTATTCTAGGTGTTTTAATTAAATTTGGACTTGAAATTATTAATTGAGATTTAATATTTCGATTTAAAATTGTCTCCATTTGGTTTGCCAAACAATCAAAAGTGAATGGAATGAATCGATTAATTATTCTCTGTCCAACTTCAATTAGTCCAGTTGGCCAGTGCACTTTGCCATAGAAATTCGATATGCCATTGAGCATCGACATCGGGCGCATTGGGCCAAGTGGCACTGCAGATTACGGTCATTATTTGGTTCGCTTTCTTATCTAGCAAGAACAAATAAGCACATGACGTGTGCCAAATATGAAACTGGCTATGATCTATGAATCGGTGCAGTGCGGCAAGGCGGCATGTGCCATTAGGCAGAGGGGCTCGCCACTTGGCCACTTGCACGACTATAAAGTATACTTGGCATCAGCGTTGAGCTGGTGCGGCATCCGACAGTTTGCCGCGGTTATATAGCTCACTGCCGGCTGTGCTCGGTGCTGTGCCAGTGTCGCTATCTGGCATCTGTCCACACGGAGTAATTATATTTCTATTATGCACATGACTGCAGCTCAATAATGTCGAAATATCAATTTCTTACACTCGCGCCAGTGTCAGCATAAGCCAAAGGGTGTCCCTTCGTGTCCTCTTTGCCCATTTATCGCCCTTGCTATGTTGAAGCAATCTTTGCCACCGCTGTTGCCACAACCAAATTGCGTTCCATTGAAAAGACTTTCAATTTCCGTTCTGTGGTGGCTCGTTTGTTGGTTCATTTGGATTTAGTTGCGCACATTAATCTAATTAGTGCCGAGCCAAGTGAACGAATAAAATGCAACAAAACTGACCGACTGATGGCAACTAAGCTTGTTCGTTGACGTGCAACCAACACCGCGATTAAGGACATTGATTGGATTGAGTAATTATTATTATTATTGGTAAGTAGGAAAGCAAACACATTCATCACGAAAACATCTTCATTAATTGTCAGATCCAAATTGGATCATCCAATGAACAATATGCGCCAATCCAAAATATAGTCGGACAATGGTAAGACTGAAAGTGGCAACAAATCAAACTTTGTGAGCACTTTACTTCTTATAAGAGTGCTTCACTTGACATTAAGTTTTGATGAGTGACACTTTTGAATGAATTTGTGAAGAGTCCCACTGTATCCTTTGCATGTCATATTTGTGACAGTGGCAGTGGTCGGTGTGCATGTCTCGAGTCGGTATACCACCGGTAATAGCAACCTTACTTCGAGAGGCAATTGTATTGAACCAGTGAGCCATTTGAATGGCGGCAAACTGGTGTGTTGGCTTAGTGGCGCGGTGGGCCGAGTGTCTTGTCTAAACAACACGACACCTAATCCCTCAGATATTAATTGCACAAGTGGATCTCTCCATGCTTTGGCTACTCCATTGTTGCTGTTTACAAGGGCGAAAGGCGACTCAGTCTGACAAAGAATGTATGTCTGGAATGTGGGCTTAGCCGTAATCAAACACACCGCCAGCAATGCGAATGGCCCTGTGCACCGAATGCCTTGCATGCATGCTTGCGCACATCCTCGATTCCTGACTGCTAGAATCGGCCAAATGAGGCTAATCGATTGCCAGTGCTTGCCTGGGTCTGTGCCGAGAATGGTCGTGGATGGTCATGAATGATCACAGCTTGGCTTGTCATACACTTCAATCGGTGCGAGCGGACTCCAGTTTAGGCTATGTTCGATCGTTATGTGCCATCTTTATGCTAGACTTGGCCAGATAAATTATAACTGCCATTGCCATACTCGTTATTACTGGGCCCATTCGTCTCGTCCGAGTTGGTCTGAAGAGTGGTGGCATTATTGTAATAGTAGCCGAACGCGGAGGCAGTAATTTGAAGCACAAACAAATTAATTTCACACGTTGACGGCACTGAGTGAGCCACGCTCCAGCAATGCATCACCCAGAAGCAGTCGTCATATTGCAGCCGTCATGCTCCCAGCCAGATTTCACTTTGGCTTCTCATCTTTCAATTACGGAGCCACTTAGATCGAGTGTTGCCAAATCGGCACCAATTGGACCAGTTAGTCCAACTAGTCTGTTATTATCCGCTCTCCACGGAGAAGTGCTCCCGCACTGTCTCACTAGACGGACAAATAAGCTGATTAGCTTAAGTCAGTAAACGGCATGTGCGATATCGAATGTGTCTCGATGTATCGAAAGTGCCAAACATAACCTTTAGTTCACTCACTCATTCATTCTTTGGCTCGACACCAAACTAGTCAACAATAACAGTGCGCAACATTAAGAAAGTGAACTTTCAAAGAATGGCCAATGCCTGATGGCAGGCAATCATTATCGAGTGTGGCGTAATGATTTAATTTATAATTATGCCAAGCAGACTGCCATTGCCAAAGGGATTAGACGAGCAACGATGCTTACAAGCAGCGGCTTGCACTACAAATTGGCCTTAATTGGCGAGTCAGTTTGACGTGGCAGGCCAAACGATGGCGAATGTCGCCTTGGTCTAACTGGAAGAGCGAGTCAAAGAGCGACTCGTCCCCTCGGCAAGTGCACCAAGCGCTTCCCTTCCCGATTGCCGCTTTATCTGGCACTAACGCAACGTGTAATTGTCCCGTACGCTCGGTCAAATCTGTGCACATAAATTGGCCCTCGCTTGGGCAAAGTGAACGACTCGGTTTAGTCGATCGAGCCCAACTGCAGTCAAGTCAGTTGTTGCCGAATTTATTTAATTTTCACTCCACTGGCCACAGATAGGCCAAAAGTCGACTGCAATGCATTGCTTTATTGTGCTTATTTCTAAGCTTCTCGTACTGTGCACAAAATATGGTCTCGAATTGATACTCATAAAATAACGATTATGACATGTATGCTAGGGACATATTACCTTCGAGACAAAGGCAAATACTGTTCGTTATGCAATGTACCGATGCATCCATCCAAGATTGACCATATTGAGTCAAAGGACATAATTTGTTTTCAAGCAACTGCAAGATTTCTAATTCTATTTTAAAATACACTCACCAGTGCGAACTTGGTGATAGAGCGCAGAAGCACAGTCTTGAATGATCGATTCCAAGTTGCGCGGGTCTTGTCCAATCTCAAAGTCAAACTTCTTCTTTAACTCTTGCGGTTGCATGAATCGCAATACTTTGGTTGATCGATCATTGGACTCGTTGATGAAATCCAAGCAGACTCGAATCACTCGAAGCAGAAACTCTCGTGTCGACACGAACGAGCCTTCCTTCACAGGAAGAATGTCTATGGAGAAAATGAAAGATCAATCGATGTGCCAGACGCAAGGTGACAATGCACTCATTGGAAGTTAATTAATTTGGTCAGATTTTGTGGCTAAAGTCAGGCAATAGAGCTTAATTGAAATGAATGAGCCTAATTTGAGAACTCGTTAATGTGCCAACACACAATAAAGACCTGCACACGGCCATGATCAATGGCCACTGGGTTAGCTCTCTTGATAGCTCGATGCATTCATTGAGATCGCTTGGGAATAATGAAAGAACCGAACCTAAGCATTAGTTGATAAAAGTACTTGTGTTCCCTCCACAAATGACTAATCATTCTGTCAACGACTAATATGCAATAGGTGACTTCGCTAGACTCGGTCTTGCTAGATCACAACTTTGTTTACTCTAAGACATTATCAAACACTTTCTTGTCAAGTAATTAGCTAAAAATCAGTGGATTTACTCACCCGTGTAGTAAAGTTGCGAGAGATCGACTTCGCAATTGTGACAGTTCTGCATTGTTCTGGCGGTTGTTTGACAAGAGACCAGCTGGACCAGAGTGGACAATTCGGGTTAAGAGAAGTGCTAACTTGAATTAAAACAACAGATAACAATTGATAAATCTCTAAAGAAGTTAACAAGGATAACAACAGTTTGACCACAACTAAAGCACAGAGTGCGTCTAGTTGGGCCCTTGCAGCAAGGAGCTTGTCCAGTGGGCAAGTGACCAGATTGGGACCAATTCGATGCTTTCATTCATTTTGAGAGTAACGAAGGCCGCTCACCACAGTGCATGGAGAAGTGTTGCATTACACGAACCAATGGGAGGCGAGCTTGGTTACATTCCGGTACATCCTCCGCCAATCACGATCACGCTCTCATTTCGTACGCCTTCCCGCCACCGTTCCATCCACCATCGGGCGCAAACGCAATGCACCCGATGGTGCATTCCGCACAAACCAACTCAAATGGCAAAAGGCACACAGCTCATTTCAAACTTCCGCCAGATAAGACACTTTCAGTACTCTGGCCTGTTTGACATTCGGCCTTGTCCGCATTAGGTTCCGCTCATGACGCATGGCCTAGATGTGTGTGAGCTAAAAATAGCCTGGTCATCCACTGAAACATACCCGATTACGTCATTGTACTTTGCCCTTTTCATATAACCTTTCGCCATTTATCTCGAGTTTAATGATTAAAAAATAATACAAATGACTTGTCTGGAAAATATCGACCTAAAAATGTGCCAAAATGGTATTTCTTTATTGGTGGCCGAAGTGAACAGTTTTGTACCGATTCAACGACTAAAGTTATGTTTGAATTATTTAGTCGGAAATTCGGTGGTAGTTCGCAAATGCCAAAAATATTCGCCTAAATTGATTAGTTAGCATTGTGTTTCGCAGTAATCACTTTCAGAATTGTAATACTGTCGACAATAAAACAGAATATAATAGAATGGCAAATATCAGCTGAGATCGATTAACTATTGGTTTGCCAACGAGAGCAGATTGCACAACTTACCAGTGATTTGAGGGAAAGGTCCAATATGCAAATAGCACAGGTCGGCAAGTGCACGATCGCATCGAGATGCAAATCGCGTTCGTGTCGATATCAATGGGAGATCGAGTGCCTCGTTGTGTGTGCAAATCGATGCGACCAAATTGATTTGGCCAAACTCGACTGTGTGCTCAGTGGTGAACAAAGTCAATTGCCATTGGCTTAGTTGTAATCTATCGGGGTAACTGATCAGTGTTGTAGTGCTCCACAAGACGGATTGTTTGCCAAGTGATCGGGACAATTTAATCCCATTACAAATGACTTCGGTAATGACACCGAGCAGCTTATTAGACCGTCTAATGAGTATTCATTGTGAGCGAACCAAGCGAAAGTACTTCTCAGTTCGGTGCCGAGTGACACACTCACTCACGTACTCTCTGGGACATGGCAATAGGGCTGAAGTGAACAAATCAGCGTATAGCGAATTCATTCGTCAAACAAAGCGTCGCTCAATGGCGGCATACGAATCGATCAGTGACAAATAGTGGACACACAATTCGTTGGCTTTCCACACACGGAGACAAAGGCCACAACTGTATTTCATTGTTGCGCCAAATAAAACCATTTGAGTGAGTTCTAATTAAAAGGCATCTTCTTCTAATGTTGCTTCTTTTAATGTTGCTTGCTTCAAATGGCAAAGTCTAGTAACTAGTCTAGACTCTAGTTTGTTTCATTCAGGATAATATTGCTCAATAGCGACAGTTGTCAAATGACCATATAATGTAATGCACATTCGACCACAAACTGAAAAGTGTAAATTTTTTATTTTTATTTTTAGAGGAATGTGTGAATTCGTTTGTGAATTTATTTCTGTGCTGTTTATATGCTGTTCAAAACCATCGACATTATACGACAGCAAAGATGCATTCCAAATGAAATAATAAGAAATTATTTGCATAACTTGCATTGTAATTTTTTTATATTTCATGGAAGCATAAATGTAAAAAATCTTTTGAAGTTAACTTATGATATTGATTTACATTCGAAAGACTATTTTAAATACAAAATAAATAAAATTACATGTAATGTCCGTGAGGCAAGAATTTTATTGTAAAATAAATTTTAGAACATATAAATAAGAGATAGTGTAAGGCAAAGTATGAACATTGTCAAAGGAAAATTGTTACATTGAATATTAGTTGACAAAACTCGTAATTTTGCAACGGCCAAGGCAACCATTCAAATCGATCGCCAACGAACATTGTGAAAGCTGTTTGTTTGTAATCCCGCCAGATGTCAGAACAAGTCAAGTATTCAATTGAAAGTTAACAAAGCGAGTGCCATCTTGAGTTGGCCGTTGCCAGTTTGCGAAGAGGTGCGCACAGTCTGTCTAGACCATAGACTGTAGTCTCGCAGTGGCAGTTGTACCTCGTTTTGACCGTTTGAATTTGTACGTAAGCTCGGGTCAGTTAGAAGCCAACTGTCACTCAAAACAGATATTTCACTGTTGTTCATCTCATCTGTATTTACTTCACTTCATCGGTTGTCATAAATTTGTTTATCGAAAATGTCGACATCGTCACTTGCGCGTACACCTCAAACCAGGTCTCAGACCAAAAAAGGTGTCACCACTCGTACTTCGACACTTCGCCAATCAAGTGACATTTCCCAAACCACCGTCATCTTGAACGTTACTATCACTTTGGTAATTTTGACTTTCCTTTCTTTTGGATACTGGAAGTACAACAAGAGTATTCTTCAGGTTCCAAAGCTGCAACATACCATCGGTAATTACCTTAAGACCTAGAATTAATTATTTAATTATTTAAGCATTATTCTTAGATCGACTCATCTATACACTTCAACTGCAGACCTACTCCTTGATTCCTTTGCTCCTAAGTCTGAGTCAGGTCATGCTTACCCGTTTGTTTACTGGCGCCATAAACCCACTTAGTGGAAATGAAAAGTCTGTTGAAAAGCCTTGTCGCATTCTAACAAACACCGTCGAACAGTTGCTTTTCAATCTTCTCAATCAACTTATTTTGGTCACCTTTATACCGGCTGATTATCTCTTTGTCATCCCATTTCTCGTATCTTTATTTACCATTGGCCGAATTGCTTTTCTCATTGGCTACAGCGTGCATCCAAGATTTCGTACTTTTGGCTTTATTTTGACGTTTATTCCTTCATTCTTAATCTTGATCGTAAATCTTAGCTATGTTACTGGCCTGAATAGATACGTTTCTCTTCCACTATCTTTGGAGCAAGTAAAAAAAGTAGAACTTTAAATGAGATGCACAATTCTGCAAATTAAGAATACTCTAATTACCACTATTGCTTACAATCATCTTATTCTAGTAGCATTTATTCACACACTAAATTTACTTATCCATATTTTTAGTTTAAATGCTTTTAAGTACAAATTTATATTTCGTTCAATTACGTATTTTAATCTACCATGTATCAAGAATAAATAAAATAATTCACAATTTAATAATTCCTAAATTCCTAATTGACATTGGCATAATCAGTTGGAAGACATAAAGAAACATCGTTAAAGTATTTATGACATAGTGCATTTGATGATGTAATTCGTTTATTTGGATCGTAGGTCAATAGTTTCTAAGGGGAAAGGGTAATTAATGATCAATGTCATTATTTAAACAATAAATTACCTCCAAAAGATCTATGGCAATGTCGTCCAAGTTTGTCAAAATTTTCTTGATATTTTGTTTGTGCCATTTGGGAAAATTAGGTTTGTAGTCTTGCAATCTACACACGTCTGGCCAAATGCTTTCGTCTGGTGTTCCGAGTGTCCGAAATATCCTGTACAGCTGATCTATTTCACTGTCTCCGGAAAACAGGGCTTTTTTATTTGACATTTCGGCAAAAATACAACCGATACTCCACAAATCGATTGAGGGGCCATAATAATTTGTGCCAAGTAAAATTTCAGGAGAACGATACCACAAAGTAACAACCTCGTGAGTATAAATTCGCATTGGAATTGTTATCGCTCGTGCCAAACCAAAGTCAGCAATTTTAATATAGCCACTTTTATCAATTAATAAATTTTGAGGTTTCATATCTCGATGAAGAACTCGGTTAATATGACAGTACGAAATTCCTTGCAAAAGTTGCCAAAGATAACTTTTAACTAGTTTTGCTGGAAGTCCATCTGTTGTGGTATGATCAAGAAGTTTCTTTAAATCTTGATTCAAATATTCAAACACGAGATATAAGTGATTATCACTTTGAATTACGTCAAATAATCTAAATAAACATCTCTAAATTGAAAAATAAACCATTTTTAAGCCGAGCAACATTACCGAACAACGTTTTTATGTTTGAGACATTTAAGATGAGAAATCTCTCTGATTGCGGTAGATGGAACGCCTTCAGAATCGCTACAAGTCAAGAGTTCAGTTAGAGAACAACATCAACAAACACACATGCAAACATACGAGTTGAGGCGAATTTTCTTAAGGGCTACAAGATTGTTGTTCTCTTTGTTCCTGGCTTTGTAAACAATGCCGTAAGAGCCTTCGCCGATCTTTTCAATTTTGTTGTATACTTGGTCGATTGGGTCGGGCATCGTACAAAACTAATTCTCGGCCAAACACATTCACAACTTGATGGGCGTCTTCGAGTCTAGTAATGTGATTTAAAGGGACAGGTAGAGTGCCTTAGTCACTGTGAGTCAGCCACATCTCAGTGATGCACTGCACTGACACTTTCCCTCCAAAAGTTCTTCGAAGCACAAAAGACAAGAGCCATCGCTATATACAGTGATCACTAGCAATGATTTTACCAGGTAGACATTGGCAAGCCAATACCTTCAATACCTGTTATGACACTTGGCATAACCTTCAATTTGTCCAATTGCTGTGGTAAGCCAGTTACTAGCAGCGTTGCAGGTGTTACTCAATAGCACTGACCACTTGTGCACAATTGAATAACATTAGAGTTGAAAACAAACTTTATTGTACAAAAAACAGTAAGCAAAACTTATTGAATATAAATAAATGTCTCAAATGAGCTCGGGTAGAATAATTGTCACACATGCAACAATACAAAATTACACTTGATTGGTGAGCAAGACCACATGAGGCAAGTTCAGTTGTGATATAACAGTTGATTATCATTTAGTAGCAATCAAACTATACATCAGTCGGTAAACTGTTTCGCGATGTGTCAATAATAAATATCAATGTTCATACATTTGAATAAAAATCCATTAAAATAAGTATATTCAGTGCGCACATGTGTGTGTGACTAAACGTTATAAAATGGCACAAGCATGCACAAAATGGGATTTGTAATAAAACGATGAGGATGAAGAAATCAAAGCAAAGAACAATGTACACGAATGTAAATGAAAATCACATTTTGAAATAGCTGCAAAATCAACTTTTACTGCTAGTTTGGATGGATCGATCAATGTAGAGCTTAAGAAGCTTCATCTTGCTAGTACTCAATGGTTCCAGGTACGGATTCATTGATTCACCAACCGCTCCGTAAATTGCAACCATGCAAAAGACAGTCGCTTTGCGAACAGCACTTTCCATGTTATCATAAGCCTGTAGAAGTGAAATCGAGTCAAAACTATAATGTACGATTCAAGATAAACTCACCTGTAATAAAGCTGGCATCATATCGGACAGCAGTTTGTTTACTTGATTCTTGTTAAATTCGATCAACTAAAAAAGAGGTAATTAATATCAAATTGCAAATAAAATCAATTCGAGTTACCTTTGTTAGCATTTTGATCGAAGCAATATTCAAAGCACTTTCAGTTGAATTAATGTATGGTTTCAGTATTAGAAAACATTTGAAAACGTCATAGCTGGAGACAGCTAAATTGGCGGCTTCTTCTGATGCCTTCACAACATCTTTCTCTGTGTCTTTGCTGGCCTCTAATAACCTAAGCAAAGTGGGTTCCATGTATTCTTCAAATGGACTCTTATGTACTATTTGACTGATGGCTTGCAAGATAAGAATTTTGATTTGGCTGCTTGTTTCACTAACAAGCCTTGTTAGCAAGGACTTATAAATGTCTTTGTACTTGGCAGAAACTTCATCTGGAGACGACTCTTGAACAAGATGTATAATTCCGACCAAATTGTGTTGATAGCTGTCAGCATCGATCGAGTTTGACTGAAAATTACTGATCAAAGAATCGTTTGAATAACCATTCGTGGTGGGAGGCGATGAGAATGAATTGTAACTGTTATTGTTTGAATGATTATTTTGAATAGAAATACTGGCAAGGTTGTGAGGAGACCCTTTTGTAATATTTGGCGATGCCTCGTTCAACACTGAAGCTGGTGAATTTTTGATTCCGTCAATTTGACTAATTCCCGAATCGAGAGAAGCACTAGAAAGATGATCGAGTTTCTTATATGATTTTTGAACATTGTTTGTGTACGAATTGCTCGCGTAATTATTCGAACTTGAAAGGTTTTCCGAGTCAAGATTAAAGCTGTATTTTTGAATTTCGTCAGACGTTTTCTTCAATGAATCGTAAATATCGTCTGGATTTAAATTTTCTGTTTCGTCGTAATAATTTACTTTGTTCACAGTGTAAAAGTTCTTAATTTTATAAGGCGTTTGCATCATATCTGCTGATGGTGTTGGGCGAGTTTTACGTTTATGTTGAATGATTTGTTGCGCAGCATCTTGGTAACTAAAAATAAATATGATATTAAATTATAAACTTTTAATATAAAAAACATACGTTTTTGGTATTCTATTAATGTAAAGAGTCATTTCTGTTGAATTGAGATTATATAAATCAACGATAGTTTCTTGAGATATTTTTCTTAAATCCGAACTTTTTATATCTGCTGTCCAAGATATGATTTTCATGAGCGACGATTGTATTTCGTGGTTGTTGTCTCGGTGGTTTAAGGTGAAATCAGACGAATCCATCAAAAAAATTAATTTGGATAAATATTGAAGAATAGCGATCTTCACTTTGGTATTTAAAGTTTGTGTTTGATCGGACAGTAACCGCATTATCACATTAAATTGGTCATCGATGGGAAAAGATTCGCGAATGAGCTCAAATGTCTTGAGAATTCTAGTTTGAATAGAACCAAGTGTATCACTTCCAACCTTAAGAAATAATCTCGTCATCAAAATGTATAGCCACGAAGTCAATTCGGACTTATAAATTTGAATCAATTCGTTTAGAATAGTAAGAAACAGCGAAAATGCCTAAAGTAAAGCAACGCATTAGATAAATTGTTACTAACGTATACACTGCTTACTTTGGTATGTGGATCAACTAGCATTTTGGTAAAAATGTCAGTAATTCTTTTTAATTCAAACGAGTTCAATTGATGATCGGATTCGCGGAAAAATGTGGCCAAGCTCATTAAACCATCTTTCCTGTCGGACCAATGTGTACTGGAAAGATTTTCCAAGATTTTCGAAATATCTTCAATCTTACGAGAACCATAATTTGCAAATGAAATATCTGAACAAATGCTACAATCAAAGAATATAATTATAGACGATGTACTATAGGCTAATAGATTAAAAAAAATACCTCGAAGTTTCACTTTCATCCGAATGATCGTCATAGAATTTCTTTCTAGGCGTCGCATGAACTAAAAGTGCATTTTCCATCATTTGTTCGTCATTGTGGTGCAATATTTTGTTGTTGCTTAGGTCTAAATCTGAATTCATCATGTAGTTTCGAGTACGACTAGCACTGCTACTATTACTCAGTCTTCGTTCGTATGCAGGGGTTCGAGACGGGCTTTGCTCTCTGCTCGTGACACTTAATTTGCGAGATCGAGTTCTGTTTCGAGAATCTGTGGAAGGGATGTTGCTGTAATAGCTGAGACGAGAAGATGGTGAAGTTGACCGACTACCAGGCTGAGACTTAGAAACACGGTTTTTCCTAGTGGATCCTCGTTCATCATTCGAAATAGTACTAGGTGGTTTTCGTGGGGTTATAGCTGTAAATATTAACAAAATTCAATAAATAGAAATTCACTAACAAAAACTAAATTGAACAGGCAAAACAAAAAACAAAAACGTACTTGAACTGTACACAGAATTGAGCAAAACCTTTGGCTGATTCAAGTAAGAACTAGCTTTAGCTCTAGCTCTTTTCTGGGCATCAATATCTATAGCACTAGTGGCCCTAATTGGGGTACGAAATGCTACAAAAAAACAAAAAAAACAAAGAAGGATGTTAGGACAAATTAAAACAAAAAAGCAACATAACAATTCGAAAGGGGCAATCAAAGACACAAACGACGAAAATTTACATACAAGAGGTGGGCTTAGGTGTAGATACTGGAATTGCCGAGCGTTTCAAAGTACTCAAATGCCGATTAATGCTTTCCATTGAACTGTTTGTTGAATTTGTTCTACTAGTTTGCGGTCTCACACTGTATGCAGATGCCTTGTTGAGCGAATTCGTAGAACTCCAGTTAGACATTTGTTCACCTTGAAGCATTTTCTGTTTACTAGAATCGAGTGAGCATAAAAGATAATCAGACTCCGTCTTGAATTTGTCGGCAAATCCCCAAAAAGCCTTTCGAGCAAAAGCTCTAGCTTCTGGATCAGCATCACTAATGCCTTTTTTGATGGCTTCTTGTAAAATGCCGACATGTTTTTCCAAAGTATGATTCGACCAAGTGTGCAATAATTGATCGAGAAATTCACAACATGCTTTTCTAATATCTTTTGATTTGGAAGAAATGTTGTAGGTGATAATTGGAACAAGTCTGCTTGCATGAGTGTGTTGAATAATAAATCGAATTGCCACCACAGCCGAACTAGACATAATTTTGGCACTATTTTGAATAAGGTTGATTAAAGTTGGAAGCAAAGCCTCGGCAAATCTATCACATCTATAAATGTCAACAAAATTATATTAGAAAATAAGCTAAACTTTGAGCGGCAATTCTTACTTATTTCCGATTCGTTGTGACAAATAAGCAATAGATATGCAAGCTTCTCTAACAACTTGCGAGCGAAGATCTTTGACGGAAATTTGAAATGGCACTTCTAATGGTTTCAAAAATGAGTAAAACTCATCATTATAATCTGCCGCGCCAGCAAGTAAGAGAGATCGAAAATTGCGAAGACTATCGGTGCGCTTTTCCCATTCAATGTTTGCATTTGAGCAAATTTCTTTTATTTTATTAAGCCCGTTTTCGAGGTCTTTGAAAGAGAATATCTGAATTCTAGGCACTTCTTCAAATAAATTCATAAACATCTCCTCATCAGCCGCTCCAGTGGATTCTATTAGTTAATAAATCAATTAGTTAATATCTATATCAAATTGGCAATGATAAACAAACTCGTAGAAGGTGCATATTTAGTAACTACGTTATTCCTCTTGACAGGAGGAGCAGATGTCGCCCTTTTGAAGGCTGGCGTTCTCTGTTTATCAAAAATAAGAACTTAAGAACCAATTCAAGTAGATTCAACAATGAAAGATACCTTAAAATCAACTTCATCGCTGACACTGGCTGCATTGCTAAGGCGACTTCGTGAACCTAGAATAAATAAAGAGAAAACATTAGAATGGCAGATAATTTAATGAATTCCTCGCAATAGAAGGCATAACCAAAACAAAGTAGAGTAAAACACTTCCAATATTGGTAATGTTGTCAGAAATAGTGCTCCTGTCATAGTGCAGATGACTAATCAATATGGCACAATGCAAATATGACAAACTAACATTGTGCCCATAAACATCGTATTTATGTCAATCCGTCAAAGGCCTAAATATAGGAAAGCATTAATAGTAAAACCTTAAATGTCATAGTGGCATTTTCTTGTTGGTAAATGAATGAATTAGTGAAAATGACAAACATGTAGAATATGAGGGCTGATTATGGCCATTCAATTACTAGTCGGCAAGTGATATGTGCTATGCGGATTAACGGAACAATTAATTGCCGCTTGATAAAGCTCGTAATGGGCACTTTAGCGCGTAAAAATAACAACACTCCAGTGATTGAGCGATAGAGACGACATAGAGACAGTAATAGACCAGCCAACATGCCCTCAAGAGCAAATGCAGTTATGAAATCAGAAAATGACAATTCCCCCAGTGAGAATGGAATACTTGACTGGTGGCAAGCCTACAAGTGCAATTACAAGCGTGAAATCGACAAAAGGACACTGCTTTACAAATGTGAGTAAGCCAAACTGTGTAGGGCAGCAAAACAATAAGCAACGGTAACACTTTGCATTGCTATTAATTCGACCTGTCCGTTCCATTCTACAGGTATAGATGAGCAAGTGTGCAATTTGTGCGTGTAACCCAATTAAGAGTTAGCGTCACTTTGCGCAAAGCGTGTCCATAAAGAGTGCAACAACTACGGTATAGTCCAAGGTGAGTTGCCAATAAACAAAGCGATGAGCAAACAAGTGAAAGCCAAGTAAAGCAAACACACGACTAGCCCACTTAGAGTCATGCTCACACGTCTACGGGCGATCTCGTTACTATTGAAAGGCAATTAATGGCTCCATTGGGCTACTTGCTATCGATGAAGGCAACATGTTGCAACAGCCGATAATGAAGAGGATTCACGCTAAGGTTATGAATTAATTTCAATGTACTAACACTGCATGCATTGAAAAGTGTAACAAATTAATAGAGTGGAAAATTAATTAGAAATTCGTTCACACTACAAAATGCCTTCACATAGAAAGAGCACAAGTTGATTGTGCGAACAAACAGGCCGCACTGTAATTGCTAATCGAATCCGACTCAACGGAGAAAATTAGTGAGAGCAAACTTATAATTTAAGCATTTAATACTTTTTTATGACAACGATCAATGCAAGTGTCACTTGTCGATCGAGTGCACTCACAAAGTTGAAGCATATTTTCCCTGAGTGCAGAATATTTCGAGCAACATTGGGATTGAAAGTTTGTGAAAAGGTTTGCGAGACCGAGGCACACTAACAGGAATGAGAAAACCATTCAACAGTGTCTGATAATAACGAGCACTATCATTATGACCAGTGCAATCGAAGTGATGTGAATTATATTCGACAGTATCGAGTTACTCAAATTAGCAAGGTATAATTTTGCATTGCCAACACAATGGCCATTCTCTATGGAAATGGCAATTATAAGGGCCGTGTAAGACAAAGCATATACATGCAATATTTCCTATTTGCGAAGACAACGCCTGTCTTGTAGCCATCAACTTGCCATACTATTACACTATCGATTTATTGAGATATCTACAACTACAAATTGAACAGAGTAACATGCAGACCAAGTCGTGAAAGTGAAAAGCTCACAGCATACTTGTTGAAAGGTCATCAAAGCAGCCAATGACCAATGATTCGCATGCACTCGAGACGGCACGCGCCAGTTGACTAATTCGGGTGTTCACTCCAAGTGAAGATGCCTCACTGCATTAAGCCCACACTAGGCGCTGATCGAAGAGCGCAGTGTGAGCACATTTCTATTCTTAGCAGTGGACGAAAGAATAAAATGGAGCACTGTGATACAACGTGTGGGCATGGTGAGCGCGCAAAGTAACCACCAAAGGCAGACAAGTTGCACTGCATCCATTAGAAATTCATTCAATAGATTCGCTTTAAATTCAAACCTCTCACTACACTGACGGTGTTGATGAAATCATTGAGAGCGACAGCCAATTTACGAGATACATAGCAAATCACACTTTTGTTTCCTCCTCGATTCGGCCTCAAACGAACAAATAAACAAAGAGGCCAATGAATTGGGATTAGTACGAGCCAAATGCAAGGCGAACAAACACAGACCAACAGCACAGTGCTTGCCGGCTAGTGGGCCAGTCAGTTACTCGGACTGCCTTGGCCAACAATACGCACTATTAATATAACCTAATGATTGGAGCAATTAAAATTCACATCTTAATTAGAGACGAGCAGGTTTTCAGTTTTTCAACAAACAAGCAACACAGCAATCAAGAGATGCACGATCGCAATCTAGGTTGATCGGAAGAATATGAATGGTATGGTCGTGTTCGACCATCGAATGACAATCAACGGCGCTAATCGAAAGTAGCAGATCTCGATGCACGCTTCTAGGACCATTTCCTGGGATTACTCATCGTGTCCGTACGATCGAGAACACTCTCTCCGGTGTGCCACGAACGACAACCTGTCTCAATAGACGGCACATTCTATATCACACGCAGTGAGATGGATCCTACGAGGAAAAAAGTAAGTGAGACCGAAACCGATCAATCAGCGAGCACTCAGAACGTGCCAATAATAGTTCAATCGAATCTATGCAAAGTTTCGGTGTACAGTGTCGATGTAATCCGATTAAGTGACTCGAGCAAACAAATCCTTCAGACGTGTCGATGGATTGACTGCTTCGCTGGGCTTTACTGAATGAGCAATAGCTGCAGCCAAAGGGAAAATAAACACAATCGGCAATGAGACAAAGCCAGACAGTGACATTTGACAGTAGCAGAATCGAGATCTCGTCACACCATCAAGCCATCAAACCAGCAGAAACAGGTCTATGGTTCATAAATTAGCTAGTCATGTCACTGCAGTGACCGCTGATGACCTCGGCATGCTCACATCACACTGAACACTGTATGATTTCAAGTGATAGGTGATTGTGCAATTCGGCTTGATTAAACAGTGCACTTTGTACACCGATAAAGTGCGGTTGTAACTATTGGACTCACAGTTGAGTTGGCTAATTTGCCAATCCAAACAAAAGCGGCCATCGTGCAAAGATACAAACAGATCAATTGAAGATCAACAAGGCTACCGTTAATTAAATGCCTTGAGGCGGTGCTAAGATGCCAAGAACTAATGTGAAAATGCAATGAAGAATTTCACTTAGAATTAACTGTTAATGACTAGCCAGTGGCTCTTGGAGTAGTCGAGAACATTCTGTCACGACTGTATGAATTGAAACAATTTACAATCAGGGAGGATCAGTTTGGTGAAATAGACACCTGTTCAAGTCAGTGCCAAGACAAGTGCCCTTTGAACCAGAGCTTGCAATGACCTAGACTTTATAGAGAGTATATGATCATTTTCTTGATGATATTTACAAAGATCGAGGTTGACATCAATGAAAGTGACAAGGACATCATCCATAAATGGAAATAACACTGTCTATCAATAAGACGGCCCAAGAGGCTACCAAGAAAACGAGCCCATTCAAACTGGCTCAACCAGCAATGGCATTGATAATCTAAGAGGCTATTTGTTTTCCGCAAAACACAAAAGCAAATTCAATCGAATTAATGGAAATGGCCTCACAGACAGTGAAGAGTCTCGATGATCGTCAGATATTAATGGAGAGAGCAGTGTTCGGCAAAGTGGTTCGCTAATTAGCCGCAAATCTAGCCAAACTTATCACCTATCCGCAACAGAGTGCTCACTACTCAGTCTGACTTAATACCTTAATAGTACATGCACATCAATTAAGCAGCCCACATCGATTGATCGATAGGTATTGGAAATATTGCCATTGGCGATATCTATGCAGGCACACAAGCCCAATGTTCACACTTACAACGAAGGGTGTTTGCTTGTCTACTCAGTTAGTGAGGTAATTAGGCAAAGAAACATTGTCTGCTAGCTGCTGATCAATGAAGGACGTTATTCAATTTCAAAGCTAAAGTCGAAACATTCAAACTTAAAAAGTGACAAAGATTGTTTATGTGCTTTTGCAAAGTGTACTATTGAACAAGTCTGGTGATGACGCAACTGTTTGTGCCATCGCAACAAACCCCTTAAAGATATGTAGACAATCAATGTGAAGCTAATTAGAGATTAGACTGTTAGATTCAGCCACGTAGAGCAATTGAGAGCAAACAAGCACGGTGAAATGAACGCTCGGCAGTGGCAATACAATGACCAGCAAGAGTGTATTCGTGGACGGACAGGATCGACACACGCCGACGGTGGCACAAACAGTCACCCAGAAATGCGACATCATAAATCGAGTGGCACAAACGAGTGGTCACAAGCCCGGCAACCACAAGAAGCACAATTGGCGGTGTCGTGCTTGTTCCGCAATTCATTTCTAATCATAACTACTGCACTAAGGTTAGCAGTCGAGTCGAGCAACAAGGCAAGCGAGCTGTCAAGCTAGTGAGCGGTCATAAATCGAGGAGAAAGTGATTCGAATAGCGCTCATCCATTGTGATTGGTCCAATTGGTCGATATCTATGCTAATGACTCAACATGATACTGCAGTTATTGTCTTCGCACTAAATTCCAGTTACAATCGCTCATCGAAGTGCCTTTCCCCACAGGAGGATATCGCTGACCAGAGCAAGACTCGATTGAACAAAGGCAAATTATCGTAATTGGATTCAATCACGGAGGCCAACAATGCACCATTAGTGTCACTGTCCACTCTCGGTGATCGTGCTCCTCATTTGCTCGTTTCTAAACAAAACACTCGAGTAATCCTTGTCCTCGGTCTTCGATACAAAACCAAGCAAATGCAAACACTAGCAGTTCCCGTCAAGTCGGTCAACAGTAGAATCTGCACAACAGGCAACATCGAAACGGCAAACAAATGCCGAAAAGAGCGATTTATGAGAATCAGCGGCAGATGTCGATAAGAAAAGATAGGCCAGTGAGCAACGCAAACAAAAAATTCCTAGCATCGTAAAGTGCACAGTAAAAGCGATAAATCCAAGAATTGATCTGGTGACAATTAATGCTGAGGAAGAGGAGGGAGAGAGATGAAACTCGACACACGCGCGATGCACAAACCCGGGCAGTACCCGCGGTGCGTGATGCAGAGGAAAAATGAACTCGACCTCTCTGCAGCACAAGGCACAAATAGGAACTGTCCAAATGCAGACGGCTTGGAACAGAACCCATCCTGGCAATAGACACAGTGTGGCGAGAGTAACGGCTCAAAGGCACTTGCCCGATCAATTAGATTAGAACTGTTCGGTTAGCATCGCTTGTTCCATCAAGACAGAGCACGATAATGTAGAAGTGCAAGTAGAACAAACAGAGTACTGAGCATGCTAGTTTGATCAAGACGCCGCATTCGGTTCACAGAAGGGCCATTGAAAATAGGTGAAACAAACAGTGTACACTGTAGTGGTAGCACGCGAATGTAGATGTAAACAGCAGAAATGACTTGATCCAATTGGAACCGGTAACACAAATATGACAGGGACAAAGGGACACTGTACCTCTGCGCAAGTGTTGAGGACTAGCGTAAATACTTTGATAGTTGACTTCAGAGGTTCGCTTAACCACACAACCACAAGCTCGTTGTCGTTGTCGTTGTTGACTGCCGGTCATTTGAAGCATCTTATCGTAATTTTGAATCCATTCCCCATCCGCGTCCCAAATGATCGAACCGTTCTCAGAGACTAGATTTTTTCGTCCCAAAAAGGGACTATTGTTTGCCGAAATGCTATACATTTTAGTGCTTTTCACAGGTGCAATGTCTGCCTTAGACTCGGACAACATCGAGTCAGCATCGTCAGACATGATATGGACCCCGTTCGAAGACAAGGGTGGTGAAGAATCACACTCACTGCTGTAGTTGGCATTTTGCTCATATGACGGATCGAAGAGCACCGAATCGACTGATTCCGAAGAATTGTTCGACACACTGACACAGTCCTCAAAATCGTCTGAAGGACGCATTTTGGTGCGTGCAACGATCACCTCACTTGGTCACACACCAGCACCGAGCACATTAGCGGTAATTGAAGCTCAAGTCAGATGGCACCGAATAAAAAGAAACCAATTGGCAGCAACTCATGGCGAGGAAGCAGCCTACAGCTGATATATCCAAGTGTGCAGTCGGCCTACAACTGTCAGACTGCGGCTTCTGTTGCTTGGCGCGATACTACACAGCTGAACGATACTCGACTGACAACTAACGGCACATTGGCTGAGAGCGAGTGCTCACAGAACGGCACTGAGGCAGAGGTTGCAAACGATACAGAGAGGATAGCAAAGGAACGGCAGAATGGGTGCGCTGCGAACCACTACACTACACTCACAACACACACGCACTGAAGTAAACCATTGAGCGGGCAAAGGTGACGCCGACACAGGTGCATGCTTGTGCTTATGGTGTGGCACAAGTTTGCGTGACCAGAAAAGATCGAAGACCACCACAAGGGGTCACACAATGGCCACTTCCAATCGACAATTGGACACTCTTCATAGTGAGTGCCCAATTCGACGAGATGACAATCAACCGATTGTGGCATAGCAAATCGAGGCAACGCACATTTTCACTTCGATTGCGACAGGGTAGATGACAATCGAGCTGCAATGAGCCAGTGGCACTTGTGCTCGTTCCGACAACCGTGAAAGTAAGAATAGAACAGGCTGAACAGAGAAACCTTCAACTCAAATTGACATAATAAACTTGCATGTTGGGTCGCACATACGAGGAAATAAAAGATGGAAATGGCAATAGAAACCAATTAAAAGTGGACAAGTCAAGTGACACAGAAAGCAAACTGAACTACCTATGTCTGTGAACTGGCGAGTGCAGTGTTGCGCTGTACGACGGCTGAATCGGTCCATTATAATGAGCTTAGGTGATACTAAATTGGTCATACAGATTGCTCTGATCGCGTGTGTTCTAGTGGTAGTAGTGCAGTGATGCCACTAGGAAACTGCATCCAATGCCAAAGCGAGAAAAGCACCTGAGTCAATAGACGAGTGATTTCATTCACATCGTTGTACGTGCACTCGGTTGTGTATACATGAAAGTCCCTACCGAGTGAACACGAACATTCTGTCCTTTATGACACTAAGCTCACTGATTGATGCAAACTATCCGGCATAACTACTTGTACGAGGACACTGCCAATCTTACGAGAAAGAACAAAACGATAAGTACATGTAGATGAATGAAGGCCTGAAAGTGAATACAAGTCAAGTGGGTTATGAACAATTAGCAGAAAACCTCAAACGATTGGTTCGATTTGAATTAAGCAACACTTAACAGAACCTTGCAGAAGATACAAACAAGCCTTAAAGAGCACAGCAGCAGCAAGTATCAACAAGTCAATCAAGTTGGACAGAATGAAATACTGAGTAAGTTATCTCAATTGCCCGTTGACTACAAACAATTGCGACAATTTGGAAGCGAAACACCATTAGCAGGAATGAATTGTGCTCGAAATAGAAGTGACAGCTCTAGGTGCACAAAGCAGGGTTAAGAGTGGGGCAGATTGAAACTATCAACACTATCATCAACCAGTGGCCATTTTAGATGTCATTTGACTTGGCTTCGATTAACTCATCCTCCAAATGCAATTTCGATAATAACGAGAGGACAATGGAATGCAGTGGACAGAATGAATGTGGCCAGTGCTGAATCACTATTAGATAGATAGTAGAAGGGACAATGAGGCGAGGAGGTGAGTCCGGGGAAGAGTGAACTGACCAAAACAATCTAATAATGCCTCCTCCACAATTGACTATTTAGATTCAGATGTTATTTTACAAAGGCAACGAACAGACTTACATTGACCTAGGACCATTGAACTAAAAGACATTATCCATACTTAATTGCAAAATTGGTGATGATTGCAGAAAGAGGAAATATTGAGTCGACAAAGTAGCATTTGAAAATAAATCGATGTCTAATTGTGACGATTATCGAGTAATCGAGTGGTTTCGTTAATTACGCTCATTTATGACAGCAGGCATTTACCAAGTGGCCATTAAAAAAGAAGAGGAAATCAAACTGAAATGACCTCGCGAGTGTTTTACGCGACTTGAGCAGAACCTAAGCAGAGTGTGACCATCAGAATGGACAGACAGGAGTGAGTTGAAGTGCTTGATATACATTGCAACAGGCAGCAAAGTGTTCGAGCCAAAGGTTGACAACAAGACCAGTTTGACAAACCACAAACGATAAGGCAAACCTAATTGACCGCGACAGAGACAGACAAACGACGGGCAGATTGACTACACTCTGGTGCGATATGTCACAGCTGAAGCGTAAATATTAACAAAGAAACGTTTAACGATCAGTGGTGGAGTAACAGTGGCAAGTATTAAGTGTGATAATATTAATGTCCTAGATTGAATATGATAATGACGACCATCGTTCATTAGTAAAGTGTATCAATTCATCCACAAGTACCCTAGTGCAAAGGTAAAATCACAAAAGTTCTATAAATAAATCACAATAACTCGACTCGACTCGCACATTTAAGGGAGAACAAAATTAGCAGACAAAATCTGTAAGTAGCTTCAAATGGACAAGACAAGAGAAGACAATCGACTGTATGCACTCGCGTGGCATAATTAGTAATTACGCAGATAATTGATTTAGTTCATGCGCAAGTGCCTCAACTGGCCAGTCATTATAGTTATAGTGAGTCAATGAAGGGTGCAAACAAATGGGACTCAATTGTTTTGGTTTAAAAAAACCTGTCTACGCTTTTAAATCCAACAGATGCATTGTTAGGCGATAATAAGCCACTAATTAACCTTCTGGTCATTTGAATGCTATTGTTGAATTGTTTACAGTTTTCACCAAATAAATCAAAAAACATCAACCAACAAGACAATGCAATTAGTACATTTGCATGTTGAAGTGCCAAGTCAATTTAGAATAATTAAAATAATTCCAAAAGGAAAGATAATTAAGTGAAGACACACTTGCATTGATTAGAAAGCGAATTGACAGGTAAATTAGTGTAAAGTGCCAATTGGCTTAGATCAGTAGCAATTTAGCTAATTTAAAAATTACCAGACAGTAAGCACAAGACATAATACATTAATTTAATTCAACTGCTCGTTAGATCAACTTGATTGCAAATCAATTTAGATCCATGTATGGCGGTAAAGAGGCTATTAAGACAAATTAATCATGTCCAGTCAACTTGCACAATAACAGGTATTGCGAAGAAGGATCGCCATCTAGGCAAGAGAAGTGAGACTGATGGAACAATGCAAAGAATGACAACGATAAGAAAGATATATCAATTGAATGAAAGCAAAATAGTCGACTTGTCAGTGTACGGTCATGTAGTGTAGGCAATTATCTATGGGGGTCACGCCGCATCGACTGAACCTTGACTAAAGATAACGATTGTGCATTGCAAGCACTCGACAGCACTCATAGCCTTAGCCTTAGAACTACGGCAATAGCAAAACTAAGTGTATGACAATCAGCAGCGTAATCCATAGGAGAAAGTTGGCGTGAGGACACGACATGACAACAATGCAATGGATGCAACTAATTGCTAATATTAGACCTAATGCTAGGGACAATTTAGAAAGCAAACATTTCGTGATGATGATCTTTCAATTAGAATAGATAACGTGAATAAAAAAAAGTTGATTAGAATGAGACAAAACAAGTGAGTGGCATCACAATGGCAAAGGCGCTAACAAAAAAACACAAAGCATCATCACTCACCCATTTTCCCGTTAGTGATGGCTGTAGTAACTTCGCCGGTACTTGCAATATCGTCAAATTTTGAAAGCAAGGTTTGCATCCTAAAATGGAAATGATCAGCTTGAGTAATTTTGTCAACAGAATTCGTGCAAATATGTACAGTTGCTGGCGAATGCTTCTTTCAAACAAAACTAACAAGTAATTGTATTCTAACTATCAATAATTAGGCAAGTGTATGCAGGTGATACTGCAAAACAAAACAAGTACGAGGAAGATCGCAAATTGGCGTAACGTTCGAAAGAAATAATAGTTACATCAAGCAAGCAAAAAAAAATTCAATAGAAAAAACCATAAACTACAATGAATGACAATAAAAATGAATGAATCATAATTGGTGACCTTGAGAGTAGCTGCAACTGTTAATTAACTTATCAAATGTACATAATGCTCAAATTCATACTTTTGTGGTGGCATATTTGCATGTTTTCGTAAAATTTCGTTTCGTAGTTTATCTCCAACATGTTTGTAAATTTCAACCAGAGTAGCCATCGAAGTATCTCGGACTTGGAGGTTTTGGTCGGAAATAAGGATCACAAGTGATGGAACAAATTTTGATACATATAGTTGGCCGTTGGTAGAACCAACCACGCCAAATCGAAGAAGACATTCTTGTAAGAAAATGCACATCTCTTCACGAACTCTCCAATTTTTGTGTGAATATGCTGGTAACAATTTTTCTAAAATATTCTGAAATTACAAACATTTAAAATATTTGAGAAAACTTAATTAAGCATTACCTGTGGTGCAGAAACAAAATTCATTAGCTTTCCGAGCAAAATTTTTGCTTGCTCTCGAACGCAATCTTTGCTATCACCCAAACGGTCGATCGTAGTAACTAAAACTATAAACAACAAATATTACATAAGTTCGGTTGACATTGAATAATCATTATCACTTACTCGATGATAAGTAAGGCTTAAGATCATCTTTCATACGAAAAGTCAGCTGGGCAAGTATTTCAAGACCAATTTGAGCCACCTAAAAATAAGATTAAAATTAGATCAAGCCAAGAATTTCGTAAATTCAACTATGTTAATGTTGGCCATAACTTTCACTATATTTAGTTACATAAAAAAAACTCAGTGCATAGTTTGGCAAAACAGAACATGTAAAAGCCAAATATGTAAGACAAAAGTTTGATTTATGACAAATTATGTTTTATTCATATATGATAATGTACCTTAAAATTGCTGTTATTCAGCCATTGTATGATATTGTCAATGAAGGCGCTCAAATTTTCACATTCTAAAGAGTTATCTTCGATACTTAAGTAATTCAGAATATCTGTGCCGACTTGAAGTTTTTTCTTTGTATCCTGGCTCGATATATGAGCCAGGAAGCTGTCCAACGTTGCCATTTATTTTAAGAAAAATAAAATGAATCACTTGTTATGTGACAACATAAAAATTTGACGAATAAAAGATAAAAACAAAATAAAACCAAAAATGTAAACACATCAAATTAAGTAAACTGTGATGCATCCATATCAGAATCACAGTGAATGGTAGACACAAGCGGTTGAGGATGATAGTGTGAGAGAGAAGAGGCACTAATTAGCAAACAATAAACAAGTGGCGGTAATTGAGATAATTAGAGAATGTACAATCAAACACTGGATGGATGGCTTCGGCGGTTCAATTAGTGAAGATGCACACCGTCAATTGTCAATGGTGACTGAATGATTGCATACAGTGATCGATGAGTGGCACGTTGGGCCAGCTGTTGACATTGGTGTTGAGTTTGGTTGATTAGGTTAAAGATCTGTCCAGTGGATCGAGGCTTGGTGCCGATTGGGAGCGATCGTGATGATTTGTGGCAACGAGACTTGATGGAAGACTGCAGTCGGCTGAGATGGAGCAGGCGACCACAGTGAACACAACGAGCGTTGAAAGAGGCTGCATCCAGTGGGGATGTCCACAGATAGCGTTCACTGCCGCATACAAACACAAACCAGCTGGCTGCTCTGTCACTGCACTAACCGGCGAAAGGACACTTCACTCTCCACTGGCATCGCCATCCACATGGACCACCTCACCACCACCACAAGGCACCGACACAATTCCACCTGTGGCCTAGGCCTACAGCTGTGACACATACAAAACTGTAACAAATCTGGACCAATACAGCGACAGCACTATAAATCGGTGAACTAACTACCCGACAATGGCAATACTTCAATGTGTGTGGTCAAACGAAGTGATACTAATGAAGTGGTTAATGATGCTCGCTAAATTGCGATGATCACAATGACAACGATTAATGGCTCGTGCCAGTCGGCTGACAAGTTGAAGTTATCGATTGGACGATGGGTTGGGTGATCGATTGGCAACTGACTATGGCCAACTGTGATGACCATTCAGGCTGGTTGTGAGATACCGAGTTGACAATACGACACCGAGCGACTAGTTAACGTTATGTCATGGCACGACACACCTAACCAAGTTCAAATGAGCCAACTCGCAATGGCCATTTAGGGAAAGAACTGATTTGGCCGCTCTCGAGGCATATTTAGTGCGCGTGTAAACGGTGGCCTCTTTGTCTCACTTCGAACTGAGCACGCTGGCGCGATGCTCAAAGGTTCCAACACAAAAGGCAAAAGGTGGGCTTTGAAGGCGCCCTTCTTACTCGATCGATTCACAATGCACGCCAAAGTGTGCCACCAAGGCACCAATCGCTTCAATTCGTTTCGATCCCCGATCTCTTAACTATCAATTGCACTATCCATGAGGAGTGTTGATTGGACAGCGGTCACCTCACTTGCTGCCACACACTTTGAATCATTCTTGTGGGAAGATCGTTACCAGGCCTGTCAACAAGTAGCAATCACCTTGCCATGACACCAACAAGTCGTTAAAACGAACTAGAACGAGCCAGTCGCGCAAATTGATCGGACGGTCACAGTAAACTATTATTATTATTTATATTAAATCATCCTACTTGACCAACTCAATAGAAGCCAATCGATTGGTTGTTCACTAGTGCCACTTCAACTCTCCATCTTTTATGCGCATGCCATGACATACAGGGCCTGTATTACAGGCTGACTTGACTGGTCGATTCCGAGGCTCGGGACAGGACAGGTCAGAGTGACCACTGGCCGGTGATGCCACTCAATGAGCATCAATAGATATTTTATTATTTTCGCCTCCAACTGAACGAAATGGTCTCTCGCAGGCAGATGTTTGTGTTGGCTTGCATGTTTATGCTCTGTCCAATCGGTAATCGGTTTGACTTTCCCTTTCGCGAGTGCTTGATTTATGGCCCGAGTGGTGATTTGTTGTCTTATTGCCAATTGGCCTAACCTGACACGATGGCCATTTATGTTTATTGATGTGCAAGTTTGTCGATGTTAACCGATGAGGTACTTTTGCCTCCACAAGTCATTGGCCTAGTGTTGTGTTCACGTGAGTGCGTTAGCACCAATCAGTATGGCCAAAGATGGCTCACAAGCTGTGTGAGCCAAACAGACCGAGCAAAGACATCCGATCGAAGAAGATAACCTTCATCGAAGCGGTGTTTGTTGTTTAGGGCACTTTCTCGTGTGCAATGCATTGGATGCACTCAGTCCATGTTTGCATGCACACGAGGAACCTACACAAAAACGTATTACACATTGGTGGCAGTGGTGAACATAACTGAACGGTCGATGCCTCAGTTTGGTCTTTGTTTTTGATTTTACTAATTCAATCTTTATGCTTCGTTCGGATCGGGAACTAAACAAAATACAAACATTTCCCAAGTGACACCAGCATTTGGTCGATAGCTCGAATTCGTTCGAAAGAGTGCTTACAGCCAAACCAGTGTTGGGCGCGTTGTTGCACTGGCCGTAGTAAATCACAATAGTGGCGTAGTGGACAAAGGACAATGCTGTGATGTTTCAACTGAATGTACTGTTCAGTGTTCACTCAATGTATTCATCGCCAGTGGATGGTTCATGCCTGTGCATTGCACAAGTGCGCGACACCATCTGCGTTCGGTTGAATGCAGCCGATAGAGTGAGACAAATGGCAATGATAGCTGGCACCTTTGATCGGTGCTGTAACGGTGCAAATGAGGAGCAAATTAATTAACTATTGAAAGAGCAATTTGGCCTACTGATTGAGCAAACGTGACGCCACCGAAACAGTGGAGCGTGCACAGTCTGTGCAGTGCACAATCACGGTACACCAATGGTGGCAATGAGAGGTGTGCTGATCAACTCGAGGGTTGCCAAGTGGAATGGGCCATTCACTGGCTCAGTGGTTCAGTTGGGCAATGTCACTCCATTAGGGCGCAATTAGTGGCGGCAAGTGCAGTGCATTAAGTAGCCCCATTAGCAGTGCAAATGTGCCCGTCTGAGGTCTCTATAGATTTGTATATGGCGCGAATGACATTGAACACTATTTGGTGCCCTGGTAGGCTTGCCCGAGTTGGCACTTGCCGCCAGTAAACAAGTGATTGCATGCAGTCACAAGTGGATGCGTGCGCAAGGCCAAGTGCACTTTTGGCCGCGTTTTCCTCTTTGGCTCTCCCTAGCACTGGTACAGTATCTCAGTGCACCGGACTGACTGGCCTGGTTATATGGATC
This sequence comes from Rhizoglyphus robini, assembly GCA_023373905.1. Lineage (NCBI taxonomy): Eukaryota > Metazoa > Arthropoda > Arachnida > Sarcoptiformes > Acaridae > Rhizoglyphus > Rhizoglyphus robini. The sequence goes on from JAKIJQ010000002.1 coordinate 2,812,990, forward strand.
GGTGTCTGCATCGAAGCATCGACGCTCTCTGCCTTATCAAATGTTTCGCATCGATTGCACACAGCACAGCGAGACAGGGACCAGTGTGAGGATAGCCAGTGAGGCACACTCGATTGGCACTGCCAATTGGCTCGTTTGGCGCTTTGGCCCACTAATGCTGGACAGCTTTGACTTTTTGCTCAATCATATTGATTCCATCTCGATCCAGTCGGTCTGGTCTGTGCTGCAAGAGTTGCCACCAGCACAGCACAGTTGCACTGATTGGCTATATTCGCGAACATCGATTTGCCACTGGCGGGATTATCCTTTCCATCCATCTGTCCCGAGTGTGGCCAGTTCGGTGCACTAGGACAAAATGTAGCTCGGCACTGGCAAATATGTTTGTGTGGCATATGTCACTGTGACCAGTACCAGGCCTGCCTGCCACGAGCCATCGATCACTCCCTTCCTGGTTGCCTTACAACATCAAGTCCCAGTCTGTCTACTGTCTTCGATTGACTGCCAGTGTTGCACCATGTTTGCTCACAAGTTCACGTACCTTCGATGACAGGACAGTCGTTGTCGGGAAGCAATGTCATTAAAGTTGGCCAAATTGGCGAAGAAACAAACTCAATCGCCTCACGAATCTTTGCCTGGACAACAGAAAAATGTACTTCTTCTCGAAAACGAAGTTGGATATTCCGATGCCACCAAGTTGGACTCCGCCGATGAGGATTCCTTCGTTCACAACCTAAAAGTTCGTTTTATCAACAAGCAAATATACGTAAGTGAGCATTGATCAGCTGACCCATCCCTGACCGTTCGATTGTGCAGACTTGCATTGAATCAACTGTGATAGCAATCAATCCTTACGAGCAACTGCCACTTTATTCGAACGAAATCATTGCCGCCTACGAGCACCACAACTTGCTCTCTTTGCCTCCGCACATGTAAGTGTGTCACCAGGTGTCACATTGATAACCCCGACTGACCCATCAACTAATCACCAGATTTGCCCTCTGTGAGTTTGTTCTCCACTGCCTCAAAGAACTTAACACCGACCAATGTATTCTCACTTCAGGAGGTAAGTCCAAATACTCCCATCCGCCATTAACCAAGTGTCGATTTCATGTGCGACCAAAGTGAGTGGATCCGGCAAGACAGGTCAGTTTCAAATCATTTAGTTTGTTCCAAGTTAAAACTCCTCTTGAGTGGATCCGGCAAGACAGAAAGCCTAAAAGTCGCCTTAAACTATTTCATCCATGGTTCGAACGAACGGTCCGAGTTGAACCAAATCAAAACAAGACTTAATTCGATTCCGATTATCCTCGAAGGTGAATATAGCGACATCTACAGGTACATTATTAACTTGAATTTATACGTTTGCAGCATTCGGTAATGCCGCCACCGAACATAACAACAACTCCACTCGTTTGGTAAGATACATCTGATCTATTGCCTTGATTGACTTGCAAATTAGGTTTATATGCTCGAGATTGATTTTGACTTTCGTGGCGATCCTCTGGGTGGACAGATTAGCGATTGTAAGTAACTTTTATGGCTTTTTTTATTGGCACTAATTGACTTTTTAGTTTTTGTGGAGAAAGTATGCCTTCAAATGGCTTGGCGTCCTGTGAATTATTAACTTGTCTCTCTTTTTTGTGAGAAAACTCGAGTGGCAAAGCAGGAAATCTATGGTTACAACTTTCACATATTCTACCAACTCATTGGCGGCGCGGGAACTAATTTGTTAAGTGAGTACTCATATATTCGTACTTATTTAGAAATTTTATTGACAAGCCATGTTTTATTTTTAGAATATCTTAAGTTGAAACGAAATGTCGATTCGTATAATTTGCTCAAGGAGGGAATGCAATCGGATTATGTTCAAATCAATACTCAAAACCAGGCTGAAGAATTCCGGAAAACCAAGGTTTGTTTTACCTGTGTTCTTGTAAAGTTCTCATTATGAAATGGTTCTGATTTTTAAGTCGACTTTACAAACGCTTGGATTTACATCCAATGAGATCATTGAATGTTTTCAAATATTAGCTGTTATACTCAAGCTTGGGAATGTACATTTTCTTCGAAAGGCGAACATCGATAGCACTGAAGGTTGCACTATTCTTGCTGATTATGGTATACAGTCATATATTTTCAATTAACATTAATAATTATTTGAAATATTTTCTAAGAAATATTGGACATATGCGATGTCTTCCAATTGGACTGTACATTGTTTCAAAAGTTACTAACACAAAAGATAGTAAAAAATCAAAATGATGTTTTTATTGCTGAGTTGTCTGCTGATTCGGTTTGTTTTTAATAATTTAATAAATCACTTTTGTTCGAATCTATTTTTTAGGCCAACAAAGTGAAGAATTCTTTATGTAAAGCATTGTATTATCGTTTGTTTACTTGGGTTGTCGGAAAGATAAATGAATTGGTGAAGGTAGAGTGAATACTCTGTAATGATCATTCGCGCTCAATTATCTATTTTCTCTAGACCAAACCATCCCCGAATTTAGCTCGAAATAACCTCGCCTTAGTTGATTCGTTTGGTTTTGAAAATTATAATGTAAGTTTAAAAATCAATAAGTATTTTAACGTTGAGTGTTGTTTTGAAGATAAACTGCTTCGAACAATTGCTCATCAATTATCTGTATGAAAAGATTCAACAAATCTTTGTTGATTTTAATTTGCGCCAAGAACAAGAAGAATATGTTCGCGAGGTAAACAAACGAGTTGATTGGCTTTCTACAACTAATTATAATGTTTCTAGGAGATCGAATGGCAACCAATCGATTTATCTTCCAATGATTTGCTTTGTGATTTAATTGAAAGGGTATTTTACTTATTTAGCTTATTATATAGCTAAAGTTGCTTATTTCCAGCCCAGTCATGGCATCTTATCGTTGCTTCATGAAGAGTCCTCAAAGTCGGTTTATTTTCGAGAGGAAATTTTCATGCAAGACCTCAACAAACACTGCTCATCAGATCTGCACTATACCGAAATAACCAATCCAGTGCACATGGACCGTGAAGGCAACGGCCACTTTTTGCACAGTCTTCCATACCGCCGTCTTTCAGCTGGCGACATCTCCAAATCACTTCCACAATTATGTTTCGCCATTAAACATGTGCTTGGAAATGTAAATCACATTGTCGAGACTATTTGTGATTGATCACTTTTGTCACTTTAGGTCGTGTACAGCATCAATGGCTTCATTGAGAAGAACACTGGCCACATAAGTCGTGACTGGTCTCAACTTCTCTACCAAAGTGACCACTGCTTGCTCAAGATTCTTTTTCCTGAAGGGAATCCTCTTCGAAAGAATCCAAAAAAGCCAATTACACTCGCCAACCAATTTTTGATTTCAATTGAATCAATAATCGCCAAACTGCAGCACAAACAAATTCACTTTATCAAATGCATCCGACCAAATCGATTGAATTTACCAAATATATTTGATGATGAATACGTTTATGCTCAGTTGCGCAGTCAATTCCTGATTGAACAGAGTGAATTTCTCAAAACTGGTTACTTTTACAATGAGAGATATAGTAGCTTTTTCAAACGTTTTCGTATTCTTTCTGCTCAAACTTGGCCTGTCTGGACTGGGTCCAACCTTAATGGGGTTTACATTCTGCTCTTTCGACTCTTCAATGGAGATATGAGCAATTTCGCCTTTGGAAAAAGCAAAATATTTATAAAACAATTAAAGATGGTAAATAATACTTGGCTGAATTATCACCAAATTTTAAAATAAAATTTTATTTTTGTAGTTGGTGGAGCTTGAAGAATTTCGACTTTTAAAGTTAGCTGAAGTTGCAACCAAAATTCAAAAGAATATTCGGACTTGGATTCAACGAAGAAAGTACCTTAGGATGATTTATTCGCAAATGAAAATCGCTCGATTTTATCGCAACTGGAAGGTATTGCATTTATTTGTCGCTTAGACGTACTTACGATTTTTCTTAGCGAAAGCATTATCTCATCTGGCTTTCAAAACATCTACCATCCCGATCTCCTTTAAGTAGAGAATGGCCGCCATCTCCAAGATCATTGAAAGACAGCAGCCATTTGCTTCGCAAGTTGTATCACAAATGGCGAGTATGTTCTCTCCACTGAAATATTCCTTTAATTTCTTTATAATTTATTGCCATTTTCCATCATGCTAGTGCCAAAGATTCAGAACCCGGTTTGACCAGACGAATCGGAATCGAATGCGAGAGAAAGTGACCGCAATGGCCTTATTTAGAGGAAAGAAAGCCTCATATAAAAATTCAGTATCGCATCCATTTCGAGGCGACTACATTCGTCTCCGGCAGAATGTCAAGTGGAAACGTTTGTTGCCAACTTTAGGCGATGTTTATGTGGTATTCGCCGATTTAGTAAGCAAGATAACAAAGCGATGTGGAAAAGTAAACAAAGACACTTCGTGCGGCCCAACCGGTCTAATGTATCTCGTTTTAGTTTGTCCAGAAATTAGTGGTAATAAGCACTAGCTCTTTCATCATCCTCGATCACCGAACCATGCAGATCAATCACCACATCAAATTGAACGACATCTTCAAGATTTCCACCAGTCCATACATGGACAACATTCTAATCATTCACATCTACACGGTAAGTTTGATTAGGTGACAATCACAATTCATCATCTGTTGATTGGCAGGATCAACAAGGCCTAAACAGTCGAGCATTTCTATTTGAGTCAAGTCACCTGATTGAGTTAATCACAAAACTATTTCTCGTGATTCAAAATGCTGTTGGCAGAGGTCCCATCATTGAGATATCCCAGGAGTGAGTACATTGAAGTGAGACGAACTGAACGCTATATCGGGTTACACTCACTGCTTTCTATTTATAGATTTCAAGTGCACACAGGTAAAGAGACCCTAGTACTCATTTTCAAGAGTCGCACCCCTCCGGAAACATCTTCCCACGAAGTTAAAATCAACCGAAAATCAAATAGACTCGAAATTACGATCTAACAGTGCTCAAAAGGAGACGATGGATTGGATTCAAGTGCCAAAACAACTGTTCTCACCAACGAAGTTAGTTTGTTTGTTTGCTCAATACTAGAACTACTAAACTACAAGTACTTGTTGTTTTTATCAGTTATAAATAAATCAAAGAATTCTATGAATGCTTGACATTTGCTTGGGGTTACCAGATGTGTTTGAATTAAATCCAAATAGTATTTTCTGTTAGCGAAAAGCAAAATAGTGAACAAAAAATTTATTAAAAATAAATACTCATGCTAGGGATCAATTTGTTAATGTACAAACGCCTCTAATACTATCAATCCATTTGATGGCAATGAGATGATTTAGGATTGCTGAAGTGGAGGACATTTGGAAAGTTAGTTTGACTATCCGTTGGGTTCTGCCATTGGCCAAAATATCTCCTTTTTAAGTTTATTTGGAGGTAAGTCTGCGAGTGGAGTCCAATTGGTGTAATCCAAAGAGCGAAAGGCTCAGGCCTGATATCGTGAGAATAACAGCTGATGGAATTAAAACGCGGTCACTCCTCCGTGCCTGAAAAAATTAAGTTAAAATTGTGAACTGCATTTTAAGCAATGGAAATTACCTGTGAAGCGAGCGAGGCTTTGAAGGCAGCGTTGCCTAAGCGGGTCAAGTACATTTGTTGGCTCAAAGCAGGCAATTGGTGTCGAGAAGACTAAACCAAGGCTCGATTCTTCACAGCAGGAAGAATGACCCCCAATAGATTGGTGATGGTTATGGGATGTTGGCCAAGGAGGTGAGCACGAGGTCGACGCCGAACAACGAGAACGTTTTGAGAAGTGAGCAAGTCTCACCGCGAGGAACAGACCTAAATAGAGGAATGTGTGCACAGCTGACAATCTGTGCTGCCCACTGGCGGCAAATCCATCAGATCACTTCATCAAGGATTCATGCAAGATTATTTCAGCTAAAAAACTCAGTAATGTAATCAATGTGACTGTATTTTGTGGTTGATAATCATAGGCCCACAATGAGACCCAGTCAGACTAAGAAATGGCCCCGAGAAAGGTCACATCCGGCCAATGCGAGTCCGTCTTGTGACTGAAGTGCAGTATCATGATAATGTCGACGCACTTTGATTGCACTGTGCGAGAATCCACTCTCAACCAGTTGGAGGGAGACTCTTTATCGCGACAGTACTTTTCGAAGTAAACACTTCCAGACACTTCCAGTCAGTGTGATCAGCCTTCGACTGTCCATGTTTAGGAGACATTTTGTTTAAATGAATATCCCAGGAAGTGTCCAAACAGTAAATCACAACATGATTGCGATGGGTAATGATGTCTTTGTAATGAGACTGATTTGTCTCAAAAGCGATATTGACCAAAAGGCAAAGAAACTGCCTAAGAAAACTAAGCAATTGGTGGATGTTACTTTCCAATGCAGTTTGAGAGTGAATGTTCAATGGTCAGTGTCCGTTGGTGATTTAACGAACAGGACTAAACCACTTGCGATTGCTTGAAGCAAGTTTAAGACAAATAACAGATAATAATAATGACATGCTGACTATAGCCATGTTCACCACAGGCCACTCACCTGAGGGACACTTGTGACAACGTGACAGTAGCCGCATCAAACAAGTCTCCGCGATGTGTGGACAATTTAGTCTGTGAATGACCCAGTGCGAACATGTGACTGACAGTGTTGTTGCTTTTCAGGGAATACAGTGCATTGGTCTCAAATGAATCAGGTGAGTCTCTGGTTGGTCCACTAATTGATAACTGTTTGTTCATTTTGACAGAAATTGTCTTCTTTGTTGCGATGTCTTCCCAGGTGGAATCATCTGAGTCGACAAGTGCACGCCACCAATGTTCAAGTTCTTTCCGGCATTCAGCCGACAGGCAACATTCACCTTGGCAATTATTTTGGTGCCATCAAGCAATGGGTGCACTTTCAAGATGGCCCAAGTTCGGAATTATTTTCTAGTCCCTCTAGTGATCAAGCAAACCAAACAAATTATTTGCCTCCACTGTTCCAGATTGTCGATATGCATTCAATCACTGTATCTCACGATAGGGAAAAACTAAGACACAATATATTCGATATAACTGCCGTCTTGTTGGGATGTGGAATTGATCCAAACAAGTGTATTCTCTTTAAACAATCTTCAGTTCCTCTCAATGGTCATTTGTGTTGGATTTTATCGTGTATTTCCACAATGCCTCAGTTAAGTCGATTTCCACAATTCAAGGTAATTAAAATTGAATTTGTTTGTTTATAATACTAGTTTTTTATTTTGAAATTTAGGAAAAAAGTGCTTCCTTTAAAGAACCTCCACTTGGTTTATATCTTTATCCAGTGTTACAAGTTGCAGATATTCTCTTGTACAAAGGGACACATGTCCCAATTGGCGACGACCAATTAGCCCATCTCAACCTAGCCAAGCACATGGCTTCTAAATTTAACAATATTTTTAAGACAAACATTTTTCCTATTCCAAATGAAGTTTTGCCAAAAAGTGGCGCTGGCAGAGTAAAAAGTTTGCGAGCTCCTGACAAGAAAATGTCAAAATCTGAAGCAGATACCAAGTCGAGAATCGAATTGACCGACTCTTCTGATGAAATTATTCGAAAAGTTCGCAAATCAGTTACTGATATGACCTCTGAAGTTACCTATGATCCAATCAACAGATCTGGCGTTAGTAATCTAATTCAAATTTATTCGATTATATCCGGATTAAGTATACAAGATGTTTGCCAAAGATTTGAGGGAAAGGAAACGTTTCAATTTAAGCTTGAACTTGGTGACCTATTGGCAGAATATATACGACCTATTCGCTGTCGTATCATCGAACTTTCTAATGATCGACATTACTTGGAAGCAGTTCTACTGGATGGCGCTTCCAAAGCTTTGACAATCGCGGAAAAGACAATTTTGCAAGTGCAACAAGTGATCGGATCTGACATGGCAAATTTAATAGGATCGAGACAAAGCAATGGCCAAATTGGAGATATTACCCACCAGTCGTGGCATCGCAACTGAAGTAGAAAATGCATGAATGGCCAATGGACGTTCACTATACAGGAAAGGCTAGTCGAATCAAGGATCACTTTCGAGTGTACGTATCTGTGCTTAAAATGTTTTACTCGTAAGCTGGACAATACAAATCGTTACAATTCCTCAATTTGTCGTAATTGACACTAGCCATTTTGTCGTGGAAATATTTTCTCTTACTTGACGAAAGTGTTCACTTGTAATAGAGGTAGGTCTCGAGGAAAAGGACTATTAGGAAAGAAGTCAGACCACTGAGTAAATAGTAAATAGCGACAGCGATCTGATCTCTCACTAACATGCAATTGTTAGCAAACCATTTGAGTTTTCTAACGGTATACCGTGGGGACACGATTTATAGCATTACAGGTTCTCGGTTTCACGATCGTTTTATTATTGGCGTCACTAAGTCATGGTCAAAGGCAACCACTAGTGAAAGTTTCTGTCAAATGGTTGTCTAAACAACAAAATGTTTGGCTCTCTTTATCGATCAACTTGACAATAGTTAGTCGATCAGATCAACTGTTTATTTTGTTGGCACACTAATTGTTTGTCCAATGACAAGATAACTTTGGAAGTAACCTATTGACCTCTTAACACTAAGCTCATATCTCTGTGATTTATTGGTCTGTCCACTGATCTCAATCGAGGTCTTCTATGCAAATCATAAATTCGTGTATTTTAATAAGGTTTACAATCGTTGATCGCAGAATTGTCTCATTAGAATGAATTTCTCGCAGGATTATCTATGGAATTATTCATATTTGATACAATCTTAATATATCTTATTATTACTGCAATATAAATCAGTTATAATAAATGGTGGTAGTAACCTTTACTGAGAAATTGACTTTAATATGCCAATATGCAATCATTGATTAGTGAAGCTATTTCAAATGAACCAATTGCTTTGAAAAGCATCGTTTACCTCCATTCGATTCGATGGCCTTTTGTATTTAGTCGCTTTCCTCATCACGCCACTCGTATGCAGCAAGTTGCAGCAGCAAATATCCCCGTCCAGTGCGGATGTAAAAGACACTTGAATTGGGACTTTTTCCTTTTGAAAAGCTCACAGTTGGTTTGCTTGAGCTCAACTAACAAGCCAAACCGAGCAGCTCCACTCGCTGCGAGTCTCCGACACCGACTCGTACGAGTCTAATCGTGACGTGTGAGCACAAGTAGTAAAGTGGCCAGTCTGAGCACTCTCGCTCTCGCTCACATCACGCCAGATACGTCACCAGGCGCACTTGGGCAGCTGTCACTTCGATCGCCTCGCACCTATCGGAGCGATCGTCGAAGTACCTAATTTGCAAATACTTCTTCGTCCAGTTGTCATCCTCTCTACTTACTTTCACTACTTACTGCATCGTCTTCACCTTCATCGAGCTCAGTTCACGAGCACTCCAGTGAGACACTTCGGTATCATATCATTCATTGTACCATTCGACATCACCTCACGGTGTTGTTCTCACACATCGATCTGCCTCATCTTCTGTGCTGAATACATTTCCAAGTTCTTCTCCGGCCATATCACCCACCATGGGTTCTTCGTCTTTCTATGAACTTGTTGGTTCACTTTCTCTTCTACTGATCATTCTCTGGATCGGTTTCAAGGTGGCCAAAGGCATCTGGACCAGTTTTCTCGGATCAACTTTAGGTTTTGGCGTCAAGTGGTGTCCCTCACCGAACACTTGGGCGGTGATTACCGGTGCCACTGATGGAATTGGTTTGGCTTATGCGAAAGAATTCGCTCGAATGGGCTACAGTTTGTGTTTAATCAGCCGTAACCAAGACAAACTGGAGAAGACAAAAGAGGAAATTCAGACCGAATTCAAGAAGTGTACCTCTATTCGTACCATTGCCGTGGATTTCACTAATAATGAAATTTATGACAAGATTGAACAGCAATTAAATGACATCGATGACATTCATGTACTTGTTAACAATGTCGGCGTCTCTTATGTCTATCCCGAATATTTCACCAAGATTCCCGAATCGAAGGCACTTCTTGACTCTATCGTCAACTGTAACCTCTACTCTGTTATGCGAATGATTGAGATAATCTTGCCCAAGATGGAACGTCGTCGTCGTGGTGTGATCATAAACTTGTCCTCATACTCAGCCTCATATCCGATGCCATTATTATCTGTATATACTGCATCGAAAATTTTCGTCGACTACCTTTCGCGAGCATTGCAGTTCGAATATGCCCAAAAGGGAATCACCATTCAAAGTGTCTTGCCTGCTTACGTGACTACAAAGATGAGCAAAATTCGTCGTTCAACCCTGATGGTGCCAACCCCAACTACCTATGTTCGTCATGCTCTCCGAACTGTCGGCCTTGAATCCCGAACCTATGGCTACTGGACACATAAACTTCAAGGATTCGTCCAGGATTGTATCATTGCGAATACTTTAGGGGAAAATTTCAACTCTAAACTTGCATTTGATTCATTGAAGGATGTCCGTAAACGATATTACAAAAAGGAAGGCATCAAGAGCGATTAAATGCCTTCGTTTTTGACAACATTCTTGTAGTTACCAATTTTATTACTTATTACTTGCAATAAATACACATTGTTTTTCTATGCATTAGTTTTGAAATCGTAATTGATATCTGTACAGGTGACATAACTCACAATGACAAGTATGGGAAACAATTATTCAGCGGGAATGACAACGATGGAAGTGACAACAAAGTGTGGTGGTTATTTAGAAGAGGCTTCTTTGCGAGCGGCATCTTGTAACACAGTAACGTCTACTTCTTCTCTGTTGAGATGCACATAACGAACCACTGAGCCACGAATAAAACAATTCTTCACGGACACCATGTACGGATATTTTTCACTGTCCACCACATTGATGTCGGTCAATTTGAAATTGAGGTATTGATCCACCGAGTGCAAAGTGCCGCAGATTCGCAAATCGTTCTTTAATTCCACTACGACATCCTTGCCTATCAAGGTGCGGAAGAAAGAGAAGAACAGCATGATGAGAGTCAATTGGTAATGTCTGAGACGAGTTCCGACGGGAGCAATACTTGACAATGTTGCCGTTCAATAAACAATTGCCGATTGAAGACCATGCGAGTTGAATGCAAGTTTCACTGACAGTGTAACTGTGCGTTGCTGAAAGTGCCATCTAGTAAGCGAAAATTCATTTACAAAATTAAAATTACAAAGCTTGAAAATCAACGAATTCATTCAAAAATTCATATGGTTTATTTACAGACGATTCTTATACAATAATAAACAAATATAACCAGAATCAATAAAATCACGATACATCACATTTTACAACTATTAATTAGTGAAAAGCTCCTTTACTTCGCCAAAAGTCCATATCATCCAAGTTGGCTTGTTCATCGCTATCATCAGAATCGTCGTCGTCGTCTTTTTTCGTTGCTAATTTGACTTCTTCGCGTTTTTTGTGAATGGAATCAATCCTTTTTTGATACTCATCAACCTTTTCCCACTTACTAATTTGTTCTTCTATTTCAGCAAGTGTTTTTTCTTTCTGTATTTGTTCGATTTCCTCTTCAAGAATAACTTCAGAAACAATCGATTCTTGTGCAATTTCTTTTCTAAATAATTCCATTTGTTCATCAAACGGATCTTTTTTGCCTTTTCTTGATTTAGCATCAAGCTTAGGGTCATCAAAGAATCCTTTCGGTAGAGAACCTGTATCTAAATCTTCTTGAGAATTGTCATTTTTGTCGTTAGATTTATCAATATTTTGAGCTGTCATTTTAACAGGCTGCACTTCATCGTCAAAGAAATCTTGAGGCAAAGTAATGTCAGAAGAAATGACTGAATTAGTGGCATTTTCCACAGATATCTGGCTCTCGCTTGACTTTTCTTCGGTTATGTCGCGCTTATTTTGTTTTATTAAAACTTCTTTCTTAGAAAATTCTGAAATATTGTCAAATTTAGACCCTTTCTTATTGGGAACAGCATCCTTCGTTCCTGAATTCGATGATCTCTTCAAACCATTTTTGCTTTCTTTGGAGGATGTTTTGTCCAAGTTGGCCGGCTTTGGTTGTCTAAGTTGCTTCAATTCATCAATTTTCTGTGAGGCATACAATATTACAAATAGGTCAATAAGTTTTTGTTTACCTTTTTGTGTGATTTATCGGTCAAATGCGATGTCCAAAATGCTTCTGAGTGAACAATAATATTGCAAACAGCGCACAAAAGATTTCCCTTCTCGTCATACTTGGCCAGTGGCGAGTCAATGCGTTTAACCACTTTGCTTTGGGCCTTTTCGCGCATAAGTTGCCGCAATTCTTGTTGGGACAATTTAGCGGTGGAAGTCATTGTTTTTCAGTTGCAAAATTGTGTAAAAGCATCAAAATCAACGCAAAACACGCACCAGAACGACAATGTTTTGAAAGCAACATTGACGCAATCATTCACAGATGAAGTAATGCCAATTACGTCATTTGTGTATTGCCGACAGGTAAAGATGAGCGCTTGCGCTAGAAAAGTGTCAACAAGAGTGAAAGAGAGACGAGAGGCGAGTGGAGACAAGAGGAATCCCTCCTCAGCGATTGGCCACAACAAACGACATCAACACAAGTGGTACCTGATGGTCATCGATCACGTCAGGTGTCACGCATCCAAGCGTCGAGACGTTACTTGGCCGGGCCAAGTTATCATCCCCTAAAGGTGCACCTAACCGATGCTTCAATCTATGGCACAAAATGATCAATCGGTTACACTCACTCAATTCATACCGATATGCCTCATGTCTCTCATCAATATTGCCCCACTGGCATCATGTATCAACCTGCTCGTTATTCATATCTCAAATTGTCTAACTCAATTGGTGACATTTGATCATCCACCAACTGAACAATCGAAGCTCTCAACATGGTTTAGTGGATGTCCATTCATTTGCCGCTTTTTTATTTGCAATGTTTGTTCTCTTTATCAGCTACCTAAGTGCTTTCAATACGTGCTTGTGAGCTCTTTAATAATAATCGACACTTGAGTTTCTCTGAGATAACTCTGTGAATCATTTTGTTTGTGGCAATTTGTGATTGTCCTCAAGCTACAGCATGGCGGCTATGAATACTTCAACTTCAAGCCGAAATAGTTGTCCTGAATCGGAATTGAGCACAAGCCAAGAAGAAACAAGACCTTCTTCGGGTGCGAGTGTCTGTTCTACGGCCACTACCACGTCTCAATCGTTACCTTTTCCACCTTGTTACTATAACAATTCATTGGCAATTAGACAGGAAATTCAACGATTTGAAAGTGTCCATCCATCTATTTATGCTATTTACGATCTACTTGAATTAATCGGTGGTGCGGATGGCCAACTAATAGCTCAACGTATGCGAGAACATGTTGTCTGCATCGAAGGTAATTTACTGCTTTCCATCGCATGCCATATTGATCTTCAATCTGTTTTAGAATCGATTTGATATTTTTTTTTAACATATAGCTTGTTTTATTAAAAATACCTGGTATTTTAGTGAAATAAGTAGTCTTAATGTCTTTATGTTAAGGCTAAAACTAAAGTGAACTAAATTTGATTTGACATTCGATTTTAATGTTCACTATCAATCCAAGGCTCATTTGATATACCAATATATTGACAGTTAATTGGAATGTCTAGGTAGGTTGTTGCTTTTATAGATATATTAGAATGCAATTGCTTTGCCATCAACTGATTGATTTGCAATAACATTTGATCAATTGATCTAACCAATTAATAATACATTTACTATATCGTCAAATGTTTGGCACAGTCCAAGAATAATTTGCAAATAATAAACCAGATGTCGACTTGATCGGAAACATTATTTATATTTTTGATAATGTTTGAAACAAAACTTCCGCTGTCCAATTGACTTGTGCATCTATTTTTGCATTTGAGAGCAGATGAGAGAATTCATATAGTAATCGTTTTGTTTGCAATTTTTGCACTTAATAACACAAAATAATGTTGCCGCAACACTTCGTATGACCGAGTCACTGACAGTTAAACTTATGTTCCTCCCAATTTTACTGAGTTTTTTTACTTTCAGTTGGTCTTGCTTTAAAAGTGTTTGTCTAAAAATTGTGACAAGAAGTGCATTAATGATTATCATTTTGTTCTGCAAGTTACGTAGTTTGTAGTTTGATTTTGTTTTACGATGCACAGACAGATGTTTTCGCTTCTGCTAACTCTGCTCTGCTCATTTGCATTTCTTACTATAGTCAATACTAAAGTCTCTTGCTGGCCAAATGAATTTTACTGAATGGCCATTTCAGACCTTATCTCTTCAGTCAGTCATTACGAGTTCCCTATGCGTAATTTATGTTCTATTACTAGTAGTTCATCAATTCGTTCTGTTTAATTGACCTTAGGTGGCTCCTCATTGTAGTTTTGTTCACTCATGTAAAATGGCAATATGCAATGGTTTTATATGCAATAGCGAAACAGACACCCTAGTTTGAATGTGTAATATTGTCGCAATTATGATTTTAATGTGACTGCTGGTTGCTTCATCGAGCAAACATGTGAGTTATTGTTTCCGCTGTGTAAGTCGTACCACCTTGATAGGTGACTAGATATGTTCGGTGGCGCGGACAGAAATAGCCCATTTGTGACTGGTTGCGCACTGGAACGGACTCTCGACCCGAGCCTACTAATTGTCAGTTCGCTCTGCTGCCATGTGTTATTGTGCCATGCAAGATCGAGCGCGCAAGCAATTACCGAAATGTGCTCAGTCAGCTTAGCAATGCATTGTTTGGTCACGCTAGGTCGCGTGACTGGGACCATAGTCCCGTTAGGTCTGGCACACTTATTCTAATCATTAGTAATCAATCATCTATATTTGCTTTTTTAGTATCTTCAATGCTTGGTGATGACAAATTTTGGTCATGAATGGAACTAGTCGGAAAAGACAGCTCCATTTGTCTCCAATTAGCTGTAATCACGTCTAATTAGTGGCCTTTGATTTACTGGCCGTTTGTTTGGCTAGTCCAAATTTCACTAGTGATTAGTCCAACAAACGGATTATCACTGCAAATGACGCTCTCGGTAGCTTGTTTTTGTTTGCAGATGCTTTTTCTGGGGACCCGTTTGTTAGTTGACTGTTTTTATCATTTGAAAACAAATTAATTGTGACTATTTCATAATGACCACTTGCATTCTGTTAAATATTGTCATTTTAACGGTTTTTAGAATTGAACTGTGTTCAGAACAGTTAGTTGCATGTCTTTGTTATAACTATAGTGCAAATTGGTTCAGTGGCGTCTCAACTTGTTGAATTGGTTCATGCGGTTTGATGCCAGCCAATGTGCACATTATGCCTCTACTCAAAAGACTGGTTCATTAATTCAGCTTGTCTCTATATATAATCATTAGTCGCATTTATCGCATTGTCCTTTTCATTGATCAGTGGTTAGATCGAAGGGGAGCACACGTCATCTCTTGTTTGAAAGCACCAATTTGCGCAAAATGTATTTGTCACTGACTCGTGCTATTAAAACGATAACTCGTAGGCAGGCAACAGGCAATTTTAACGCGTGCAACCACCTAGACTCGATCAATCGATGATTGGCATTAATGCACGACACTCGTATTTGTCCGATCTATCCCGAAGGAGTTGTCTCTGGTTCAGCAAGCACCAACAGTTGCCTCGAGTTAGACATAACAGTGTTGCCGTTACGAGAGAGTCCATTCAGTGTATCGATTCAGTAATTCGCAATTAACTTTGTCCTTAGTCAGGCGAACTTGTTGTTTGCCTCGATTCTAATGGAGAGAGTCCATCTCTGCCAATTGTCAGCTTTCCTCGTCACCTCCCGAGTCAGTGATGCGTAAAGGTAGCTGTGAGCTCAGCTCGATCTATTGGCCAAGCAGTTCCGATCGATTTATCTTCTCAACCAACTTGCAAGCACACACGAACAGTTCTCGGTGTCTCGGTCGCGTGTCAGTCCAAACTGATCCTAGCCAGTCTCCAATGCACCTTCTCTCTGCCCATTCGCTCTGATTGCATTGTGTATGTAAAGCCAACAGGCAGTCGTTCCACAATCGTCCCAACTTGCCCATTTCCACTTGCCCAAGTGGCGCTTCAGTTGGCCCCTTTCCAGTGAGACCGCGTGGTTCGCATGTGCTCTGGCTAAGGAAGCAATCCATTTCTCTGTGCTCTACGCACTACCTGTCTGTATTTCTATCTGAACTGTGTCGCCTTATTTCTACAGCCATTCGCCAACTCTTTCCATCGAGCAATTATCAGTATCCCGTCGTTCAATTACAGTTATCTCAGTAAACATATCGATTTATTTTATCATTTATTGAAACTCACGCACTCATATTCACCAAGAATGTCATCGAAAAAGAGACGACAAGTCAGTGCAGGGCCGAATGGCAATGAATAACCACCTAGATGAACCAATTTGCCATTTGTCACTCACAATTGTCAGTTTGCAAACATGCCAATGTCTTCGCCTTTCTCTTTTGATCGACGTTCTTTTCGACTATCTCGCAGGTCTAAAAAATGGAAGTTGTCTTCTGGTAGTGGTGTGTTTTAAGGGCACTGCTTGCAATGCACAGAGGCCATTACTTGGACACGGTTTGGTTAACGTTTTGTTCTATTCACAGATTCGTTTGTCAACAGTCAAGAATGGACTTTAAGTCGTGCAGTTCCCGATTTGCGTCTCGTAAGTGAGCCATTGCTCTCCACCACCATGACCGCTCTCATCGATTCGTTTTATCTCACAGGGCGTTGTTGGGACAATCTCGTCAGGAAAGTCGGCGCTTGTCCATCGATATTTGACTGGTTCGTACCTGCAAGACGAATCGTCCGAAGGAGGCCGATTTAAGAAGGAAGTCATCATCGATGGACAGAGCTACTTGCTTCTTATCCGCGACGAAGGCGGTCCTCCCGAAATGCAGGTTTGTCTCTTTAGGTCATTGATACTGTCATTACTGTCATTAGCTCCTTGCACCGATACTCGATTAGATTGAGCAAATTAGCTTGATGTTTGCACTTTGACTCTCACTAACGTTTAAATCTATTTACAGCTAAGCTGTTGGGTCGATGCCGTTTTATTTGTGTTCAGTCTCGAGAACGAATCATCGTTCAATGCAATTTACAGTTATTACTCAAAAATGTTTCACTTAAGGTCCAACCACGACATTCCCATTTTTCTTGTCGGCACACAAGGTAAATTCAACTTGCTTTTACTTTTTGTTAAATTAAATTTTCACTAGACTCTATAAGTGAAACGAATCCTCGTGTTGTCGATGAAAGTAGGGCTAGAAAACTTTCTGCGGAACTGAAACGATGCACTTATTTTGAGACATGTGCCACATATGGTCTAAACGTGGAAAAAGTTTTTCAAGAAGGTGATTTTTTACTTTTAAGTTTTACTTTAGTTACTCAATGATAATTTTTGCAGCTTGTCACAAAATAGTCTTAATGCGCAACTCTGAGAATAACTTGGTCCAAGGTAATTCTCGACCGAACACGCCCAACCATCCAGGCATTTATCGAAGCATAGCAAACAGTAATGTTCACAACAATATCACCTCTTCTACAGCGAACACTCCTCTGGCCACAGCAACACAAAATTGCACTCCGCTGAGTAACATAACCAATAGCAAATACCGCCACATAAAGAGTTCGCCCAATTCTTCCATCACCACTAACTTCGGATCTCCGAATTTAGGTGATCAGTCTACAAACCAGTCTAGTTCCGATTCCCGATCTCTGCCATATAAAGCCGAAAGCATGTACACTCCTACACACAAAAGTACTTTTACTTCGGTTATCACTCCTTTACTTACAAATACTCTTCAAGTCAACACTAAGCCTGCAATAGCAGTCAAGCCTAAACTGCAAACACCATCCACAACTACGAATTTGACCCCACTTTCAAAGAAGCCAAATTCTCCTGTTCCAGTCGCACCAAAACGCAGTGAATCGATCAAATCTAGCTTAGATACTCATTTTAAAGTGCCAGTTTCTTTGCCAGAAAAAGATTTTCCTAAAGAGCAGACTACCCCTGTTCAAACTCCAAACATATCTCGAAAAAATAGAAGAAAGTCCAATTTGTTCACTCCTTTGTCTGGTAAAAGCAAAAATTCCGATGATAAATACAAAAATGGAGAAGTTGGAGTTGGGCGCGCTATACCCGTCAGTTTGTCTTTAAATTTGTTTTAATGTTTTGTATATTAATTTACATTGAAATTTTATAGATTAAGCAAGGATACCTCTACAAGAAGAGTAAAAAGACTCTCAACAAGGACTGGAAAAAGAAGTATGTCACTCTAACCACCGATGGCTGCCTCACTTATCACCGCACACTACACGACTACATGGAAGATGTGAATGGAAAGAACATTCCATTAAAGCACACTACCGTCAAAATACCTGGTCAGAAACCAAGATGTGGAAGAGCAGCAATGGCTCAATCGCCTAACAACTTTGATTCCGACCCAGGTACTTTCTTTAATATGAATTATGACACTTATTTGTTTTGTTTTATTCAGAGCCAAAGATGGTTCCTATTACCAATCCAAAATATGAGTCAGGCAATGTGAAAAAGCGTAGTCGAAAGCTAAAAAATATTGGTATGAAAAATGGCGACAATTGCGACGACTCAGACGGAAACGAATTTGTGATTGTATCCCTGGAGAACAAGCACTGGAATTTCAACGCAAACAACAACGAAGAGCGTGAAGAATGGATCTGTGCCATTGAACAGCAAATTCTGTCTAGTCTCCAGAACTCTCAATGTGATAAATCAAAACTGCATAATGTAAACAGTGTTGATGACTCTACAATTCACTCAATTCGAACTGTACCCGGCAACAAGTACTGCGTCGATTGTGATGCTCTCAGTGAGTTTTTCTTTGCTATCGATGTTGATTGCTATTCATTGAATATTTTTTACTACAGATCCGGACTGGGCATCTCTCAATCTTGGCGCATTAATCTGTATTGAATGCTCAGGAATTCATCGCAAATTGGGAACACACATATCCAAAGTTAGGTCGCTAACTCTTGATGTTTGGCCGTAAGTCATAGTCTTATCTGTAAGATGCTTTTTAATAACTATTTTCTACAGTTCTAGTCATGTAAGCGTCATGTTAGGACTTGGAAATACAGCTGCCAATAAGACATGGGAATTTAACTTGAAACCCAAGATGAAACCAAATGCTTCTTCGAGCAATGAAGAGAAGGAAAAATATATTCGAGCCAAATATGAAGGAAAGCAATTTTTGGCACCATTAGTCGATTCATCTACCTCTATTGAGCAGCAAATCATAGATTGTGTGCTCAAAATGGATATAAAGCAATTAGCTCTTGTCTTGGCACATATTTCACTCAAAAATATCAATCTTTCTTCCGTACATTCTCGAGATAATAAAACGCCACTTCACTTTGCAGCCAGTCGAGGTTGTTTAGAAATAACTCAATTATTGCTTTGGGTAAATTTGTTGAAAATAAATGTAATAATTATTCTAAAATGTTTTCTATATAGTATAACGCAGACGAATTGGCCGTTGACTCTGAAGGAAAAACTGCTCTTTTCTATGCTCGTATTTCTGGTCACAAGGAAATTGAAGAATTGCTCATTCAAAGTGGTTGTGCATCGTTTGAACCACAACAACCTAAACCATCCACAATCGTTTCCAATAACGAAAATAAAACTTTAGTAAAACGACACGAAAGCATTCCATTGAACGCAAGGCAAATCGAAATGTTCAACAAGCTGCCAGCAAGTATTATTTAATAATCTTCCTGAATTGAATCATCCCGTTTTATTTCGGTACTGACCGATACTCATGTTTTCCGGCTTCATTAAAGCCATATTTTGTTTTACTTAACTTTGAGTGATCAAAGTTGACTGTTCATTCTGTTGGTTCTTACCTGATTGCCCTTGTATTGAGTCCTAAGTCTCAATTATGCAATCCGACCTGATCACTGTGATATATTGTGACTTCTGCCACCATTCTGTAAACCGAGACAATTTGACATTGGCTGCACTCACTCCATGAAAACGCCAAAGATCTCTCGTAGACATAAGTATTTATTTTACTTTATATCAAATCGACTTTATGATATAAATATTTTTCTGTATCATTCTGCTGTAAATTATTTAAAATTGCATATCGTGAATATCACACCCGGAATCTTTATGTTTTATAACGTGATTGCTTAGCCTGTTTACAATATCTTGAACTGTGTTCATAAAGTTGGTCAATTCGTCGTTTTTGGCGGCAAGTCTGTTAACTCTATCTTGCAGCTTAGAAATTCGCTCCAATTTTCGTTGTCGACACTTTGAGGCGGCAATACGATTTCGATATCTTTTTCGTTCTAATTTTATTCTTTCTTGATCAGCCATATCGATAGGCTCCAATGGATCTTGGTTCACATTTAGTTGATCGTTGTTATCTTTAAAAGAAAATGTTCAATATTAAACAAAAACGACGAATAAAATTCGTACCAATTCGAGAAGCAGTGTTGGGAATGAATTTGAATTCATCTGCGGATATGTCCTCAGTTTTAATTGGCTTGGAATTACTATTCATCCAAATGTTTGCAATTTTGTGTTTATCATCTTCTTGGTCATCATTACGAAGAAATGAAGGCAATACAGGTGTTTGAAGTTGGAAAGCTTTGTAAGCAAGTCTGTCTAATTCAGGGGTTGATAGTGCAATTTTTTGCAAATCTATAAATTAAACAATTGTATGAAGATAAAGAAAAATTAAGTAAAATTCATATTTACCTGGAGTCCCCAAAATGCAAGTATCGTATTTCATCTTTTTCGTATGTGGGCCTAATGTGGTAATCTCAGATAATTTAGAAAAGATCTCTAAACAGGTAAAATGAAATAATTATAATTAATAATGGTCAAATGCAAAATTGTCAAAGGCAAAATTGTTTACCTGGTGTTTCCAAAATACAGTTTTCGTACTTAGACTTTTTTTCCTGAGAAGGTCCCAGGGTAAAATCAAGACTTAAATTACTTCGCAACTGTTTGATGTTGTCCTGACTCATCTCGATTGCAACTGTGCTCAATTGCGGTCGTAAACCGAGATTCGATCTGCTCGTTACAAAACAAATGTACAGTGACTAGGGGAGAGCTGCAAGTCAATCCAATCGCGTAATGCGTGCATTCCAAACAAGGTGAAATGTGCCAATCTTCCCGATGAGTCATCCACAGGCAATGTAGAGGCGAAGACACATGGTTTCTATAGTCGACTGCACTTATGCAGTCGAAGTAGTCGTTTGTGTTTTGACATTTGATTCAAATCTTTTCGTGTTTGTAAACTTAGAGCAAATTAAAATCTGAATGTCTTGTCATGAGGCTCTTCTTAACGAAATAACACAAGTGTGATCAGGAAAACTGATTCGATAACTTCTTGAAAATGAAAATTATTAATGCTAAAAATGCAATTTAACGTACAATTACCACGAACCATTAAAGTTTAATGGTTAAAATGAGTAAAAATGAGTAAATGATTAAACCATTCCAAAAAAATCTGAATAGAATTACATTACTAGTTTTAAGATCTTAAAGATTAATAATAAATAATCTTTAAATTTTTATATATCGACGGCTAGATACATTTCTGTATATTTTTTATTGAAAAAAGAAACCTCAATCAACCGAAAACATAATATGAATTTGTAACGTATAATTTGTAATATATAGCACCTAATTTTAGTATCTACTAAAACAATACAAACAATTAATTAATTTTCATACCCACTGACAGATGTGGTTAGGTAATAAAAATAATAATTTAGTCTACCGATGTAGGATATGTATTAATAAAGTTATATTGCAGGAGAAATTAAAGCAAAAACGGAACGATAGCCTTTCGCCGTCGTGGATAATTGGTGAATTCCTTTTTGTAATTGCGGTGTTTTCCCAATGCCCAAATAGCCATCTGATAGAAGCCAGCAACAGTAAAGATCCCGGCTATAAAAAAATGATTTTTTAAAAATATTTAACGAATTTCAAATATATTACCAGGTAAGCATTGGGTCATAAGGCTAAATGAAGCCCACGAATACCATTCATATGCATAGTTAGGACACGACACATAGTTGAACAGGAAAGTAAAAGGATTCTTCGTTGGCATAGGAATTTTTCGTTCAGTTGTACCTGGTGGACGCAAGTCACGAAGAGCAACGTGAATCGAGTAATTTCCGTATTCGTTAAGCTAAAATATAAATAGATTTCTCAAATTACAATATACAATATCATTACAATTAAACAAACCAGGAAAGAAATCAATCCCAAGTAGACTTGAAGCTTTCCAAAGAATGGCTCAGTGTACAAGGGATGGTTTACAAAATATCCGATGTAAAAGGCAAATCCCCAGTAGTAGGAACAATTCTTAAACAAATTCATTATTGGCATAGTCGTGTGAGAAAATCGATGCACAAAAATAGTTTCAAGAATTCGTTTCATGTAGTGCAAAGTCCAGCAAGCAGCTGCAATTCTATATAATAAAATAATTAGACTTTTAAACTAGAAAGCAAAAATATCCTTACTTGACAACATAACTCATTGGCAAGTCGGCATTATTGCCATAAAGCCAATGTGGCCGAGTAAATGAAATGAGATAGGCAAATAGAGGACCGGCATATTCAGCAAGGAACACAGTTTTCCATCCAATTTGAGGACCCAAGTCTTTGACGTACAAGACACGACCTCTGTTCAGATTCAAATTACTGATAATGGACTTGTCGTCTAAAGATTTTCCTTCTACAAAAGTTACCGATCATTAGAAAAATCGAACATTTCCTTGTTTACTCACTTGACTCCAAACGAATTGATTGTCGCTCTGGATAAAGAGCTCTTTCTGAAACAAATAAATAAAATATTAAATTAAAAATAAAATAAACTGCCATTCTCATTCACGTGACAATTGCGAAAATAGAAACTTTAAAACTGTACAAAACTAATTGGGAAATCTTACTTTGATTGTAAATTTTCTTCTTAACATCACTGATAGTGGAATTAGGATCAACACCAGACAATGTCACTAACACAGTTTCTGAGCCAGACTTTAAAATTTCAAGCTAAAATAAAAATAAAAAGGTAAATATTACATGAGACAAATGTCACCGAAAGTGGAGTGGAACTTAGTAAATGAGAAAATAATTTAGTACCTCCATGGTTAGATTTAGTGATTGTTGGAAAGCAGTTCAGTTGAATTTATGTTCGTTTGGTCAGAGTGAAGCAAAGTCAACTCGGATTGAAGTCAATTGGTAACTGATTTCGGCTATAGTCGTGGCAGAGTTGGCTGCAGCCTGCAGGCAATGAGACTGTTTGCACCTAAGAAAGAGGGAGCTATGAGCTCACTATGGACAGTCGCAGGGGAATTTTATGTTTGTTTGCCACCAATTAGTGCTGCCCTGTTCGGCTCGAACGATGTTACAGGAAAAATGTTTTTTCCTAACTTGAACGTTGTCGATAATGCAATCTGACTACGTACAAAACAAAATCACGTTGAGCAGTTCTCAGTGAGTACATTCGAGCCAACTTTCGTGTCAAGCCAGCCTACCGGGCCGTCACGGTGACATCAAGAACCACTTTGGTGCACGTTTTGTTATTATGCCAATCGAACCATACAAACCTTTGATTAGAAAGAGTCCCTTATCCTTCCTTGACGATAAAACATCCTCAATTTAGAAACATTTTCACTAACGAACTTGCACGGTCATACTGTCCACAAGGCGTTTGCAAAAAGCTCTCGATTGATGCCATTCCAGGCATGCATTATGTTAATGTTACATAATCATCCACTGATGAACTATTCAAATTGCAATAAACATTCATTCATTCAAGTTCAATTTCATTGTTTAACTAACTTACTCATCTGATTGAACATTCATGAAATGCATTCTTCAAACAATCAAAATCATTATGAAGTTATATTTTTAAAATATTCGAAGATCTTGAATTTGTATTTCCATCGTTTATTTTGTTACAAAGCAATTTTTATTCTGATTTTTTTATTTGCCCAACTAGCGTTACTCATATTCTTATATAAAAACATTTCAAATATCAATTACAGAACTTTTCTAGATTGGTGCCCTTGATTCTCTGTAAAGAAACATAAACAAATAGCCAATGGCCATTCCGAATTGTTGTGATTGAATGTTATATAACTCCAAAAGTATGGTCACCTCCCATGCACCTGACGTTCGTTGAAGAGCAAAGCATTTCAAAATAATACCTGTGATGACTGACTCGACCTCAATCACCAATAAGGAAGCTGAATCAGTGTGGCCTGGAAGGCCACAAGGTCACAAGCATTCGACCTATTATGAGACAGATTGTTGTGATTTAGGCGAACAGGTGATAGGTTGGTTGGTGGCTCGGACAACTGCAGACAGTTAACTGTCTCGTTAGCGTGCTGCAACCAAACTCTTGCAAGTGCACTCGTGGTGGAGCCGTGAAGGCAGCAATCACAGCACGAGTCAGAACGGATTGCAATTTGCAAATGACTATCTGCCCGAATAGCGAGTGGCTCGTCTCAGTGGTGCTCTTTGCCACTTTGCCATCTGGTCTATTTCGCGGCTTCAACAGTCGCGTCATTGCTTATGTAGGCTCGGCAAGGCGCCATGAACACATTAGGCAAGTGGCGAAGAGGCGAGCGGAGAATTGAAGGCGCGCAAGACATATACAAATATAGCTCGCCTGGCGCCACTATCACCGTCATCGGAACAATCTTCAGCACCACAACAAACAGGCCTACTTCGTGTTTCGACTGTCGCCGTGAACTGAAATCGACTTTCTCTCTTTAGCGGCACTCAATGTCGCTTCTTTTTGGTGATTCCTTGTGAAACAAATCAACTCCACTCGAGTCGAACCACAATTATCGTTCATTTAGTCTCGTTTGCACCTGTGACATTGCCATCACTCAATCTCCAATCAACGATCACACCCAATCCGATTGTTTGCACCTGAATCTTGCTCCAAGTAATAACCCAAAGTATGGGCAAGGATTATTATTCGATCCTTGGCATCAATCGCAATGCGACCGAAGATGAAATCAAGAAGGCGTATCGAAAGTTAGCCCTCAAGTATCATCCGGACAAGAACAAAACGCCTGAGGCCGAGGAGAAATTTAAACTGATAGCCGAAGCATACGAAGTTCTTTCTGATAAGAAGAAACGCGATATTTACGACCAGTTCGGAGAAGAAGGCCTCAAGAATGGTGGTGTTGGATCTAGTTCTGGTTTTCACTCTGGCGCGGGCCCCAACTTTACGTACACTTTCCATGGAGACCCACGAGCAACATTCGCACAGTTCTTTGGCACTGACAATCCGTTTGATATCTTTTTCAATTTTGGCGGTCTTGGACCAAACAATCACCAAAGTAAGATTGATTTTACCTGACCTATTGAGTCTTTGTTTTTTTTATCAACACTAATCTGCTGAGAGCCATTACTGTTTACTGACCATAATCTATTTGGATTGCACCAAAAGATCGTTCACAGACGCATTTCTCGATATAACTCAAGTGAATCCACTGTCACCACATTACGCCACCGAGTCTCGATCTTTCTACGTTTTAGCAGAATGACCAGTGACAGTGCTCTGTGTAGAGGTAGAGTGTAGTACACTCGATAGTAGTACATTCGGACAGTGTCGAAAGGGCTGACAAGTGTGTGGTCGTTCGACCAGAGTGTTGTATCTAGGAAGAAGTCCACGGGCACAATCTAACCTAGCCTTATCTAATCGTTCTGTTCGTGTGAGTCTCCTCAGATGTCAGAACAGTATCGAGTGTTTGTATCAGTTCGGTGCATGGCTTGTTTGGGCGCTATGTTCACTATTGCACCGTCACTGTGTCATTTAGTGAACAGCGAGCCACTCTTCTAAATATATTCCGGCACCGAGGCACAATTCCGATTGCATTCTGTACGTTCGTCATTTGATTGCCTCCTCAAGCATTATTCACGAAAAATGTATCGAATTGAGCCGACAGTTCAATGGCGATGTGCGTTATTAGCAGCACAAATGGCGGCTAAGCAATGCACCAGTGTCTGACGTGCACTGCTTGCATGCAGCTATAATTAATAGCGCCATTTGAGCGACCGTCATTGGAGCCACCGAAAAGATTGGTTTGGTGTGCAAAGGGCTAGACGAGATTGAGTTCATTCGGTGTGAAGAAACTATTTTGGTGCTCACCAAATGGCACTGATTCGACACTTGTCATTAGTCTATAGTTATTCGATGTCCTCGCGGTGGGCAACCTAATTGGAGATGCAAATAGGCCACGTCTGTCAGGTTCACATGCTCAACAATCGATGGAATCTCTTTCCCACGGTTCGGTCTTTCCCGACCGTTGCTCTATCACGGCTTATCAGGAACAAACCAATTAACTCATTTTGCTTATTTGATTGATTTCGTGTTGTAATTCGAAGTCAAATCGCCATTTTTAGGTCCAGGGTTTTCTTTTTTCAATGGCTTCGAAGACATGGACGACCCCTTCTTCAGTCCTTTTGGTGGACCGTCTCGAGGGGCAAATGCCTTCCGTTCTCAATCATTCACTCACGGCTCGCCGGTAAATGAGCGTAAAACCAGAAAACAAGACCCACCGATCGAGCACGACCTTTACCTGTCTCTTGAGGAGGTTCTGAACGGATGTGTGAAAAAGATGAAGATCACCCGCAAAGTGCTCAACCCAGACGGCAAGAGCTACAAGAAGGAGGACAAGGTGCTTACCATTAACGTGATTCCCGGCTGGAAGCCCGGAACAAAAGTGACCTTCCAACACGAGGGCGACCGGGGCAGTTCCTCCATTCCTGCCGACATCGTATTCATCATTCGGGACAAGCCACATCCACACTTCAAGCGAGAAGGCATTAACATCGTACATAGTGCCAAAATATCTCTCCGAGATGTATGTCCCATTAAATCTGATTTGTTTAAGCTGACTAACCCTTTTTGTTTGCATAGTCTTTGTGCGGATGTAAAATTAACGTTCCTACACTAAGTGGTGGATTGGTGCCCATTCAGTTGAACGAAATCATTAAACCCAACACCCAACGACGAATCCCTGGTGAGGGACTGCCACACCCCAAAGAGACTTCCAAGCGAGGCGACCTAATAGTGAACTTTGATATCAAGTTTCCCGACTACTTGACTGAAACTACTCGGCAAATCATGTACGATGTGTTACCGGCCAAATGAACCATGCCTGGAATGCTTTCATCGTACCATTCATTCATTTGTTACTCCACCAAAATGGTTCACGTTTAGCCAGAGCAGATGGTCAACTATTGCAAGAATGTGCATAAAGATTGTTCGATGATCGAAAGACTAATCTTATAACATTTATAAGCACAAACGGACATTTCATACCTTCGACAATCTTCTTTCATCCATCATGAAGCTCTGGTTGCCAACAGTGTCGGTCGTGCCGCACCAAGCCCTTGCCTTTTGTTTTCATTTGTCCATTTGTTATCTTTTGTCTGTTATATTAATTATAATTATAATTTCTAACACTTTCCAATGCAACCAAGAGGAGTTTCTAGAGGAAGCCATGTGCAATCGAGCCCATAGGGCGTTAATGGCAAATGGATATTTTCATCGATACAGTGTTCTGTTCAATAAACACTATCGCTAATCGATCCGCAGCCACAAACAATAGCCAGCATCGTCCATCGTCAATTTGGCAAGTGTTTCCATTAAAGCTGGTAACAACTCGGTTGACAACTATTATCTTGTGTACGATTAGGCTTAATTTTAATTTTAATTGGACTTGATTGGCCTAATCAATGCGAGATGTTGTTGTTATAATTAGATATCAATCACTGATCACTTCAGTGTTTGCCTTTGAACGCAACAACAGCACAAGTGTTGTCGTCGCACCGTGTGTCACTAGCTGTCACTCTCACCAGGGCAATGTTCACCAACACCTGTTGCCAATGCGAAAGGAACTTTGCCTCCACACTGTTCCTGGTGACAATTAGCGTTGCCATTGGCCACACAATTAGTGGATCGTAATTTGTCATTGTTATCGGTCCAATCTGTCAAACGGACATCTGTATTTACTGATCTATTTATAGTGCCGATAAGGCAATAAACACAGAACAACAAACAACTTTCATGGCCATTCTCTGAACGATTTTGCCAATCTAATCATCGATCACAATAGCAAACGCGATTAGACTCTCTGGAATCGACTTGATCAAAACAGATCAAGGCTTGGGAAATCGTTGCATACGTGACTCGCTTCTCGGACTAAGCCTCAATTTCGCCCATTCTACCGGACAAGTACGACTAGAGATGGCACGACTAAAGATGACATCGGATTCATTGAAATCGAAATTTCGTATTAACATTTGCTAGAATGTGGCCTTCATCAAATGCTAACGAATGACGTTAGTAATTTGTGAAAGATTGCCGTTTGACAGTCTTATCGGACTGATCTATGCAAGTTTGGTCGTGGTGACCATCACCACTACATAGGACAGTATAGTATAGTAGCGCATACTACCAAACTGACAAAACGATACCGGAATCTATATACTTGGAATTATGCAAATTTAACATTTAACCGTTAACTTAAATGTACTTTGATTATTTGACGATTTGCAAGTACGCTGACAATTAGAGTAATAACTTTGTGATATATGATATATTGTTTGATCAACTGTGGTCGAACTCAATTTGTTCCCAGATTGACCTGGGAAGCTCCTTGAATAGTGAAAGCAGCAGGCCAACTCGAAGTGGCCAGATTTGTAGAGCCGCTGTTAGGCCCAATGGTGATATCACTGGCAAGTACACTGTCTGATGTGTATCGCTTGGAGTGAGGCCAATCTGATCACAGTGAGCACACAAACACAAGCAGATAATCCCCGGGACTGCATATAAATGAGTGGCGACAAGAGTTGACATCTCGTTGCTCGCACATGTTCTCACAATTGTCTCACAAGCTTCTAACTACACAAATCAAAATGCACCTGTCATCTGTTCTCAGTCTAGTGGCTGTATTGGTATGTCTTCTCACAATGCACCATTGTGCCCCAACATTGCCTAATGTCGACGGACCCAAAAGTATAGAAGACATTTTGACATTCAAACCAATAACCACGGTGGCGACCACCCCGAAAACATCGACCATCTCGCCATACTTGCTTAACTTACTCAAGAGGAAACGCTTTTGTGACGACATTTGCAAGAAGAACCCATCCCAGGGAGGGACATACTGCCGCTGTGACTCGGTGAGTGTGGTCCATGTTGACGCACTAGTTGACTTTTCTTCTTTGCCTTTTGTAGCCGCCTTTTTATAGTGCCGTTAGCGGGGTTTAAATTGGCCATGTTGGTTGTAATCGTACTAGTTGGCCTTAACCAGAGGAAAATAGTGGCATTTAGTCCTGAAATGACATAACAAGTCTGTCAAGTCATCTTCAAATGGTCTTCCCCACCTGAACGCAGCAGTATTGGCTTTGATCGAACTCGATTTCACACTTTTGCAATCGATTTCGAAATTATTTTTGGGATTCAATAAAAAAAATTGATTTGCACAATTGTAATAAAATCAATAAATTTGAAAGTACAAATAACAACATTCTATGACTATTTGCTCAAATGATATCTGGGATTAATAATAATTGATAAATTATGGTTTGACTTGTATCAAAATAGATCGAATTGGCCAATTGAATCTATTGTGAAAGTCGAAGCGCAACCAGTGGGCCAACTCGACGTGTCCAGATATGTGATTTCACAGCTGGACCACATTGCAAGTCGATATCTTGGCGCATATTTCCTGCAGTGAAACCAATCTGATCACATTAGGCACAAGCAGATAATATTACATATAAATGTGTGCTGACCAGAGGCGTCATTTTGGTTGCACATGTTCAACGGTTCACCGGCACCAGTCAAAATGCACATGTCAGCTACTTTGCTATCTCTGGTGACAGTTTCGTGTCTGCTAGCAAGTCGCCACTGCGTCTCCACCGAAATTTTACCAAACAGCATCGACGAGATTCTGACATTTCAAACATCCAAGATATCCAAGACAACGATGTCACCATACGAGATAAAGAAACTATGGTGCGCAGTAAAATGTGCGAAAGATCCTTCTCTCGGTGGACATTTATGCAACTGTGATTCGGTAAGTGTAGACTACCAAATGATTGATTGGACCTTTATTGACCAGAGTTTGTACACCCTATAGCCGCCCTTGTATACTCATTCATGATTATATGTTACTGATTTTTAATTAAAATTTTAATTTACCAAATGTATAATGGCATTTAGTCCTTGTTACAAAAGAAACTATCAGACTGAGAAATTTAAATGGGCGAATTCGAATTGCATTATAAACAATGTCACATTAAAGTTATTGATTTGTTTCATTAAAAAGCTACTTTAATTAATATGATTTATGGTTTTGCGCCTCAAAGGAAACCATTACCAACCATTACTGAACAATATGAGACTTGGCGGACAATTACAAATGTTATCACATACACGTCTAAAGCTAAAATTCAGCTGTGCGACAAAGACCGTTCGAAAGGAGGCACCTTTTGTCATTGTGACTCGGTAAGTGTGACCAACATATTCTCTCAGCATGTTCACTTTCTTTTGTCCCTTTAGCCACCCTTCTATAGTGCCATTGGCTCAAATACATCTCCGTGACAGGAGGAATCACAAGAATTTACTCTTTGCTAGATAATGGTTCTATCAACTGCGGTGCCAGTCTCTCAAAAATAGTTGAAGTTGTCTCATCGACTAGGACACAACAGTATTGCTTCGAAAGCCCTCGATTATGTCATATACCAAAAATCGTTTTCTATATCATTTTCAATGGCAATAAAGAATTGCTTTTGAGCAATCAAAAGTAAAAATTTACTAATTCGGACAATTGTCTTTATAGTAAAATGCATTTGAATGGCAAGTTAGGCAATTTTTTAACTGTGCAAATGGACAAAGGTTAAGAAACCTGGCCGGTTATTAATAGCCATCAATGGAGGCTATATCGCCATTCGCTATTGGCATTATTCGCAGTCTGATTCGAGCGATTACGCAGTGCACTGTTCTTCGCAAGATTACGTGAAGTCACTCCGAAAAGAGAACGCGGTAAATGCCAAAATTAGAATTGTAGCAATGGTCAGTGTTGGCCTCTAACGATGCTGCCAGGTTAAAGATGTGAGTGCCAGTGCCGAAATGTCCGCAAAGATCGATCTGTGTCTGAGTGATGGACACCGTTGGACAGAGACCGAGTGTGTCTCGCACCACTGCCAAGTGGCTCTGAGCACTTGTTGTGAACACTTGTGAAAACGATGTAAATATAGCCTGCGAGGATCTCTTTATCACCATCGTTTGGTTCGATGGATCACCGAAAGAGAAATGCTGCACAAGTGGTGGACGTCATTGATGCAGTTCGACTCACTTTGTTATCTCCCTTCAGTACTCTCCGCCCGTACAAATAGCAAAAGAATATGTCCGCCGCCGACCAGCTGCACGATATGCCGAGTGATGAGTGCTCTCACAACACTCGAAGTTGTTCTTGCCCAAAGCGGGTTTCTTCGCCATTCAGTGGGCCATTCGGTCGAGATCGCTTGCATTGCATTCGCGCACTTGCTTTCCTCTTCTCCGGATGTCTGCTCCTTTGGAGACGTAAAACATCATTTTGTCTTCAATTTGTCCCACTGCCTTGTTTCGAAGTTTCGTCGGCTGGCTGTTCTCTGGTCAACACCGAAATTACAATCGCACGCAACGATGAACCAAATCACAAGCTAATCATTTTCAATAGCATCGCATCACGTACTGCCATCTTTCGAGTACTTGCACAGCTGAGTGTCACATTGTTTTGATTGTCGTGTACCAACAAATCAAGCGACGCTGGAAAGTGTTTTATCGAAATTGGTTGTTTCTGATCGATCGATCATTGGAAATTGTTGTCTAATTGAGTGGATTGTGTCATAAATTTGTAGCTGTTTAGCAATTTTTTTATTTTGTGACCAGAGCATTTCTTTTTCATCAAAAACTCTGTTAATTCCTCAGTCCTAATGGCAATTTCATTTGCATCTCACAACTATAAACTTTTTGTGCCACATTTACTCGAACTTGGCCGCATATCTCGAACAAGTAATGGTCTAAGCCAGCTGATAAAAGCTTCAGTCACCAGCTTTACCAACTCTTCAAGATCCGTGTCCTCAATCAGCGGTTTTGTAAGTTTGTTCTTGAGTGAACATAAGTTGTGGCAATTATTCAGACCGAAACGATGTTTTTTTTTGTTACAAGAAAAGTTGTTCTACTTGGATTGAACCAAAACGAATAACTATTCTAAATAGTGGACAACAGGACAATTGATCTATTGTCCGGAGTTGGTCATCTATTTGCAGTAGGTGAAATCACTTTTGATTGAGGACACTTGTTCTTTGTACTTGTACTCAAATTGAGTCCAATCAGGGCTGACCGAAAGTTGTCTTGTGGCGTGTTCGTGTCTTGTCCCACTGACTCAGTGATCATTGTGTGCCACCTCTAATAGTGCTTTGTATTTTGATCACTTCTCGGGTTGTCTCCCTGCCTGATCGAGTCCCGTGCGTGTCTGTCTGTTAGACTAACAGGATTTATTGATAGCGTCCGCCGATTTGTTTCGGCCTGTATAAGATGCTCTGACCAGTTTTTCTCCATCGATGTGTCTAATGTGTAGAGTGTACTTCGCCGAAACATTGTTCTTGTCAGTTGACCGCATCTCTCGTGGCCTCCAAGTCGTTTTTCTGCTTGACCGACCTTTCCGGGTCTGGCAGGATTGTACAGGCAAACATGTCATTAATTGGCATACGAAATGGCCGGTAGGCTTTTTGACTCAATCTCGCCGCATTCCTCGGCGGCACACAAACACACAGACACAAATCAGAAGGTCTAAAGAGGTCGATTCTAATTGACCACAGTAATATTTATTACTCAATCGGTTTATAGCATTACATTGACCACTGTTATCCCTCAGGCACCTCTTGAGAGCAGATTTACGTGCAAGACATGTACCGAAAGCATATTTGGTTCGAGAAGGGCCTTGTTTGGCCAATCAATTCGCCACTCCTCACATACCCTCCAGTTCCAATCTAGCCAATCGTCAATTGACCCTTTCAAGTTGGCCCAAAATGATCTGGACAATCTTTTCACGGACATTCGCAAAGAGCTCAATACTGTGATGCCCGAACTGAAGGAAATATCGAGCTACTATTTTGACGGACAAGGCAAAGCTATTCGTCCGTTGATTATAATTCTAACAGCACGTGCATTTAACTATCACCTCAGTGGAAAGTCAGATCTGTTGAACTCTCAAAAGCGAGTTTCACTAATCATCGAGATGATCCACACTGCCAGTCTAATTCATGACGATGTTATCGACTCAGCCGACACTCGAAGAGGCAAACCCTCAGTCAACGTACTCTGGGGACAAAAGAAATCCATCTTTGCTGGTGACTTTGTCATCTCCCGAGGCTCACAAATGCTCGCCCGACTCAACAGCACTGTGTTGATATCACTTCTATCTGAGGTTTGCAATGCAATATTTATGAGTGTTTCTTAATTCATTTCTTTCCTATACTAGGCGATTATAGATCTTGTTCTTGGAGAGTTTATGCAAATGGGTTCCAAAGAAGATGTTAACGAACGCTTTTCGCATTATATTCAGAAGACCTTCAAGAAAACAGCTAGCTTGATAGCGTATACTTGCAAGGCTGTTGCATATCTCTCTGGTGCCAACGAAGACCTACAAGAAGCAGCATTCCAGTATGGTCGAAATCTTGGAATTGCATTTCAGCTTGTTGACGATTTACTCGATTTTGTGTCGAACCAAGCCGAACTGGGCAAACCTGCTGCCAATGACCTCAAACTAGGTCTCGCCACTGCTCCCGTTCTATTTGCATGCGAAAAGTTTCCAGAATTAAACTTGATGATAATGAGACGGTTTTCAGAACCTGGAGATGTGGAAAAAGCATACGATGCAGTGATGAAGGTAAATTGAATTGTGTTTTTTTATTGACTAATGTATACCGTTGCCCCACAGAGTGATGGAATACATCATACCAGAATGTTAGCGAGGAAACACGCAGACGAGGCTGCCCGGCATATGTCCCAAATCAGTGACAGCCCAGAGAAGCAAGCTCTCATGGTGCTGTGCGATATGGTGCTCAACAGGAAAAAGTAACCTTTCAATCCAGTCTCATATTGTTGATTGAAGTATGCAGAGTGGTCAGCCTGGTGTAATATAACCTTTTGTCGAATACCTTATTACTTTAATCCGGTCATAATAATGCAATTTGTTGATTGCAT
The DNA here is from genome assembly GCA_023373905.1 of Rhizoglyphus robini. NCBI lineage: Eukaryota > Metazoa > Arthropoda > Arachnida > Sarcoptiformes > Acaridae > Rhizoglyphus > Rhizoglyphus robini. The sequence continues at coordinate 2,847,264 of JAKIJQ010000002.1, forward strand.
CTACTAGAGAACTGTAACTAATATTTGGTGGTGTTGCCTTAAACTATGATCATACGTAGATTGCCATGTGTATTCAATATATTAAACAGAACTAATCTATTATTTAACAAAAATTCTATTTGCACTATTTATTTAAGGTACATGCTCTAGTTTCCCAGCAATTTGTGAATTTCTTCCGCATTCAATGTTTCTTGTATTAACAATGCTTCGGCGAGCCTTATATGTTGTTGACTGTGAGTCTTCAGAATATTCTTTGCACGTTCATATGAATCCTGAAATAATAAAATTGGTAAAACTGATAAGATGGACAAATCTATTCAAACAGACCTGAAGTATTCTCTTAATTTCACTGTCAATATTTTCGGATGTAGTGCCGGAAATTTCGTTAACCACCACCAGTGAATTGTGATCATCTTCGAAAGTACGAACACCAATCTGTAATGTTTTGATTAGCTCAAGAACAAACAGAGATGATTGTAAACAATACCTTGTCAGACATGCCCCAGTCTTTGACCATGTTAGTGGCCATTCTTGTTGCTTTTTTTAGGTCACTGGAGGCACCAGTGGTGATTTTATCAGGTCCAAAAATAAGCTCTTCTGCCACTCGACCTCCCATTAAAGTGTCCATAGTGGCAAGCATCTGAGACTTTGTCACGTGGTAAGATTCTTTCTCTGGAATATAGGCAGTGTGCCCAAGTGAGGGGCCACGTGGAATAATAGTCACTTTATGCAGAGGATGCGAGCCTTTGGTATGGAAAGCCACTAAGGCATGACCAGCTTCGTGGTATGCTGTAATTCGATTGCATTCTTCGTCCGGAATTCGACTCTTTTTTTCTGGGCCCATCAACACTTTGTCCCTTGAATTCTCAATGTAATCCATTGTGACTGAGTTCAATCCGTCAATTGCTGCCCTAAGCGCTGCTTGATTGATCATATTCTCCAAGTCAGCTCCAGTGAAGCCAGTTGTACCTCTGGACAAAACGTCGATGTCCACATTAGCAGAAAATTTAATTTTATCAAGATATAGCCTTATTATTTCTTTTCGGCCTTCAAAATCTGGTAATGGCACCTGAATTTCAACGTCAAACCTTCCAGGTCTAATTAATGCTTTATCAAGATCATCTCGTCGGTTGGTAGCTCCAAGCACAATGACACCTTCATTTTGACGAAAGCCATCCATTTCGGTTAATAGTTGATTGATGGTTTGGTTGGCGTATGGATGAAGCACCGAATTGGTTCTTTTTGCACCGACAGAATCAATCTCATCAATAAAGATTACACAAGGAGCTTTTTGCTTGGCGGTCGCAAACAAATCACGAACTCGTCGGGCACCTTGGCCAACCAAAATTTCGTCAAATTCTGGACCAGCAGCATGAAAAAAAGGAACACCTGCTTCTCCAGCAACTGCGCGAGCTAAAAGCGTTTTTCCTGTGCCTGGTGGACCAACCAATAAAACACCTTTGGGCAATTTTCCACCCAAAGAAGAAAATTTCTCTGGATTCTTCAAAAATTCAACAATTTCTTGAAGTTCTTGCTTTGCTTCATCAACGCCTTTAACATCTTCAAAAGTGACATCAATTTCTTCTTGTAAGACTTCGTTAGTATCGCCAATTAAAACACGACGGAAGGTACCTCCTACAAGAAAATTAAAAATTAGCATTCAATAATAGTAAATCAAATAATAGCAACAATAAAAATATACCAGATGTCTCACCCATGAATGAAACCAAAATTGCCAATATGAGAATTATTCCCAGCAAGTCCCTAACAATATTGAATAAACGCAATTTTTTTGAAGTTGTTGATTTTGGATCAGCTGTTGCATAACCTTCTGCAAATGCAATCTATAAAAGCACGTGAAGTGTATTATTAGCAAAATACAAACAAAACAAGAATTGTTATTATCGTTAGTAATTCGTACCTTAAGCCTTTGTTTTTCTTCATTTGAAAGACCTTCATCACCTAAAAGAGTTTTAATTTTATCGCTTTCAGTTGGCTTTTCTTTTTTGAAAAATGACCCAAGCTTTAAATTGAGGGAATTTCTATTTTCGAGGTATTGCCGATTAAGACTGCCAATTCCGGTGTACCGTTGAGCAGTTTTACTATTGAAATGTCTTCGAGGTACATAATTGTACTTAGGACTATTATTTAGCAGTTTAAAACTGAAATCTGATAAACATAGAAAAGTTATTACCTAATGAAACGAGCATATCGCTAAATTACCATTGATTCTTAAAATGTCTTTTTTACTGTTGTACAATATCTTGATAGGCAAAGTCGATTGGGAGTCATCAGCAGATATTATTTTTGTTATAAATTCGGCACGTAGTTTACCACTTTTGGTATGCAAAGAAGAGTTAAGCAATTTATCAATGACAACTCGTGATTGTTGTTCGTTGAAAATAGATGAAACACTTTCGATGGCATTTGACAAACTAGCATTCAAATCATTGGAAAAAGTTGGAGACTTGATTTTCTCAGGGTAAATTTTGAATTTAAGTAAAGAAGAAATGTGCGTGATTGACGGCAAAACCTGAAAAAACCACTATAAAAACGAACAAAAATAATAAAAGATTTACTTGTGATTGATTATTGAGGAGACATGAAAGACCAATATTAAGACTCATTTTGGATGAAAGCACTGATTCAAGTAAACAAAAGAAAAAGTTCTGAGCTAATTATTGGCAAACAAAATGTCAATCATATGATCACTGGTGGTGGACCCAAAGGAGAGTGACGGCGTGTATTGTAGGTCGACCACACACGATTACACAATCACACGGTTGAGGTAGCCAATGTGAAGATGCACCGAGGGAGGAGGGTAACCAGAGGCACCAGAAGGCACCAGATACAAACAAGTGACGATGCCAAGATAAAAGTGAACAAAGCACGAGGTCAACACCGCAACCTGAAGATGAGGCGGCTTAGATCAAAATAGACCGACTGTGCTGCCATCTAGAGAAGCAGTGTATTCACTTATTTTCAATTTGATGTTCACCAAGTTAGATTGCATCGCATTTGTCATCTAGAAGAGTCACCTTTGCCGATACACCAAACGTGATGACATTCGACGGGTACAGACTAAATCTACATGATATATAGCGAATGTTCATTATTTGCATGATAATATTACCGGGGTGATGGTCACTGAGGAGATGTCGGCTCACGAAGCCATCCCGAATGTCACATGTCACCTGCTAGCAATATAATGATTATATTATCTAATACAAACGAAATGTTCGGCAAAATGTGCAGTTGTCATGTGGAAGCACGATATTTATTTTTATATGAGGACGTGAACAACTTGAACAAGAGCACCAAGTTCCCGCCTAAATATCTTTATTGCACCGAGAGTCATCACCATAGTCACAAATCAGCACAATACAGCATCAACTCTACACTTTTTGAATAGCAATTCACATTCGATACATTCTATATATTCTTGTCGGACTTGTTCAACGAGTTTCGAGCATTGCAAGTTGGAACAAGTGTCGCTTAAAAATTGGCAAATGTTTTGGCTCTTTGTATTATTTGGGGTAAGGCATTTGTTGATAACATTTTGTTAAGTCCCTATTATGTGTAGAATGAAGCACGTGTGGATATATGGTGCCATATGTACCAAAGGTATGACAGTCTCATTCCTTACTTATTAGAAAGAAATGTTTTTTAGAACATTAGTGACCAGTCAAGTGGTTGCAATGGACCAAAATAGAGTGCACAAGATGGCCAGTACATCGTGAAGCAATCACGCCCTGTTGAATGAATTTAAATTTTGGCGCTGAACCCACCGCTAGTAACCAGAGTGTCAGTGCCGTTAGCAGTGGCTTGTGTCTGTTTGCAATGCCACTGCCTTGCCTCACCACAGCGTATGGCGCCATTGGCAATGCGCGAATGAGTTGTGCGCGCTATTTGGTGGTGTCGGTGTCGTGGTGTGTGCCACACTACGTCCCCCAGTCGGCACCGGTTCCACCTGGTGGTGTGAGAGGTGCACCTTGGTTGCGCAGTGCGCGTTAGTGGTACGTTTCAGTTGGTGGGTGCTACAGTGCGAGCGCCGCCAGCACTGAGAGTGCGTTGGATAGCGGCGGCCTGTGCTGTGGATTGTGTGTGGAGTGGAGAGCACCGCCGCTTCTCTGTCTCGCATCTCAATTGTCCGCTTTGGTTGGGCCAACTCTCTCCTCTCGCTGGCAGGCTTGTTCGACATCTCGCCCTCGTCCTCCCGTCGATCTCGTCACAATGCCTCCTCACCTCTCGACGCCGCCGTTCTTTACCGAGTTTCGCTAGTTTACTGTGCCACCTTTGCCCTGTGTCTCGTTTTATATTCCACTAGGCACCACTTGTCTCTCCACCCAACCTAGCTCGACCATCCACGGCTTCCTCCCTTACTTGCCATTCATTTGTTTTGTGTTGTCCAGCTATTCATGTTCCAGATAACAGCCATCTGTTAATCAACCAACGATATTAATTCGGCCAGTCGAGTGCGGGCCATGTCATGGGCCCAATGGGCTACATCTTGTTTGCCCCCTCGACCCTGAATCATTATTACTGACATGGTCGATTTCATTGCTTATTATTGCATCACCGAAGATGTCACCGTAATTCGACTTAGTTTTGCGCCAATGGTCCTTTGACCATTCATCTCCAATCAAGAATGTCATGCCATCTTATCATGTTAATTCATCGTTATCTGTAAGTGGCAAACACATGCCATTCATCGTTAACATACAAACTATTAATTTGATTTGTTTTAGGACTTTCTTAAATTATTGAAATGACGTGCTCTACAAGTATTGTTCATTTTAATTTTTCTTTAAATCCTGAAATCAAATTAAGTTCTTTAGACAACGATAAATTCAAATCTCTCAACGAATCAAGTCAAAATCTATTTGTGAATTGTTCAACGACAAATGGAGATTTTGATCATTTGTCAAGAAAAAGTGGTGTAAAACAAATGATAAAAAATCGCGACAATTTTGAATTACAACTTCCGACAACACAAGCTGCTTTTAATGAGCCTCCTCAAGCAACTAATTGCAATTCTAATATGAATAACGGGCTCTCCAACGGTCACGCTTTGAATCTTGATTATGGTCTTAGTGGTAACTCTGTAATTCCTCAATCAAACTCATCTTGCTCCATTTCATCACCGGAGCTGTCGAATGCTGTCTGCATTAATCCCCTGTCTTCTACGTCTAGTTCATATTCTATTTCAACATTAAGGAATAATTCAGATCTTAAAATGGGTTTATTGAACACGCACGACAAAGATAATCTTCCGCAAAATTTGCTGTTTCTTAAAGAAAATAAAATTGAAAATGGTCAAAAAGTCGAATTCAACAGCGATACAGGCTGGGCAGAATTGAAACCTAATTTGCTTAATAATGTGAATATTCTACCTCAACTTAATTCAACTGAGGACGATAAACTCGTCGATATCAAGGATGATAAAGTTCTTTTGACCTGCAATGATGTCAACAAAGATGAAAATATAAATGTAAAAAATAGTGAACCATATCTAATAAATAATAAAAATAGTCCAGAAAAGTTAAATAATGGTCAGAATTTTGATTTGAATTTTCAAAGTGATGATTTGAGAAATCTGCCCCCTTCACAAGCTGATGAATTTTCCGTCGATTTAACTTCTAAGTCGTTAGACTTATCACATCAGGAACCTACTTCTAACAATCCAACCGATTCAGTGCCTATCAATTCTGATTGCAGTGATCTCTGTAAAGAGCAGCAAACTTTGCATCAACAATGTTATGAATTAATAAAACGTGCTCGCCGTGTTCAAATCCAACAAACGCATCGAAATTTGACCAAACAAATGAAACTTTTTGTTTCACGTCAACAAAAGTTGAATGTGGTTAATTGTCAGCGGAATTTTGATTTTTCTAAGTTTATTAACGTTTCTGACCATACGTCTCAATTAAAGACTTATCTACTTCAAAAAGATTCTAATCCTTCTAAAAACGAAAAGTTGGTTAAATCTGAGCTGAATTCAACTAATTTTATTTCGAATACTCAACCCATTCGGAATAATTGTAATATAATAAATAATTCGTCGTTTGATGCATTACGGCAGAAAATTGTACCTAATAAATCAAATATACTGAATCAACCACAAACAAGTCAACTTTGTTCATCTCAAAAGAGCAATTCATCTGATTTTCCTCTCAGTAATTTATCGTTTTCTTTTTCGTCGTTTCCAAGTGATGTTCAAGTCAATATATCCTCTTTGAACCAGGAAAGGCCGTCAAATTTATATAATATTTCTCAGAAAACACTTAGTCAAGAAAATAAAGATAAAATTCTTTCGACCATTGACACACTTCAGTATAATTTGCGTCATCTAGAGTCTAAATATGATTCTGATGCTACTGACAGCAGTTCAGGCAGCGAAAGTTGTGATGAACTTGAAGAGAACGATTATAAAAATTCTACTTATGCTGTCTCTGAGACTCAAATTTCATCTTTACCTCCATCTATTGTCAAAAGGCATTTGGCAATGTATGTAATTATTATTTGTACTATTAATTTTTGACTGATATTTTTTTATTATAGACGCAATCGTTCAAGCTGGAAATGGTGTACTGAAAGAAGTTCAATTGCTTCACGATGGTCTTGGCTTCAAGCGCAAGTTACTGATCTTGAAACCAAATTAAGACAGCAGAATGACATTTTTAGGCATCTAAGGGCTACAAAAGGATCTGTTATATTTGGAGAAGACGACAAAGTGAAACGAAAATTTCCATCTAGTTCATCTATCAATGCCACTCATGTTAATTTAAATAATTACAATCACCAATCATCATCGCAGCAATCATCTTCATTATCTCAAGGGAACATTGCAAGTTTTTCTTTAGAAAATACTTCACAAAACTCTCAACCAGAAAATAACGAACAAGATGTTACTTTAGAAGATGATGGTGTGTGTATGAGAACTATTCCATATGTCAGTATGAAGAGGAGAAAGTTAGTTCGATCTGAAAATACATTATCACTCGCAATGAAAAAATCCGTCAAGTATTCATCAATCCAATGCTCTTGCAACATTTATCCTTCTTATGTTCCTCCTTGTGTTATATGTAATGGTCGTTACAGTTATATGCACAGTATTGATACCGAATTTATGCCATATTATGAACGAATTTCATTACTGGATTCTTCATGTCACCCTGTTCTCTGTTTGCCTAATGGTAAGTTACTTTCACATCATGTTTCTTCTCTTAGCACATCTTTTATTTTAGATGTTCCCCTTGGTGTACACTTTATGCAATTTCTTAAACGGGAAAATATTAATAGTAAACCGGTTTTATTACGTAACAACAAAAAGTAAATATTTGATAACTTGTTTTTTAATGTAATATTTACCTTGATTTGTTTTTTTAAGGAAAAAGATCAACAACTTAATTCATTTAACGAGTCCATCAACACCAGATTTTAATCAAAAGTCTAAGAAATTGGTTACGCTTAACTCATTATCAAGTAATTATTTTTGCATAAGTTTTTAGACAATTAATATGATTTTTTTAGAATCAAAAAAGAAAGTTGATAAAAGTAAAAAACGACGTTTGAGTGGGGATTCTCTCAAAAAAGTCAATCGTGATCGTCTATCTAGTGGATGTAGTTCAAGAGCTGAATCACCAATACCTTCTCCTTGTCCATCAGAAACGAGTTCGAATGGTACCTCCAGTTTAACTCCACTTCAGACACCCACAACACCAAGTGCTCCTCTCCAACGTCGCCGTCGAAGTGAACAACATGCTTTTGACATCAATAACATCGTAATTCCTTATAGCATTGCTGCTGCAACTAGGGTTGAACGGCTTCAATATAAAGAAATTATTACCCCGAAATGGAGAATCAACGAAGAGTTTTCAATTCCTCCACCTGAGAACATAAAGAGACAAATTATTAATAACAAAGAAATCAACATTGACGAGGATATCTCACAAGCCACATTTGAGTTAAGACATTCAAAATGTGAAGAGACAGAACGTCAAAGGATCATGTCTTATTATGTTGGTCTTACCAAAAATCAAAATCCTCGAAAAGGCACATCCAGAGTTCGTTTTGAAAGCAAATCTGATTCTGTGGATAATTTAATTCAAGATTCATGTAATAGTAAATCCAAAGGCAATAATGATTATGGATATGAACGGAAGCGTCATTCATCTATTTCAAAATTTTGGATTTCTAATCGTGAAGATAGTCTTGACGAAGAAATTCGACCTATCGTACCGCCATTTGAATTGCGTCAGTTTCCTCTTCCTGATTCTCTTTTCGAATTAATGGTGCAAGAATCCAATATGCCCAATGAAGCGGAGGAACAGACGTTATTCAGAGATCGTAGAGATAGTGCAAAAAATTCCACAGATCATATTGACTCAACTGATGATGGAACTCATGCATCCAATAGTATGGTTTCTTCTCCGGCTAACACCGAAATGGATATTAACGATGAAGATGTGGTCAAAGATCACTTGTATCCTGACGATGAGCTAACTTCAGGAGAAAAAGATGACCCTGAATGGAAGCCGCCCTCTTAGATGCAATCCTTATGTAGATAGACTGCTGTATTATAGTTACACTCGATCATTGCTATTCACATAGTCGCTAATTGAAATCACTTTTTGGCTTAACAACATTGCCAACAGTCTATTCAATTATCAAATTGTATAAAAAATCACTTATTTCCTAAGAATGATTTAATTCTTGATTATATAAAGTTGAATTATTTCTATAATATGCAAAAAATATTTTCTGTACATAAATGGAATTATTTGTTAAGTTTTTATATACTGCTAAGAAATAAATTCTATATTGATACGCAATCGAATTTTATTATTAAAAACAATGCAATAAAACATGCCACAGAGTGCAACTATCAAATGAAGATAATCAAGCCAATTTTTCGACGACATTCAAATATTCAGCCTCAAGCTCCTCGTACTGTTTGGCCAACAAGTTGATTCGAATTTCTCGAGGCATGTTTGTTGATTTCATTAATGACGCATATTCAGACTCAGGTACTTTAGGTTTCACTCTCTCGAGATCTCTTATCTGTTTCTGATAAGGCGCATTGAGACGTTGTTTGATGTTCAATCTATATTCACGATATTCAGACTCGTCCATTCGATTCGTTGCTTTAAGTCGTAAAATTTCATAAATTCGTCTGGCTTGTCTAGAACACATTTTAAACTTATCCAGTGATTCTTTTGCCATATCTTTTGACCACCCTTGTTTTAGTTTATCAATCGAAAAAGTTTCCAAATTTTGACACAACTGGCAATCATAAATGTCCCGCATTATTTGAAAGCTTTCTGATGGATCTTCAACTCGAATATCAATAGTAGATTCGTTATTATATTGAGAATAAACAACTTCTAACAATTTGGAGCCAAGTCCCATTCGTTGAAATGGCGGTAAAATCAAAAATTGGGAAATTCGAGGTCGAACACTGCTAGGGTATGCAAAGTAACGATATACTGAGGAATATCCAATAAAACAGTATTGAAACTCCAGTGGAACTTTGTCGCTGTTGTTTAAATTGGTATTCAAAGGCATTTTTTCATAAAGAACAAAAAAGTCCCATCGTTCATCATCAATGTCGATATAAGAGGCAGCTTCAATATACCACATTAGAAATGTCTGCATTCGTTCATGGTATGCAATAAAACCAGGCACTGAATTATCAGCTTTAAAAATTTGATAATGTTTTTTGCGGGACTGCTCTCCTTCAGGGTGGTAATCAATTGCAAATTCTTTTACGACTTCTCCGTATGGAACAAAAGATTTTTCCTTTGACAAAGCAGCCGAAAATTCACTAAGATTGCAATCAACTTTGGTTTCATACTTGGAGCGGATAGTGTTCAGGACATCATCAGCCTCCACGCCACCAGTTTTATCTTTAGTAACTGTACTAGAATGAGTCATTCCCAGATAAATGTTGAGCTTAGCACACGAATAGAACAACTTGATGCACAAATTTTTGTAGCCAAAAATGTTCTCATTTTCACCAAAAAATTGGTAAGTCATATCAGGTTTAAAACTTTCGATTCGAGGTAAACTCCCGCATTTTGTGCCATTAACACTCTTTTCAGAGTCATTAGTTTCAAAATCTTCGTGTATATCTTCTGGACAAGTTACAAGTTTAAACTTGATGCATTCATTCGCATCGGCCACATAATTTTCAAAAGCATTAAATGAAAAATTGGAATCCACTATTAAATAGAAATATTTACAATAAATATAGATTGGAAGTTATTATTAATGTAGAATACTCACTGATGAGTGAAGAAAAATAGAGAGATTATCAAGTGACGATTGCGAAAATCACTAAAATCGAACAACGTTGTCAAGTGTGCCGAAAGTCCACCACGAGCTTTGCTAAACACATGAGAACAATGTTCTGACAATAAATCTTCTACTGGCGAGGACGTTTAGGCGCGAGCTAGTGAAAACAAAGCACCGACTTCGTCACTCGACGGTGGCAATAGACTCGACACGAACTAGTGGAAATAGACTCAAGCCGGTGCAAATAATTTCACTTGACGCATTTCAAATGCCACCTTTCTCCTCAAGACCAAATGTATTTCACTAAAGTAATTTCGCCATTTGCCGGCTCTTCAACTCACTAATTAGAGAGTGTCCTGAGCAATGTGCCACATGCATGATTTATTTAAATCTATCGGTATTGGCTTCACATTCAATACAATATAAATTGCCTCATAGGCAGTCACTTCAATCCTTCATTGTAGATGGCGATAGTATCTGAATTTGTCAATTATATTTGAATTCAATTGACTCAATTGGAATTTGTCGAATGTTTCTTCCTTATTTTGCCGAGTTATTCTTGCTAATTGTTTGTTTGCTTTGATAGAAGAAAAGCGATCGAATGCGTCTTACTTAAATGGGATTCTGTGCATTTGTGGATTTGAAAGAACTTGTTGGTTTAATTTAGTGAACACCGTTAACACATTGTTCAAAGTGATCGCCAATCGACGAACAATTCAATCTGGCATAGTGTGGCACTGTGGACATTTTGCTTGGCGAGCACATCGCACTGCCATTTATTGCCATTAGTGTCGTGTTGGTATTACTTTGTCTTACGTTCATTGGCAGCCGTACAAATTTGTTCAGGTATTTTTCCGCTTTTAAATAAATATTTTATCAATAATAATAAGTGAATGTCATTATTAATATATTAGCGCTATTGAGTATAAATTGTGTTCATGAAAAATTAAAATTCTCAATTTTCAATTGAAAACTCGATTTAATAAGGCAAGAAACGGAGGTCTAAAAGCGAATGGAAAATTATTGACATTTGCCTGCTGCTGTTTGTTGCTGCTTGTTGGCTTCATGTTGAAATTTATTAATTTCGAAGGCAATTTGTCGCGTTCTCCCACTGGCTCACTTACTTCTGATTATGCTAATGTCTTTACAATGTTGCCTTCACTTGCCGACAAGGCAACAGAATCGGAATTGGATAAGAATCGATCAAGCACCGAATGTCGACTCAGTGAGCTTTGTGTTCGCTGTCTGATTGCCACTTAGTACTTGCACTTGAGCACACATTCATTACAAGCTTAACATTGTGCATTGAGTTTAGGTTCACAGAGACACACATTGACCAAGCAAGCAGTCACAGAAATGTCCTTTGATTTGTGCGAGATATCAATTATTATTGTTATTATCAGCATGACAATGAGTGCTGCACAGTCTGCACACACATGGCATAACAAGCGACAATCGCCATTCACACCAAGCGTTAACTGATTCAAGTCATTCACTAACAGACTAACTGTTCAATGACTTTCGGTGTCTTTCTATCAACTAAGTGCAGTTGGTAGTGTTTCCAATTGCATCGATCACTCTTGAGGTATATTGTCAATTTGTTATTGTGTTATATTATTTATATTATTATTATTATTATTACAACTTTCTTAGTGTCTACTACTTTAAAATTGTCGCTAACCACAAGCGAGCACAGCTATTCAAGCTTATCACATATTTTGTTAATTCACCAAAAGAACTGCTTGTTCCACCGCACTCATCGTAGTCCATTGGCCCTGACAATAATGCATTAACAGCGATTGCTAATTACTAAACTGTTACTTTCGATTTTTTTGTTATTAACAAATTCAAAATTCGCGCCGATTTGATTCCCAGTAGAGAGATTCAATTATTGAATTGTTGCTAGTGATTCGGCCAAACAATATATGATTTATCAAACGAGAATAAATAATGCATTCCGCGAAGGGAGAGAGTTTAGGGCACACACACACACAGCACACTAGGACTTGTTCAAATGGTGCTAATTGAATGCTAATGAATGGTACATGAGTGAGAATGCCACCAATAGACATGGCAAGGTTTGCACTATGATCAGCCATTCGCCACCCCAGCTCGTCTCCAGTGGAGAGATACCAAGCAATGAGTCTTCTCAGTTGCCACTCTACTCTTCCTCTAATAATCGAATATAGAAAATGGAACTTAGATAAAACGGAAATTTTGCTTCAGAATAAGACAACACTAGCCGAGATAGTAAACGAGCAGACTTGCAGCGACAAACAACTTGCCCCACAACTGTGGTGAGTTGCTTATTGTTGCTTACTCCCGGTTATTGTCGGTTATTGTTGTAGCCCAAGTGAGCCACTCGGCAAGGGCAGTACTGGGCCACTTCACTTCAGTGGTAAACTAAGTGCCTTTGTGTCTTTGTTCGCCAAATGGTGGACTTTAAAGTGCCCAGTGAGTTCGCTGGCATAAGCACAAATGAATCAATGCGATCATGATGGCACTTGGCTAACATTATACGACGGCATGCATATTGCCATATTGCCACTAACCGATAAGTGTGAGGTCGATATCGGTTCTGTTGTCGGCAGTAAGCAAACATTCTAATTTCAATTCTAATTATATGCCATTGATCGCATTAGATCACAATCGCTCATAGCCAGTTAAATGCAATCGAAGCGGCCAATAACTGTGGTAAGGCTGCTCTGCAGATGGTGGTCTTGTTTGCCTTGTTATTCAGTGGCGATCGAATTGAATCGAATCAAAAGTTTGGCATGCAAACAAGTGCCCTGTTTGCAGTGCTTGGTGCCACTTGTCAAGTAGGCATGCATCCATCGACGTGTATCGATTCTTACTTCGGTGTTCGCCTTGTTGGCCTTGATGGTGCTGTACTGACTTCTTGTCAACCGCAAGGTAACTCAAATTGCCGGTAACATCGATAGGCGACATTAGCACTGAGCGCAATGGCTGTAGAGTTAACAGTAAGATGTCATTTGTGTCACTTATCGCCGCTAATTGGTCGCTCAACTTGTCTTGGTCATCGTAGCTTTTTCGAGTACGGCGCGGTGAGGATGGCATTTTGATTGCCACTGTTACTGTGCTCGCGCGTTAGTGCGGTCATTGGGAAGTGCACTGACAGCAGATTATGCAGTGGCCATTGTACATGAACACGGTCGATGTGTTACAGAAAATTGAAGGCCACACAAAGGTCAAATGGTCGTACTCATACTTTCACTGACGAACAGGTATCTAATTGCGGACTGTGCTTGTGAACACCCCGAGAAGTGATCGTGATGCAGAAGGCTATCTGGAGAATTCCTCTATCTGTCACTGCTCACTGCGATTGATTCTAATTGCTGTGCCAAGTTTGCTTGTTGCCTTACTACACCGAGCCATCCTTATGCAAATGATCTAGTCCGCGAACTACTTACAATTGTTAGTTCTCAGCGTACTGCACCATACTCGTGATACGTCGACGTTCAAACGTAACATAGAATACGAGCCGAATTACATCACCGGTCTGGTAATGCATTGGTAATGGCATGGAAGCTCCGAATGTTTTCTCAACCAGGACGGTCATTAGAGCTCGAAAATAACTGTCCCCGAAATAGAACACTGCAAAAGTGAGGCATTCCAGTATTCAGCGATTCTGCACTGCTAGCTTAGTGGTGATCTTTCTGTTTGGTGGTGATCTTAGCAATGGCCATTGATGGAGCTCAAGGCCGCTCAAAGTCAATGCAAACACGTGCAATTTGTGCTCGAACGGCTGCAGTGCGACCGCAGACACAGCCCGTCAGCGTTGCCACTGGCAGATCGGTAATAATGCTAATAATAGCGATTGTTATGTCCATTGAGCACAAACAAATCACAGCAACGATTCTCTTCCGCGTTGAAGGACCTTTGAAGATAAATAGGCGGTCAAAATGTTGCTTTTCCTCCTCCTCGCCTTTCTCCCTTTCTCCCCTTCCCCTTCCTCGACTAACCTTTGCAAGTAAAGCCTAAAGAAAGTGTCCAAAAGAACGAAGGCGCCACCGAGTCCGCCTCAGCGCCGCATCGGCAGCATCGTAGCACTGTTGCGCCTGTGGTTGCGTGAAAGTTAACCTTAACCGACTTTGCGAATTTGCCACCCCTGACCTCATTTCGCTTGTACGTGCCACTTTATTAATAGCAACATGTACGCTTTGTTTCGCTGGCTACATCAGCTAGGCGTCCTGTTGCATTGGTGTTGTCAGCCAATGGCGCCCTGTTGATACTGCTGGTGGGTGACAGTCAGAGAGAAAGTGAACGCAAACCTGAACGAGTGCACTTGGCCACTGACTATTCTTAGTATGCATCGGTGAAGTGTCTTTACCGCCATTTGTCAGTAGTCGATCAAATTAATAAACACCACTCAGTTCGAGCCATTCGCTTCCTTAGTTGTCTCAGGAGCTGCAGCTGAGTGCACAATAAGTCACAGTGAGAAGTGACTAAATTTAGATAGCTCCATTTGTGGCTAATATCCTTTGTGATAGCGCCACGTGACTCTTGATTCGCTTGTGATACCGTTGCTGGTGCGCCACCATCGATTGCACCACTGTGTCAGCACAGCTCGACCAGTCCGCTCCACTCGGGTTCCAGGTGTCACCGAATAGTTGGGCGTCAGTAGCCAAACACCTCGAGCCAAGCTTTCACTTCGGCACAGACCTCGATTTGCATGACGTCGACCAGTGACGGCGAAGAAATCCCACAACGGTAATTTAGGTCACAGTCAGCCGGTAATAATAACAGTGGTGCGGCATCACATAACATGCATAATTGTGACAGATAGTAAGTACGCAACCAGAAGGGAGCAGCCAGAAGGCCTGTGAAGCATCCTCGAAAATGTGATCATCGCCACCGACATCCACACCAGCCACAATCCAACTGTTGTGCATGCACAGACCACACTTTCACTTTCACTTGCGCGCCACTTTGTCCACAAACCTCGTGAATGGTTCCTTTCAATCGAACCGAACAGTGCGGCCCGAATCAATTCAATTTGCCCCTCCATTTGTGCTTAATGTTCATTCCGACCAAGTGATCGTCTGTACAGCAGTCGTCAGTATGCACCTGATCATATATGCTCCATTGTCCATGTCGGTGTCTACCTAGCGCAATCAGTGTGTCGGCCTGCTACTCTGTGTCTCCACGGTGCATCACTCTGCGTTCGAAGTTCAATCATCGCGACTTGGTGGCACTAACCCTTCCAAAGCAATCATAGTGTGCATTGATTTGATCCATTGTTTAGTGATTCTTCTCTTGCCTGTGCCTGGTGCAGTCGTGTCGGTGACTGGTGAACGATAAGCCTCGGTCAGTGTGCATGTGTGCCCTGTGCCTGCCAGGAGTGACTGTTGATTCCATCGCATTGGTGACATCCCTTTTATGTAGACTACAAGCTGTTCCAAAGCGCTTCAATTGACGGACAAGTCGTGTCCGAGCGGGACCAGTAGAGAAGACACAGGTCCCAACTATTCAACGGGCGCAGGTCTTTGCGCCTGTTGTGTTCCGAAAGTGGTGGGCTACTTTTGGGCCAGCACCAGTTCCTGAAAGAATAGATCGTCAAAGCGACCAAACGATTACCCGCCTGTTTCGGCTCTGTTGTACCGATGGAAGCTTACTCGGGTACTTTTCCATCGAGGCAAAGCGCACCCACGAGTTTCCTGAGCTGGCGCCCTGTGTCCGACCATCTCGTCAGTCACCGACTAGTGCCTAGAGTGTATTTTTTACATACCTTACTCGACATGCTCGTCTGCTGGTAAATTATATAAAAACTCAAGATAAAATAATGAAAACAATTCTTGGCATCGATTAGTTTCGGTTCGCATTCGGTCCTTTCTTGGTCGCTCATTCTGTGCCTAATCTAGTTTATTACTTCAATCGTCTTGACTGGTTCGCTCAGTTGAGTCAATCCTTGCTCACCGCATTGAGTGTAACCCATTTGAATGCCATTTGTGTCTTTGTCTCAACCATCGACCATCGACCATCGACCATCAACCATCAACCATCAACCATCACAAAGCATCGACCCTCAGCGTCAACTCGCAAGCCTCACTCGATGCGCCCCTCATTTGCCAGAGTGCCCTAACGCCGACCAATCCCACCGAACTCATTCTAGGCATTCCTCATTGGGCCAATACTCCTTCTAGTGACCTCAAGTAAGTAATCATAACTGTAAATTCCAGTTTACTTTGCCAAGTTTAGTGCCGGCCTGATTAATCGAGAGTATCAGCAAATGGCACTTACAATGCACTTGACTCGTGTTTCGAAAGATCATTCTTGAGAGTGAGATAAGTTGACAGGCAACAGTGACACTGCCAACAAATTATGTCATCTCCTTTGTTAGTTGTAGGCAAGTCGATCCATTAATAATGCAATGCCACCACCGTGACAGCACTGTCCGGTGCAACACGAGCTAATTCAAGGTAAATATAGCATTCTAGTGCCACTCCGGGTACACCATAGGGCATTACTGCATCGACTAAACAAGACCGACCGACAGATATAAATCTCTCGGCATGCGGTAATCGTTATATAACCTTTCGGTTTCATTCCGCATTTTACACTATGCACGGGCCATGTTCCCTAGGTCTATTTGAATTAAAATTGTGTCTGGCCCTTTGATAATTATGTTTTCAAGCATACTTGGACCGCAAGGCGGCCAATTCGAATAGTTCCAATGTGGTGCAATATAGCCATTGAGGTAGCGGTAGGGTGGTTGTCGGTGTTATTGTCGCGTTGACCAGCACTGGTGCACTAGCCAAACGAAGAAAGGATGAAGCGAGCCAAGTTGAGGATCACGCGACCGTCGGCAAACGGCTCTGCACTCGTCTCGGTCCGCTTCCTTGTTGACGTGTATGCCCGCGCGTCCACTTTCCCATATACTGTTGGAGTTGTGCTCAGGCCAATTACCGCCAATGTAGTCTGCTGTGGTGTCGTGTGGTGTCCTGTGGTACCGGCGCACCGACACTTGCCGCACAATGTTCGGTGCTCTCTTTCGAAATCGTTCTTGGCTGTACACGTGTTCGTGTCTGTGGAACCGTGCACTGGGCGCGGACACCCACACAAGAACGACCCTTCCGCGGGCAGAATCGATCGGAATCGTCTGCTGGCACCAGACTGGTCGTGCATGGAAGACACTGCTCACTGAGCATCTTTTACGTCGTTGATGATGTTTTTCCATTTTCATTGACTGGACTCTGAGGGAATTGCAAGACTTATGAAACCGGAATATTCTCAGCGCACAAAGCAGGCTCAGTAGCGAATTTCTCGTCCGAGTATCGACCCAACGATGTCCTGAGTAGTCTATGCATTCTGTATGGATTCTGTAATCGTCGGTTGAGGCCTACACTCAGTCCTACCATTACTTTTGCCCTCACCTACGACAAGATGGCTTTTTAATTGGCGCATTAAAACAGAATTTCTCAATTAGTGTCAAATGGCTTTGTGGAACGAATTGCAACATTGCACTACTCGCAAGAGTTGATCGATAGGGCACCGCACAGTCGACATCTAGGCACCTCTCAGGTGCACAGTGCACTGTCGAGACCGCGTCAGATGATAAAGTCGTCATGCACACCTCGGTCATTGTAGATCAGTGATGAGTGGTCCTGTCAGGGATGACCTAACGCATTGCAACCGGCAATTGGCAATCGTGTATGCATGCCATGGAGCCAGTGAGCATCGATGGACAAGCCTAGTAATGCAATGATCTATCTTCAGCGATAACAATCACGGATCGCACTACGAGCAACGCCAACATTGCCCCATCGGTGCTCTAACCTAACCAGACCGAAACGGAATCGAAGCCATAATGGATGCCAACAGCGCAGCCAGCAGCAGCAGCACCAGTTCGGAGGAGACTCGCCGCCCCGCAAGTGCTCATTCCAAGTCTCACTCGAAGTTCTCCAATTGGAACACCACCAACGCGGCCCCAGTGGACCTAAGTGTGCCATCATCGATTGCTTCGCCCAGCAACTCATGCACTTCAATCAACGTGGCCAGCACGCTTTCTGCAGCTTTGCCCGTGTTTGCCAACGCTGGCCTTACAAGTGGGCTTATTAGTTCTTTCGGTAATGACCTGCTGCACCTGACACAAATAGGCTCACCACTCGCTTCTTTCCTTCTAGGCCCTTCTAACCCTTTGGTGTCCGGAAATTCCATTTTAGTCACAAATTCCCGCAAACAACGCGAATTCATTCCCGACTCGAAGAAGGACGAATCCTATTGGGATCGTCGCAAGCGCAACAATGAGGCAGCAAAACGGTAAGTGAATGTGTCTTGTCTCACTAACCCAATTGGCCAGTGCAAGTGACAGCACAGAGCAGCGTTCGCCTAAAGCCAACTGAGCAATTAGCTCACTGGCGGCAGCGACCCGAACTTATGTAACAGTAGTTTGTGGTTAGTGTGTCACGATGTGCGCGTTACATGTTTGCCGAGTTCTCACATGACAAGCAGCATCTCAATCTGCTCGTATTGCGTTGCCATTACTTCACTGTCAGTCGGATGCTTTTTTAGACCTCTAGGTTACGCCAGGCACGTCTATCGCTTTATCTTGCCCTGTCTGTCTCCTATCGGTTGGTTATGTAACATGACAAAGTCGACGATAACACAAGTCGAGCAAACAACAGCAAATGCGCCAGCAAGTGCTTTTGGTGAAATCATCGCAAAGTGTGCGTGCTCGCTATGTCGATGTGAACATTAGTGGAGGCACATCAATCTGGCCAGTGACGATATCGCTGCTTTGGCCTAGTTTCGATGCACTTTGACTGGTACTGGCCAGGAGAGAGCTTATTTGGTTGGCTCACCCTTTGTGGGCCAATCGGTACAACACCACTGGCTTATCACTGGCCGATCATCTAATGACCAAATGATCAAATGGCATTGCCAATGGATAAATCGAATATATTAACCAACAAACAAGCTTATATAGACCGATTGTGAGACAATTGCCCATTTTATGCCAGTCCGGACAACTGTGGCCACACTTGTACCTCTGCGCATGGCTCCCATTTTAATAGAATTGGACAA
Source organism: Rhizoglyphus robini (assembly GCA_023373905.1). NCBI lineage: Eukaryota > Metazoa > Arthropoda > Arachnida > Sarcoptiformes > Acaridae > Rhizoglyphus > Rhizoglyphus robini. The sequence goes on from JAKIJQ010000002.1 coordinate 2,866,605, forward strand.
ATTTAATAAACCCAAACCAACTCTGTCAGGCACTATCAGAAAAGTCAGTTTAATTTATTTCTCACTAAATGACTCGTGCAAAGTTGATAGAAGCTATGCGGCAATTGAGACAATATGGAATGCATGCCATCGCTTTACATAACAGTGACAGCACAGGTCTATTGCATTGCATCTATTCTTTAGAACAGCCAATTGGCGTGAAAGCACAATGACTGCCTGAGTTCAACTGCAGCGAGTTTTCTATAGAGATTACTAAACTTTCGAGACTGGAAGAAACAATTGAATAGAATTTTGCTTGGCACAGAATTGGCCGTTTGCAGTGATACTCGATTGGAAACTAATTTAAATTAATTGCCACTTTGGCAGTAATTGACTTGGCCAAGTTCATTCTCGAGGACCGCCATTAAATGATGATATCTAATCATGCTGATCAAATACAGGCCTATCTGTTATTATTTATTGAGGTTATCTCCAATAGTGCCCCAATGGTTCCAAGGGTTAGCCATTTGACCATTTAGATTGCTTTCGGTGTCACAAAGGAGCGATTACCATTAATTTGAATCGAACAATTGGATTGATAGTGTTCGATGGATAATTAGGAGGCGGCAAATGTCACCTACTGGCGTAGTACCTTTTCGTCACTTGGACGGATTCATTGAACTTGCCGCTCAAGGTTGGTTTCTCTAGAGTCTAGACCAACCGATGGCCATAAAATTGGATTTGACCGCATGCAAGTGTTCTTTCAGTGCTGCTGTCTACCTGAATTCATCCATTTAATTTTCGTTCTGGCCAATTGGAATCGATGGGTAAAGCAGAAGCAGCAACAATAGTGGAAGGAGTAGCTACAGTAAATAGCGAATTAACTTTTCATGCCATAACTGTTTACCGTTCAATTTTTAATGAGATCCTTTCAATAATTGATGCAATTTTAAACAAACCTTTTAAGATAATTGCTAATTCCCACTAAGTACTCTTTCCTTACCAACCAGCGCCAGTGCATCGTCCAGTGGTGGTGTGCTGGACTGACCTGCATGTGGCTGTCTGAACGGATGCTTACTGCTGATGTTCGGTTTGTTGTGTTCACTCAATGTCATTAGCATCTGTTTATGTTAAAGCGAGTTGGCCACTCGACTTAGTACCGAATCGATTAATTAATTCGCACTGCCTGCAAGGTTATTATCACTGCAACAATGGCCAGTTGTCGTCCGTGATTGCCACCGAATGCTGTGGTGCACGAGTAGTGCCGAGACGAGACGCCGTAATTGGCCACCAGTGAGCCTCTCTCTGAACACCGAGAGGATTACAGTGTGCTGTTGTGGCTGTATGTCGTTGTGGGATCTACTGCTATTCGGTGTTGTTCTGTCTTGTTGGTGCGTTAATATGTCGAACTGGTGGCCAGTGCTGTCGTAAGCGTTTACTGGACGCGATTGCCACTGTTCGTTGGCCGTGTGCTTCTCTGCAATGAATTATTAATCTTATTAGGGTGCTAATTCCTTTGTGTGGCCGATTTGTTCGAGTGCCTTGCTGTGTTTGCCTTTGTCTGAGACACGATTAGGCTAATTATAACAAACAAATTAATTACGCAAAAGTAGTGCCTCACTCTTGCCGAACACAGTGTTACTCCACTTGTCAGCAAACACAAACTTGTGAGCCGAGCGAGCCAACCGAACTTATGGAGATATTGCCCATTAATGGCATTACTGATCGAGTCGATGACGAGCCACCGATGACTGTCCCGGGAGAATGAGAAAATTGAATTGAGATCGCTTGATGCAATACTAGAGGAACCCATTTGGAGTGAGTTAGCGCCATTACAACCATTTGCTGTTAGTCAGAAGTGAATAAATAAACACATGACCCTCTAAATGCGATCAATCTGTTCGATTCAGTTACGCTTGGCTCGATGCAAATTACAACCACAAACGGATGCTTTGTTTCGTTCGTCTGTCTGTTTGTTGCCAATTTGTACATCGATCGATAGTTCACCTTACCAAGTGCTTTTCACTTGCCATCAAGTCGTTCTTGGTCAGGCTAGCTAACTGACAGTGGGCAACAGTTTTTGAACTTGAACTTAGCGCAATAGCAAACAGATGCAAATGGATTGCGTAGTGTTTGGAGAAAACGAGTGTCCAGCCAGAGCGCTCATGGTCAGCCACTGAGCGACATTTCACGATTTCCTTCCAGTGACCTTTCACGATTATACAACTCATTCGCTCCCATAGCAAATGTCCTTGCGGGCTTCTGTCAGCACTGTTTGAGCCATATTCGATCTATTTGTTGGCTATCACTAATCAAATCAATTCTTTTTTAGATCTCGCGAAAAACGCAGAATTTCCGACCTTGTACTGGAGACTCGAGTTTTGGAGCTTACTCGAGAAAACAATATTCTCAAAGCGGAACTGTACGCCATCAAAGAGAAGTTTGGAATTTCACAAAACCAAGTAAGTGATTGACTGTGAATAGTTACTTGAGTGATTGGAACAGTGATCTAACCAGGTACTGTGCCTTATCGATGGTCAATATAGCTGGACACACTGTCACGCTTTCACACATTGTCACCTATGCGATAGTCATTAGCTGATAGACATTGATTGAGACAAGGTAAAGGCTTAACAGTAATAATAATTTGGCTGCTAATGACAATGGACAACGAATGCCAATTTAAGGAAACGTTCTCCAAAAGGAGGAAGCGAATGGAAAAGGAAATTAACATTGACTCGTGCACCACTCAAAGGTGAACGAGATTTTGCACTTGAAATTTGGTCTTGATGGTGTTTGTACCGCGCTCGTGCATGTCTATAAATAGAAGCCTTCCAATATTACATTAGAAAGTGCCGCAGCGATAATAACAGACCAATTAGCATTTTGCCCGCTAGAAAGGTTACGCCGACAACGGACTCGTGCTTGTTCATTCGCTCACTGCTCACTTGTCAGTCTAGTTTCACTTATGAAACTGACTGTAAGCTGTCATTGAGCACGAGTCTCTACATCGATCCTTAATTGAGTTATTGTTACGGGATGGTGGCAGTATTGGCCGTACAGTGGACATTGTACAATGTACAATGTATACTACATAGCACCTTGCATTGTCTTCCAGTGCCCTCCACTCGCCACCTTACGCCTTCAAGCAGCTCTCACCGCGCTGGCTTGTTGTTGTGGTAATGAAAGCACTGACTCTTAGAGCCACTGTAATACATGCACCATCACACCGTCATTGCCATTACTCGACATCTATTGTGGTCGCCTTCCTGTCCATGCACTGTACACTTTCTTATTTTGGCATGAAGATGCAATGGCATTGGCGCCAATGTGAAGGCGCTTTATCACCATGGCTAATAAATTATTTCAATTACGCCGAAAAGACACTGCCAAGTTCTACAACAAATGTAGTACTGACAATGGCCAAACACGTGACGACTTCTGCTCGAAGGTTTCGTCCGTGTGTTATGTAAGCGGACATTGGTCCTGGTGCCAACTTCCAGTCGTCTACATTGCACTCAATTCAACTAGTAGGGTGGTGGTCATTGCCTTCAGTGGCGAGTTCAGTTTCGGTGCGTCTTTGGTGATGTATTCAAATAATGGCAACACTGGTTTAGAACAATTTTGTCTTGTGCATAGTTTGCTTGATTTTGTGAGCAGAGGCATGAGAGTAGGGTCGAGTTGAATGTTACCCATGTTTGTATGGCAAAGTTGGTTTAATGAATTTTTAAAGGAAAATGCAAACATGTCCAACCACCCAACTTCACTTGCATTAGTGCAGCTTGTTTGCCATCGCCATTGGCGCAGCACCAAACTTGCATGTGCCCTTATTGCCATTGCCAATTGGTAGTTCGATTAATTTGCAGTCTCAATTATCGGCGTGATTAGCTAGGTAAATAGGGGAGATTCACAGGCCAGTGATTGCCTGACTTGGTGATATAGCCAGTGGCTTGGTGCTCTGTCCAATGTTTAAACAAGCCTCCATTCCGTTTCATTTGAACTCATTTGGCCGGATTAATCAAGCCATACGTCCAGCATAAAATATTTATAGATTAACGACCAATGCGCTCATCTGCACTTCTCATCATGGTCGCCATAGCAAGGCTTTGCTATTTGCTCAACTGTTTGGTCAATCGGTGCCAACTGGTCACTGAAAGGACCAACTTCTCATGACCAGGTCGTCATGTAGCCACTGAGATGCTTCATGGCGAGTGGCCACGGGAAATGAACAGATAGTAGAGCCATTTGTATTCCTCTACCACTGCTTTATCGATTACATCAATCAATTCAGTCCGTATTGTTTTTGCCGTCTTTGGTTTCCGTCTGCAGTGACAATCCAAAATGATTTGTATAATCGAATAGTCTCAATTAGCTTGCCCAGATTGCAATTGCCAGTTTGTGGCTCGTGTTTTGACAAAAGAGGAAATAATGCAGTTCAGTCTCATAGTCAACCGTCTGTTAAGTGACAGTCTACCTCGACCAATTTGTGTTTGCCATGACAATCAATTGGCTTGTTTGATGGACAGTTACATAACCATGTGGAGCCAATGCAAACAGATTGGGTAGCCTGACTGTTTCCGTTAGAGACACGAGACTTGTTCGCACTCAGTCACGAGTATGATGTGATCGGTCGGCCGATGCAGATGAATGTAGATGTAGTGAACGGTTTAGCCCGACAATTGCAACAATCGACGATGCTCAGTTTGGTTGGGTCGGTGGAACAGTTCGGAGTCGATATATAGATTGGCATATCGTACACCACCATGCACTACCATCAGCATCAACACCGAACCCTGCAAAGGGCAACACATGTGACACATGGCTGCCATTACTGATTCTTACGTCTGCTTTGGTAGCCTCTCGTTTCGATTCGGTCCATCTTGCAGGCTTAGGCAAGAGCAACGATTCTGAGAAAATAATTTGTCTTTATTTATGGCCAGCAGTGGTGCAGTACTCGATGTATTTGGTTACAGAATAATAACGAGCACTGCCGTGGAAAGTTATGCCCGATGCTGCTGCTTGTCTGCCTTATATAAACGTTGGCCACGATTTTTCCTATCTTGCCATTCTGTGTTCGTCCGTCTGTATTAAATGATAACTCGTTAGGATAATTGAGACCTTCTATATAGGCAAAACACGAGATGAGGCCAATTGGGCCAGCAAGCCGATATTATTGTTATACAACGGCACTCTCTGGCATGCAAAGTGCCATCCAAAGCCATCCATGGGCTTGCCAAGCACAAGACATTGCAATAATTAAATAGATTGATCGATATCGACAATCATTCTCGGTGAGCAGTAGTCACTGGTGGCAATGGTCCCGCATTTGATGGATGCAAACTTTCCTTCCAATCTAGCGGCAATGCAATAGCCATCGAGTTGTTGTTATTATGAAAGATGAACAGCACGAGAAGGTTTCTGGAATTTTTTCCATTTAGTACAACTCACAGGCGAACTGCACCACTGCACCAAGGCAGCCGCGCTTTTCCAACTTTTTATGAATTCCTAGCCTGCCACCCTAACGAGCGATGCAGACATTTAGTCCAAGCAAACATGGCCAAATTGGCTCACTCAATTTACTCGCTCGCTACTTAATTCTTAATGCGAGCACCCATCCATCCCAGCATCCATCCTTCCATCCATCCATCTATGCAAGCAGCCAGCCGGCGAGCACGAGACCATTCTTTGGCCTAGCTGAGCCTGCACTGCACTGGTATTATCTTGCTAGCAATTTAATTAGTGTGCAGAAGTCTTGCCTCTTGCCTTCACCCTAGCCACTTATCCAATCGGATCTAAATAAATTAAAAAGCCTTCCAATGGCTTGTCGTGTGGCACTATTCACTAGGCGCCTCGTTGCCTTTGATTGTGTGGCACTGTTTGTGGTTTGAGACCACTTCAAGCCCTAATCCTGAGTACCGCGAGATCGAAGGCTCGGTGAGTCTGCTTCGAAATGTGGCAGCAACAGATCCTGATTGACTGGTCAAGACCGATTGTGCAGTGCACTCAAGTCCGCTCTGCTAACAGTGACGCATTCAGTTTGCTGGTGCGCCCAGACAAATTGGCCTATCACTAAGGACATTCGCTTCAACCTGGTTTGTGATAATTGACTGGTTGTAAGCAAGAGTGCTCTAATTGAATGTCAATTGGGTGCCCGTAATAATGCACTTTAATCAGATTTGATGAGCTCATCAATTAGCAAAAGGCACTGCAAATTGGCCTGGCTGGGGTGAATTGAATCAAACAATTATTCGTGATTAGCTATGCTGAAGTGGGACAATGAGCCCTATCGATGGCAAAAGTGTTCCAATTCATATTGACACTAATTGAAATGTCTGCCAAGAATCGAGACTTGAAATCGATGGAATTCTTCGCTTTGTCTTGCATTCAATTCAATTTCGTTTAATTATTTGCTAATTTGCCATTGAGGCGAGCACACAACACACAAGTCGGCTAGGTTCGTGCAAGCATTGATCAATTGATCAGTTGTGTCGGAATGGGCCACTGGCAAACACCAAGTCGACACAAAACAGTTCCCAAAATAGACATTCCACTGGCAGTTGGTTCGATGGCTTCTACTACTATTTACTATTGACGACCGAATCGAGACTGGTCGTAATCGGTGCTTGCTTGACCAAATGGTGGCAAGTGTCTGTGTCAAGCAGTGGTTGCCAAAGCAGCTTTAGGGTGCATGTACTGCAGTGCAGTGGCACTGTTCGCTCAACCTTTATTCGATTAATCTACAACTCGATCGAACCACAGTGTTTGTCTTTAAAGTAAATAAGCCATAATTAAATTGCAATTTATGATCGATTCCATCAGTCGGTCAGATAGTGGCAATGTAGGGTCCCGTGTAATGTCGTGTGTGTGTGTTGCCACCAGTGAACCACTTAGATTGGGACGACTTTGACTAATTGCATTAGGCCATTATGAGTGCAGTGATAGATGGAGTCAAGTGGAATGTTTTTCCTTGCCGCTCACAAGCAGTCGAGAGTGCCACAGATGACAATGTGAGCTGCTCTTTTTTCTTACCTCAAGTGGCGCTGAATTAGCGCTGCTTCTCACTCAATTGTCACCACATTAGGCCACTATTCGATTTCAATTGATTACTTAATCTACCTCAAAGAAACGAGAAGTTGATTTCAAACGAAAATATCACCTAAATGGACGGACACGTGGTGAATTGGCAGAAGTAGTAATTCCGTTCGGTCGATATCTTACCGTAATTGTCTATTAATTATTGCTCTGCAAAATGTTTCAGGTCGATTGTCACTTGTGCGTAACTCAGTTTGATCATTTCTCGTTTGAGCGTTGCCAACATGATTACCGTGTAACACGGTCCTTGTTGAATGAACCAACAGATAGGATCGAAATGGCCAAAGTGGCATTCGGTGAGAATCGTGTGGACTTAGTCGCTCGATCAATCGGTCTGCCACGACGTAAAAGTCAATTAATCGTGCGCTTTCGTGACAGTCTTAATTGAGAATTAAGTTGCCTGTATTGATTGGCACCTCCACCACAATTATGTTCACTTAAGTTACTCCATTTGTCGGTCCAATTGTCAACCACGCCACCAATCTGCCAACATTGCCTATCGGAACTATAGGTTGGAGATCGGTTAAACGTAATGTTAAAGCATACAAGCATTTATTTGATTAGACACTAGTCACTCGTTTCAACATTCAAAATTATGTAGAGACCCAGAAAATCCACAGGTTATCCGGCTTTAATAGACAGCAATAAAGGCCATCCGATTTTTACAGATGTATTTATGGCCAAATTAAGTTATACTTTTGTTTTGTAGCATTTCGTAGATCCCGATGCGATATCAATTCCACTTCCCGAGAATGCAAGTAAGCTTCGGCGAAATCGCCTTTTTTCCTCAATTATAAATGGCACTCCTGTCAACCGTGAGTATGCGTCCTTCCCTGTCAGAGTTAACCATTTGATGTTTAGTGTTTTCCGCGGCAGCTGACTTTACCTCGAGCACCGGCACCAATTCCTCATTCAATTACTCGTGTTCACTCTCGCCAAATTCTCAATCGTCTTCGTCATCGGAAGTGCAAGTCTCATCTCCGACTTACCACGTGTCAACAACATCATCTCCACCGGTGGTGTGTTCCTTACTGGGACAGACACCCTCTCTGGGATTAGGGTCTTCTATTTTGCCAGTCCTCAGTTGTCCCTCGAGCAAGACATCGTTGCCATTCAAGCTGCGGCACAAGGCAGGAAACAATTCGTCGCACTGCTCAAACTCGGTCAGCAATGGAAATCACATGATAAATGTTGACCGGAGTACTCCGCACCACCACGACAGCGACGCGAGCAGTGATTCTTCAGTAAACGTCCCCCCTCTCAGCAGTAGTGTCGAGTCAAATGGTGCTTTTGGGGAGTCTGCAATCCGTGAGAATGCATGCTCACCTGATACTGTGCTCAAGACCGAGAACTATGCACTGAAGAGTGAACTGCAAAGGTTAGCTTCGGAGGTGGCCACTCTGAAGAATGTGCTCGTCTACAGTAGTCACTCCGTGGCCGCCAGCCAAGGTCTGAAAATGTCTGCTGATAGGTGCAATATGTACCAGCCGGTCAGTCCGCCAGGAAACCATTCTCCAGTTCATTATCCCGAGGATCTCGTCGACAGCAAGGTCTTGCTGAGCAATGTGATTCACTTTCAAAAGTTGAACGACATCATCGTGTAAGGGAAAGATCTGTCTCACTTTCTCCTTGAACGCATTCAATCGAACCTGTCGACCTTCGCTGTCAATCGCATTGGCCATCGATTCTGTCTGACGTTAGCTCTCACTTTCTCACTTTTGTTGTCATTGTTGCTTCAATTATTTTGTACAATTCAACTTAATTCTATTCAATTCTGTTAATTCTATTATTTATATTTGTACTGCGATTTGTTGAGTACACTTTTGTTTTGTTTTGCATTCTTCTTGTGATTATGTTCATTTGGTCCATTCCTTCTCGCTCGGCAATTCATCGCACTGTAACATGTTTTATAATTTTATTACATCGCCTCTCAATCATCACATTGTACCGAGGACACATCCACTCACACACTCACACATTCAAACACACTTGTCATGGCTAAATGGTCAAAGCAACTGAAGTCATATTGCAACTGTGCCAGAACACGTTGGCCATTGTGCTCAGTTCCAGAACCGAGTCACATTCGCCCCATTCCTCTGCCTGGATTGTATCAACAGCTGGCTTGTTTCACTTCTCTAAGGCAGCGAAAGGCATATGAGGACACCGGCAAATCAATCCCTTCCGAGTCGCAATGTATAACGCTAGAAGGCCTGTCCTTGTACATTATGCCACTAATCACTATATCTCCCAATTGCTGTCTCTATCGCCACTAACCTATATTATTTCATCTTTCATTTGCCACATGACCACTGTAACCACCTTTAATTAACAATTTTACTAATTCACAATTAAACTTGGCTTCTTTGCCGATTAAACGTTGCTTATGTCACGGCGGAATGTCAATCAACGGACATTGCCTTTCCAAATTGTTGCATTCATCAATAGTCGATTTTAGAATCTTTGCAAATGCCAAATTTTGCCTTGATTGGAACATCTAAGTTTATATGACGATATTATTAAATTGCAAAGTCACTTTCCAAAAAATATATACTATTCATGGTAATTCGCGCGAATATAATGTCTTTTCAATTTGCAACGTTCCACATTGAAATGGCTTGTCTTGATATATCGATAAAACTAGTATCTTCATTTTTCGCTAGAATTCTCATTTTCTCAACTACATTTTGATCGCCATTAACACTAGTGAATTTGGTAGCCACTAGATGGCATGTTGTTGATTTACAAATTTTGTCAGACAAAAGCAACAAGACTCTTGTTACAAGATCTCTAGAGTCTAGAGACTGTCGAGTTTTCCAGATTTGTAAGGAAAACGGGAATTGCTTAAATTAAATTCTGATGCAAGAAATCAGATTCATTAGACTACTAATCAATTTTAGTCCAGTTACCTAATGTCTACAAAAGTGAGAGGACAATAATATTATAAAGATACTATTCAGTAAATTGACCCATTCCAAAGTACACATCAATTTTAAATAGCAATATTTTATTGAAACAAATAAAAAATCAGCATAAATGTATTTACAGATATAAATAGTCGCTACACACATAGTACAAAACAAAAAATCAATCAAATGCCAACTTCTGTTAGACATGCGATGACTATGGAAGAATTTCAGAAAGCTTGCGCTTATTACTTTCGGAGAGGTTAACGGGAAAATTTATATCAAAACAAACGATGAGATCGCCCCGTTTGGATGGGTCTTTAGGATATGGCAAACCACGACCAGAAATTCGACGATTCAAAGATGGACTGATGATATCTTGCACGCGTAATGTTATGTTTTCGCCTTCAAGAGTTGGAATCGATAATAGACAACCACAAAGAGAATCTTTTAGTGATATTTTCGCAGTATACGTGATGTCCACACCATCTCGGGTGTAAATCTTATGGGGCTTGTCTTTAATTATAAATACGATATCGGATGGAATAGTAGCAGGATTCTGGTCACCCTCACGAGGAAAAGTAATTTTAGTTCCCGCTTTCCATCCCGGTTTGACATTAACTGTGAGCACTTTATCTTCTTTGCGCTCAATTCCACCAGGACCAATCACTCTACGATTAATTTTCATCTTCTTTGTGCAGCCCTTCAAAACTTCTTCCAAGGTTACATTGAGATCGTGCTCAATTGGAGGGTCTTGTTTTTTCGGCTTTTGCCTTGGAGTGTTGTTGAAAGAGTATGGCGAGGGTTCATACTCCATTCCGGTCATTCCGGTCATGTGATGAGTATCAGCACCCAAGTTGTTAAAGTTGAAAAACATATCGAAGGGATTATCTTTGCCAAAAAACTGAGCAAATGTTTGATGTGGATCTCCATGAAAAGAGAATTTGTAGGAAGAATTGGGACCACCAGGACCTCCAGGACCACCAGAAGGCATGCTTCCATTCAAGCCTTCTTCGCCAAATTGGTCATAAATATCTCGTTTCTTCTTGTCTGAGAGTACTTCGTACGCTTCAGCAACCAATTTAAATTTTTCTTCGGCTTCAGGTGACTTGTTTTTGTCAGGATGATACTTTAAGGCCAACTTTCTGTAGGCCTTCTTGATCTCTTCGTCGGATGCTTTTTTGGAAATTTCAAGAATGGCATAATAGTCTTTGCCCATTTTCATAGAATCGATGAAATCAAATTGAAAAACAAACAAAGGGACAAAGGAGAAATGAGTGAAGAAAGTAGTTCACAGAAAAAAGTTTGGTCGGCAGTTAGACTTACTGTAAGCGAATAGTGCCAGCGCCAGTTGACACTTGAGTATATATTTACAGTGAAGAAGGTTCGAGCAAATTCGTGGTCACTAATGCGCCTGTTCAGTACCTTTTGCTCACTGCTTGTGCTCACTTGTCTAGTGACAAAACAGCCCAAACAACTCAATTTACATTGCTAGTGATTTCCTTCTATTTCTACAGTCGGTTAGAATAGTAATAGCGCTCTCATCGATTGACTTTTTGGTTTGGTGCCACTTAGCGTCAAGTCCGCGGCCGCTCTGGGCTTGTTTCGATGATTCGCCATCCATCGTTGTCTGGCCACCGTGGAACGTGTAGATAGTCAGTATGCAGTAGTCTCACAATCACTTGTCCTGCTCGCAGCTTTAAAACATTCTGCATTTATTTCAACTTGATTAGAATCTATTATCAAGCAAAATCAGTTAACTAGCTCAAAATAGATCACACCATAGAAGTGCACAGCACCAGATTGAACCACCAAGTGCTATCATCTTGCTCATAAAACTTTTTGCCTACAAGTTGTCCACTTTCCTCAATGTTATATGCCTTATTTTGTTTTTGTTTTGTTTGCTCATCTCTAAAATTCCATTCAACTGTTGAATATTAAAACTAAATTATCGTCTAAAAGTGCCAAATTCTAACGATCTCGTAAGCAAATCATATAGTTCCAAAAGCTAGTCTCGTGTGACATTTTATTGATCGCAATAATTAATACGTTCTCCATTTTTGTTTTGCATCGACTCGATGCAGTTTTACGGTTTCGAAATCATTCAATCTGAAAATTTTATTTCTTGTTTGAAAGATGGTGCCACCAGTAATACTATCATATGGTAGAATGTTTTCCTTCCCCCAGACGTGATCTCTTGGAGTTGTTATTATTATTGTTGTTATATTTCAATTCAATAATGCAATCGGCTAGCATAAGTCGATTAATCTCTCTATCCGGAAGAATCAACTTTTATCACCGTTGACTCATGCTTCCGACAATTTGAACTAGATAAACTGCTCTGTGCCTATTTTTGTATTGAAACAAGCCATCTTTAAGTTTATAATTTTGTTTTGCCTTCTGCTGATAAGATAAACTATTATTTTATTATAACTTGCCTCATCTTTATAAAAGTCAAAAAGGTTAATTTTGCTCATTGCATCTGCCAAAGAATATATCTCAAAATTGTGTGCAATTTGTACATGCTGTGAACATTTCTGATCGTTTTCCGAACCAATTATCAACCACTTGCATCAAAATGTCCAATTGGGGTCAGATTTTAGTGCTACCTGAAGCCTTTCAAAGGCGAATTCTTTCCATATACAACCAGAACCAGTACTTTCCAATAGAGATTCGCAAAAATCTTGCTGAATGGATTGAACAGCAAGATTGGTCTTTCTACTGCAATCCTAATTTCAACTATGACAACTCTTTCTTGGAGAAATGTGTTATTTTGGTACAAGCTTTCATCGAGCAAGTCAATCAGCTGTTAGCAAGAACCAATGACATTAGCGACAAATTTAAGATTGACACCTTTCAAAACACTCTTCAGGGATCGCTTGATCAGAATAATTATGAAATTATTAAGCATGTTTACGAATGCCTCAGAAATGAGCAAGTGATCATTCAACGATTCCAAGAGGTATGTGGACATGATTTTTATTTGCATTGGTTTGAATAACTAATATCAATCTTTTAGGGATTAAATGAGCGTAATCCGAGTCATTTCCATCAGTTGGAAAACAATTGCCAAACAACTAAAGAAAAGATCACTTACACTGAAGGCTTGCTGAAAAACATTAATACACTGAAGGAGAATCTTATCATTTTTCATTCAAAGTTGAATTTTCTTCAAAATGAAAATCCTGGTCAGAACAATCCAAATTCTCCCGAATCTGTTGCTAGACAGGCTAAGATTACTGAAATAAACAGCCAAATCACCTACTTTTACAGTGTTTATACGCAATATAAAGATGAACTGTTAGTAAAACACGGCGAGATTGTTCAAGAATTGGAAGGCATTCTAATGACCTTAACTTCTGATCTTAATGTCTGGAAGAATTTACGAAAGCAATCTTCTACCAATGACTGGTATGACAATTTTCGTCAAATAACAGATATTTGTCAGATTCTTGCTAGCAACATTTGTTGTATGTGGCCCCAGATAAAGAAAATGGAGACTCTGCTATGTGAAAATCATGTTGAGAATTTTATTCCTGATGGTCATTGCAAAGAGATGAAATCCAAGATCATAAATTTACTGAAAAACTTGGTAAATCAAACTTTCATTGTTGAACAACAGCCATGTCAAGTGATTAAAACTAATACCAAATTAAAGAAAATTGTTGTCAATCTCTTAATGGGAAATATCTTCAAAAACAACATGAACCCATCCGTTGTAAAAGTGACCATAATCAATGAGAATCAAGCAAAGCAACTTTACAAAGATAGAGACAACTTCCGAATTGATTCTTGTGGAGAAATTCTCAACAATACAACAGTGATGGAATACAATCATTCCTCAAAGATTTTGAGCGCTAGCTTTGTAAACTTGCAATTGAAAAAGATTAAGCGAACTGAAAAGAAGGCGTCAGAGTCAGTGATGGACGAAAAATCCGCACTCCTCTTCTCCACTGAGTTTTTCATTGAAGAAGATCTACGATTTAATGTGAAGGTATGATTAATGACGATTTTATATGGATATTGTTCTTAATTATTACTCTTCATTATATGCTATAGACCATTTCTGATCCCGTGGTGGTCATTGTTCATGTAAACCAAGAAGCCCATGCTCAAGCTACAATTACTTGGGATACTGCATTTGCTGAACCAGTATGCATGAGGTTTTAATTATTTTAATTAATTTTTTGATTTATTTAGACAAGATGCCCCTTTGAAGTTCCACAGGAAGTTAAATTTGGCCAATTAGCCAATGTTTTGAGTCAAAAATTCTATGAAAATACAGGTAGACGACTTAGTGATGATAACATCAAGTTTCTTGCTGAAAAAATTTTTGGAAATTATGTATCGGACCCTATAAATGCTATGGTTTCGTGGTCGAGATTTTCCAAGGAGCATCTTCCTGGACAGAGTTTCACTTTTTGGGACTGGTTTTACGCAATACTCAAGTTGACAAGTGACCACCTCCGTGACATTTGGCATGATGGACATATCATTGGTTTTATAACTCGGCCTAAGGCAGAAGAACTCTTAAGAGGCCAGCCTTCTGGAACTTTTTTCCTTCGATTTAGTGATACTAAACTTGGAGGAATTAGCATCGCTTCAGTGGATAATTCTGAAAGCAGGAATGTCATGATGGTGGAACCTTTCTGTAGCAATGACCTCAAGCTCCGAAAGTTACCTGACCGATTGTGTGACTTTGACCAGTTTATTTATCTGTACCCGAACATCTTGAAAGATGACGCTTTTTCTCGATACTACACCAAAGTGAATAATCAAAACCAGACAACCAATGGATATGTGCGACCCATGCTGGTCAACTATATACCTCGGTACTATTTATATATTTTTATTATTTCAATTAACACTTAGTGTATTATAGTTTTCCATTAACTAATGGCAGCAACGCCGATTTCGGAATGCAATCACAACTTGCAAGCAATTTTCCAATGGACCTTCCTTTGCCGAGTTTTGGTTTGGCTTTTGAAAATCAATTCTCCGTTTCTTCATCTAAGTAAGTGATTGCTTTCTCTCATCAAATTGATTGTTTAACAGATTGATTGCTCTAGTGACGGAATGTTCGACGAAGACATTTAACAAAATTATGGTTTTATGAATTATGAATTTGTTTATCATTATGAAATGACAAATTAGTCATTTGCATTTATTTGGAATAAAATTATTCGATTATATCAAACAAATCTGTATATATGTCAGGGACAATACATTCACTCTATTTATTGCTTCAAGAGAAAGAAACGCGATAGATTCGCATCTGTTATCGATATTACTCATAGTCATGATGAGTAATTCGAATCGATTATTATCGAGAAGGAAGGGCACTATTAGAGATATGATTATTAAAAAATCATTATTTATTGTACTGTTGCAGTACTGCTTTAGGAAGCGATTCGTATGACTGCATTTCTCACTAATAACAAGTTCAATTTGTTAGGCTTGAATAGAAATGATCACAGATCTGGCGATTTGAGGTGATGTGTTGCTTCTGTTTGGCACTGACGATTGAGCAATTAGAGCAAATACTATCCCTGATTTGAATTGCTTTGCTTGGAATTGTTTGATTAAATGGCAAAATGAAATAGCTTAATTGATGGGATATGGACAAGGGTGGACAAAGACAATGAAATCGAATTATATTGATTAATGGAATCAAGATTTAGTGTAGATCAATTGAAAATGACTGTCCACCATCCGGGAATGGAGAGAGTGATAAATATAGTGACAGCTACACAGATCACCATCACTAGGCAAATAAAGAGGAGCTTTTGTGCTGTACTGTCTTGCTCAATGGAAGATATGTTTGCTTTGCTTTCAGAGTTGACTGTTTCCTCTGATGATGAGGTGCTCTTGATACCACAAAACCAGGTGACAAATTGCTTCAGAAGAGATTGTTTAGGTTTACTTATTTCAGATTCAATAGACAAATTGTCGATATAGTTGCCGTTGGTAATACTCTTTGCTGGTGTCTCGTTTTTGACTGTTTCCTCAATCTCGTCAAATCTTTCTGTGGTGTCGAAACGAGTCCAATAAGTAGTTCGAATTAACTAAGACAGAGAGATAGGATCAAAGTAGGATTTTCTTTACATAAATTGGTTCACTTACGAGATAGTCCTTTGGTGGCTCGGTAAATAGACTGACTACAGTGCAAATGGCCACAGTTATCCAGAAGAGGAATATGGCAAAGTACATGTAGTGCACTTTCACGATAGCTGGTCTGAGGTCGGGTGTACCGCAAGCAGGCTCTTGGTAGAACAAGTTAAGCACCATTCGTGTGATACCAATTAATAAGCCTGTCATCAAAGACCAAAAAGCTCCTGGTTCGTTGATTCGCTTGAATACAACAGCCATAATATAAACTGCCGCGATTGGAGGAGACAAGTTGGAACCAACATCTTGAATGTAAAGGTACAGCTGGCCGTTTTGCATTTCTTGAATGACCGGCACCCAGGCAATGCTAATTGCAATCATGACCAACACAAACGCTCTACAAAAAATGGCCAATCAAACAATCCGCAGGTGATAAACAACGATGACGACTCTCACCTGCCCACAATCATCAGTTCAACCATTGTTGCATTTTTCCTAAATCGCGGCCAAATGTCACAAGTAAAAAGTGTACTTGAACTGAAATTGGATGATTTAATAGATAGTTTAGGTAAAAAGATTGCTAACCTGTTGAAAATGGAACTTAAATCGCTCATCAATGCAGCTAGCATAACAGACATGATCAGTCCTTTGAGTGGAGAAGGCATCAGTCCCAGTACAAGTCGAGGGTAAGCAGTGTTCGTACAGCTGCTTGGATTGTTACAATATTGCATGCATTGCTCGGGATCGACACATGCCACTTGGTCCGGATACAAGATTCGACTAATCATGCCTGGGATTATGATCAGGAAGAGTGGCAATATTTTGAGGTAACCAGCAAGCAGAGCTCCTCCTTGTGCGTGTGACAAAGATTTTGCCGCGAGAAGTCTTTGTACCATCATTTGATCGGCGCACCAATACCTAATTTAGAAAATCTTGTTGACAAGAAATGCTCTAAGAATGTTTGACTTGCCAAATTGATGCTGGTGTTTGGCCCATTATAAATCCTAGCCAGGGCATATCAGGATCATTTAGCGATCGAAGCATCAGAAACGAATCCTCTTTGGGATGGGCGCATTCGGTCATGTTTTCCGGAATGGAATTCGGAATGGCAGCCATGTATTTGTCATACAATTGGCCAAATCCACCAATCTCGATCAAGCCCATCACAGTCAATGTGCCCGAACCAAGGATCATGATTAAACTTTGCGCAGTTTCGGTGTACATCACTGCAGTTAGACCGCCTGTTATTAAATGTTAGTTTGTTTATTATAATAATTATGATATCTCAAATAAAAGACACAAATATACCTGTGATTGTACACAACGAGGTAATTGCAAGTAATATGATTATGCTAAGGTAAATGTTCCATCCAATGGTTTGCTGAATGAAGATGGCGCCTGAGTAAAGGTTCACCTGAGCAAATGAGATTAGAAAAAAGGCTGATCTGATTGACCTTGCTTACTGAGATTTTGGTGAAAACGTACAAAAGCATAGACAGAACTGCCAGATAGGTTTGTATGCGGACTCCTCCAAACCTTTTTGAAATGTAACCAGGCAGTGTGCACACCTGTAAGGAATCAAATAGACTTGTTCAGCGGGATATTATAGCACAACGTGGCTTATAAGGTGACAATATTGATTGGTACGTACTTTGCTGGAAATGAACACGGGCAAAAACACCCACCCGCACAGCTGAAGAATCAACAATGCCTGACCGATCAAAACAGAAAACAGTTAGATTCATTTAATGAGAGCAACAAGTGCCATGCAGTGCCATGGTGAATCACTCACGTTTAGTTCGAACGCACCCACACTGAGTCCACTTGCGGCACCTGCAAAGAGAAAGACCAAAATGCTTGTTAGTGACAGCTCGACACTTGTGAAATACTTGAAGACTTTTCGGTGATTGACCAAAACAAACGAAAGTGAATCAAGTTGTTCACATCGCTTCTGTAACTTTCCATACGCAGCATTTCTCGGGCGAAATTGCACATCTGTAAACTGAATTACCTGAACCGGCAAGACCGATAAAGTGTTCGGAACCAATGTTAGAAGCGAAAACTGAGGCTCCAACCTATGGTAAGGTTAAGCATTTTTATTTTATTTGAACTGACATTTCAAGTTTGAAGCATAGATTTGGCAATTTGCCATCGAATTTGGTTTGGTGCCACCAGGTGTGGCTTAAGCTTAATATTGAGAAGTGACACTTACCGGAATCCAAGTCATGAATCTGCCTGCTAAAAAGTATCCGCTCACTGTACTCCGATTTGATCTGCGCATTGCCTGTTGACGCAAATATGAAATTAATAGCTAGTGCACTTGTGCTAAGAAATAGTACTCAAATGTGTTTCCTAATTCTCAAAACTCCATGCTCCACCAATTGGACCGAACTATTTTGTATCTAATTCATTTGCATTTGGTCAAAATGAGACCAATCGATGAGACAGTGTCAGTCATTAAACAGTTGACAAGGCTAGTTCAAGGTTTGCTAGACAAGCAAACGCACTTTTGGCTCAATTAGTGGAAAACAAACATGGTTTATGGCCACAGGCATAGTCGACTAATTGCATTGGTGTGTTGTCAATCGTAGACCCCGAGTGGTACATTTGTTTATTACGGTCATGCTCTACCGCAATCGTACAAAGGCGTACATCAGTGGAGATGAGAAGACAGTTCCGTTGTCCATAAAGTAATAACTGAGCAGTGTCAGCAAGGCACACAGTAATGTGACCACTAGTTTGTTAGTAGTAGTTTTCCACGACATTTTGCACAATTAATCAATTAATTACTGTAAATGTGCCGACGAAAACCTGCATTGCGGACAGGTCGACATTTTCCATCAACAATCACCAACACTGATGCATTTAACTATTTAACTTTAACTTTGCATCGACATGACTCGGCTTATTGAGTGCTTTTATGGCTCAATATAAAGAAGGTCGATTTTTCAAGTGCACCTTGCATGCAATGTCAATGTACAAATTGTCAAAACTTAAATCAAATTGAGCTTTAATTATTAAGATAACTTTGGGGGAGTGATATTAGTGGCAAATGTAATGAGTGAAAAGTTGTGATTGTCTTTTGAATGTCAATTGAAGACAATCTTCAATGTCACTATTCTGCAAGAATTTAGTGAAAAGATTTGCTTGCTTTGCCCTGTTTTGCAATGGTAATGCTCAATACTAGCAACACTGTTTCGAAACTAATTGGCAATGATCGTTAACCCCGTTCCGGGCCTTCAACCCGATCAGTGGCCAATGTCCAGTGAGAGGCGTGCTTATTTTACCGAACACCGACCAAATTGAAGTGAAAGTAATGTTTGTTGACAGGACGATAGTGTCAGTGTGCCACTAGATCAGTACCATGGCTCTATATTCAACCGTGCCGCTAGTGGAAGCGGTCGATCGGATGGGGGGCCAACACTGTGAATAGGAAAGAACTGGTCCGACCAGTGGTGGGACTAATATGCCGCTGATCGTCTCAAGGTTGTCGACATGTTCGCCAATCGAATTACACGGATTGATTTGTGTCTACGGGCAAGTCAAATTGTCAAATGCAAATGACAACAGACTCATGACACTTTCTATTAGCTAGGCTCAATTTTGTATAATGTGAGCCGACTCTAGTGAATAATGTGAGATTCAGCAACTTACTATTATGCCGGTTATGATGATCACCAGGAAGTAAATGACCACCACTGTGTAGTCCCACGCTCCCAAATGGTCTACAGCTCCCGAAGAGAATGTGGAACTGACATGGTTGATCGATGAGACATCTGGATAGTTAAGATGGTAATTCGTATTTGCGGCCATGTTCAGCGAATATGGTACATCAATGCGAGATCGCGAAGTATGATAAATCAATGTACCAATCAGTATTAGAAAGCTACTTCTTCGTGCACTTCTCAGGTGAGTTTGTCGAGTTGGTCGATAAGGTAGGTCAACAAGTGAGCACGTGACAGTGCACTGCACCGAGAGTCAACGTCGATGTGTAATGATTTCGGTGGAACTAAATATTGTTTGGTCGAGGTAAATGGTTCGTCTGGTCTAGGAAAAGGCAACCAGCTCAGTCTTCAAGTTTGGAATGTGCGCGACTTTCGGTCAAACCGAGAGCCGGAGAGAAGGAACGGAGAGAGAATCTGTTCGAATCGATGCAGCTGTCTACTGACAGTCGGTTCAATTTAAATGTAGCTCCATATTGCCCCTAACGGTGGCAGCAGCAAAGCGTTAGTGCACCGAGTCGGTGTGCTACCGTTGGGCGCCAATTGCAGCACTAATTGAAGGCGTTACCGACTATTTGCTACCACATGTGACATGTCTTAGGCCAATCGCCTTGTGAGCACTTTCACTCTACACTACCTCTACATGCTTGCCGGTAAGACCGAGTCCAAGGTGTCTCGTCTATCATCGTTGCGTCCTAACCGAGTTCATTCCAATCGGTCATTGTGAACACTGACAATTGTGACATTAATTAATGAGTATATTTGTCAGTGGCACTTCTCGTTAATAGTCGAGTTAGTTAGACAATCTCTCCATGTTTGTACACAATCTCGATCAATGGAATGTCTCAAGTTAACCTGTCCTGTGGTTATTGTCATTTATGTTCACTTATTTAGTTTTGAATGTAACATTTTTACAAGTAAATGTTGCACATTTTCCATGGACAAGTAGATTACATGTTTTCATCTGGTGCTCCTAACCTTAGAAGCATCTTTAATTGCACTTGTCACTTGCTACCAAAGTGCATCGCATGCTGGAAGAATTTACTTTTGTTATCCCGTGATCTGTAATTGCAATGTCACAAAGACCTTTCGCTGATTGTGTGCTCAATGAGTAATGACGATAAAACTCAGAAGCCCAATGAGATGTGACCAAGATCATAGGCTCATTTCAATCGTACAACATTGAGCATTGTTCAAGATAAGATAATTGTTTTATGATTTTAAACTTATTATTATAAATCTGTAGGCTACAGACTGTAGCCCTTGTAAAGTTTACAAACTTAACTTGAAATAGTCAACTTGGATATCCAAAGGACTGATTCTGAACTGAAAGAGAAATTCAATTCAAATAAAATGTGTTATTGATTGCAAACCATACATCATAATGTCATGAAGCAGAGTAATTTTCTGGTTGTTGGTCAAATATCGAAAAATGGCCCACTGTGCACTGTCAATGGATACTACATTTGAATTTGTAGCTATCCAATTACATCATTTGTGAATAGTATTTTTTGGTCAGCTGCCACTTAAAGATTACATTTATTATTAAAATTAGATTACAAACAAACAAACTGAATAAAGTTTGTCATCGAAAGAGAAGAACAGTTTTGAGATTGTTTTGTATAGTCTAAGAGAAGAATCATTTTCCAAAGGTGACTTGCCGCCCAACCGAGGAGTTACTGTACAGTGTTCAGTCAACACACAAACAACCTTAGCAGACCTGTGCATGAGGACGTCTGCTTGTTTTGATTTTGGAGTGTTTGGTTCGTTTCTCACCTGATCAAAATGCCGATTACTGAAGATATTCAACTTCCATCATTTGATGAGCTCGATGTTCAAGATGTGAATATCTCTCAACCTGTTTTGCTTGCATCTGGTGTCTATTTCGGAAAATATTGTGATCTACAATCAAAGGTTTGTTTTATTTGGATTGTTGCATTATGTAGATTTTAAAACCTGTACGTTCTCACAGGAATATATGCTTTGTCGATTAGAGGAGAAAGATCCCAGAAACTGCTTAAATGAAGGAAAAGCTGTGACTATGTGTGGACATGAATTTTTTCGAAAGGTTGGTCAGGCTTGCAAAGAAGAAGTTGAACGGATGGCCAAATGCATGGAATGGACAGACAGAGAGCTCAAATTCTACAAGTAAGTGACTGACTGATTGATTTTGAAAAGCCCAAGTTGACCCTTTTCACTGTTTAGTTGCAATAAGGAACGCAAAGTGATGGAACAATGCATGGAAGAAAAGATGGGCATGAAGAAACCTCCATTTGGTTACTTTTCACAGCTTCGAGTTCACGACACAGAAAGACCGCTGCCAAAGTCTTTTGCCACCGAATTTAAGAACGGTGCAGTTGGTCTTCCAAAAGATTTCCAAGAGGATGTTAAGAAAAACTTTGGCACCAAGTATCCAATGGTTTCGCCTGGTCCTTAAAGGCAATTTGAAATTTACTGTAGAAATAAGAAATAAGCAATTGAGTAAGTGTAAAATAAATTTATTAATTAAATAATGATTCGATGGTCTATTGTGTTGGTTCGTTTGATTGGCTATCATATACATTATACATGTATTGGTGTGGAATGGGTATTTGATTGCAATTTATGTAACTAATGGAGTGCTAGATTATTCCATCGATGTTCTTTATCAGAATCATCGTGTGCACATCGTCGAACACTCGCTTAATATTGTTAGTGTCCGTGGCAGTGGTGAAGTGGAAGAAACATTCCCGTTGTACTTTGTAACTATCGGTGAAACTTTGCTGTGAGGTTGTGCTTCGTCTGTGATCTCGACTCTTTTTAGTTATCTCAAGAAATTTGTCTCGTATGAAACATCTTGCCCGAGTGTACTCATCATTTGGGTCACTTTCTTTAGTAGTAACTTTATAATCTTTATACTCGGGAAAGTAGTTCTCAATTTTGGAACCCCGTTCAATCTTCTCCTTGAGAATATCCTGTTTGTTGAGGAAAAGAATGAAGCCTGTGTTGATGAGATACTTGCTAAACCAGACATCTTCGAATAGTTCTAAACATTCTTTCAGTCGGTTCTTGGTGCCATCTTCGCGAAGTTTTGTATCGAAACCTGATGAGTCGATCACAAAGAGAATGGCTGTGATTCCATCGAATACTTGAATCCACTTGCGTCGTTCGCCTCGTTGTCCACCAACATCGAACATCCTGACAATTGAATTGATTTAGTAAATGTGTAAAATTTGGTCATAAAAATATGCTTCCAGTTAGTGTGGTGCACACTTGTTCAAAGAGGATACTAACCAAAATGGTTGAGTTCCACCTCCATACTGGGTAGGCACTTTGACTTCGAATTCAATTTTTTGAATTTCACTTGTCCTTCGACGACTTCTTAGAATGTCTTGGTCGGATGGGGAAAAGTTAGTTTCTCGAATATCGTCTATTTTGCCTAGGAAACTATAAAATTCGATTAGTAAACCAAATTAAAGCTCGATTGTGTTGTCAATGTGTGTGATCAGCAAAGGAATGTAGAGTGATGATAAGATTGTGCGAGAAGACACTGAGGTGTACTCACTATTTGGCAGAATCGATGAGAAAGAATTCGTTCGATCGAAAGTAGCTCTGTTGGATGCCTTGGTCGGCCCATAATCTTTTGACATGCTCGAAGAATTGGTCTGGGTAATCGTAAGTGCTCATCGAGGTCATGTCGAGCTTCATTATAAACTCGAGACTTGCCTCGTTCTCCGGGTTGTGCAGTTGAACAGGTGGCTTGAGATAGGCCATGTTACTTGTCAACTCCTGCAATAGACAATGTTGCAATGGCGGCATACCACTCAAGTGCTGCTTCCCATCTCACTAAGCCTACCTTGATCGCTTCGAACACATTCTCTTTAATCTCCTGAATCTTCTCTAGTCTTTCTTCGGGCGAGAAGCCTTGGATGTGAAGAATTTTCATTTGTTTGATTATGGTGGTTTTGCCACTTTCGCCAGCACCTAGCCAAAGTGAAAAGTATTGAACGCTGTCGCTTTGAACGGCTACGGATAGGGGCTTACCTATAAGAAGCAGTTGGATCACCTTTGACTCCTTTTTGTTCCACTTGTTGAGCTGTTTCTCGATCTCCTTGCTGGCCTGCCGGTTCGGGTCGTCTTTGGTGCAGGGCAGACAAGAAGGCATATTGAGGAAGGCAAGCAGCTTGCTAAGCGGATTTAGGGGCGACACAGGCTTTCCTTTTCTGGGGCTTTCTCCTTTGGCGGGGTTCGCGTCGGTCTTGGCCAAGTCGGCGGTCGGCGATGCAGCCTTGTGGTTACTGCCTTGACTCAACATAACACCAGGAGTGATCGAACACACAGGACCGGATCAGAAGCAACAAAATAAACACCAAACAGATATGTCGCATGTAAATGAGACAAGACAAGCGGGAGATTGCAGCCAGAAGGTGTCTGATGAGAGCGATACTTGAATGCTATCAAAACAAAGGTGCTGCTGCAAGGAGGCAAATTGGTGCACTCACTTAATTGGTCTGCTAATACTGAGCAATCAAAACATAGATTGCCTGTCTGCTTCGCCGCCTATCTGTGTGCTGAGGCGAGATTATCACCGAGATTGGCACACTGGATCGCTGATCAATTGGTTAACAAGTGCTACTGAGAACAAGCGAAAAGCACGGGCTCGGACAAGTCTGGATACATTTCAATTCGGATGCAATCCCTCTGGAGACGACAAACAGACAAAACAGTCACGGCGGTAAAGAACAGGTGGATGATTAGACTCTTGTGACGAATCACAATCGCCACACTAACCGCTAACCTCACCAAACCTTTGCTTTACTTTGCTTGCCTTCTCTGAGCTACCTGCCTAGCAATAGCGCAATTAACAGCCACATCAACTACCAAAGTGGACTCTAAAATTTGTAATGAGACTGTGAATGTCTTTTAGAGTGAAAACACAGGCATCTCTTATCAGCGACATAGCACTCGCGCCATCGTCATATTAATAACCATCATAATATAGTGCTTTTTGTGAGCTTGGCTGCATTGCGACCGGACAAATCACAAAGCTGAAAGCAGCCAGATCCCAATAAAACCGTCCACGTCTTGTTACTGCACTTTGATTGAGAAAATTAGACATCTGACGAGTCGCTTAGTCACCACATAGCAAACAATTTGACACCACAAAATGTAATCCATGGTTGTTCATTGCCAATTATCTTTTAATTACATTGGTCGGTAATCGATTGCATAATGGAAATAGACATTTGGCTGGAAAGTAATAGAAAATAAATAGCTTCAATTATAAAGTTTCGACTAAAATGATATTACAAGCAAGGCAATAGAAAACAGTTAAGAGAATATGTTCTTCACGATGGCCTTGAGAGATGAAATCGATGAACCAAACGAATTACTTAACGCAATAGAGACCATTTGAGTTGCTCACGGGCAGACTGCAAAACTTGCGCAACTGTTTGTTCGTTAAATGAAATATCGTCCATTTTGACAACAACTTTTTGCACGACAGCATTCGGATCAGCTTCCAGTAGAATTCTATTTATTAATAAACACAAAATTGTAAGGATTATAGAAACCACGATGCAAATGGTTACTTACCCGCCATCACAGATTTCGTCTAATGCAAGTATTACAATATCTAAATTGTCAAGAAGTGATTTCTTTTCGACGTTCTTTTTAAGGATGTGAGACATCGATTCATATAAACAATTCATGACGCTAGAAAGAATAAGCTAATGAGGAAACACAAATATAAATAATCCAAAAGCAGTGAGTCATCAATCATACCCCATTCTCATTTGCACTGCCCATCACATAGAAGAAAAGATCAACCGAGTTGCGGTAGATACAAGTCATTCCATCAAGCATGATGACCTCGGCATTGGCCCGATGTGTTTTGTTGAACAAATTTCGTTCAAATGCCTTTTGCTCTTTGACCGAGGAGAATGTATCATCGTAATACTAGAAAAAGTAAAACAATCCATTTAGCATTGTCAAACTAACAACATCGAGATGACGTGTAACAAACCTTGGCGAGGATTCGATTGCCATCGTTATCAAGAATTACTATGCCTTTAATAAGATATAAAGTTGGTTCCTAAAATTGGACTTAGTTCTGGTAAAATCAAAGAAATCAAGTACAAACCAGAAGAGAAGATTCCATGATGATTTTCTAAAATTTGTTTCTTTTGGTCAGGTGAACACCAAGACTTGGTGGGTGCTTACGAAAACAGATGCTTTAGTTTGTTATGTTGTGTGCCATCTATCGGCGAATAAAAAAAACTTTAAATGTCAATTTTGTGCATTAATGGCCAATTGGCATAACTCTAAATTTGTTTGTTGATATTTGCAATCAATTCATAAACAAATGCAAATCACGGAAACAAACAAAGTGACAAAAACACTTTCAAATGCGCATCGCATGTGCGACTAACTCAAGTACCAATTCGCCACTTTGTGCATTATCGTGGATATTTCAAATTATTAAGAAAAGATCAAAGAAATTATTTATAAGTTAGTTTATTTTCCATCGATAACAATATATAGAAATATATGGCAAAAAATTGAAATAAAAAATAATATGGCTAAATTCTACACGAAAACAAATACAAAACTAATGGAAAGGAAGCTTGAATAGTTACAAATTCGTTTGTTTACATAAATACAGGTGCATCAAATAAATATGTTTGGACAGGACAATTTACAAAATCAATACATTCAAGTGCACTTGTGTGGCACTCATTCAACAAGTGATTAGCGATGGCATTTAACAATCGATCTATATCACGATGGCACTTTATTGCACATGTTATTCGTCGTTGGCGAAATAAGCAAAAAGTGAAAAGAATATAAATACAAAGCCACCGATCAGTGTAACTGTTCTGACAGATATCATCTGTGCTATAATTCGACCACCAAGCACAGCAATGCCTGTACAGATCAAATGGCCACACAAGGCACCAAAGGTCACTCCCATCACATCTTCACGTGCGGCCAAAATGATCGTGCTGATCTGAGATCGATCGCCCCATTCGGCGAGAAATGTCATTGTAAAAGTTTCAATGAAAACCAAAGATACATAGGCCATCAGTTTTCTCCTAATGCGAGTTGAAAAAGGCATTGAACCAACAGTCTTAATGATTCCAGTTTCAGGATCTTCAGCACTTAAGGTGCTCTCGTAATCGACGTTATTGGACTCTTTTTTGGTGATTGACTTTTGAACTTCTTCCATTTCTTCCTTGCCTTCTTCATCTGACATATTATAGCCTTCGTATAGCATTTTCATGCCAAATAAAGCGAATAATATAATCGATCCATAGTGAGTGATAAATCGAGGAATCACGGTGGTTGCCATTCCAAGTATCACAGCTAAGGTATTCATGATAAATATTGCGGACATAGCCGCCAGAAATACCGTGTATCGCGGATGCCTCATTGCCATGATGGCGGCAATGAAGAATGTCTTGTCGCCAAGTTCAGAGACAATAATGACCGAAAATGAGGCAATATATGCATGGATGAATTTTAGTTCATTCAGGCGATACCAGAAACTAAGGTCCTCGTCGTTATTGAGGACATCGCTCTGGGCCATCATTTGGGCAATCGCAGTGGTGGTCATCTTGGTGAGAGGGTTTCAATTGGGCGTAGAGCAAATCCAACAGGAAGGGACTAGCAAATTGAGAGCAGAAGAGGAGAGTGCATCGAAGGATCGTTGTGATTGGTGCTGTGATCGATGAGTGAAAGGATGTTCACGGATACAAAGCTCGTCCGAACCGAAAGTTCAAGTGATTTGATCGACCACGACAGCCTATCTTATCGTCTGCAACCGCAACGGGCTGACTCGTTGCAACTTGTATTTTTCTGGTTGGTTTGTACTGCTGCATCCAAGGCATCAACATTGACAACTAGTGCCGGTGACTTGGCCAAAACACAACTCACAACCTATGAATTGGTACTTTACACCTGTACGTCAGAGACTCTGCCAAAATGATGATTTGTCTTGCAAAATGTGCCTCACAGCACCTGAGATCACTTTGCTACTAGTTTCGATTTAGTATATCCCTATAGTAACCTTCTCTATGAATATGCCACAACTATAACTTTGGGTGCGTATTTGCCCTAAATATCATTTTCTGAATACGAGTTTGGAAGAGAAGTCACATTTGATTTACATGATATGTCCGATTGGCAAATTGGAAAGACAATTCATTCACTCTCATTTGTTAGGCTTGGTTTATTTAAGATTATTTCCCAATGTGTAATCACTCAAATTAATATTATATGTTCTACACAAACTTAATCTTTGGTCGGATTGCAAATATTAAACCCCTTCGAAATCGACAATTCACTGTATTCTTACCTAAGTGTTTACGATGAGAAAAGTGAAAGTGCTGATTTGTCAACATGCAAATGGCCTATAGGCAAAAGACCAGAATCTCGCCGGACTACTTCACTGAATTGTACATGTAATACTAAGGACTAGCTTACCTTATATCCCAAAAAGAAGCAGAGCAGGCGGGAAAGTGACCAGGATAGAGTTGTTTGAGTGACTAGTGCCATCTAGTGTTGGCCACGAGGTAACGGCATCCACTGAGTGTGAGTTGCGAGTTGAGTCGAGTGAAGCGAACAAAGCAGCCTCATCCCTTGTGCTAGCTGACAAAATGGCGAACACGCAGTTCAAGAAGAGGGACGGCGGACCAAATATCAAGTTTTTTGAAAGTCCCGAAGCGATTCAACACTTTGACCCCATCAACAAATGGTTACAGAAAAATTGTAAAAAGGTATGTCACCTCGACTGTTCCCAGGCATTGTCCAACGCCTTCATGCTCTTCGGCACTGTGTTGACGTATACCGGCACATTTGATTGTTTTAGTGCCATATTTTTGTTAATGTTTTGGTTTTCTGCACTGATCCTCACTATGATCGCTTGATTGGGACTAAATGAAATATTAACTACCGATTTATTGTGCTGAAAATACTCGCTCGCTTATCAGTGCCATTTTATCACTGTGATAATAGCTCTAAAACCCTGTTATACAGTGAACAAGATTTTATCCGATGACAGCTGTTTTCGTATACTCTGCAATTTCATTTCAATATCAATATTTAATATTTAATCTGTACTAAATCTTGTTTTTTAATTTCAGTCAACTCAAACTGATCCAACAACAAAGCAAAGTCTTGCAAATATCGTCGTTCAGTTATTAACATTTCAAGAAGAGGCTTTTGGAAAAAATGTTGTCAAACCACCTCTTACTAGACTTCCTATGAGATGTTTTATTGACTTTAAACCAGGTGGTGGTCTTTGTCGAATTTTGGAATTTGCTCTAAAGTTTAAATCAGAACAAGGATGGAGAAGATACGATTTTCAATCGCCATCTCGCATGGATCGAAATGTGGAGATGTTTATGGGTATTGAAAAATTTCTTCATTCTAATAATTGTATCGTCGAACCTCATATTTACATATTACCTGAAGTGGATAAAAATTTAGCTTCCAAACTTAAAGATATTGTCAAGAGGCATCAAGGCAAAAACGTCGAAACACTTGAAGACGCAACTCATATTATTCACCCGCCTTTTTCGTCTATAGAGAATGAAGAGTATGTGCGTGTTGTGTTAAAGCGAGATCGAAATATTTTACTTCACTGGTTGAACACCCCAGATAGCTTCGATAATTGGATTCCTCTTGATACAGATATTGAACCCGAACCTCCTATTGAAAGAAAAGGTCCTTTCGAGGTTACTGCTAATTGGGTTTTAGATTTAGACGAATTTAATGAATGGATGAATGAAGAAGACTACGAAATTGAAGTAGACTCTTCTGGGAAACCAAATTCATCACGACCTAAATACACAATGGAAGAATTGTTGTCTGAGGATCGAAGGGATCGCAAAAACTCTTCTTTGAATGCAAAAGCAAAACGACGACGTTCCCCTTCCCCACAAACAGATAAAAAGAGAAGAGGCAAAGGTAGTGCTAGAAGTCCCGCACCAGTTATTGCAAATTCTACCAAAAAGAAATTGTTCAAAAACGATGACGATTCTGAAGATTTAACAAAAGACATGGATGACCCCTCTCCTGAACCAAATGTGCAAGAAGTGAATTTAAATCGTAACAATATCATAACACCTCGAAACAAAGATAACGAGAATATGCCAATCAAAGGTGGAACTTTAATGGATCTCGATAATAATGATTTCGATGAAAAGCATGTTAATTCAAATTCAGTTGAAGGCAAGTCTTCACGTTCGGTATCTCCTAATCGCTATAGTAATACTAATGGCAACTTGGCTAAGTATGATAAAGAAGATGGTCAAGACGACAATGTGACCGAACAAGCTAATCACATTATCATACCAAGCTATGCTTCTTGGTTCGATTATAATTGCATTCATGCGGTTGAAAGACGAGGTCTTCCAGAATTTTTTAATGGCCGTAATAAGTCAAAAACTCCTGAAGTTTATATTGCTTACAGAAATTTTATGATTGACACTTATCGATTAAATCCAACCGAATATCTTACCGTAACAGCTGTACGTCGTAATATTGCTGGTGATGTCTGTGCTATAATGCGTGTACATGCCTTTCTCGAACAATGGGGTCTGGTCAACTATCAAGTCGATGCAGACGCGCGTCCAACTCCAATGGGCCCTCCATCAACCAGTCATTTCCATGTTTATGTGGACGCCCCTTCTGGTTTGCAACCTTTAAATCCGTCTCGTGGGCAAGTGGGCCTCTCGGCTTCTCAACAATTGCTTAGTATGCCCAAAGAAAACGGCATCGTCAAAGATGCCGAAAAGAACGGGTTTAATGATAATTTTGGTTTAAAAGTTGATCAGTATGCCAAGAAGAATTCTTTCTTTAAAAGCAAGGCAGCTGCAAATTTGTCGCGTGAATGGACTGAACAAGAAACATTACTTTTGCTTGAAGGTCTTGAACTGTATAAAGATGACTGGAACAAAGTGTGTGAACATATTGGAAGTCGTACACAAGACGAATGTATTCTCCACTTTTTGAGGTTGCCAATCGAAGATCCATACTTGGATGACACTAACAATGTTCTTGGTCCTCTTTCTTATCATCCAATTCCATTTTCAAAATCTGGAAATCCAATTATGTCAACTGTGGCCTTTTTGGCTTCAGTTGTTGATCCAAGAGTTGCTTCTTCTGCCGCAAAAGCAGCTATGGATGAATTTGCAAAAATTAAAGAAGAGGTTCCATCTGCGATTGTCGAAGCTCATGTGAAAAATGTCGAGAATGCTGTAGCAACTGACGGGTCTGTGGATCCTGAAGCTGGGCTAGACATTACAGGAATTGCCGGAACTGAAAAACCACCTGCAAAAACGGATGAGGCCAAGTCTAGTGAGTCTCTTGATACTGAGAAAACTAAAGATAAAGATATTAATGGAATTGAAGAAGAGACGGCTGAAGTAAAAAAAGAGGGAAGTGATGAATCTAATGACAAGGAGGAATCAATGGAAGTTGACAAACCTAAAGAGGACAATAACGAAACTAGCAAAGAAACTTCTGACAAAGTTATTGATCAATCGAATAAAGATTCTAAAACTGAAGACAATGCAGCCAAAGATAAGAAGAAAGACGAAAAAGAGCTTACTGACAAGGACAAGAATATCGTTAAAGAATCTCAAATCTCTGTTGCCGCTGCTGCTGCACTCGGATCTGCTGCTGTTAAAGCTAAATATTTAGCATCTCTTGAAGAGAGGAAAATTAAATCATTGGTTGCCTTGCTTGTCGAAACTCAAATGAAAAAACTTGAAATTAAATTGCGCCATTTCGAAGAACTGGAAGCTATTATGGACCGTGAGAAAGAGACGGTATTTATAAACATTTAATTGATCATTTATTAACCATTTTTTTATTTTAGCTTGAATATCAAAGGCAACAACTTATGCAGGAAAGACAACAACTTCATATTGACCAACTTAAGCATGCTGAAACTAAAGCACGTCACCAAGCACAAGTTTATTACAATTCTCAACAACCACCAAATACAATTCAACAACAACCCACTGCAAATGTAAATTCTTCAGATGTTGATGGAAGCAACATGTCTCGACCAGTTGCCACTTCTGTCTCTTCCAGTGTCCCTAACCAACAGTCGACTCAAGTACGCCCTCCCGCATCTCAAAATTTCCTTTCTTGGCCAAATGGTCAACCTAGGCCTCCAATGTCGATTGCACAGCAAGCTACTCAACCTGTTTCATCTATGGCTTCTCAGCTTCCGCAAGGAATGGTACCTCAACATTCTGCCATTCCCCAACAACAACCATCAATTCCAATTGCTCTCCAAACCCCTCAAGCACCTGTAATGCCTCATTCTCAACAGTCATCTCATATGCGACCTGCTGCACCACTCCCACAACAGCAACAGTTTCAAACACCAATGGGCCAATATCAGGGGCAAAATCAAAATCCGGCATTATATGAGCAAAAACCTCCATCTTCGATTTCACCACAAAGTACGCCATCAAGTATGCAAGCAACTCAACAGATTCAACCTCAATCTCCAATGTCTCAACAACAACCCCCTGCTTCAATGGCATCAATTCCGACTCCTCCATCTGTTCCAACTCAGGCTCCTCAGAATGCTGCTAACATGATGCCTACCCACGCTTCGCAAGGACCTCATTATATGCCTCCTCCACAAAATATGGTTCCACACAATTCGAATGGGGCCATGATGATGCAACAACCTTCTATCAATCAACCAGCTCCTCAAATGGCACCACCCGTTCAACAGTCAATAGTGCCACAGCAGCACCCGCAACATCATCCAAATGTCACAATGAATTACCCATCAAATAGTAATGCTTAATTTAATAAATTGATTATTGAATATTAACTTTGAATTTATTTTAGATCCTATGCAGGCACCCCCGGTTCAACAAATGCCTATTAATCCCGAACACGGTTCTACTTCTCAAGCTTTGCCACCAACTTCTATAGCAACTCAGTCGCCAATGCCGCCTTCTAACGCAACCAACACATCCCAATCTCAAGCACCACCTCATCTTTCTCTTCCACAACCTCTTCCATCACAATTACCTCCCCAAGCACCTGTCCAAGTCCCAACTTCACAAGCGGCACCAAATGCAAATCCTAATACTGGAAACAGTAGTGCCAATAATGCCACTGTTTGATTGCACTCACATTCGACGATACGCTAGTTCCAATTGTTTGTTTATTGGCAAATGAACAATACTAATTATTTATTTTATCAATCGCCTATAATATTAATATTAATTCTAATTTTATTTCTATGTTCAATTAAATACACATAGTACTTTGTAAATATTATGTTTGTGTGCATGTTCCCATTGGTGAGAAAGAACACGTCCGAACCAATTAGAAGTTATCGAATTGAACACTTCACTTAGCATTGTTTTGTCGATTGTCGGCCTAGAATACTTCATTGTCGCATCCATCGAATATTTTCTACCACAATAAAATGAATTCCCATTAATTAATTAGCTGCAATTGACCGGAGTGGATTGAAGTCAGTGTAGTGTTGACTAGTAATATGTCAGTGGACAGCTGTCTTGGCGCCTCTTACGAAGATGCATCAGGACGCATGCACTCGATGCAGTGCTAGTGAATTTCTGCCCATGCGCGTCCGATCTGTCACCGCACAGGACAGCAGACTGCGAGCAAGCAAGCAAAGTTTGCCAAGCGCTTCTTTGTCTGTTGCTCCATCTTGAGCTGTTTTGTGCGTCGCAGTTTGTTTTGTTATGGTTTGGCTCGATCCTTTCTCCTCAAAAGTGGCGACCTTTTCGTCGGTCTCGACTATGCTGGTCACCTGACCCGTGACCATCTCACCTCGACCAGCAACACTTTGGCCACAGTGCACAATGACAGTGAACAAGCAAACTCGTTGAAAGTTCGCAGCCTACGCCCTCGCTTCACAGCTGTCACTTTGGTTTACTGCAATAGTTCTCAATGCACATTATCTTTTTATCTTTTGCTGTCATTTCGATGGGTCACTTTGTCATTTGTTCTTGCTGACCACCACTTGAGCTATTCTGGCTTAGCCAACATACAACTTTCTGCCTTGTATTTAGCAGACACAAATTGTATTAGCATTGACAGTTCTGGACCAAACATTCGGGCGTGATCAATCACCATCTAAAACTATGAAATCTCTAACTTGTCTTTCAAATTCGTCTTCATCCTCAAAACGGACCTCTTTTAAAACTCAAAATCGAATAAAGGTTTTCTTTCGTGATTTCTTTCTTTAACCTACACAAGGACTTTCCATTGATTAATAGAAGAGCCTCTATTCTTTATATCTTCTATACATTAGATGACTTGACCACGCTTGTTTAATTAATTAATTTATATTTTATAATTTTAATTTATGCTGTTTTCTTTATACATTTGTTTTCTTCATTTTGCATCATCATCGCTTAAACTTATCAATCTTGTTTATTATGTCAGATATAGGACATCGAAAGCTACATCTATTCTGAAGACATTTTCAAATGCTTGGTCTCCTCGATAGTTCTGCCAAATGTGTTTTTCTAGCTTTTCACATTAGTGTCGAAATTTCTTTTGAATTAAAGCTAGCTAAAAGCAAACAATCAAAGTAAATAATCTATTTATATATTTTATTTAGTTTTGCTTTTATTTGTTATGTATTTGATTTGATTTACAGTTGAGCCTTCTTCCTCTACTCTTGTGAGTGACCAATAAGCGCAAAAAGCAATCAACATAATCGACTTGAATAAATCACACCTCCTTTCAGGCAATGTCTCAACACATGCTAGCTTCTCCTGTATGTGTAATTGATTTCTTTAATTTTTGTTGTACTTTTATTAATTATAGCATTTGTAGATGCTTAATTAGCTTGTAAGATGCAAATAGTGCCTGTCCCTTGTGAGCTGCATCGATATCTGTACATGATGTAGTACTGTGTTAACATTGTTGCCAATATGCTAGTATTTCCACTAATCCGTCAATTATCCTTATCTTTCAAACTGTAGCAATCAATAGATTCTTAGCTTGCAAGCTGTGTATTGTTTTTCATGGCTTCGTAAATGACATTTCTTTTTAATTTTTTTTTCTACAGCAGATATTCAGATCAGCTAATGGGAACAGTACTGCAAATGGAAGTGGCATCGATGCCGATGATGCGCTCATCAATCGGAAACTGCCGAAAGAGCTACTATTGCGCATATTTTCATTCCTTGACGTTGTCTCACTTTGCAGATGTGCCCAAGTGTCAAAAGTAAGTTGCCTCACCACCACGCCTCTCTATATTAGCCTAATTCTGTTCTACTCTTCTACTAGTCATGGAATATTTTGGCACTTGATGGAAGCAACTGGCAAAGTGTCGATTTATTCGACTTCCAAACTGACATACAAGGATCGGTTGTGGAAAATCTTTCTAAACGATGTGGCGGTTTTCTGAAGAAGTTAAGTCTTCGAGGCTGCAAATCTATTACCGATTCAGCTTTGAAGACTTTTGCTCAAAACTGTAACAACATTGAAGTATTAGATCTTTTTGATTGCAAAGCCGTTACTGATGCGTAAGTGTTAATTTAAATGTGATAATTTAAATTTCATCTCACTTGTGTCGTTTTCTACTTTACAGAACTTGTTTGCATTTGAGTCAAAACTGTCATAAACTTGCTCGTTTAAATTTGGGCTCTTGTAGTGAAATTACTGATTTATCCCTTGAAGCCTTGAGGTAAGGTGCAATATGCTTTATGCCAAATAATATTACAGGGAATTTAAAAAAAACAAACCAATAATTTTTTTATTTACAATTTTACAGTGTTGGATGCGCTATGTTAGATCACATTACTGTCTCGTATTGTGAAAAAATAACTAAACAAGGAATCGAAAAATTATCATTTGGTTGCAAGAAACTGAGTGCCTTTATAAGCAAGATGTGCCCAAACATTAACGATGAAGCCATTTCATCTCTCGCTGTCAACTGTGTGAATCTTCGTTCAGTTAATTTGCACGGTTGCAGCACTATCACGGATGAATCTATCCAAAAGCTCGCATCTAACTGTGCACAATTGCGATACTTGTGTGTGTCCAACTGTACTAATTTGACTGATGCTTCATTGATATCTCTGGGTCAAAGTTGTCATTTGCTTGTCACTCTTGAGGTATCTGGCTGCAATCAATTTACTGACAATGGCTTCCAAACACTTTCTCGAAACTGTCATGCATTGGAAAAACTTGACTTGGAGGAATGTGTTCTGATTACTGATAATACACTTTCTCACCTTGCAAATGGGTGTCCACAACTACAGAATTTAGTAAGTTTAATTCAATTAATTTAAGTTAATTTAATGTATATCTCCCTTTCAGAGTCTTTCGCATTGCGAATTAATCACCGACGAAGGCATCAAGCATTTGAGTACAAGCTCTAGTTCAATTGAACATTTGCAAGTGCTTGAACTAGACAATTGTCCTCTGATTACAGACAACTCTTTGGATCACTTAATTTCTTGTTACAACTTGCGACGAGTTGAACTTTACGACTGTCAATTGATCACCAAAGTTGGCATCCGCAGGTTAAAAGTATGACTTGAATAATATGGTTGATGTTCTAATTGGTCATTTGTTTGCAGCACAATTTGCCAAACCTAAGAGTACACACCTACTTTGCACCTACTACTCCGCCGCCATCCATAACACCGCGAACAAAGTACTGTCGCTGTTGTATAATATTATGATTGTACACTTACAATGACAAAGTATACATTTCAATTTTGGACTATGTTTACATTTGAATACAATTACTATTCTATTTATGATAATTTATGATAATATTAGTGAGATTTATAGTCTAATCATTTTCAATTATACAACCTTTACTTCTGTATGCAAGTAACCCTACGTCTGTACTATACTAACTGGCATACTGGTTCGGTTTGGTGAAATATCTCATTTGTGATACTCATCTGGAGTACTTAGTTGCTAATGTGCTTAACTCTGACTTGACCATTCGTTCCAACACATCATTTCCTTACATGTAAATACACTATCGATATTGCATTTTACTTGGCAATATAGTTTCGCTGTTATCACTGGTTCACAATTTGTTGATCGTGTCTTATCATTTGTCATGTTGGTCTTTCATTTCGAATCGATGTGCGAACACAAAACACTCATTCTCGAATGCCTCAATATTTCCTTGGTAGTATTACTCTGTTCTAACAATCTGTGTCAGCAACTGCAATGATTCGATGAAACGCTGGCATTTTATTTTTATTTTAATTCAATGTTATTGGTCTGCAAGATGCATTTCTCTCAAACAGAAGACCAATGATTACATCACTAACAATAAACGCACTTAATAATTATATTGTGTTTTACTTCAAATGCATACAAAAGATGTCGCCTCCTGTCTAACTTGTGTAGACATTTAATTGTAATATTGTAATTGTCAGTTGGAATAGATACAAGTCGTAATACCATCTAGTGAATGTAAATGTGTTTGATCCAAATTGGTTTGCGATGGCTTTGTCTATTTAGTAGTACTTGATCGATTTTGCTATGCAGCCTATAATCGGTCTAAGTGGACTGCTATTGGTTTGATTGCTGCAATGGCGAACTTTGGGCCAAATGGACGCCAGTCCATTAGTACAAGTTGGCCAGCACAAGCGGCAGTGTGATTTATTCGTGATATTAAGGCCAATAACTGTAATGAAAAATCGAGTCTCCTTTTTGTTGACTTGCAATAAATTAAGCGGCAAATGTCTGTAGAGATAGATTGAGCCATTGCAATTTGGCTTCTCTTCTGGGATGTGTGGTCCGGTGACGCTGGTTCTTCTACCTCGATAGCTAGTGGAAGGCAATCTAATCGAACGGAATGGAATCGATCTGCTTTGTTCAATATGCACATCACGCTATCTGCCGCGACTATGTCCACTCGGGCCAGTGCTTGGCAGAGAATTCAAATGTCCATTAGATGTGATACGCCAGTGGACAGGATAGATTGCCTTGCCAACGATAATGGCGCCCGATCGCTCTAGACAAGGCACATAATTGCCAAATTAGACTGATCATTAAGACAAACAAAGCCTGATCCCAAAACGGACTGTTCTTATTTGCTTTACTGTCCATCCCCAATCAAAACAGGCCACGATCGATTATTGAATAATTGAACTATGCCCAACTGCAACTTTTTCATTCTCCATTTGGGCAGACATTGCACCAAGCCACAGACCAATCAGTTATTAATGGTCTACACTTGATCAACAGCTCAGCAAAAATCAATTAGTTATATAAAACACTAATTAAGTGTCCAAAGAATTGAACTTGCTTACCTTACTGACAGTGAGCAGTGAGGAAGGAAATGAAGAGAGCACACAAAATGAGGCAAGACAGTGCACTGTAGATTGATTGCTTGTATTCGATTTCGATTACTAGAGGAACGCTATGATTGCTTTATTCGATAGGCAAACAAGCAAGATAAACAAATTAGATTTCATTGTTTGGTTGTTGGCGCTGAGTGAGATGGTGCAGTGGGTACTGGTGCATCTCCATTCGGTGAGCATTGCTGGCAAGGAGCAATTTGTTTAGATTAATTCTATTATTCTGTACGATGGCGATAATGTAATTTAGTAATTGGCCAGTTTGCCTTTTGCAGTTTGGCTCCATTTTATGCTTAGTTTAGCATATTATAAGTGATGATGATCGCGCCGATGTGCCACCGGAGACGAACCGACCGCCACAGTTCTGGTGGTAGCGTTTAATTTAATGGAGGCCTGATATGCGACTGATGGCGTTATTACAATTCATTTTGCTTTGTCTTGCTGGCTCGCTCACTCACCACTGTCATCGGCACCGTCACTGCCTTTGTGATGGTAATCAGACTGGAGAATTGGGCCTGCCCGACTGCAAACACCGAAAGTGAACAAGAATCGCAGTGTCGATTCAAATGAATATCGCCATGGGATTCGGCACTGGTGCACAGAAAACGAGCAAGTTCCCTCAGACTAGTGCGGACAAGGCAAACAGCCAAATTAGTTCGTCGAGCAGTGCCAATTGGCTTGATTGGACACTTGGCAGTCCCCTTTGTCACTTTGGGTCTGCGAGTAAAGCTTCGGAAATGCACTGAGCGATCACAAGTAGCAACGTAACCACGCACTTGTCCTAAATCAATTGCACGATGACACCATCGCTTTTCAAATCCACATCGAACACTTTAATTTGGAAACTTTCAAAAATAAATTAACTTAAAGCCAAATCAGTTAATAGTCTTTATTGGCTAATTGAGTTCAAATCGATCCGTAGGATCAATTAATTCTATTTTCGATCAATGTGCAATTACAAACTTTATCGATTGTCAAAAGTGCAAAATGAGGCATTTAGTGATGAACTGACAGTAGAATATTTTGCAGACAATGCCGTCCACATCATTTGTTAAGACAGGACATCAAGTAAACAGAGAGGAATAATCGACTGTCTCCCATGCCATTGAATGGTCAATGAGTG
Source organism: Rhizoglyphus robini (assembly GCA_023373905.1). NCBI lineage: Eukaryota > Metazoa > Arthropoda > Arachnida > Sarcoptiformes > Acaridae > Rhizoglyphus > Rhizoglyphus robini. The sequence goes on from JAKIJQ010000002.1 coordinate 2,905,864, forward strand.
ACTCATTAGTGGCCACTGGCTAGTTATGTGATTGTTACTCAATGGAGTGTGTTCACTTCGGAGAGAGGCGTTTCGAGCATTCAAGCTTGCAAGCTGACTGCATGTTTCTCACTGCGATGGCGCCATTCCAATTGGACGCGCCCAGTTCGCTATTTCTCGTTAAGCAGATGGAATGCTTTTCATTGGATAGCTGAAAATGGATCCATAAATTTACAGATAATTTGAAGCAAATGATCTTTTTATTAATTTGAATGGTCCTCAGTGATCATCAAGTACTGCGACTTCTCCTTTCAACCAGTGCAACTAAACTCGCCTCAACTCTATATAGCCAATCAAATGTCTCCACCAAGATATAGTACAAGCTCTCTTGGCTCACTTGACTGATGACCATCAATCCTACGAACAGAGTGCCAATGCACATTTTGCTTCATTTAGGATAGGAAAGAACACGTTTATTTTACAGGAGTACGTTGTGTTAAGATGTGTTGCGATGTGATGTGGTGCCAAGTGAGTGACTGAGTGAACGACTATTTGGTAGTTACAAGTTACAAGATACAAGTTACAAGGTACCGACCAATCGGAAAAGGCCAGACTGACCAGTGGAAAGACCTAACTGACGAAATGTCGATAAAATGACTCGCCCATTACTGAGGGATGGCGATGAGAGTGTGAGGGCAAACTGGCAGAGGAGACGATCACTCCGTGACTGACAGGACCGATGCTCGACCGACCACAGTCCACCAAGTGACGAGGCATTCCATTGGGGCTCCACTTGGACGAGGACACAAGCTCGCTTTCGGGTTTGACTGACTTGAACAGCGAAATGGTTGGAGAAGATTCAACGCGAGAACTGGATTTGCACTTGGACTCGGGCTCTATGTAGTTGCGACTTGAGTCTGAGTCATATTCGTTGTCGCTGCTTTTAGCATCTGCCGTGTCAGAAGATGCTTTGCTGTTGTGCTTGGCCTCTTGTGCAGCCTTTTTACTGCGTTTCCACTTCATTCGTCGATTTTGGAACCAGATTTTGACCTAAACAAGTAAGTAAGTAAGTAAGTCGATAAGTCCATAAGTGTCAATGATTCACACCAAATGACGTCGGGAGTGTGCCCACATCGAAGCTTATTGAATTTTCTCAAGATTCGATTATGGCATAAAGCAATCGGTGCCAAGTGCCACCAGTGCAGTATCCAAATAGAGTGCTCAACTCTCAAATCTCAACTGCCGTGTGCACTGCCAAGCTGACACGTGTCAGAGCGACCGCATCGTGGCACGAGTCTGTTAAGAGCCTTTTAACTTAATTAAGCTAATGCACTTGGCGACATTCAATTTGTCAGTAAGTCACATATGGCACTATTTATTGCCCACCCAGCCGGATTCAGTCCGGTGGCGTGGTGCGGCCTAACATGAGCATCTGTCATCGAAGTCTTACCTGAGTCTCGGACAAACACAAGTTGGTGGCCACTTCGAATCGTTTCGGGCGCGAGAGGTATTTGTTCATGCGGAATTGATTCTCCAATTCGAGTAGCTGCTGACTGGTGAACGCCGTGCGCGGTCTTCTTGACTTGCCCATGAGGTTGGCTTGACTGTTCTGACCTAGAATACCAAACGCCAAATAATCGTCATTAGAACGGTTTCTTTATGGCTTTTGCTTTCAGTAAAAATTAAAATTAAATTCTCGACGTAAATTGAGCTTAACTGAGCCATTAAAAGATCATAAAATAAATGGTGATAAATTGAGCGGTAATTACTTGGCCAAAGTGGCTTTGTGCCAATTGGCTCCATTGACGGTGCTCGATGCTCTAGTGACTCTTCTCACATGAACAGTGACCGAGTACTCTCACACCGAGCCAATGATTAATTGGCGCACTCGATGGTGGCACCGAATCGATGTGGTGAGTGGCCAAAGTGCTCTCATCAATTAGGCAAACAAGTGAGCATCACTTAACGACGAGCAGTGCTAAGCGTCGATTAAGTGATTGCCTCAATGGTCCATTGTGTCTGGCCACACAGCCCGATTGCTGGCTTGCCGCTTTGACCAGGCCAACTGCTCCCGGCCCGTGTCGAGCTAATTTGGCCATCTGTCATGCAGATTCGATCACGGCCCTAAACAGATCGAAATTGTCATTGCGAGTTGGCACATTTAGCCAGACAAAGACGATTAGTCGCCAGAGTTGCACTGGTGACTGGCGGGTGGACACTTTCTTGGTGGCGCATCGATTCAGTCCGGGCTCGATCGGCACGAATGAATGAATGAACAGAGTGGGCAGATTGAGCAGACCGAGCCGAGAGTGCAGCACAAAGGCGACAAGTCGCACTTGCTAATCCTCATGAATTGCAAATTTGACCGTGCACACGGCACCCAATGACCAGTCGCACTGAGGACAGGCTACACAAAGTAGATCGGTTGTTTCATTACAATTTGCACTTGTTTGTTTGTTTGAAGGCACAAAAGTAAACAGCACAGAATGAACCGAACCAGTTGCGACTAATTTGAAGCTGTGTGTTTAGGTGCGCACAATTTAGTATTTATGCCACTCGTATTGACACTGCTCCAAGCTTGCAAGTGAACACCAAAATGTACTGCCTCTTGATGTGCTCGGTTTAATTAATTGCAATTGTCGCAATGGACAAATTGTACAATCTTCAATTGTGACTCGTCTCTCTAATTGAAGCGTTCTGTACAGTTTGTTTTAATTAAGTTTCCAATAAATGTTTGCCAAATAAAGCAAAACGGCGCAAATTTGTGCCGAGGCTGTCGATGACAAGACCAATTAGGCTAATAATAAAGGAACAGATAACAAAGTTAATTTACTTTGCTCACTCGTCTTGGGCCAATTGGTAATCAAATTAGTGGAGCGCGGCCGAAGCATTGGCCAATTGCTAATTCGGTCGATATAGTCTGGCAATCAAAGACTCATTTCGGTGCCCTTTCGGGTGTTCAGAGCGGAATCGGTCGTGCAGAGCTCAGCTCGGTGGAACAATACAGTTTGTTAATCTAATTTGGAGCGTCATAAATGCTGTTAAATAAAGCTGCCAGAATGGACGAGTCAAACTCAAACAAAGTGCTCCCATTTGTTCCCTATTGTTCGGGCTCAGCAGCGTAATTCGCGCCTTAGGCATAAATAATCAGCAATCAGCAAACATTGGAAAACATTGCCGCCCTGGCATCTCAATAGTAGCAATGTAATGAGTCAAATCCTATTAGTTTCTTATTAGAGTCACCCATTGTGTCTGGTGCATGATAATGAAGCAAACACCAATGGCAAACTGCCACCGTCACCAACCCTCCAAGCCAGCATGCACAGTTACAAGTTCTTTGTTTTAGGTCGCAGATGGCTGACTAGAGAACGTTCCATTTTTTACAATCTAGCCAAATTCTTATGTAAACACCGAACTGCAATGAACTTTGAACTTACACACCACTGCCTCAGTCGGTCACATTTAAAGGCAAGTGCACACGTCAATCGCTATCAATTCTACTTGGTCCTGTTCCTAAGTGTTTGGTGGTCAGTCTGTTGGCCAAGTAAATAGCAAATAACCTTCTCCGAACGCGTGGACCTTGTTTACAAGATGACCGAACGGTGTGTGGTTATTTTAATTAAACTCACGCTCATATTTGCATAACAATCGGAACTGCTGAATGCCACCAGCACGAACAGTCGAACACAAAGGCCATTTGCGAATATTGAATGGAACAGAGAAGATAAGCAGTACAGTGCAGTACTAGCAGACAATACTAGTGGGGACTAGAGGACAAGTGGCCAAGTGGGATCATTTCATCTGTTCATTATGGTTAGATGCATTCATTACATTTGTCACCAAACTGAGTCATGAGTGTGACATATGCTCGGCAGTGGTCCGATTAGTGCGAACCGAAAAGTTGCAATTACACTGATTGAGTAGCAATGGTTTGTCACTGCGATTGCAGCGTTCACCTGCAAATGAGTGAGTTTGCACATATCGGAGAACAATTAAGATCAAATTAAGTTCGCTATCGACCGAGCTATGTTTGCTTACATTAGGATTAACACTATCGCTGCTCGTACTAATGAAGATTGCTCTCTCCACCTTGAGGGGGCTCGGTTTGGCTCAGTTTGATTTAGCTCAGTGCGCTATGCGCAGCACTATTTGTTTGCCATCGATGACAGTCTAATTTAGGCTGTAAATCAGTAGCAATTGTGAGCAGAAAGCAAACATAATTAGTGGACAATTGCCACCTCGATAGGGCAAATGCTGTTCCCTGACAGGTGATAAGGTCGCACAGAGACTAAATGACAACTTACCGTTTGAGTGGTGGCACAGCATTTCTTTGGTAAGCCAGTCAAACGTGAGACTCGGGCTGTTAGGCTGAGATTTGATTTGGTGAAACGCCGACTGGAAAGCGCTTGGTGGCAAAAAAGACAACGGCATTTGAGAACCATTTTGAGCAGAGTGCGATTCTTGAGCATTCAAACTGCTCGCGTACAAAGAAGCGTAAAAGGAGGCGTTCGGGTGAGTGAACAGTGAGGACATTGCACTGGACAGATTCGAGCCTGGGTGCTGACCCGATAGAGCCATCTCGATCTGCTTGGCAGACCAAGCCCCAGAATTTCCATCCTGCTCGTGACAACCCAGATCAGAGTGCTTCAGCTCGAAGCCATTGGTTGATGGACTAGAGGGCGATCGTGGCGAGGACCGAGTCTCGTCGATGCTTAATGTGGGCGAATCGCGTGGACTTGAACTGATTGACACTGAATCGGACACTGGTTTGGTGTTCGGCCCGGCTAAAAGGGCCTCGATGCAAAAACTTGATGACATAGTACTTTTGGTGGTGGTTGAAATGACTTGAGTCTTCGAACACGGCATCACCGAATAGATTGAGTGGTCACTGGTTGTGGTTGGCGACGAACAAGGCGATGTGTCCTTGCTTGGCGATATCATCGGTGCCTGGGCACGATCTGATGCAAACTGGTAGATTCAGTGTGAAGTGTGGCAAATACAAACTGACTGCAAGGTGATTTGTACAGAAGTGGCAGAACAAATGTAACCAAAGAACATTAATGGCATTTAAATTTATACCGGGCTAATTGGCATCGATAATAGACAGACGATTGGTCTGGCCTGCAACCGAAATCGTAATAGCGCCAACGAAGCAGTCTCTTTTGCGCGCGCACTTCTCCATGCTCGCAAACCTCGCTCGTCAGTAGTAGTCTGGCCAATGAGCGTTGAGGGTTTTCGGTTGGATCCTCCCAATCGACCAAGCCTCACTGAGCATCGGCTGCTCTAGTGCACTTGTCCGCTGCATCTGATCTTTCCTCTCTCTCTCTCTCGTTTCGATCTCGCCGAGTGGCACATCCGCCACCAATGGTGCAATGAATCATGTCGTGTTGAACGCAGTGAGCCAGCGAACAAGCATTCGAGTGCGTTTAAAGTTCCATAATTCATTTGCTACAAGTTCCTCTGGCTGTTGGCTCAAATCTCAACTCTATATAAGCAAGATGGCAAATGGGACCGAGCCAATTTAGAAAGGAAGATAATGTCTTGCAAAGTAGTGCTAATGGTGCATTGTATCGAACGGCATTGCAAAAGGCCAGTGAAGCCTCCTCAGCGACCACTGCAGAATCGAGCAGAATCATTTGCCACTTCCAGCATAACGTCAAGGCAAACAAAGATGATAAGCTTTTAATCGGGCTAATGTGCCCTGGCAACAAATAGCAAAGAGCCTCAACGGGACTCTCGGAACATGCGTGCCAGAGTGGTCCAATTGTCAGTGAATTTGCATTTATCGATTGCTTCCTGCTAGTGGCTGCATCAGACACTAATTAGGCGCACTCTAATTGGAGTCCTAATAAGGATGGCACTGTCAACAGTGATCAGTCAATATTAGCTGTTGTCGATTGGCAATTAGGGGGAATTATCGACTTAGCTGTAATCGATCAAATTGAAATTCAGTGAGATTAACTGCAAAACACGAGACTATTAAACTGAACGCATAGATTAGTGCTACTGGATTTGCTGCACCGATAACTAGCTTAATGTTCTCTTAATGTGCGATCACCTTAATTAAGACTCGCTCGGACGTGTGCGTGGCTTGAGTAACTGCGGCCCGGATGGAACGACAACCAGTTTGGATCGGTCTGAATGGAGCTAATTAGCACTGGAAGACGGCAAATAGTTTGCTCTAAGCTCACTGCACTTACACTAATGGACAGTCAAACGCGCCCCGACCGAATACCAGTGCAAAGAAAAGTGAATGCAATCTGGCTTATTGCACAACTGTTCCGAAATGTTCGAACTGCATTCTGGTCTGTTTGCCTTGTCAAATTAGCTTGTTTGGTTACTTCGAGTCATCTCTCGGTGCTAGTTGCCAGTGCAGAGTGCTCTGAGCACGAATTGTGCCCGGTAAGTTAATCGAGTTAACGAGTCGGTCCCCTTGTCACTGAACGGATCGTGCCCGAGTGCACTGCCCAATGGCAAGCCAATCGGCATTTGGCTTTCACAAACTACAAAGAGTCGGTGGATTGTGCCAAGTGGTAGCCAAATTAGCACTTGTCACCTCTCGTTAGCGAAATGAGTTAATTAAAATCGCTTTCGGAAAGCACACCGTCCATGGCGAGCCAGGTCTACTTGAGCAATGTTTGCACTAATGCCACTCACTCAGTTTTGCACCTAATCAATCGGGCCTTAATTAAATCGGCAACTTAGGCCATCGAGACAAAGAAGCCCTCGATTAGTTGCATAGCGTAATCTACAAGACAGGCAACCAAGTGGCAAGCAGTGCCACCAACTTAATCAAAGCCAATTACCTCGGTGGCATGTGAGTGAGTCCGCTTTGACAAAGTGCCTATCTGCGACTGTGTACAAAATTGTCAAAATGGACGTGTTTGGTTTGTTTTGCCAACAACTATGTACATAACAGAGGCACCGATTGCCAATGGACCTCTGTATGTTGAACAACAGCTCCAATCGTGCTAATAGAATTAGCGACAATGCGTCTAATTGTGTTTGCCTTTACAATTAGATTGCCAATAGGAAGTAGTCGATTGCAGACAGAATTTATTAAGGAGCAACACAGTGAGCCATGCCACCGGTGTAATGTACCAGAGCAATCACAATTTTCCAGTGTCGACTCGAGAGATAACGTAAAACAGTCAAATCGGTAGCTATTGAGCCAACAAGACACGAGAAAGAGCACACGTTAGAGCGCCAAGCAGTCTATGAGACAAAGACAATGCAAGGTGGCAATGCGATAATGATGCCTCTTGCCAATTGGAGCAATGCATGGAGTAACCATTGAGGCAATGTTCACTTCTTATCGCTGTCCACAACGAATCGACACTGTTTGCCTACGCCACTCTAAGACAAACTTGTGAATCATCTAAGTAAGATTGGAGTGTTTATGCAAATAGCTCCAGCAAACAGCAAACAAATGACTTTTGCATCGTTCACCTGGCATGGCGATCACTGATCAGGACCATAAGGGACAATGTCCTCTTGACCACACACTTGACAAAACCACTGGTGACCATGTGACCAATTTATTGTTCTGACATTATTTGATGGAAAAAGGTATAGATTGATTCTGAAATGGAAAGTCAATTGACAGAGGTAAGCAGCCAAAGATGCACAAACCTTGAGGTGTAAGTGACAACTAATAAAAGTGAAAACAAAGCAGCACTGCGTCGATGACAGCTGTGAGCCATTATAGTACCATTTTCCGGTTAGTTTGCCTATAATTGCCATCTTGAACATGTCAACAATAGAATTAATGCTTGATAATCGCCACTGACAAAAGGAATGTAAGTGGCAAATTGGTATTTGCGTTCATTTCGGTGATTTAGGGCAAAGAGTGCCAAAGTAAGCTTTCGAATGTAACACTTGACATATTGCACCACTACAGGGAGTGATCACTTTGTCATATTTACAACTTTTGCTTTCTTTATCATTAATAAATTACTTACTCAATTGCCCTCAGATTGACTGCCACCAGGCAAACACTGAATCGATTAGACCGGATTTTAATCAAAATCAAAATGAATATCGAAAGATCGATTACAACGCATTTTGCATTATGCCATAACTATAACCGAATAAAAGAGTAGAATTAACACATTAGAAAAAACTCAGTAATCAGATTAGACAATACACATTTTAAGGTCAGAAATAATTATAGAGCCTAATGACCTGTCTCTCAAGAAAACTTTTGGGCCAATACAGCGCCATCTACCGAAATAAATGATCGAATGCAATAACGAGGCTTTATTGGAATAGTAGTGTATGTACATTGTACAGAATCTATCTCATGGTAACTGATCACTGGTCACCTTGATCCATTGGTTATCGGAGATGACCATTGAGGCACCCGTTCATGACCATTAGGGCCACTCGATTGCACTAGCTCCAGAGATGCGAAGTGAGACAAAGCCACAGAGGTAATATGCTGAGGTGAAGTGGCATTTGTCAGAGAACGGCATCGGTGCGGCCAATGATGAATAGAATAGAATACATAATATATATTTGAATAAATATTTGATATACATAAAATATAAATAATATAAATAGATTCCATACTTCAAGTAAACAATTTACAGATTATTTACAGCAAAAATGATAACAGGCTCTCATTGAGAGTTCATTACAAAATTATCTAAATAGAAGACAAAAGAATGTAAATAGAACACACTATGTTCTTCGAATGAAGCAAACAATTAAACAATAATTAAACAGAATGTTTGCCCCAACATGGATGGATCACGTCTTTTTCAACTTGCCAGGGTACAATTGGTCGCTTTTTGACAACTTGGTTTTCCCTGATTTGCCTTTGTCATCGTGTTTTCGTTTTCTTGACACCGTTTCAGTGTTGGAAGGCGATTCGGATGATGACCTCTGGTGATTGCTCAGACTAATTTTCAACTTTAAAGGTTGCTTTTTCTCTTCAATGATGGTTCGATCATTCTCCGGATTTGTGGCATTCAATTTCGATATTTTCAATTTGAGTGGCGCCACTTTATCTGATTGATCCTTGTTGGGCGAAACAACTTTGAAGCTAGGTTGCTCCACGTTGTATCTATCACGGTGTTTCTCTTTGTCTTTATCCTTATGTTTATGTTTATGCTTATGCTTGTCTTTATGCTTATGTTTTTCTTTATGCTTATGTTTCTTTTTATGACGTTTCGAATGTTCAGAAGAACCATCCAAATCACTGGCTTGATCAGACGGTTCTAATGTATTACTAATGTTATATGTAGAATTTTGATTTAAATGAGATATTGAATTTTCATGAGGGTATTTTGTTCCAAGAGACTTCGCAGAAATGGACGGAACGTTAGTCAAGTTTGGCTTTGTCTCAGTTATAGACTCAATGATGGGGTTATAACCTGTTGGTATCGATAATGCTGCAGATTCCGTTGGGATGTTGTTTTTCGAAATATCAACCTTTTTGTTTGCTAAAATATTTGTTGATTTCGGGTTATTAGAAATAATTTTTTCACTAATTGAATTAGAATCATTTTTCAAATTAAAATCAGAATATTGGTCAGTTGCTAAATGATTTGAAAAAAGCAAAGAGTTGGGCAAAATGTTGTTAGGAATAGTGGGCTGATTTGATGATTTTGCATCGGAATTGGTCAATAATGTACTGATCGAAGTCTGATTTTGTTCTAACTTCTCATGTTTGACCGAATTCGATAATTCTTGCGAGGGGAACTGACTAAAAGAATTTGGCTTCAATTTAAAATCGTAATTTGAAGAAATTTCAAAATTGGGCTTGTTAGAGAACGCATGAGAAAGTGACTTTGAATCATTGGAATCATTCATCATCAATGTTGACGTGAGACTAATATTGTTATCGGAAGGATTTGAATCATCGTTATCGGAAAATTCCATCTTAAACTCAGGCATCATATCATTTTTATGAGCAAGTGTGAATTCAGTCAAATCGTTCGTATCATTTGAGTATACAGAGTGCGAATCGAGATGACTTTCGTTAAAAGCACTGTTACTAAGTGGATTTGTGGATATCACAGATAAATTAGATTTCATCTTGTCAAATGAGCCATAAAAACTGTTGTTGTTAATTGAATCCTTTGATTTCGACTTCTCTTCAAATGGGACGCTTTCTTTTGAATTCTTAGAAGCATTTGATTGCAAATTTGAAAAAGATGAGTTTTCCTTGCTGACCAAATTTGTGGTCGACTGTCCTGACTGAGGATTAATGGCAGCTTTAGCAGCAATTCTAGAGCCTAAATTTTCACTATTCAAAGTTTCAGTTTTCATTGTGGCATCTTTTTTTGTTTGATGATCGTTGATAGTAAAGTTTTGTGAATGCAAAGTTTTACTTTGTTGACGAGAATCAAGCAAGTTAACTTTCAAGGAGTCTTTCATATTATGTTTTACATGATCATCTAAGCCAAGTCTTTCGTATTGAGGTGCAGATGGCCTTAAATCCTCCTGAAATTTAAATAATTATGTTAAGAATTTAAACAAAAACAAAAAATACATACAATTTGCTTCGATAAAGGACTATTGGGCAATTTGTTATTCATTTTACTAGCGTTTAAACATTTTTTTAGCCGCTGAGGACATTTTTGAAATATAGCAACGCATTCGCCCATCGCATGTTCAAGCATGTCTTTGGTGACAGTTTGATCAACATATGTCCACCATTCTCTTCCTTCATGAGATAAAGCAAACTAATAAATTAAAATTGGAAAATCATCAGTAAGTTAAATAGTCAATAAAATTATAGATTTACCTGAAAATTTGACCATTTGCATACAAAGTATATACAAATACAAGCAACAGCTGTTGGTTTGTATTGCAAACACAAGGTAGATAGATGTAAGCTATTTGTTGCAAGATAATACGATGTTTCTGCTATATACTTAGTTGCTGTTGAAGAAAACATGTTTACAACTTTAATGTAAAAACATCTACCATTACCTCTAACAAGCTGGCAACAATTCACAATCGAAGTGTGCGGATGTTGAACATTTAGCTCAAAGCCCAGTGTCCTTAGCATTAGATTCTCATTATAAACTAGTTCCGATGCCAAACGTTGGTATTGCTATAAAACACAAACAGAAATAAGAATCATCGCTTCCACATAATGTCAAATAAATACTTCGCTCTTGATATCCACATTTTCCCGAAAAATGCAAATTTGAGACACTCTTATGACATGCTCAAGTTTACGCGGTTGCTCTTCAACTTTGGCGGCAAGAAAAAGCGCACAAGCTGAAATTGCCTATTAAAGTAAAACAATGACAACATGGCAGCAACAACAGACGTGACAATAATTTACATTACGATGGAATTTGCTGAACGAATGAAAAGTGTAAAACCTGTGCATGTAAACTATAGCGGTATTGATCACTAGCTGAGTGCTAAGATTAAAAGAATTATTTAGTAAATTATTTCACATTCATCCCATTGACATCGTACACTTTGAGCTTCTGGCCCATATCTTGAATCAAGTTAGCTGCCTGCTGGCGATAATTGAGTTCCTTTTCTGAATCGATACCGCATTTTCGGGATGGACTGTTTTCCAACTCCTCTTTCGCAAAATACCAACGTTTTGCCATTCTTGGTGGACACGAGTGTCCCCAAAGCAGGTAAAGAACGTTATTCTGGTGGAAGAAGTATCACCAAATTAAAGGTAAAATCATCACAAACCAAGCAAATCGTGCAAGAAGCAAATCATACACGCAACAAAATCCAATGCAAACACAGTGGAAAAGTCTAGCAATAGCCGAAACCAAGATGACTGCTGGTAAGAGTCATTCACAGAGAACGTTATAAACAAGAGTTTTTTTAGTGAGATTCATTTTTCTTGATTGTATTTTCAAGCCTAACAATTGTAGAAATTAAAGTTCACCATAGAAAAACTGATTTCCAATTTTAAATGTAATTATAATTACTTAATTTGAGATAATAATGCACAAAATGCAACTCACAAGTAGACTATTTACAAGTTGTGTACGTCATCTGTGGATGAAGGCCTCTGTTGGGTTGGCTGACTCGTGCTCGCTCTTGCTCTTGGTCGCTTCTTTTGTTTTGCTTCGTTTTCTTTGGATTTCTTGCTGGACCAGCACGATGTCTTCAAGAACTCCTTCAAACCAAGCGCATTTTTCGCCCAACTCAAAGTTTCAATACCGATTGATAAGCAATAATCGTCTCATTCTGCTTAATCGAAATTCGTTATTTAACCAATTTCTCACCAACCGGCACAATTCAAATGACAACTTTTGTCTATACTTACATCGATATTGTCTGCAAACTCGACTTGAAGGCTACAATTACTGCATTAGACATATTCTCTACGATAAGAATGCACCATTTAGACAATGCACCTATATTAATACGAATACTGGAAAACGTTGTCCGAATGCTGCTCGTCGGTTGGATCGTCGTGATGTTGTTTATTGTCCCTGTCACATAAAGAAAAAAAATCTTGATATTAGAAAGAAAGATTCTCAGCCTCCTAATACCAAAAGTTTACCTCAGGAACTTGCCAAGCAGAACGTAAAAAGAAAATTTGAAGATATGGAACATTACTGTCCTAGTAATGAACATGATCATCGAAGGAAGAATGTCGATTGGGAGCTTCCAGAAGATAAGTGTATTACTGCAAGTAAATCATTAAGGGAAAAAATAAATGAATCGATCAATAATCAAAACCATTCACACAATGACGACGAATTGGCAAATACTATCTTATCAGAAGTATTGAATTTAGATCTGGTTGATTCTGACAATGAAAGTGCTGAAGGTTACATGGATGATCCTTTAAGGCATGCCGGAGTGTATACTTCCGAAGAAATTGCTCATGTTTTGAGAGATAAAATGTTGCGTCTTCAAACGCTCTATATAAATTTGTTGAATTACTACCGGTATATGTTAAAGAACAAAATGCGAGATTATTATTTGAATTTGAAAAATGAAAAATCATGCCAATTAGATTCTAGCTTTATTGAAAATAATATTGATCATTTGAAAGAACAAGAAGACTACAAGATCTTGAAAGCTATGCATAAGTATCATAACATCTCTGGCACTGAAAAGGTTATTAAAGATGCCGCTTGTGAAATTCGTCGTTCTTTAGTTGAAGAAAGTAAACAGATAGCAACGAATTATTCTACTTGTTGCTACATGAAAGATTCATTTGCATGTAATCAAAGATGTGTTCCATTATCCAACTTCTGTAAAACTCGTAAGTAATTTTTCTTATTAAATTATTACATAACTTGTTAAACTTATCGTATTTTAGATATTCTTTACGACCCACATCAAATTCTGTATCGGCCTTGTACAGGTGGATCGCCGCCATGTCTAACTCCTGTCATTTCGTATGTTCATAAAAATAATTGCGTCAAACACGTTCAAATAAAATTTGATAAATCAGAAATCGACGATGTTCTGGTTCGTTTTATGAATTTAAATCAAATTACTTATTTTTTTTAATTTTAGAAAAGTCCTACTAAAATTGAGAATGAAAATGTTACTTCTATGGCAGAATTAGAAAATGAACCCGAATTGTTTCATTCAATGGAAGATATGGATTTAGGAATGGATCCTGTTGGCACTGGCAATCTTTTTGGGTTGGATAACTTTGATCTTGATAATACAGATATATTGTCTTAAATTAAATTGTATATAATTCATTTGTATTATATTACACTACTTAAATTGATTATTTATTTTGTTTAGTAAATAATTTATCAATATTCAACTATTTCATTGGGATGGTAAATATCCAATAGAAGCTTGTTTACATCCCCGGTCATGCAAGGGGCAATCGAATGGTTGCAATGTTTGTTTGTTGAGGCAAACATTGATTTGAGAGATGACTGGGAACTTGTGATGACTGCTTTGGATACACTCGATTTGCACGGTATATCCTAGACCTTGTTTGACGGCTTGATGGATGGAGGTCAATGGATAAGTCTTGCTTTCGGAAGGAACAATATGCGAAGCAGCTAGCCACTTATCCAGTTGCAACTTGTGGAATGCCTCCAAGGTTGACTTGAAGTAACTCAATTCGTCTTTGAGCAGAGGAGACTCTACTGCACATGTACCGTGTTTAGTGTACTCGTGCGACCAAAACTGATCATTTGTTCCACCAGTCTTGAGAGTGGACCAACTGGCACGCAATTCGGACTCAATTGGCTTTAGTACGGCTTCATTGAATGGGCTTTTGCTGCAACAATCTTGTGGCCAGCTTCCGTCATTATTCTCAGGCCATGCTCCATGAATGGCCCATTTGTCCTGATGAGGCACACATTTGCTTTTCTCACAGAAACTTTCCGGCCACTGTGTTGCCAGCAGGATATAATCGAAGTGGTAGTTGTCGGAACATGATTCCACCTCGAGCGAAAGGGCGAGCACTACAGCACAAATCACTGAGCCAAAAGTGAACATTCGAGCCATGATGATGTGGTTAGTATGGTACAGCACGTCGGATCAAGAATCTTTTATACGTTGATTTCTGCGTTGCTGGGCACCTTCTCGACCCATTCGAGTGGACCAATCCGGTCAGATTGTATTGAACAGACGCGCTAGTTTGTCTAATCTGTCAGCCATAATCTAAACCGGATTAGAGGCAATTAACACAAACAATCTAATCGATTTGATTGAGTTCATTGCGCAACGACTTGTCTTACTGTAATGGACTAATCCGAATGGACTCAATTATGATGTCCTCAGTTGGCTTGATTGCATTATCAGCTATGAGCCTTCTTTATATGTTTAACGATTATATCCTTCTTGACGTCACTGCGAATTTACTTCAATTCGACAGTGAAGTAGCATAAGAGCGATAATATCAATTGGCAGAAGGATCTGTCGTAAGCAATTAGTAAATTGCTTCTCAAACAGTACTCCCCCTCATACTGCCAATCTGGAGCACATTCGATCAAGTACATCTTTACGATATCTTTATAATAAAGTTTATTGTGAAATCAATACTGCGAAATCAATACATTATCACTTTGAATGCCTAATGTATGATGTGTTGTGTATAACTAATGTGATGTGTTCTAGTGATTTACGCCGTTCGACTCTTTGTTTAGGCGCTGTTGTATGAATTTGATCACAAATTCCTGGGGACGCAGTTGATATTCTTCATGTGAACCTTCCGCAACTTGGTCTCCTTGTAGGCGATCAAGAAGAGTCACACAGACAATGGCGCCAGGTATGCCTGCACGTCGACACATAGAAGCAAACACAGTGGCCTCCATCTCGATATTCAATACTTCAGCTTTTTGTAGTGCATTGAGGTGTGTTATTCTTTGCTTTTCAGTGATCGTGCAAAAAGCGCCATCCCGGCGACATTGCGTCTCATAGAAGTCATTGGCACACATAGTCCTGCCAGACATAATTTTGTGACCTTTATTCTCTTTATTTGCGAATTCTTTTAGTTCGTCGATAAGGTCTGTATCAAAGATAGCTGGTCTTTTATGAATTTCGCCTAAGATATGCTGTAGAAATGAATTTAATCAAAGTGAGCAGTTAATAAAGTCACCTTACCAGCGTGTAGTACGGTTGGAATAGCGTGTCGACCGCTTCATTGGTGATGACGACAGTGCCCGGATCTACTCCTATTCCTCCGCAGGTGCCGATTCGGAAAAAGGTGACATTGCGACACTCGGCATAATACACCAGTTTGATGACTTCGTTGAGTAGGATAGAGATTGACCCCGCACCCATACCGTGCTATGTCGAAATAAAGTACAAAATATGATTAAGATTGAATGTATGACCGCTATATTGATGTGTGTGTGTGTTGTGCATACTTTAAGTATGATACTTACCGAAACAGAAAGCACAGGCCCCACTTTGTACATGGAAAAACGGTTTGAAGCCTTGGTAATATCTACAAGTGGATTTTCGGGAGTTATTGGAATGTTCAATCTTTCAGCAACCAATGCTGCAAATTTTTTCATTCGGTTGACGGCTCCACCCATACAGATGAACTTGACATCACCAAACATTGCCACGAAGTTGTGATCTTTGCGGTTGAGAGCTAGATGGTATAAGTGATCACCGCCCTCCAGCTCATCCAGGTATTGGTTTGTCAAATTTATTCGACCATCGTCACTGTGAAGGAAAACAGAGGTAAGCCATTTAGGCAAAGTATCCATCATTGACTCACAATGGTTTGGATCTTTCGTCGTCAATGATGGTTTTGAATTTGGGTTCTTGTTCCATATTCATTTTCAAGTTCTCAAATGAAAATGTCGTTGATTGAAACAAACGGGAAAAGCCCTTTTATACTATAGAAGTAAGCCGTAGGAGAGAGAAGCTAACAACTCTGATCGGGCTCTTTTGCAGAATGACACACAGTGCTCTCAAGTTATCTCTCAAGTGGTGCTGTGATTTGATAAATTGACTTGTTTAAATTTGGTGACACACCAACACACATTTGTGCTTACAAAGGGAGCAATTCAAAAGAAAATTGGACTGTCTCTTCACCAACTAGCCTAGTTAGCCATTACCTATGTAAAGAAACACCATATCGCCTCAATCTGGTAGTTTAGATGCTCTATCCAAGGCCGAATTAAGTTATCATTGAGTTTTGTTTCAAGCACTATACGTTCAATGTGGAAAGCCAATGTCCATCTAACCGAACAGCTTAGATCATACCATGTATATTATAAATGTTCAATAATTATCTAATCTACTGATCGATTACTCATGTGATGAATGTAAGAGCTTGTTGAACACGATAGGAAAAAAGCAAACAAAAGCTAGTTGGCAAGTCGGCCAACCGACGCCACTTATCGTGCCATCTCAATTCCGCAATAGAAGCTATAGCATTTATCACACAGTAGTCCTTTCGTTGAAGTGTCTGTAGTGCTTATCGAGGGATGGCGGCAAGGCAGCACGTAAGGACAGCACTTGTTTCAGTAAAGCGTATCGTGTTCTACTGATCGGACTCTGATCGATGCTATTTTGCACTTGTTGGATGTGTGTCAACTGACGATTTCTAGACAAATGGTCCAAATGTGTGCACAGCCAACTAAGTGTCACTTGACTGAGTTGACTGCACAATTACTCTGCCAATGATGCCGAGATAAAATAAAGTACTTCACTGGAAAAGTGCGCATTAAAATTAACAATTGACAATTGTACATTTTATTTGGGTGATCAAAACAGTTTGGTGATTTGTTGCAAACATAGTGATCAATAAATAGTGAACCAATGGAAAGGAGTAATGATACTATTTACATGTCTCTAAATAAACCATCCATTGGCCAGTGACGAATGTTGGGTGCGAAGCATCAGCTAGTGGTCACTATAGCGCACGTGGCTCTAACCAGTAACTTCTAACATGGTTAGTGACTTCCACAGTGACATCTTTTGCCAGCTCGGACCTACTCAGTAGCTAATATTGTAGATAGACTCTAGGGAGGTATGTACAGTGTACACAATGCACGCAATGCCCGTGCCAAAGAGGCTACATCTACTGCCACCATCAACACCAGGAATGCACCGAATGCATCGAAGACTATCACAAAGAAGTTGCTAAAAGGCAGTCGACACGTTGCATCGATTGAGATCGATTTAGCCGGTCTTGCTTGATTCGGAAAGCGGCGAGGGTGACTTGAAGTTCTCATCAAATTCGTCGTCGCTATCGATTGCCATTGTGCTATGGTTATACAGTCCTTGTGCCATCAAGTGCAATGCAAGTGGATTGCGCCCACCGTTCGACTTTTTGATTTTAGCTCTTTTGTTTTGAAACCAAATCTTTATTTGTGACTCGTTTAGCTTCAACTCTCGAGCTAATTCTTGTCGACGTTTCTCATTGAGATATCTACAATAAAAGATGGCTTAGTAAGTCACGACAAAAGTCACTCGCAATAATGACATACCTATTCTCTTGGAATTCATGCTTTAGACGAGCGAGCTGTTCGGCTGTGAATGCAGTGCGTGGTCTCTTTTCGTCCTTTTTCTCCTTTTTCTTGATTTTACGAGATCGAGGACCTGGAATGAAACGAACTTGTATTAGAAAGGACAAGTGAGAATTAATGCAATTTAATAATTTATTATGACCGAATGGCTCGCACTGATAGTAGCCAATTGATAAGGTGTAATCGAGTTTAAGTGACACTTGGACAGTTTGTTGTGCTCACTGTTAATAAGAGCCACACAAGCGCATTGCTCAAGTGACTCGGATAAAGTCGCTCAATGATGCTGACAGTGACAAATGAGCTAATTGAATGTGGTCACTGCAAGACCACCAGTGCTGCAATGTCGCTCTGCCATCGATCGCCATCATCGCGTTCGTGTGCTTTTCCTAATTGAGATCTATGGAAGTGAGCCTTGAGTGACGATGCGTCAATCATCTACTTGACTATGGTCACTAAATGTCATTTCATTTGTGTCATCTATCTCGAGGGCCAGAGAGGCGTGAAAATGAGTTCTACGTTGCTTTGATAGAGTGTGATCAAAGAGACCTTGTTATAGAATGACAACTGACTGACTGACAGAGACACAAAAACAAAGACAGCCATGAGACCAGTTTTAATCGCTTTTTAATGAGCTAACGAGTGAAAGATCAAATGGATGCCTCATTGGCTGACACTCAATGCTCTGCTGTGACAGGAGCAAAATGTGAAAATGTGACAGTTTGCAGATAACAAGCTCGCACACCAACAGAGCACAAGTACACACAAACACAGCTGCGTAATTATCATTAGCCCAATGAAAACATTATTCTTGTCGATTGAGAGGTCAGTGGAGTGTCATTATGCCGAGCAAGGTTACTTGCCACTGACGAGTCATCTGATTAATCCATAATCGGTCGAACGAGTTGCATGACCAAGCTGAGTGTGTGAGGGGTACGGAGGATCGATGAGTTATTGCTGGAATGGCACTTGCTTCACTATGGTTCTGACGGTAACTGACCATCTCAGACTTGGTCCAACTCAATTACTGACACGTTTATTAAGTTTGATGCTATCCACCATGCCGACCAACCAACCAACCTTATTCGCCTATTAGTGCCATCATTTATTATGTGTCGGACAGAATTGGCCTCCAACAAATATGGCCAGAGATGATTATTACGTTAGGCGCAATTGAGTCGAGTGTGCCGACCATTTGGCCTCAAGTTTGACAAGCTCATAATGGACAATATGTATCTTTGAGCACGGTAATAATCATCTCCACAGTTGGCTCTTCATTTAATTAAACCTCTCCTCTGTGTCGGCTATTCTGGTGAGTGTCATATTTACGGTGCGGAGCGTGTCAGTACCGGGCCCAATTGGTAGCATTGCCGGTCATACGGCGGACGGTATCGCTTTATCGCGCCAAACCAGACACAGAACAAGCCGGATGACGGCCAGCCGAACGAATCGATACAGGCCTAATGGGCTGCCTAATGCATTGCTCCATATAGTGAGTGCACAGTACTGTAGTGTCGACAGTGCTCAGCTCATTATCGCATTGTGCCGCACTGAGCGCCCATTGCAAATCTGGCCAAATAGAGCGCGCTTATTAATAGATGTTTGCACTAGCGAGGAACACTTGACACGCTCACCAACACCAATCATGGACAGATGCTGAGCAATAGAACAAATTCTGCTTTGTCGTGTCATTAATTTTGACGCGTGCACTACACTGAAAGGATGACGCTGCTCAGTGCACTGAATACTTCATAATTGGTTAATTAAATTTCCGGACGTTTTGTTCGAGGCAACGGGAAAGAGATAAGCGAGACCAGCAGTGAGACAGATTGACTGCACAATGTGCCACCAAAGGTCACCAAGGCAGAAATAATTGGGATCAAACCCAATCGACAGCGATAAGGCCAATTGGCTCGATCGTTCCAGTTGGCATTCCGGGAAGCAATGCTTTGGCACCCTCCATGGCACCTCCCCTCGACGAGTGCCAGCCAGCGATTAGATCGAGTTGTTGGCCTATTAGGAAACAATTACACTGCCATTACGGGCGACGACCCAAATAGACCACAAACGGACTGAACGACAAGCTGGACACCGTCGAGCAAGATAAGAAGTGCTGCCCTACCATAGTCAGTTAATTTATTCACTCACTCCGATCACAAACTAGTAAATCGTAAATCTAGTGAGCAGCTCTATCGCATGCAATCCACGCGTCGCGACAAAACAGACCACCAAAGTGACCATCGATCTGTGCTTAGTCATTCAATTGCTCGCCTCACGCCTCGACCTGTTCGGTGGCCACTGGCCAGTGTGGCTAATGCCTCTTAGTGCATCGAACGCACCAAACTCGTGGCAGTAAGACAAAGTGAACCTCTTTCGGATCATTACCTCCGTTTGTGTGAATCGAGTTGCCCTCTTGTGCCAAGTCGGCAGAATGTAATCTTCGGATCACTATCGAAAGACAAAAAGTTACGTTCGCAATCAAAGTGCTTTGGTTCACTTATCGAACAGCGTATAATGCGTATAATTGCCAATTAAATTGGCCCTTGATTCAAGCAAAAACAAAACGACCAGCAAGAGAAAACGAAATTCACAATGGCAGAATTAGAGCACGCGCTTTTGTGGAATGAATTTGAAAACCTATAAGAGAAATGAGTACATTTCGATGTGAGATCGGAGATAAAGTCAAGATGGACATTGTTCTGATTGGTCATCCTGTGAGATGTCAGTTTGGTGCGATATTGGCCGCCCAAGAGGACTCAATTAAAAAGCCATTAAGATAGAATAGGGTGGTGGGCAAAGAGAGCACTAGTCACCGCAATGAAAGTCCATAATTGGCAACTAATGTCCTGCCGCAATTATTCAGGTCTATCGAGGTGATTGCGAACGAGATCGAGTCAATACGGAACTAGATGACGGCATCTTGATGTCGTTCGCACTAATCTAAATGGCTCTTTAATTTGTCCACACGGCACAATGTCAAGGTAGGCACTTGTCAGTGCAATTACTTCATTTGCTCATTGACCACACTGGCACTAACTGAGAGAAAATATTTCTTGCAAGTAGACGCTTGTGCTAATTGCCATTTAATTGCTCATTCAAGTAAAGATAGTCATTGCCGATTAAATGCAAACAAACAAGTGTGCACATTCATGCATCGATTTGGAGGGAAACAATTCGATTGTTTCCCTCATTAGCAGCCGATGTTTGTCCAGTCAAATGCATTGACGACCAAGTTATGAGAAAATATTTTGACCGACAATTAAATTGACGACCATCTCGTGTTTCTCTCGGCAGGCAGCCAATCATCACTGAGCCAGTGGCAAAAGAAGTACTAATTGACGGACAGCACAGAACAGTCACTCAAATCAATTCCCAAGCTCAGCTAAATCGGTTTGTGAAGCTGACAATTTGCCCCACCTTAGGTGACCGTTGATGGTTGACATTAACCAAGTTCCAGTAGTGAGAAATCCTTGATATCAATTGCACTCATTTATATTGTTGATTCATACCCTTTGTACGTTTCTCAATTAGCCCCTCTTTTAAGGTTCAATTTAAACATCTCAATATTTCCCAATTAGGCTAACTAATCGTTGTTTGGAGTGTCACCCAAGTGCAGTGAATGACCACAAAGTGAAAAGGATCGATTCGGCCAGCGTTTGAAGCGTAGAGACAGTTGCCAATGCTCCATCGAGTGTAGTTAGTACTTAGTAAACTCAGCGGAGCGATCGTTCGAAGTGCAAGGTGTGTGGCCTGTGTGGTCGGAAGAGTGAGCATCGAGTGGAGTGCTGCTGCATCCGAGCACGAGTGACAGCGACTCTTTCACATCAGCGTAATGTGTGGCCTCCGAGCAGCCATTAGCTCATTAGATGGAGTCAAGTGATCCGATCTCGGATGACATTTCCTAATCGATGTCACTGCCAAGTGCGCTGTCAAGCAAGCCTGCAAACCTTTCCCTCTCGGCATGCCGGCATGTGAATTATTGTCTCGCCTGACCCTCGTCGTCGGGCATGCCAGTCAATAAACAAGCTAATTAACAATTAGTGTTCACTGTGGAATTACTCACCAGTCTGAGTGAAGTGACCAGGCCATTAAATGGCCCAAATTAATAGTCAAACAATGTTCACCGGTCAATTCAATTGGAGTAATGCTCACTAAGTCACTGGCAATCATTGATCAAATCTACACGTGCGCCCAATCTAGTGTGAGCAAGTATTTCAATTTGGCAAGGAATTCCAATTAATGGCGCGATGCAGTGCATCTGCATAGAGCAAGCAGTTATTAATAGATATCGCCTGTCACAAGTTCTGGCTCTAATTTTCATTTGACAGTGTTTAACATGGTCCGGTGGCAGTGCGTCCTTTGATATGAATGCTAATGCACCGAGGAGTGTTTATGCTCGACGTGTTTTGGCCAAATGGGTGAGCAGTAGCAGAAGCCACAGTGCAAGGTGACAGTTGCAGCAAGCAGTTGTGTTGACAAAACGAATGCGATTCGAGAATTTATGAATTTATCGACCAGTGACTTTATGGTATTCGGCGTGCCAATCGACTGTGATAATAGCGATTAGCCGTGCAGTCCCCGCTCGGTGAGTGACGTATGTGCTCATTTCGTGCGGGACGTGGTGCACTCGAACAAGTAAGTGAATTACATCGGGGATGACGATCGAGTTAGCGATAGACAATCGACACGCAATACTGCCAGCAAGGGCTAATAACAATGATCGGCCACGATTGGCTCTTAATTTTCATATCAAACTAATGACGCGGAACGTGTGCACAATGGCTGACTGTGCACAGCAATTACCGACACTTTGCTCGGACTGGATTGGACAACAGTCTAAACAGTCTACAAGAGAATGTTAACATTGGCATTTGGCAGAGGTGAACAGCACCAGTGGAGGCCAATTCGAGATCAAACCCAAGTGTCACAAGAGATAACTTTAACTTTCAATTAGACAGTGGCGTCCTACCTGCTCGATCGACAGTCTAGTGCCCGGTAATGCTAATTGATATCGATCACGGCCTGAACGAACATTGCCGCGCAAATCCATTCGACGAGGACATAATCTGCTGACTGTCACACGAGCTTTGCGACGTAATTAATCAAGCAGTCACTTGCCACCATGCAGTCCTCAATGGCCAAACTATATTTACCCGTGCGTCTTAATTAACCAGACAGATGCGGACACAAACAACTCTGCATGTGTGCGTCCAGCTATGCGGCATTATTGCCTTTCGCTTGGTCGTCAGCATCGGTCTGGCTGTGCATATTCAGCCTTTGGTGCCTCCTGTGCTAATATTGCTTTACTGCTCACCACTGCTCACTGCTCAATTAGTTTGCCTTAATGTCATAATCAGCAATAAAACAAATAAAGGATACATTTGCACGATTACCAAAAGCAAAGTCAATTATCTCGCGATGATTTGCGCTTGCCACAACAAGCGCACATTGCCACCAGACCATCAAAGTGAGATGCTGCTTTAAGAGTGACGGCTAGCAACAAATTAACATGCATCTCGGCAAATTGTCAGCTCAGTCCACTCGGTTCGTCATGTTTGCCACCATTTTATAGTTATTTTATTTGCAATGCTGCGCACCGAGACTCATTATTTCCAAAACCGAGTGCCCAACCAAGTGGCGCACCTGACGTGTGGCAGCAATAAAGGCTATTTCCAAATTTACGACACCTTCCATTGTTGGTCGTCTACAGGAATGAACCAATTTGGCTCATTGGTCACTCATTAGCCGATCGGCAGTTGAGCACCATCACTTGGCAATAGCTCTCACCAAACAGAATCGATCAAATTGAGCGAAGTTGCGGTGTGGCACTGTTCCTGGACTAGTGGCAGACTGATTGGCGAGCTCGGTTTATTATCTTGGCCAGATTGGTTGGCATGTCAGGTTGGAGCACTCGTAAAAAGTCTGTCGTGTTAATTATAATTGCAAATGTAGAATTTATTATGATCGAAGAATGTTCTCCATAAACAAACAGCACTTATATGATGAGAATGGCACGGTTTATAGCGTCATAAAACGGCAACAGACCAAGTGCAGTAATTTTATTCTAATTAATCAGATACCTTACATGGCTGCATCGAGAACACATAAATCCTTTATTTATGACCGGCAATACTAATGCTCACGAGCGTACTTTTCACTCGATTCTGGCGAGCCACTAAATAGTTGTGAGCTGTGGCATATCGATCGACCGTTCGGTTAAAGTAATCGGAGGTTAGGCTCGGTTTGCTGTCATCACACAAGCCAATCCCGGTGATCTGCACAATCTAAATTGTTGTCCAGTGCCACTGCAAGCGGATACAACTGACCAAGTGCGATAACCTCACACATTGCTTCGCAAGGCCACATTGCCAAACACTGAACCTATGTCACATACAATTTTTGGCAAAATTTACAAATTTGTAATAACAACAATCTCAATTGGTCCGTCAGCTTGCTCTCGCCTAAGATCGACAAGATTGTAAGATTGTCTAGCCATTCCAAGCAGACAGACTTAGACAAATATTTCAATTAACTTTCTAATTGCAAATGTCATCGTCGAAGATAGACCATTTGTGGCAGACCAACAATTTGTCAACACAAAGCGGGCAGACAATAGAAACAGCACAAATAGTGAGTTGGCTTGCAGGATTAGTGCTCTGTTGACTTGGGCCCGTTCAGGTGTATTCAAGTGCAATTATGCAGTGAATGACTTGGCTACCGATTGTCACCGAGTCTTTGTGCCAGTGTGGCCACTGGCCTGCTACTGGACTCGACTACGTAGGTGGCACATTGAAATAAAGTCATCTGCCTGTCAACAGTTGGCATCGATTGACCTGTCGAGTCGAGTATTAATGAATCGATACTATTGCCGTGTCAGTGCAATCGATTGTTGCATATATTGAATTATTTGAGAAATGTGCGGGCACAGAGATGCGCCACATCGGTCGTAAATCAAAGGATTTAACCGAGTCAGGGTGGCACTCAATGGCACTGCTGCCAATCGACAAGCGCTTAATGCCACACTGCAGATTTATTCTGTCAAAACGATCGGGTCGTGTTAATTAATTCGCAGATTGTTTGTACTCGGCCAAACAATGCCGAATCGAGATTAGCTTGCATTCGTTTTGCATATGTTCTAGTATACAGATTAGTAGTTGTACTTGCCTGGCACTAATTCAAATGTATTCACTTTGTTCATAAAGAAAAATTCTCATTAGATTGCAGTTAATTGGCTGTTTGCAAATAAATTATTGACTTGACCGATCTGGCTGGTTGAGATAAACATTTATTTGAGCAATAAATTAGCTACACTCAGTGACTCGATTGTAGTGTTTGAACTCGATGTGGCCAGCGAATGACACAAGCATTGCTTTGAGAAATGCAAACAAAACGTGCCAGCCGGACTTGTGAATGAGCCTTGCTACACTGAACAATTTGCATTGTATCAGTGAATGCAGTCAATTCATTCACTCCATTCGCCAGTCAATAAAATGTAAATCGACCCATTACGAGACACACACGGCCTGACCAGAGACCAATTTGTGCACACGGCCCAGACCAACTCACACTGTCAATGGAAATTGTGCCCAACTGCACTAGTCCCCACTAATAGATGATATTTGCACACAAATAGAAGTCAACTCGACCTGATTACAGTCATTGTCATGCGACTAATTTGACGGAAATATAAATTGAGCCATAGAGAGACATACAGACAGTGCCACCGAGAGCAAACATTTTCGGGACCAACAATAGAGATAGGGCCAATAAGTCATGCGGACACATTCGATGGCCGCAATGGTCTGTAAGCGTTTGATCAAAACGGTTTGCGGTGATGCATCGAGACTGAGTGACACATTGATTAGCTCTAATTGGTCAGATTGGGACGGTAAGACAGAACGGCCCAGTAGAACTGTGCATTGGGTAGAGAAGAACGGTACCGAGTGGTACAACGGACCGTGTGTGTGCGGTCTGTGCAATCAATCAAAGCGAGGTGTCAATGTTTTGATTAAGGCCTTTACGCCTTTTGTGCTCACAATGGCCACCATGTGTTGTCACTCACTACGGCAAGTAGCTGTGCTCCAATTGAGGCCACGGTAGATTACGATATGAGCTAAGAGATGAAACAGCTCGAACAAATAAAAGTAACGCACACAAACGATCATAGACCTCACAGAAGGCAGTGAGACGAAATGGATTGTGAAAGAGACATAACAAACTGAGGAATACCGCAAGTGAAGAAGACACTGGCCAACAATAGCCAGTAGTGGTCACCGCACAGGTAGTGTCAATGACGGACTGCTTACCGTGTGGGAAAGCAAGTGTCCATAGCCACGATTGGTGGTCAACAGAAGCTATTGTTGAATGACCATAAATCACCAACTACTTAGCAGTCAACGACCAAATTAGCCTATTAGAAGTTAACCAAAATGGCTCTAGACCGATCGCAGATCGATTAGCTGATAATCATTAGCACTAGCAGTGAGCTAACAAACGTTTCAATTAATTCTAATTGAGTTAATTAATGCACAAATAGACGGTAATTTAAATATCGAAACAAACAAGACACCACAATTAATGGTCTTAATGATAATTAATAGTGCTCTGCTCATTAATCAAGCGACTGCGACTCGGTACGTCGATTCGAGCCAATCTAATTGTTTTGCTCAGTATCAAGGACAATAGAATGTCACCTACCTGAGGACGGTCGGTCGGAGTATCGGGTGCAGTAGACCCAGGCAGGCCACAAAACCGGTTTCTTGGTCTTCTCATCCAAAGTGACGCCGGCATCCGAGTTAGGCGATGATGTATCCTTGCGAGTGTCGTGACGATTCGGCAAAGAGTTGGTGGCCGAGCTCTGAGAGGTCACAGTCGTTTCCTTGGAGTTATTGCTGACGGAACTAACAGTGGAGCTCTCAGAATCGGATCGTTTCCTCTTGCCCGACACCAATGTGTTGATGTCAAAGGAAAGTTTCTGACTGGATTGGTTATTGCTGCTTGACTTGACTAAATTCAATGAGGAGTATTTCTCTTGAAACTGTTGGTTGAAATAGTTGAAGAACAGACTTCGGTTTGCTTCATTTTTGCCAAACTCGGGTGAAAGAATGTTGTCAATTGAGAATTTTAATGATCTTGAGTCTGCTCGTGAGTTCACATTGCCCAAAGAGATCGAGTTCGGGCTTAAACTTTGCAGCTTCTCTAAGGGACTTGAGCCGGCACTCGGTGGGCTTCGAGGACTGGCAATTCGGACTGGTCTGTGTCCGGTGAGGGCCAGTGGCTGAGGAGGCGAGATTGATTCAGGACGACCCATGCTTTCATCTGCTTCAGTCGAAGGACGCTGCACAACTGACGGCGATTCGGACTTGGGCGATTCTGGCAAGGAACTTGTAGTCGGGCAAGGTGAGGCCGCATTTTCAGAGGCGGACACGGCGGCAGCTGCGGCGGCAGCAGCAGCCGCCGCTGCGGCCTTAAGAAATAAGGTTGCGTCCTCCACCGACTTTGACTGTTGCTGGGACTGAGTGGGGTAGTTGTTCAGTATGTGTTCAATGGAGCCATTGCTGATTGGGCCGGTCATCAGCGACTGTAATGGCTCGGACGAGGATAGAGAACTCCGAGAAGTTATATCCAACGCCATATTTCTTTGCTTCAAGAGCAAATACGGCCCCCAAAAATTCTCGTAGAACCAAATTTTGACGGATTTTAGGGACTCAGAAAACAAAACAAACAAAAGTCCAAAGAAAGGACCAAGAATTGAGGACGAGATGCACTTGTTTTATGGACGACTTGTAGCGAGAATGGATGGAACAAATCAAAGTAAGATGAGATCAAAACAGACAGTGTGAACACGGACAGTCAATGCATTCGAGGTGAAGAGACGAACGAACGTTAACGTTGTTGCAAACAAACAATTCAAAGTGATAGTGCCAAAGGTGATGTGTGCTCATATAGCTGTCAGGTAGACGAATGAGTGAGGCCAATTAGGAGGAATGCATTTTAAGAGTGCCACCAATTAGGTGACCATTGGAGAAGAGCAACATAGACCTGCACCGATCACTGCTGATTGAGTTGTGGCGCAGGTGCGTCGACGACCGAGGAGGTAGAGCACGACCACTGGCCGATGACACCAGTACCGTGGCCAGGTCTGGTTGCCTCGACCTCACAGAGTGGCTGTGAAAGTGCCAAATGAAGATGCTCAACGATGACGATTTAATGGCTATATTGGTGCTAGTCGTGGTGTCGGCCGTGTTGGCGGTATTGCCACTCACATGTGCTCCTTGGCAGGCACTTTTGCTCGACTGAACGACCCGATCTCTCTTGAATTCAGTCGTTTCCTGAGAGAGCAATCCCGCACATCCTCTGCAAGTAGTATCAATTTTCCACGTTCTCTATACGTTCACTGTACATCTTCATCACAACCTGGGCGTGTCCTCAGACTCGTATCGCCGCCCGCCCAAAACACCTTGTCAGCGGCCACTCGACGGTTGCCACTGAGAACTGGTTTAGGCGTGTTCCGAGAGAGTGTCGTATCAACTGGCAACTAGACCCTCCTCATGTGGTGCGCTCATTGAGCCTATGATGGAACTGCGGCCAGTTGACGAGAATGGCAATTTTGCCAGATGAGAAGCGCCAGCTTTGACACCACTCATGCCACACCACAGTGAAAGGCGAGGAGCTGCAGCTACATGTGTGCTAGCTTGATAGTTGCCAGTGGCTTTGTTGCCATCTCGTGCACTTCATTGTCTCGACATTGTTACAATGAACCAACTCTCGACCACTCGAACAAGAAGCGTCAGCCAACATATTTCGCATGCGCCAATCGAGCGATTCTTGCCTAGGCAGAAGACAGAGGGCAATGCTGGCCAATTGATAGATATGAACTAGTTCCTGACCTCCGAGCACAATCCCTCGATGGTATGCATTCGATGCCAGCACCATTGCACCGATACTGAAAAAGAGGCATCATTTCAATTAGCCACTGGCCATGGTTGCCTTTATGATGCTCCACTGGGGAATGACTTCTATTAAGATATTCGATTGACACCGCTCTAATTAAGGCCATTCGGATCTGCATGAAAGCGATCTCGAGACAATGTGAAGATTGGAGATGACATCGCAATTTGAATACCGACAGGTTGTATGAATGTAGCTGAAAAGGTGCCGAGTTGTGTGAGCAGTAGTGCGAGCAGTCGAATCGCTAGCCGAGTGTTTTGTCCAATCGAATGTTCGTCAACGGAGGCATGTCATCCCATTATCGTTATCGCAATTTGCCCGATCGCATTCACATCGGCTGTCCATTGGAGTCATTCAGTGTCGGAATGGAGCCACCTTGTTACCACTCATTCACTCGCTGTCATTTGTTTTTCAATTTAGATCACCATTAGAGTGATCCGAGGCGCAATTAGTGCCGAGATAGGCGAGTGGTATGTAAAAAGCAAATGGTCGTAATTAAAATAGATTACCACCAAATGGTGTGATCCTCGTTGGTAAGGCAATCAGAGCAAAATTGAGAGAATCTCTGGCCAAGAGTTGTTGTAATGCCTTCACTGTTTTGTTATAAATTATTAGCTGGCCAAATTGTTCGTTTCCATCGTGTCTTCATTAGTGCTGCTAGCAGAATGCGCTATTAGTTTCTCGATATGTGTAATAGAATGGACTGCACTAGAACGCTATTAAAATAAATGTCTTTACTTCAATCTAGGGACATACCAAATGATGATGGCGATTAGTGAGCCATAATTAGAGACACGACACTTGCACAGCATTACCTTCCATGTGATGGACTCAGTCGGCGCGATCACAATTATTCATACAAGTGTTCATGATGCAGCCTGTCACTGGGGTCACCTAACGCCTCACCTTTCCTTAGACCGACAGTTGGTCATCTTATCGAGCATGCGAGGTCTATCGATGCCACCTATAGTCAGGTAGACTTAATTCCAAGTCTACAGAATTGACGGAGTGAGCATGCTAGCATCGCAACCAAAAACGTGATTGCAGCTGTCAGGCGGCCGATGATGATTAAGTAATTTTAGCCTCACTACAGCTTTGCTGTAGTTTGCCTTCCTTTCGACTCGCCATTCCCTCACTTTCTCTCCCACACTGGCACTAAGCATTAAGAAGCCCGAGCCAGCGTGTCAACCAAATTTAGGAAAATTTCACAAAATGAAATGTAGCCAAGTGAGGCAATGAGTTGACATCTAATTGATACCTTGCTTGCACATTGTCGCGGTGACATTCGACTCGAAACTATAGAGCCTATCTAATCGCTACATAAACGTGGCTCCTTGTCGGGTAGTGAGAAGTGGTAGCACTGTGGCACACTAGAATAGTGAATGCTTCTCTAATCAACAGTTGGAGCAATTAAAGGCGCACTTAATGGCCACTCTACCAGTGGATGTTTACTTAGCATGAAAGCAGAGGACAATTGTCAGTGGCTCGTCTCATTATGCTTCACAAGTGGACGCCACTGTGTGAGCAGAACCAGCACGCTACAACACTGGATAACACGCCATAATTGTGCACTTTACTTGCGTTCACGGCCATGGCTGGCAATGGCGAATGTTACAAATCAATTATATTGCACTTAGTTGAGCGGGCATCGCATCTAGACATTGCTTGAAAGGAAGTGGCCACCGGTGGCACCGTCATTACCACTTATGAGTTAATTATTGTGCCCATTCAGTTCGATCGATTTGCATGATGATGCTTAATTAATTATGTTGCACTAATTAATTAGCCTGTCCCTTCGATGTAGTGACGCGCTGACTGATCCAAAGAACGACATTTTACTATGGCACAATCATTTGTCATTGCCTTCAAGCAGCTAGGACAATTAATCTCGTTTCAAATTAGGCCTTAATTTCGAATCAATTATTGCATTATTGAGTATGGCCATTCACTGACAGTCACATTGTGCACTCATTGCTAATTATTAATCACCGCTAATTGATTGCTCTCTAATCAAGATGGCTTCTTCCTGGCTTGGCCTCTTCCACCACTACGTTGCTGGGTTGAACGTTCTGGCCTGGATGAAACCACTGCTATTTCAGTGCTATTTATGACTCACATGTCAGTACCCTTCAAAAAGCGACCTGGTGAACACTAAACTTGGACAATCAAATTGCTGTCTTTGGGCAGACTAGAGGTTCAAGCCTAGTTCCAGCGCATTCCTATAGTGGAGGGCCATCGTGATGAATGCCAATTTGATTCTGAGCTCATTACGGTGTGCTTCAACATTTCATGACATCCTTATCGGCTTTTGATTGTTGCCAGTTGGCCACTCGATTATGCAAACTTAATTGCCTCTCAAATTTGATTTGCCAATGAGTGCCATCATGCAAGTCACTAGATCAGACCAGGCTGAATCGGGCAATTAGAATGCAATTTGCCAATGAGCCTAGCTAAAGTTGGTCTATAAGAAAAGGACTAGTCACAAAATTGTTGTTTGGTATGCATCCACCGAAATAATTAGTATTTGTTGTTCTGCTGGTCATCTCCTCCAGCCCAGAACGACCCGTGGTGGGCAAGTGTGACACAAAGCAAGCCACAGTGTGAATTTATCATCTTGCCAATGCTATCGGGTGTCAGTGTTATCTCCACAAACATTTGTCTTGATCGCATCAGTGATCAGACGGAGCGAGATCACTTTGCAGACATTTTGTCAGCGAGTGAACTGCCTATATCTAGTACCACACAAACCATACGAGGTATACGTGCCTGGTGCATCACTTATGTTAGTTATATCATTTATGAGCCACACGTGTGTGCAGTGCACTAAATGCTCGTCGATGGTTTTATATTGCTTGTTTGTTTGGTTTGGCTGCAATTATGACCAATGTCTAATAGTGTCGAGTGTGGCTTTATTAAAGAAGTCATTAATGTGGCAATTTAAATGAACACAACATAAATCAAAACCCGAGCCATGTCTCACTAGAAAGCGGTGAGTGTGCCGCCAAACGAACGATGCGCACAATCGATGTCGATTCGGTCTACATTGCCATTGACAGAACGAACTGCATAGTGGGCTCGAGTGACTCGAGTCAAGCCTGCCATCGAGTTGATGAGACAACTTCTAAACCAAGCTAGTTGGTCATTAGCTTGTTCATGTGCTGCTAATTAGCAATTACTATGCATTGACGCTGGGTGCTATGTCAGGTGAATCACTTTACTGGACGATTGTTTGCTAACTGCATATCGGTGTAAGTACTCATAGTAATGACGAGAGAGAAATTAATTTTGCTAATATTCGGATGAGAAAGGAACGAGTGGGCCTAAGCTGACATGACTGCAACATTAGAAGAACTCACTGTCAGCAGTGGCATCAAGCACTGGAGCAATCTGTGCAAATGGTCCTCTTTCCTAATTATCGCACCGTCGGCGTTATTTATAGAAGGGAACAAAACACTTCTGCCTGTCAGAGTCGAATGCGAGAATTTCGAGAATATGCTCCCACCAAAGTTGCGTTTGTGTGCCTAGATGTGGCCTGCCAACTCGCCACCTTGCCACCAACCAGATCGAGTATATCCGTGCTCGCAGTGTTCACAGCGGTTTGCGTGATCCAGCACAATTTGCCAACCTCAATCAGCGCCAATGTTTCCATCGTGGTCCAATCGAAGCCATTCGAACAATCTAATTAGGCACATAATGGAAGCTGCCGCAGCAGCAACACAATCACAGTCACCGCTCGGCCTCCAATAGATTAGCTGCCAAATATTTCTATTATGTTGGGCTAATGTATAATTTATTGGCGATATTCATTTGCCATAATCGAATGTGCCTGCCTGCACGGATGCACGGAAAGCAAACAATCGATTCAATTAATGTGGCCAGGTTGAATGGAGTCAGAGACAAATGTGGCACTGCTCAGATTGAGATGGCTCATCGAGCAGTCTGCACGCACTTGATTGATAGTGGCCAGTAAGTGCGAAAGCAACTATCCTCACACCGTCCAGCCTATATTGCAGCATTGCTGTATCGCGGTAATTGCATTTGCCTAGATCGAATTCAATTTGTGCCCTTCACTATGGTACCGCATTGACCGCCGATTGCCACCAGCCATCGCCATCCTTTCTTGGCCAACTCGATCTCATCACCGTGTCGGCTAGCTTGTATCTCTTTAATGATACTTTCAGTCATGCAATCAAATCAAGTGTCGATGACATATTGCTTTCTGATCCGAGTTCGCACTCAACCCGATGCAATAAAGCATAGGTGATATAGATAACGTATAACGTATGAATGCTAAAGAAATTATTCTAATTTCAATGTGACCCAAGTGAGCCAATCGATGCCCATTAGCCACCTTCAATTCAATAATATACCAAATAGCTAATCAGTCGGCGAAGGAAGAGATATTTGGCCCAGTGTCTTTAACAGTTACCTCTAGAATATTCCTTAATGAACAATAGGCGATCAATATAGCCTTCCAAATGTGAATGTAATGTGACAAGTACACTTTAGGCCTAGACATGTAGATCGTGGAGTTGTTTACCTGACCGGGAGCCAAGTTGATTGGCAGTGTGTCTGGCTGTCCATGGAAAACGTTTTCACATACGCGTCACGATAGTGGAAACAAAGCAGAGGCACTCGGTGTGACAGCTTGGTGGGGCAGCCTGGCCTGGCCACCACCTCGCCACCAAACAATGTTCCAAATTCGCGTCACACTCGCTCACGGTTAGCTATCCAATTGGCTTAATTGCCAGCCAATCCATTCTCGATTGTCCATAGATCACCGTTTGTGAATGGTCCTGTCACTACCGTGCAGTGACTTTAATTAAATTAATGCCACTGTGGAATCTTAATTTAAATTAAATTGCCATCAACCAGAGAAGGCTGGATTGTTCCACTCGAATTGGAGTATACTTCAATTGGCCAATGACCATTGCTTGTCGGTGGCAAAACTTCATTCAAAAGGCATTCGACTTGTTCCAGGGCAGAAAGGCTCATTAAGCCAAAAGAAAGAGCAAATAGCCAACTAGTGGAGGCTCATCTCTTCATTAGGAAATGCAATTTAAATTAAAAATAGCCAATCTGCACTTGTCCAAACAGAACTCTCTGATGATGTTGTAGTTGAGAGCAGCACTGAGTGGCACTGAGTGATACTCTGTACCTGCCACAAATTAATGCATTACAGCTGAAGTCATAATCAGCACCGATTATACGTTGCGCGCAGACCATCCGAAGACGAGCATAGCAAATTAAATTGAAAAAAGATGTTGCTCATTGTGGCAGGGCTGACATTGTGAGTGCATAGTTGAGCCATTGCCTTCAGTGGGTCTATTTATTTGCCTGTCAGCTCTCAATAGGCAAATTGAGTGAGCCAACTAGTCGGTCCTTCCCAACTCGATTCATTCCATCGCACTGGCTCGCATTCGTTAATTAAATCCGCAATTCATAGACCAACCAGTCAATCGAGGGTGCGTTGGGTGAAAGGTGAGGTGAGGCACCGAGTCCGTCAATGCGTCAACAGCAGCAGAGGAGAGCAAGCAAATCGATCAAGCGAGCAGTTGTGTTGGGTGCTGCAGCACGAGTTGCCCGTAGCGATGGCCGGTCGCAGGCTGGCTCACCTGGCTGGCTCACCTGGAGGCCGCCGACACATCGCCACGATGGCGGCTGTGTTTGTGCCTGACCACTGCCACCTCGAAGGCCACACACGACGTAGGCGCTGTGTGCGGCACCCATCGCCCTAGTCTCGTTAGCGGCCATGCACCTAGGCCTTGCGCGCCCCCATTTGACCACCAAAAGCCACCAATCGAGCACTAGTGATCAGGCGAATGGTCACTTCTTCGATGCTAATGCACGCCAAACCATTAGCCATTTCCCAATCGATTGGCGCATCTCGGTGCACCGTGCACTTATCTCCATGGCCAAAGGCACACTCCAGCAGCACTTCAGTGGCATCTTGACAACTCGGAAAACAGCAACTCCACATAAACAGAAGTCATTCAGCGAATTAACACCGAGATTAACTCACTTGGTAGCACTGAGTCGGTCAGACGAGTTCCAACTGGAGCCCGAAAGTGCACTGAGAGGAATAAATCAAGAGCACTCTTCGCCATGTCCTGACGATCCTCACTGTTCATCAGCCTCCGCGGCACAGTCTTATCAGTTCTGTTTGTGTGTGTCAATTTTATCGCCGACTACAAATCAAAGTGGAAATTTAAATTAAACTCGAGTCGACAAACTGTTTGGTGGCGAGATAAAGGCAGATATAGGCGCTTTCAATTAATCCAGTGAATGTGAGCAAATGGTGAGCAAATGTTGAGCATGCAATTCACATGGACGCGCCAGACATTTATCACTTTGCCAAGTTGTGCCTTCTTTTCACAAGAACCATAAAGATAGAGCCCATTAAGTGTTGCATTCAATTAATTTTACAATCCACAGTCAAATGCGATGCGTCCAATGTCAATTACCGAGCCTGTGGCAGAGGCTAACGATTGTCTTGTGCACTGTCACAGGCAAGGTGCACCACTCACCACGCCATTCGGCGACGGTCAAAAAAGTTATACCGATCCCCTGGTGTGAAGTCAATTGTGTCAATGCTAAACCGCAAAGGTTCTCATGTGCAATGTCACTAAATTTGTCGCAGTAGCGATGGTGATTAGTACTGTCATTACAGCTATTACCTTTGCCCACCACGAGCCTTTAGGGCCTTGTTGTTGTTTGTGCTGTTAAGTGTTGTCGTTGGCCCATTCGCCACGCTTTATCTTTACTGACTTGGTCATGCTTTCACTGTGGTCCTGGCCACTAAACAAACTAGGCCCTGTTCTCACAGTCTCGGACCGAGCACACCTAGAGCAATCGAGTCGTGACAGGTATGTGCTGTAAGGAGCGTATCATTTCAGTGATCATCTCGATTGTCTGGCACAAACAAACAATTTGTTGCCTTTGCACCCAACGCACTGCTTTTTGTTTGTGGACTGTCACGGGAGGTGGCGAGCAAGCCACCATGTGAGCGCGGCAAGGAATTGACTTCCATTCTTGCAGACCACAGGCAGGCCAGTAAATAACCAGTGAATGATTGGCCTAATGATTGTAATTAGAGTGCCATCTTTGAATAAGTCACCGTCGAACAGAATCGGTGGGAATTTGCCCTTGGTTATGTTTGATTGTGACAAATCAGCAATTAGCGTGTCTCACATTGTCAGTCGACAGGTAGGCAACGGGTGCCAGTAGCTACTTTGTATTTTGTATTGCCAGTCAATATCCCCACTGAGCACATTTGCAGCTATTTGTAGTTACTACCAGCGAGGCTGGTCAGCTCATTATGTGCCTGACCAAGTAACGATCAATAAAGGTAAACAAAGTGCAATCGATTCCCACACACCACACTGTGACCACAGACACTACAAACATTGTCAAACCGTGTCGAACAGTGAGAGGCGCCTTTGATAAGCGACAGACGACACAGCGAGCACAACAGTTCCATTATAGATTGCATTGAACGGCATCGCGGTGGGCCAATGAGAATGGCGCATAAATCAATCGAAGCAAATTGGACATTTGTTTCGATCGATTCGGCAAACCAGGAATGGAGTCGATCAGCTCAGTCGGTCTCCTTGAGAGTGCCATTTCGACCTGTTCGACATGGCACCCATCGCCCAGAGCCTGCTAAAATGGACCGGCAATTTGGCTAATAACACAGAATTGCTGTTACATTCAGACTTTCCCAGGCACGTCAAGCCCGCTGGCAGCACTCTGTTATTAATGCCACCAAACTGGCCAGTAACGACCAAATTTGATCAAATAAAGTCGACAAAATCAATTTGGTCTGTTCGACCTGCCCCGAATAAAACAGCTAATTTGCAGTAATTCAAAAGCAATCACTGCTGACTGATTGGTTCGATCGATGCAAATCAATGGCGCCATACAAGCATATAGGGCCAATCGATGAGGTTCCACTGAGTCGATCATTAGTCGTGCCCATTAATGACAATTAGATTCACTGGCCACTGCCTTAGCGCACGAGAAACAAAGCACTCCAATGATGTGAATCAATGTTAATCAATCGATGGCAAAGACTTCTCACTGTCACTGGCGAGTACTTGGACCCAGTCGACTGAGATAACAAACACTCGATTTGTGATCGTAATTGTGCCAATAAATCAAGTCCACTGGTGAAATTGAAAGCGATTGCTGCCTTGTTGCCTTCATAACGAGATAATCGAATGATCGAATGTGAGCCAATCGAGCTTTGTCCCGTCCAGTGGCTCAGTCACTGAGACTCACAAGTCAGTGAGTGCACATACGGGATTAGCATATATTTGAATTGCATTGGCCAAATTAGATGCTCTTCAGTGGCTAATCAATGGCGAATGCAGTCAACTGTCATTATCATATATCATGATTAGACTATTAGGCCAACCGACGATGAAGAAGATGTCCACACAAAGGAAGGCACTAAATCGAGGTGACAGCTCGCAATATGTCTGCAGACAAAGGCCACTGGGAAGATGAAGGTCTCCTGTGAGAACTGAATTCGAGTCACTGTTCTGTCAGGACAACCGTCGCTTGGGCCCAGTAAATGTCAACGGATTAGACAAGAACTGATTGGTCAGCACACAATGAGAAGCCACTGTCCTGTTTGGCCGTACGGCGATACGAGTGGCAGCAGCGATTTACATATTGACAATATGCGACATTTCCCAACTTGACGATGTATCCGCTCTATCTGCCATATCTGCTAATGTTCGCTTCCTAATTCAATTAGGCACGATTGGCGTGTCTGTCTGTCTGATTTATCTATTAGGTCAGGCCAGGATTGAATTGTCTCTGTTCGGTATTATTCGGTTGCAAAGTGCACAAAGCAATGGAAATGTTTATCCAACAAAGGCAAACAATGCCACAGTAAAAGGTAACAAAGCACGCACGGCAGAATGCGATAATTGAAATGAGACAATTATTAATGAACCAATTGCTCCCATTTGCGTCCCAGTCGGACAGGATTGATCATTTGCCTGAAGACGATCCACACCGTCCATTCATTCATATCTCGCGGTCGAGTTGGCCTTGGCAGATGGTCGACTGTCAGACAGACAATTGGCCCTCTATGGCAAGTTCACCTTGGGTGCACGGTGGAGCTGTCTCAACGATCCCACTACTAATACTAGTGAGCGGAGACCGCAAGCAAAACAATTGACACATGATAGCAATAATTTAAGGACAATCCAAACATAAATTGACAGATTAGGACCATTGTCCATTTGCAAGCAATAATCTGTCCATTATGGCTACTCAGAATTCAAATAGAATTCCTCACAATCACTATTGGTGATGTTTGCATTGCACGTTTGGGTGATATTGCCAATAAAAGCGATTGTTGGTGGCCAATTAGAATGGCGGCCAGAGAAGATTATCGGTCTGTTTGTTTGCCTTGCGGAATTAACTTAATCAAATTGTGAAGTAACCACCGAAGGTAATTGAAGAAAGCGATCAATCGAGACCACCCAGCACAGTGCCTGAATGGCGAGCGGACGCCAACTGTCCAACAGTCCATAGTTCGACCATACAATTAGCGAGTGCACTGTAATTTTCTGTCAGCTTGTTGCAGTGCAGACGCTTGGGTGCTGGCCTAAGTGACCGACTTTCATTTAGGTGCTAGAATACTTCATACTTCAATTGACGGTCCCAATCGAGAGAGATCAAGCAGACACAAGACAGGATAATTTGCCAAATGACTTGGGCGATTCAATTCCGAGCAACACTGAAGCACTTCTTGGGCCTCACCGTCCCTGTCTGCTTATAGGAGGCTAGCGGATTCGTGCACAAGCAGTTAGTCAGGCAAGAGTAATCCAGTGTCAGCCGACTCGAGTGCGATAATGCATTTCTGTGTAGTACATTGAATAATTCAACCACAGAACAAACAAACACTACACACCTAATACGGTCTCAGTCATGTCAGTTGGTGGACCAATCGGGCAAAAGGCATTGGCCATCGGTGAAGTATTATTGCTATTTGAAGTCATTTAGCAAGTGCTACTGCAATTAGAGAATTAATATCACAAGTTGGAAAGCGATCCCGATGGCCAGTGGTCAGTGGAGTGGTGCTTTAATTACGCGCTATAAAGCAGAGAGAAGTGCACCAAGAGAGAAGAGAGACGGTGTCCATTGGAGGAATTGATTACAGCTTAATAAGTGAATTATTTGCAACCGACCACTCTGACTGATTAACATCTCGGCCATTAATTAGCTGCCCACTAATTATGGTCCGGACTGGCTTGCACAGCGCACCGTTCCAATTTATTGCCAGCATAATCGCATGACCAGTTTAATTACTTTCTGCTCCTATTACATTAGCTCAGGCCATGCCATCGATGCCCTCCGAGTTGGTCGAGCACAAATTGAAATGTGCTTACCACTTGGCCAATGGCCGTGTGTGCATGTTTGGTGCTAGGCTTGTGCAACACACATTGCACAGCCCTGAACCAAGCACCAAGCATCAAGCACCAAGTACCAAGCACCAGCAATTAAGGTAATTATTCAAATTAGGTCCGCACAAGACATAGTGCACCAGAGCTGCAGTACCATCTCGACACAGTCCAACTTTATTAGTTTCGATTGTTATTAATTTGCTCATTAGTGGCCAATCTGTAATTATGCATTTTGTGATGAAGAAAGTGCTTGCATTGGTCCAGGAGAATGCACCCAAAATGACAGGCACGAACGAATCGAGCCAATTTGATTGAATGACAGCAAGCCTGATCAGAAAGGCGGCAGAGGTAGAGGGGTAGAAAACAGTGTGAAAAGTGCCTGGTGTGGCCCAACTCAGATCCAACTCGGACCGAGTCGAGTCGTTTCGGCCAAAGTGCACGGTCATCGAAGTGTGGGTCGACGTTGGCTCGGTGTCGGAGTTGGCACTTTCGCGTGTAGCCTCTCGTCTGGGTGCGAGCATTGCCCAGTGGATGGATCACCCAATTTGTGCGTGTCCCTGTTCACAGAGGCACATTAAGTGCTGTGAAGCCTAATTCAATAAGGCAAATTGCTTATTTAAGCACAAAAACTCAATTACACCGAGGCGCACAACTAAATTACGACAAATTAAGTGCGACCAACATACGAACGCTGACACCGAGTTATGCGCAAATAATCGAATGTTTACGCCAACAGAAACACTCGCAAGTGAATACTCAACCAACAGAATGAGCAAAAACGACCAATGGACCAAGAGAGAATAAAAAATGAGTGTTATGATGCGAGGTGCTGTGGGGTTGTGTCCCTCATGACAGATGATGCAAGCACGATTGGAATGCCGCGTGCATGAGCCAATGCAAGAATTTCATTACTCCTCGGTCCTGGCTCACTCGATCGGCAATTGTCATCGAGCTTCACTGAGCTCACCGCTTTTTGGCTTTCCAATGGGTGAATTGTTCACTCGAAAAGTCACTGACAAAGCAGATTGACTATTCATAATTGTTGCCACTCGATGTGCTCTTTTGCCTTGGCCAATTGTCAACAAGCACCGAACAATCGGCACATAAACGACACAGATCCTCATGGTCTCACTCTGACGAATCTTTCTCCGATAAAGGTCACATTCGAATTGACTCCAGGCAGATGCAAAGAATTTGGTGTGGCACCCAGTCGCAACCTGGTAGAGGGCAAAATAGTCACTTTTTAGTATGTGTTTTTCTTATCGCTCTCCTCACAGAACGGTGCACCAAACGGACAAATAGAGCAATTTGCTAATCGACAAGAGTGGACTTAATCTGAGAAGACGGTCTATTCAATACTCTAGTGCTGGTGAGCAGTTATGTGCAAATTAATAATTTACTTGCCAACGCAAGATTGAACACTCGGTGATTAATTAAAGGAGGCACAGAGCAATGGCCAGTAGACCAGTGGCTGGTCAACGGACAATATTAATCACTTGACCTTAGTGACAAGGTTTTCTCCAGTCTCGAGCAACAACAACAGCAGCAATTAATTAGCGGATGGGACACTCGGCAGCCATTTATCAGGCCACCAAGTGGCACAATTTGCCTCTGTCTTGTTGCAAACAATCACTGCACGGTGATTTAATTAAATTTGCCTATTCATTCACTGCCCCACGGAATGAATCGAAGCAGATCGCGCGCGCACCGTTCCTTTGTGCGGTGGCAATCTAATTTGTTTCCTTCGATTCGGTCGAGGAATCCAACAACGA
This sequence comes from Rhizoglyphus robini, assembly GCA_023373905.1. Lineage (NCBI taxonomy): Eukaryota > Metazoa > Arthropoda > Arachnida > Sarcoptiformes > Acaridae > Rhizoglyphus > Rhizoglyphus robini. The sequence continues at coordinate 2,946,892 of JAKIJQ010000002.1, forward strand.
ACCAGTTCGCCAGTTGGTCTGCACGAAAGTGCCTCAGGACGCCACTGGCAGTGCCGTGAGAGCTGACAGCTCGATCTAATCTCGTGCAATGTCGGCAGCATCAACATCATAACTAGCACCGGCACCAACATCATCATGATCACAATGCACAATTAAGAACTGATTAACATTTCAACACTTTCGGCTAAAGTGTACATTAATGAGAACGAGTTGGCGAGATAAATTGAAATTAATTGCACTTTAATCACTTAGTGGTGACCAGTTTGTGATTAATTTAGCCACTGGACTGAGGTTTGATTGAGTCGCGCTGAGACAAACGGAGGGACTCGTTCCGATTGGCAGCGAACAAACCGATGCCAGTGTTTTGATCGATTCGTAGTATCGAGCTGTGCCTAATTAGAGACAACACGAAACATTGACCCAGCCATCGTCCACAATTAGAGCCAATTACGTTATAGTGGATGTCGTGTTGGGCTCGATCTCTCGCTAATCACTACTTGAACTATGCAAAGAGGATCGGGCCCGCCAGTTAACGAGCGATGGGCACGTTGACTGTTGCTCTGCTGCTCGATCGATCGATTCAAAGGGCTATTGCAATACATAGTATGCATCCAGCAAGGATGATCGATAGTGGCCACGGCACCACTGGAAGGTCTGCTCGTCTAATAGAAACGTTCGCTGGCATCAGTTGTGCTCATCTGTGAGCAGTTATTATTATGCCAGTCGGCTCAGAGACGGCAATTCTTCAACTGTCAGTCACTCACCTCCCATTGACCAGCAGCAGCGACAGACGCCCTCTTGATATATCATCACTAGGCAGTATCATCCAATTTCGTTATCGCGCCATTGCTTCATTTATATTCAAATTATTGCCTCACTGAACAGTTAGGTCGAGTGGTATGGCAGCCGAGTGATTCCTTTACAAATGGGCCATTGTTCGAGGCCAACTGGTCAGAGAACGTGTGTGGTGCATCAATTGAATTAGTGACCGCACGCGCACTCACCGATCCTATCACTGATCGGTCCATCACATGGGCACTTCCAGTGAGGCACATTCAAATGAGCGATCGTATCGCTTCGCTTTGCTCCATTCTATAATTAACTCTGCCCAGTGCCCTTTGTCTTTGTTTGCCAATGCAAACACAATCATGTGGTCTTGTAGATTGAAGTTAAGATCACAAACAATCCTAACAATCAAACAGAACATATTAGCTGTAATATAAACACAATTGAACGGCTCTATAGCGAGTCAACGGAAACGCTGTCTGCCAACACGATAGCGCACACAAAGGCCGAGTTGACACCATCTTTTTCCAGTGGCCCTTCACAGTCAGCCATTCACTAGTTGATCGGTCTCATCTGGAGCACCATTTGCAGGCACTCGATGTCGATCTCGACAGTTGCGAGATGGACAAAGCAAGAGAGGTGGGCAAGTAAGCTTACTTCTGCTACAAGACACAGCGGGCTCAGACACAAAGATTACTTGCTGTGGGCGTCTACGGTTGCGCTACAGGGTCTACTTGCTCTACTTGTTTGACAGCGCCACTAGTACATGCATGCAGTGGTGAGGGTGCTTGGCTGGGTGCCTCAGCTTTTCCTGGGTGTCCTTTCCAGGTACAGCTTGTCACTAATCGAACAATTGAACTCGTGTTCGAGCGTGCAAGTGACAAAGCAATGAATGGAAAGCAATCGATAAACAAGGCTTGACAGAGGACAAGATAACATGTCTACCTGGCAGTGAGCAAACATTGCCAAGGTGGATGAGAGATGGGACGATCATTGACGATTGGCGATAATGAGAAATGGATAGTCAACGGATGACACACAATGGAGAGCCATCAAAGACCCCGACTGGGCGAATGTGTAAATCAAGTCTTTGTGTGACTATGTAAAGTTGGCTCGATGGAATGCTGCTCGATTGTTGGGTGCTACTACACTGGCACTCACACTACACCAGCACAGACAATACGAACAACTGGCCACAATGTTGTGACATTGCCAATCGTGACCTAGCCTTTGTGGCTTTGTGGCTTTGTTCACTTGTACTTTGTGTCCGTGTAAGCTGGTGCTGCAAGCAGCACGACTCGCAGAATTGGTGCACTACACTAACATGTCCGATAGTTCGATTATTAGCAATGGGACCTATAGCCTTTCTCCATCGTTCAATGCATCCTTAATTGGACAGTCTGTCCTGGGGAGCCTTTAGCAACAATGAATGCAGCTCTAATGATGCACCTAATGGAGGCTAATGAAAGTATCTGTTGGCAATTATGTTGCCTCTTGCATTATTTGGCTAAATTTCTCTATTATACTTTAAAAACTCAATTATGTTGCATTGCAATTAGAGCGGAGTCGATCATCTCGAGATTAATGTGCCTGAGCACATACTCCCTCGAAAAGAGTGTATAGAGTATATAGACCAGCAATGGCTTTTCGCTTAATTTCATCGATCCATGGCCCAACAACAACAACAATACGGATAAATGTAATGTGATGTGTCTATTTCACTTGTTTATTTCATCAAGCTAACTTCTTAATTTGTGTGAATGTCCTGATCAGGCAGGTGCGTTCTTGTTCGGTGTGGCAGTGTTGAGCGAGTGGGGCCCTCAGTTCGATTCGGTCTTTTCCTTCACAGCAACATCTTCATAAGAGACCGTTCCTAGTTTGGCTCACAACAGTGCACCAAGACCGAAGGCGGGCAAGTGATGGTCCCAATATCGTGAAGCTACCATCGCTCTCGCCCCTATGATGAATGGTTCGCCTCAATAATTGAGTCGCAACCAAAGAAAACTGCACTGACCGAGTGCCTTTCACGAGAACTAACCGAGAGTAGAATAGAACCAAGCAGAGAAAATACAAAATTGTACTATTCAAGGTTCACTGTGTTATCTCATTTCTGAACACACTTGCCAGTGAATTTGCACAAACTCACAATAAATGTTTTGTTGCAATCGAATTTCGCGGTAAACCATCTTTAGCATTACAGGTATCCTCGACAGCAAAAGGCGTAACCGATTCGCGCTCCGGCAAAGTGTGGTCAAATTAGCAAACAACGATCATGAAGATAAAGGTTCGATTTGGAGGGATCGCTGCAAGTGCAGTGGTGAGCGATTGTTAGCCAACACCAAACAGTATCACACCGAGATATGGCTCCGGTGGAGGAACGATGGCAAATTCGCCTTTCAGTGAATGACTGCTATTATTACCGCTAGAGAGGGCACAGGACCAAATGGAAATATTACAAACAATCGGTCTATTCTTTCATCGTCAAATGATGATCCTTCACAAGCAAATTAATTTGAGGCCAAAATATGGCACAGACGGCAACACTTGATTGGCGTCTGTCCGAGGTGAAACGAGTGCACCGAGCTCGGTGCCTATATGATGCCTGCCGTGTGCGACCGTGCCAGATGTAAGCGATGGCAAACAGAACATGCCGATAGAGTGGCTTAATAATAGCACTCCAATTGGCCGATAGAGAGGCCAACAATACCGCTGGCAGTCAATTGAGCTGATGGAAGCATGTCAGAGCCGACCGAGATGACTCCCAAGTCACAGCACCGTAATGCATGCACGTTGCCACTGCAAATGGCCGATTTGCTCGATTAAAATGCAAAACATTCCATGGTGTGAGCACGAAGCTTGTCAAATGTTCGGAAGCTGTCTCTAACCCAAAGGACAGAACACCAGCAACGCACCCAAAGAGGTAAATCATCGCATTATTCCAAATGTAAAGCAGACAATTGCATGCCTTTGATTTATGGTCCAAGTAAAGCGATTAAATTTCATTCCAATCAAATATTTATTAGCATAAGTCCAATCTAATCCGATACAAATCCCCCTAATTGTGATCACTTGTCAGAGTAAACGGCAAAGTTGCTTTGTCAGACAAGTTCCAATCGACGTTAATGACTAGATATTTTACCTCAGCACATTCTTTCATTTTGTACAGCTTGTAGTGCAGTGTACCATGTAATATTATTAATAACATCAATATCACTCATTTGATGAATTACAAATTGGAGAAAAAACTACTTTTACCACTCAATAAAATAAATATCAATAGTAATATAAAACAATTAGAAATTGGTCAAAATATCATAAAATGCTACTTACCTATTAGAGAATCAGTCAAATTAAAAATGACTTTGTTTTGGGAACCTATTTATTTGAGGAGTATTTATTATAAAAAGCGAAAAGAAAATCCAGTGAATTCGACAGCGAAACAAATGGGCATTCGATTGACATCTTTTCTTGACATAAATATCGCCCTGCAAAATCACTGCCATCGTTGAGCAATTTGCGAAATCGGTCAGATAAAGTGCACTGCATGCTCGGAATGTTCTTGATTGCGGTCGATTACGTGGAGCAATAAACAGTGCATTTCACCAGTGTCGGTGTTGTCCGTAATGACTGCACAATTGGCTGAGTGCATCTATTTACATTTGCACTTTTCCACCGAGAAAGAGAGAATCCAAGCAATTTTCAATGCCATAAACGCCAATCAGCAAAGCAATCAAAAGGCAATTAGCTGTGTGTTGAGCAATAAAAGCGTCTCCCACTGGAGCTGACAGAGAATCGGATGGTGATCCTTGAGTTGATCGAGCAATTTGTTTGTTATGAGAGTGATGGTTCTAGTTAGGAAGTAGTGTCTATTACTCTACACCAATCGGTAAGATGACTGATTCGATCGCATCTAATTGAATTAGTGCTCGGCACTAAGGTGCGGACGTGTGCTCCACTGGCACCCAGTGACAGCCAAACAGTTTCGTGATCTGCCTAGACCGAACAATTATAGAGTGCGTTAATTGCAATAGAGCAGACAACAATGCACAAGCACATAGCGATGGATGGCCAATTAATGGCTCAGTTATCGGACAGAAGCACGCAAACAAACTCTGTTTTGGCGTTAATATTGCTTAACATAAATAAACATCAAGATGGCATAGAACGACCATAATTACGAGTTCACGTTTTTGTGCTGTTTTGGGGGCAAAAGGAGCGAAAATTAATTTAGCCAACATCTATACGAATTAATGTGATTGCAATTATGAAAAGAAATATATTACCAACACAACAAAGGCATTGGAGATGTTCGTAATAGAGAGATTGAGCGCTAGAAGCCACACTTTGGAGCATGAGCAATTTATTACCAGGCAAACGTGTGCAGATGAGTTTGCAGGCATACATCAGCAACTGTTGTTGCTTGACAGGCTCGCAGACCAATTCGTAGATAAGTGGCGATAAGAAGTGAAGACAAATAAATCTTTCTGTGCAGAGAGCGAACTGACCAATGATGAATTTGTAATTTATAGCCAACAGATAAGGTTGCCTTATTGTTTGGTAGACTTGTCCATTGATTCATTGCTTCACTTTGAAATCGTTTATTTCGCCTTGTTGCACATCGCTCACCAACTGGACAGCCAACTGGTTAGCCGTAATCGAGTGGAGCTTCTTCAAACTGACCGCATTATTCACACTCACAATTCATAAGTCGCACATGCAAATGCCTCATTTTGATCTAATGGAAATGAAATTTGAATGGAATCTGTTTAACAAATCACATTACTTTTAAACGCCATCTATCGGAATGTTATCTAAATAATACCTCACTTGCTATTTTAACATATGGTATATTGGGTGTAAATAGACACAATAAGTCACGTTTTGCCATCTGTTTTGGTGGTTTGTTTTGTTTTGTGTGTTCAAATAGAAACTCATCTGACAATATCTGATATTTTAATATTTTAATATTTTGAAATGTTTCAATTAATCAACACTACATTTCTACTGAACGCAAGCAAGAATGTTGCAAAAATAAACTTACAATTTGTGCGCTATAATTTGAGACACAAACGAAAAGAACCTTTTCGGAAGCCTATTTGGCAACCTATTGCGCCCTCTAAATTGTATCGAATTAAAAAAAAGGAGGAATTCTCCATTGACGAACAGGCCCAGCGCGATCACCTCAATGATACCTACTCGGTGAACATGAAATCCATTAAGAAATTTCTCAAAGAAGAGTTTTACTTACCCACACTAGAAGCTGGCGGCCGGTCACATGAGGATGTGGCCAAAGAAGAGGAAGAACAGCAAAAATTGATCGAGGAGAATAACCAAGAAAATGAAAAAATTGCTGCAATGCGTGAAGAAAGATTACAATCATTTAGACTCGAAAACGAGGCGAAACTGTTGGCCAGAAAATTTCAGATCGAAGAAGAAAATAAACGTTTGGGCGAAGAGTTTGATGTTATGGTGAGGCGTGAAATTGAAAGGTCCAAAACGTATATTACAAAAGAAAACTTGGATTCTAAAATTGAAGAAGCCTTAACCCACCAAACCAATTACGATTTTGCCATTGATAATACCGGTAAACTTGTTTTCTCTGGCTCACTTCATCCTTACGCTCTGGCACCAAAGGCTGTCCCAGAAACTAGCAGCAATATGGATGAATACAAAGAAATTGATCCAAACAAACCTGTTTATATCAAAGCAAAAAGATTATTTTAATTTTTACTTCGCATGTTTGTGAATTGACATTTACAATAGAAATTGAAAAGCTAGATTAATTGTTAATTGTAATTTTTTAATGTTTATTATAGATGCTTGTGAATTAAACAATAAAATAAATAAAACACATGCTAAGAAGTAACAAAGTAAAAGTCAATTAGTCTTCGTGAAAATGACCACCAAGTTGTCGCCATGAAAAAAGTTATTACGTTTGCAAGATTAGCGGCGACAGGGCCACAGTAGTGCATTTGGTTAACCAATCAATTGATTTGATGTGATACTAAAGACCAAGAACGTAATTCTTGTAGATTTTCTTTTCGTATACCAATTTATTGGTTTCGAATAGAATGTTCAGCTGGAGCTGATACCATGAAAAGGAGCGTCCCGTGGTAAGTTCAAAACGAACTCATCTCGAGACATGTTCGAATAGCACATTTGTCAAAGGATAATGGCGAAGCAATATGATTAAACAAAAGATTTTTGAAAAACAGAAATTTTATATTCTAATATTGAAAAAATGTGAAATTCTTAGGTTGCTTAGATTTTAGAATTTATATACAATTCACTTTGCCGGAAAGCATTCGCCATATCTCGAAATGATTTTCCATTTTGAGGTCAATCTAAAAATATTTAAAGTAATTTTCCTTGCATTTCTTCAAATTACCTGTTAAATGTTATTCATTAATTCATAAAATATTAATTTCATTTTCAGTAGTTCGTTCAAAAGAACACATATTATTCAATTACAAGATTAAATAAAGACTGCAAATAAATTCATCATCTCTGATAATCGTAGTGTTCCATCTGATAATCTCCTCAAAAAACAAGTCAATCGAACAAGTCATATTTTTATTTCACTAATTAAAAAAGTTGCCATTTGTGTTTATTTGTTTACTTTGCCTTGAGAACTTTTCAGCGCACCTTTAAATAAACCAAACCTTGTATAAAGATGTTCAATTTGAATAGGCTGTAGATTATCGTCTGCCAATGTGTTTATTGTTTCTGTTCAGGTACCTAGGTGGAGCTAACAGCACCATCATGGTGCCAGGTCAAGAAGTGTCCGTGGTAAGTTGGAGACAAGATTAAATTTTAATTCAATTGGAAAAACGCTCCATTTACTATCTACTCACTACTTAGTCAGCAAATAAATAAATATATTCATTTTATTAACCCTTTCAGCCCGAGTGAGAAGGATTCTTCCATTGATCGGTGATCGGCTTATATACCCGAATCGAAGCCAACCCACAGTGGACCATTTGGGAATTGTGAGCGCATCTTTCGCTGAAGAGAGAACAATCCATCAAACAAGCCAATTAAATTCGATTAGCTTACTGTTCTGTTAATTTAGCTCGATTTCTAGGAATTGTCATTGGTTCGTCATCGGCGTCATTTCCCTGTCGTTCAGTTCTCATAACTATTCGCCATGTTTTTCGGATACAAAATTAGAAAAACATGTCCCTGAACGATCTGTTAATTATTATAGTAAAAACACAATGTGCATATGTCAAATCGAAGACGGTCAGTCAATCCAGAGCTAGTTGATTCATAAGATTTATGGCGTCTTTTTGTTCGGTAGTCCAAGTAATGATTTAGTCTTTAATCCACAAGAACTTCAAATATAATTCTTTGTAATTCGATTATATTTTGCTGTTGAATGAGAAAGCCATAAAGGTTGCTTTAAAAAATGAACGAATCGCGAGAAACATCGGTGGTCACTTTTACAAAAGAATTCATTGAGGTTCATTTCATTGAGTTCTCTGATAGCATATTGAGGAGCAATGACAACAGTATAAACTGAAACAAATTATCTTAATACAAGTAAAGAGTTACAAATACAAACCTTCAAATTTTGAAGTTCAAAATTAGAATCTGTTGATTCGCCGTGGAAATAGTCGTTTGGAAAGCAATTCCACGCTTAGGAGTTTTTAGTTTGAATACTACTTGATGAGTAATGGTTCGAAATCGTGAACAGAAATTTTCGGATTTTTATAATTCTCATACTCTTTCGGAAATAAGTGAACATGTCGAACATTCTCGATAACCGCTTATAAACTGCCAGCAATGTTTTGTCCTTTGAGAGAACTAAAGGTACTTGAAAGGCTTCTTTCAAGAGGTTGAGAGCTGATTCGATTATATTTTCTAGCTTTATACTTTCGCTGTTCATAGATTAAAAAAATACTTCCACTTGAGAAAGGCTGGAATCACTATCGGACAGAAAGAGATTTAAAAGTAAAAAATAGTTTTCAGTTTTCGTAGTTGCTCAAAAATCGATATCAATGCAGTAAATCTAGACTTAGATTCAAATTTGCCTTTTCCAATGAAGGTACCAAAATATTCTATATTAACCGCAGTTACGTAAAAATCTCAGGAGAAATTAAAGTTGGGAACAATTTCAAAACTAACTTGATCTTTTGCAAACAGCACTTCGATGATGGAAACTGGTGATTTCCTTGGACAGTTAACTGAATTAAAACAATTAATAAGATAAATCCATTATTATAATTGATATCCGATCTTGACCGTTGTAAATAATAAATAAAAAACAAAGTAGAATGATTCTGTGAGCAATTGGACAATCTTGATTTGCGCAGGAAGTCTTTGTTTAAGTTTCCAATTAAATTAACTTGAGGATAAGTCCCAGAACGCTTCGAGCTCATAAATACATCAATAATGCCCTCCATGTTTCAGAAATCGTTGACAAAATCCGTGGCAAATCCATTTGTTCACTCAAATAGATGATGTTGAAGTTTGTGAATAAGTTTTGAAGCCAATGGTGGATTGGCGACGAGATCCGCACTAAAATATGTGCAGTGCAGCAAAATGCAATGTATCGTCCTTTATGAATAAGCCATTTTGTTCCCTGCGACACACGTGTCGGAGTTGTTTTGTGTTGATTCCAATCATTTTTTCAAGTTTCATCAATCGATCAAGATGAATAAGTTAAATTTTGTGTCATGTGTTTCGTGGGTACCAAAAGGAGTCTCTAAAGAAATTCCAAACAGACTCAAAATGAGTAAAGAAGAGGTTCAAATGAAGATAGAGCAAAATGAACAAATGATGAAACAATTGTAAGTTTTGCATTACATTTAGTAAATAAATTAATGACTTTTGATCATTATTACAGAAATATAGAATGTACTGAAAATGAAAATATTGGAGAAGAGATGCAAATTGAAAATGAAAACATATCGGAGGAAGAAAGACAAATCATTGATCGATATAACTTGAATGATTACGATGACGATGAAGCAAACGATACTGCATTAAACCACAGTGAAATCGTTGTTTTTGATGACAACCAACAAGATCCGTATTTAAATAATGAAGATGCTTTTTCCGATGTCAGTCAAACTTAATTATTGACAGTAATTTGGAATTGATTTTTTTGTTTTTTGTTATTAGGATGAAGATGAGAAGAACGACTTCCGAATAAAGCCAACTGATAATCTTTTGTTGGCAGGACATATCGAGGAGGACAGTATTTCATTGGAAGTTAAAAGTATGACTTCTTTTTAAGCATTTAATGAGGCTTAAAAATAAGGCTATGTTTATTTGGTTACAGTTTACAACTTACAAGATGACATTTATGTACATCATGAAATATATCTGCCTGCATATCCATTATGTTTTGAGTGGTTTGACTTCAATGGCGAGAATCAGAAAGCCAATTTTCTTGCTATTGGCGACATGAATAAGGATATTAACGTGTGGGACTTGGACACAGTTGATATTCTTGACCCCGCATTCACGCTTACTGGACATAAAGATTCTGTTTTGGATTTGTCATGGAATACTTTGACTCGAAAAGTTATTGCAAGTGGTTCTGCTGACAAGACATGTCGTCTTTGGGATTTGGAGAGTAAAAAATCAACTCAAAAAATTGATTTTTACAAATGCAATGTACAATCTGTCTGCTTTCATCCACTGGAATCTCAAATTTTATTGACTGGCGACTGTAAGGGTAGAGCATCTATTGTTGACTGTCAAAGTGGCTCAATCAAGAAGTGGAAAGTTTGCCAAGATGAAATCGAAAAGGTAATCTGGAACAAGTATAATCCATATACTTTCCTGTGTGCCACATCAACTGGATCTGTCTACGTGATAGATTGTCGTAATGAAAATTCTCATCTTTTCACTATTAAGGCTCACAATGAAATGATTTCTGGACTTGAACTCAGGTAAGCTTGTTTACTATAGGTTCACATTCTTATTCTTATATTTCTCTTTGTAGCTCTTCTTGTAATGGCTGCTTAGTGACCGCTTCTTCTGATAAATTAGTAAAAGTGTGGCACATTACTGATACTGAAGCCAAATTTATTAAACAAATCGAACCACAAGTTGGAACTATTTTATCACTTTCAGCAAATCCAGATTTGCCATTTACATTTGCTGTTTCTGGTGACAATATAGCCGAAAATATTAAAATTTTGGACCTATCGACTTACAAAGCAGGTTTGTTTCTTTTATTGAATTTGTTTTTCTTAATACTAAAATGATTCTTTGTTTTTAGTTCGGGACAATTTTAATTATGCCTAAGTCAATTAGTTAATCAATCCACTTAAATTATTTGGATAACCTTAACTGGCAGTTGATTCATTCTTAAATTTGCTTCTACCAGATGGCAACACTAGGCCATTGTTAAATATAAATTAACAATTTTTTAACAATTTATAATAATCTACATATAACATATTATTATGAGAATAATGAAATTGTAATGTCTGATAATGGTTTTATTATGTTCCGTTCAATTTGCAAACAGTCAGAGAAGATGACAAAAGGGAATATCACCGAAAGTGTTCAAAAACAATTTTGTTAGTTTTGACGTCCTTCAATTAGATGGCCAATTGAATGGGTTCGTTATTGGCCGGGATTTACTCGGTGCAAATTGTTTTAGCCAACAGAATGCAGTGACTGTTATTATTGGCGAGATTGCCATCATTGGCACTGTCGTTGGTCTATTAACATATTCACTTGTACAGCTATTACTGCGCCACTCGCCGTTCTGCACTATTAGAATGCAAATTTGATTTGCTTTATGGCACTTTAAATGACCCATGAAATATTGCTGCTTTGTGTAGAAAGTTTGTCATTTTGTCACTGTTCACAGTGATCACTGAACAGTAAGCACAATTGCCATAATTGGATTTAATCTGCCCTCTGCTATTACCCCCGACTGTTTGGTGATGCCGTCAATGCAGCCCAATATGTACAAAGTGTTGTGTACCACTTTGAACAAGCCAAAGAGCCTTCGATTGAATCGTCTGCAATCGATAGTGAACAGTGTTCTTGTTGGTTGCTGGTTTGGCTATTTCTTTGGTTGGACTTGCATTCTGTGCTCTGTTCATTGCACACTGCGAACGGGCACAAGAGCGCCGAGGACAGGCGACTGTAATCTGCAATTTAGTGCCACTTAATGATAGGCTTGACACAGCCAGTTCCACATTGGCAACTTCTTTCATCCTCACCTACTCGAGCCTCATTTCATCGATATTCCTAATCTCTGCCTGAACCGCCAAATTCTGTGCAGATGCTTGTCTGACTATTGCGAACGTTTGTGCACTGTACAAGTAAGCGATAACTAGTCACTAGTGGTAGTACACATTGGTACATGCACAGGTCTTCACGACCCTCAACAATGTCGAGTCAATATCCACACTGGAAAATGCAATGCGGGTGTTTGTCATTCATTAAGTCTTCCACCAGCAAATTAGCCAATATATTTTTGCTAATTGTTTATTTGCTATTTGCTACAGGTCGAAAAGGAAAACTTCATTATTTGTATTGGTACAAGGGTTCGTTTCGCGGCTCAACCACTCGGACCTGTGCCTAATATGTTCTTTAGTGTTCTTTTCTGTTTGACGGTTGGGGTGAATCTGACCAGTGAGCTGTAGACAGTTTGCATGTGTTAAGATTTATATTTGGTTGACTGGTGGATGTAGTCCATTAATGGCAGCCGAACAGTGTGTGACATTAAAACAAATGGACTAGTGCGAATCAGCGAGTGCAGGCAGACAGCCTTTGTCTTGGCCTGCCTTGGTGAGCCTTCTAAAATGTCCAACTTAATTATACGTTTAGCCTCAATGTGTTATGACATGCAAGCGGATTTTATTTTGTCTTTCATGTGTCATCATTCTTGTGGCCCTTCAGACGACAAGGAAACTTGGATAACGTTTTATATATAAGACAGTCCACCGACTGAGTGATGTGTCTTGATTGGATTCACTCGGTGCACTGCGGCAAACCTGCAAAGACAGGCTGCCAGTTGGTTGCCGATCAGGCTTAATTTAAATGTCAACTTTGAGAAATGGCGATCTCGCTCCATTGAGATGACATTCGATTTGATCTTTTCAATTAATAGATTCTCCGTCAGCGAAGCTAATCGAACCTCAACTACAATTGCACAACAGGGATGTCTCCACCAGTGAAGTGTCCCGTCCAAGTAGTTGATTGGCCCGGTCCACTAGATACTATTATTGCACCATGGCACATGTTTGTGCAACCGAGCCAGATTGACCTTAATCAAAGGGTTCAACTGGGCGAGGCCTGGTCAGCTGTACCAGAAGAGACAGTCTGCTTGTAATGACAGGCCCAAGCCAGCTGAATGAGTCTCCGCGGCGATTGGCTTAATGAGAGGCGCGCAATGAGCATAACGGTGAAAGGGCTAGTGACCAGAGCGGTCGAGTGGTCTCAGTTTCAGCAGGGCCAATCCGATGAGGTAGTGAACTGAACAATCTGTCTTGCCCGCGGTACAGACGGACCAAGTGGCAGTCGCACAAGTTATTAAAGTGCCATTTTCTTCTTAGCTGCATCAGACCCATAATTTTGGGATGCCGACTAGCGAGAGCTGAGAGAGCTCTTCTTGCCTCAGCTCGTCTTTGGTCGTCGTGGTCTTCGTCTCGACCTTTGCCGATCGGTACTTAGCGCGTTGCAGTGTTCAGTTCCGAGCCATTATAATTCGAGTGCAAGTTTCGTTTTTGCCTGCTTGCCTTGTTCCCTTCTGACAACGACGACAGCGATGTCGATGTGGACTGTGATGGCAGTGCAGTGGCAAGTGAAGCCAAATCGATTCGGTCGGCCAACAGCAAATGGCGCCTCACTTCTTAGTCGGACAGCGCTCACAACGTCCAAATGGGCCGCCACCATAATTATTACGTTCGGTGCCCGTTGCCTTCTCTGTTCTGCTCTGCGGCTGCACTGTCCTCTTTGTCTTTGGCTGTGATCACCACTGGCTGGTCGTCATCGTTATCAAGCTCGTCTCGCATTCTGTGCCACTCATCCCATCTTGATTCCATTCCCCCAGTGCCATTCATACATTCAGTCACATCGCCATATTCTGTCTGTGGCTTGTTTGCACTTGGCTCCTTACGTGGTGCAGTGCTCTTTACTTCTCGCTTCCATTTGTCTGAGCAATGATTTAATGCCCTTTATGAGTACTTGCAATGGTCTATTTGCTAACTCCCAACACTCGCACACTCTCTCGTTGATCTATTGAAACTACTGAAGCGGACCGAACTAATTCATAGTTGCATCTCCAATTGACAGTTTAGTGGGCATGCAAAGCCGTCAGATTCTAAGTGGCAGAATCGGAACTTTTCAATATTGACTGCCATATCGCCACTCAGTCCATTTGGCTAATCTGGCCACTCAAATTGAGTCTCAATGGATGCAACGAGTAAGAACAGTTGCTCTCTATAAACATTCGAAGCTGTGGAAGCTTTCCCTGAGTAGGCATTAAACATTAAGGCTTACACCGAGAGATTCCAATCGATAGCCGAGTGCCGGTTCAAATCGTGATCGACTATAGCCAAAGCAAACCTATAAACACGTTCAAGTATGGACGACACGGACGAATTGCATGCCATCTCAGTTGGCATCTCTAAATCTGCCTTCTGTCCCGGACAGAGTCAGCAAAGCCAGTGACTTGTTTGCTTATAGACAGACAATTCGGTAGATTAATGGCTTTGCCTGACTCGCATCTGCCGAGGTGCAATCGATCTCAACTGGAGCCAATCTGGAGTGAGCAGTGTTTGCATTAGGTCTCCACTGATGTATGGTCCATGTCTTGTGCTGCGCCAGTTGACCAATCAACTAGGTTGGTCAGTTCACTTGTGCCACTCGACTGCTCGGAACGGTGTCACTTGTCCCACAGTGCCCGATCGGGCTTTTGTCAATGCAATTAGATAATCACTGGGCTCGTGTTAGCACCACAAACGTTCTGCTTGAGCACTGCTCTCTTAATGGTCTTGGTCAGAGTTGATTAGCCAATCGATTACGAGAAAATGGTGAATCACATTTGTCAGATTTGGGAATGTCTCATTTGAATGGCTTCTATCGTGGCATGCCACCACACCAGCTAATGTCGACTTTTCGTGCCGACCAATTGGCTCTGCTGGAGAATTATTTCGATGCACTCACGCCAATGGCACAGAATATATCGGGCTCGAGTGATACATGGCCGATTAGATTGCCACTCAGTGCCCCTCTGCCCAGGAATAGAGCAATTTAATGAGTGACACAGACTAGATTATTTGATTATGCTGCAAATCCTGCAAGAATGGCACTAGGCGTAACGCACTGAAATGGAAATGAACGAACGAAATGAATCACGCTTTGTACCAACACAACACCACTGACACCACACGATATACAATGTACTACAGGCAGTACAAGCACACTCGACCAAGCTCACACCTTAGCCTGCACAGAATCACTCTCACCAGAATGTGATGAGGCAAATGGACTTGGTGGGAAAGCGATCCCATCGAGTGAGCGAGACTTGCTAATTGATCGCTCAATCGAGTCATCTTAGTCGTCGATTAGTAAAAAGCAAGTCACAATCGAGCAGTGACAAATCCAATTACACGCAGATTAGAAGGCAAGAGTCACTCGGCAGACGATTCAAAGGGCAACGCTGTTAGCGTGTCAGCTGGACCAGATGGACCGTGCCGTGTCAGTTCGGTGGAAATGACATTTTGCCAGCCGGCGATGGGCTGGCGATGTGTCAGTCTCGATGTCACGTTACGAGTCGTGTGCGTTACGCCCACTTCTTGTTGCAATTTACTGGACTCAATGTATTGCCCACTCGGCTCGCATCCGCCATGGTGCACTCTTGGTCTCTACCAGTCCCAATTTGATAGAATGCTTTTTGGTCGAGTCCCTTCCAACCATTTCAATTAGGCAACATGCGCATTCGGATTAGACGAATTAGCCGATCCAAATTGAGTGCTCGCATTAACCCTCGAACAGCTCTTTTGGTTCCCATCCCGGTGGTGCTCTTCTGGCCAAAAGTCACTTCACACGATCGAATAAAAAGACAACATCGAGTTGTTGTTACACCATCACAAATGTTTGCTTCTAATTGGACATGCCGTTGGTCGTTGATCGTGTTCAAATTGGACAAATTAAGCAAATACGTGTATAATTATGATTATACTAGAACTCATTTGTCAGTGTCTGTACCTCCACTTACCAGGTGTGCGGTAAGTGGCAATTTGAGAAGTGACAATTTACTTTAAAGGCAAAGTGTTAAAATTAGTGCACAACATATGCAAGAACGGTCTCGGTCCGATCCAGTGACAATTAGTAACAGAAGATTTGGAAACTAGTGAGCTATGGCGACTACTTGCCGTTCACTGATTGAGTCAATCAAGTTCAAAGTGTTAGGTTGCCCAGTCAGGTCCTATATCGGTCCAATAACTCGGTTTGGCTCCCAGTGGCCCTAATACTATTACGAGAGCAATTAACTTCAATAGCCATGGTAATGACTCGGCCAAATTGAATTAGCGCCACTGACGGAGGGGAAATTATGCTGCACTGGGATTGCTCTGTTTGCATTTGATTCCACTTAATGGACGGCACAATGGCTACTGTGCACTTTGCAGTGCTTTATGACGGCAATCCAGGGACAAGTCAATAAAAGCACTTGTACTGGCAAATCTGCATAATTGGTATTATTGTTGCTCGATGATTAACTTCGGTAATGGACGGTCAGTGGTCAAAGGCTCAATCGGAATTGCTTTATGCTTGATCGGCAATCGCATTGGCCGTCGATCCTGATCATTAGGCCGACATATCTCGCTTACACTGTTTAGTGTACATTGTACAAAGCAAACACGAGCGAGCAAGACCAAACCTGCCACAACCACCTCTGTGATATCATCACATAAACACTTGCCGCCACCGATGCAACACCAATTGACCGAGTGGACAGCACGCTTGATCGTTTGTTTCATCAAACGACTGAATAGCGATACAATAAGACACGCTTTCACAAGCAATTAGTGTAATGTTACTCGTGTAGCGTAAAGCTGGTACTGTCTTGCTGTACTGCCATGCGGATTCTCTACCTTTCCATTGCCGGACTGTTGGCGTGCTCCCATTGTTGGTCAATAAGAGCAATTTCAAATTTAATGCGCCACGTTTGGCTTCGCGAACAATACTGCTGCCATCGAGGCTGGTAATAAAGATGTTTGAACATGATGTTGGCCACAATCGGGCACGACTACAATCAATTATCGGTGTTCTGGCCTGACTTGCAACCGAACCGAGTCTCGCACATCCACAGTTCTTGTTTCTGTGGCTCATTTTGGCCAAATTGCCGCACAATTACATTCAAACTCAAAGTCTCGCGAATTTCAAAATGCCTCATTTGTTCTCAGTGTTTGTGAGCAATTCTATGCTAGTGGAGTACATCTACCTAACTAGTAAGCATATAATTGGCACCTTTATGCAAACAAGCCTGCCACAAGTCTCGTAGCTAGCAAATGACTTTTGTTTTGGTCATATCCGAGCTGACCATTTGCTCACTGTGGAGCCGAACCAGGTATTCGGCCCTCGAGCCCCACACAGGTAGTGTTGTGCTGCATACGTTATCACTTATGCTAATTCCATTGAGTAGAGATGAACCAATTTGTCAATACTGCGAAACCACAGACCGACACAATCGAACACCGAACTGTGGGACACTTGATTTGCATAGCCATTTACATGGACACCACCAAAGGGCACTAATGGACGTTGCCCGCCAGTGACAAAACAATTTGCTCTGTTCACCGATGGTAATTGATTCTAAATTAATTTATGCCATCAATCGTTGTTTTGTTTCTGTAAAAGTCACTGTTGGTTTGTGTTTGCACTGTTGTGCAGTTTTGTGCAGTGTGTTCTGTGTTGGACTGAGTTGCCTTGTGTGCGGTGTTTCATGCAATTAGTGCACTCCACAACACTTGCCATTAGTATTCTGGCGTGGACAGATTCTTTTAATTAAAAAGTCATTTACCAGCGAGCACACACTGACAGTGCTGGCACTGATTAGGCAATCGACCAGTTATCAGCTGACTGGTAATCCTGCTTAGCCATTGCCGCACCACAACAAGATGTGGAACGCCATTTGGACGACTCACGCCCACGACCGAACGAGTTGTACCAAAGTTGGGATATTCGGTGCGTGGCGAGAGCGAGTGATTTAACAAGACAGACTCACGCCGACCTGCCGTTTGGCGAAAAAGCGAGTCCGGGCGATGTGCGTGGGCAGCGACAGATTGTGTCGATGGCGGCCACTGGCCATTGAACATCATGACTTTGGTCGAGCGTAATTGGACTCTAATTGTCCGCATTGAGCTCACCGACTGAGACCAATCGTGCCAGTAGACTGCGATCCGGCAATGGCCACGATCGACACTTGATTCGGTTCGAGCGCTTCCTTCCCCAATCAGCCACTGACCATCTGATGCTTTGAATGCTCTTCACTTTGCCAAAAGGTTACTTCTGTTGACTTAAATGCATTCCGAAAATAATAGTCTGGAACAAGTTCCGTCTAGTTGACTGGTTGTCACTTGTGGTCTGTAGTGCGTGAGTCATTCAATTGATTTCTGTCAATGAGTCTAGCTTAACACTAACATTTTCCTCGGATTGCACGCGTGTCGATTGAGCTATCCTGAATTTAAGGTCTTGATTCGTTAGCAATGAATAACAGTACCATAAACCGAATGGCCATTTTGGTGGGTCTTTGATCTATGGGCCAAATCGAGTTTGTCTCGTGTTGGTAAATAAAGTCTCTCAATCAGCTTTGTTTTTGCTCGTTCAGCTGACTAGTGATGTATTAGTACAAGAAGGAACATTGAAAGCCTCAATTAACTGGTCTATTAGTAAATTTACTGCACAAATTAGCATTGGTGGCCATAAATCTTGGTGAGTTGCCCATTAACTGGCGCAATGGCTATATTAATATTAATACGTGCACATTAACATTCAATGCCCGTGGCATCACATTTAGGGAAACTTTCCGAAGTATCCAATCGGCGATGGTAAACAAACAAAGGAGACCAACAATTGTTGGTGGGATGAGAGGATTGGGGCAAACAAAGCGGCACGAGAAAAGCTGTGAGTGCAGTTGCTGTCCACTATACCGTTGGCGAGTTGCAGTCGATTTCATGGCTTGTGCTCGTCGTGGCGTGTTGGTTCGCTCGTCACAGGTCAATTCGTCAGCTCGTCAGTTTGTTTGAATGGACTCGAAGGAAAGCTCTTAAGGATGCAAGCACTCTACTTGATCGTGCAATGCCAGTCGTGATTCTAATGAAGCCTAATTTTGGCCACTTGCCTCCATTGTGACTTGCTTGGTGCTGCCAATTGATTTGACACTCTCACAAATGAATGCCTTTTGGACAGGGCTACAGCCATGGTTCTGGACAGAAGTGGCAACCTGCAAACATCACTTTACTGTCAGAGTAGTCACTGTCAAACTCGGATGGACATTGCAATAGTTTATTAAATGGGTAGAACGGTAATTTGCACAGAGGTTCTAGATGTTACTTTACAAGAATAAATAAGTTAATGAACAAGACCAAGTAGGAATGAACGAATGTAGAAAATAGAGAATCGATTTATTTGCACACAATACTAACAAGGACTATCGTAGCGTAAGGGGTTGGTGAAACATTTGTCCAGATGGCAATGAGAGCAATGGTAATTCAAAATCCTATTGGTTCAATGGTAATGTACACAAGTGGGTTGGTGTTGGTGGAGGGCCTGTTCGGCCACAACCGACACCGAAGCGATTCGAGACTCAAGGTGTGAAGACTATACAAGAATGCGACAACAGCGACCGGAGAGATGCGCTTTGCGCCCGGAAGGGCTGAGATTGCTGTCACTGAGTGGGATGACTGGCGAGACGTGGACAGAGAGGGACTTCAGTGAGAGGACCCGCTCTGTGATATGCGAAAAGTCGAGCCCAGTGCGACTGCCGCCGTTCAGTGCTTCTATGCTGATAGCACCGTGGCCAGTTGATTACGTCAGCAGTTGTTGGTTTATGGAGGGGTCGTGCCCGTGGTGGTACCACGAGTACTGAGGAATGTAACTATTCATGGCAGCTGCCTTCGCAGGGCCCATGTCCCATGAGGTAATAGGAGGACTCATTGCCGGTGGACTGACTGCACTCGACATTGAGTTCGGCGGCACCAGTGAGGCACCTGGCGTCGCCCCAGACAACAACGAGGGCGGAGGACCAACGCTGGGAGGTGAGTGCGTTTCGGGCGTTTCGGGTGGCGTTTGTGGTGTAGTGGCGCTGGGAGGGTGACCTAGACTCTGGTTGGTGCTGCCTCCATTCGTCGGACCATTCGGCCCTCCACTAGGTCCTGATTTGAGCATTTTCTTAAATTTACTTCGTCTGTTTTGAAACCAAATTTTCACCTGCAAAGAATGCAAAGGATTCATTAATCAAAGAACATTAACGAGGAAATGTTGAGCGGCGATGGCAAAGGAACAGTGGTCTTACTCCACTGCCTGTACCTGCACATGCACTGTACAATACAGCTCAGCCTTAGCACAATGTCCAGTGATCCATGTCTGCTCGATAGAACGATTGCGTGCCACTTCGAGTGTTGTGCGTGCCTGACACTCGATGGCCATTACCACTCGACGATGTGTCACCATGGACAAGCATCGGCCAGTGACGAGGTCCAGGTGGACTGCCATGGCTGTTTCGATCACAGCAACAGTTGTCTTGAACGACCAACTCACTTGTTTGCCACCAAAACACTCAATCTTTGAAGTCTATTTGAGAGACAATGGTCAAATGAGGCTTGACCAAACGAGCCTAGCATTCAACTCGGCCGAATGGTTCACTCGAATTGTGATTAATAGGTTGGCTTGGTTGAGTGTCTGTCTCTAATTAATTATAAGTCAAACAGATCAGTGTTTGTTTTGCAATCGGTCTATTGATTACCAAGTACAATAACAGTTAACTGCTAGGTAAAAACATTGTAAAAGTCTCATAAGTGTCCGTGTAAACCACTGTGTCGATGTGGTTTGCTAGAATCGATTCGATTCCGTATCGAGACTAACACGAATCGACTTTCGCTTGTCTGTGTGAAAGAGTTGCTCTCAGCGAGACGTTAATGAAAGAGAACGTGAGACCTGCTGTGTATGTTCAGTGTAGTTGAGTTAGTGTGTCCTAAAGTCAGTTCTACTCGTTGCCTAAAACAAAGCAAGGCTCGATGTCTAAAGGCACGAACGAGCCAAAAGGCAGTAGAGAGGCTCAGGCAAACAAAGCGCCTTAAAGTGAGTGGTGTGATGCCCACTTCAATCGGACGGTAACGATTGAGTTTGTTGAGTTTGTTTTCAATCGAAATGGCCAGCTCGCCTTGCATCGCTCTGTGCGATCTCTTTGTTGCGCCTAAAGTCTACCTTGGGAGAAAGACAAAGCAATGAGCTCATTCAAATTGCGATCGGCCTGGGAGTACGGGACGAGGCAACACTCGACTGCCTCGCTGGCTTCGATTCGGTGAGCGGTGAGGGATGCCAAGGCAAACGAGTGCTACCAGTGGCGGTGAGTAGATGCAGCGATGCTTCACTGGCGATCCTTCTATTGCCCATCCAAGCTGCAAGAGGAACCTGCCTGCGAGCGGGATAGAGAAGCATCGCCGATCTGGCTCCAACACCGAGGCCAGCCTTAGCCTTAGCCAGCTTGGTCACATAACCCACACCTTAAATTGAAGTCGATAATAAATGACTCAAATTTCGATGCATCTCGAGATGCCTCAATTTGTTCAGTTTCACTTTTCACTGAGGCGATTCTAGTTGGGCAATCTAGCTTTGCTGCCATTTGTTTGCTTAGATGACTAATGATCGGCTAATGAGACTGCACAGCACCGCACAGGCACAGCACAAGTGCAGGTGAGTGGAAACATGCCCTGTGATTTAATTTATGCAAACTACACCACTCGATAGCTCGAACCAGAGCGAGCCATCAGGCAACGACCAAATATTCTTGGCCTAATGGGCAGTTGGCGTCTAGCAAAGGCAACCAAATTGACGACTGAGCGAAAGTGAACTGCAGCCAAGTGAAGTGAAGTGTGAGCGATTGGGCCAGTTGATTGATTTCGAATAAATCAACACAGACAAGGTGAGACAATGCTGTGAAAGTGAGCGAGCAGAAACAAAGAACGCGAGGGAAATAGTGCAGATCGAAGGCACGCTCACTGGAGCAAAGGATACAGGCCTGCTCCAGTGCAAGTGCTATTCCAAAGTGGCCAAGGAGGAAGCAAACTGCTGAGCTGCGATGTGAAAACAGCGAAAGTCATGCGGGCATAGACCGATCACTCGATTTCCTCGAGTCGACCAAAATAGTGTCACTCGCCTGCACGAGTGCTCTGTCGTGCCGATCGCCAGTAATTGCCCATCGATACAGTCGCGGACAGACACGCTCGTGTCCTCTCACAGTTGAATCAGCACTACTTCCACGTAGGGCGCCAATTTGATCAGGCTCTGATTGAGTGCGCTGCTCGGTTGCAGATTTGGCGAGATCGGCTAAATCGTGCAAATGCCGCATGGATCGGTTCTGTTCGATGAAAAGCATTCGCTCTTTATAAATAGACGGTCATGTCAAGCAGAGAGACATCGAGATACATTTGGCCTATAGCATCCACTCGTGCAAAGCAAACATTGGCCGATGGCAAACTTGTCTGGCCTAATGGCTTCATCGTGAATAGTTCGCACCAAATGGTGATCAAATGCACTCTTGGAATTCGAGGACAGAGACTGTGCTACCTGATTGGAGTGCATCACCGTTAATTGCGATTTTGCATGCACCAACTCGGCCAGTAGCTGTAAACAAACAAGTGCTGTGCACCATGGCATCGAACCACCAATTGGGCCAATCGGCCGCTTTCCATCGTTCGATTGTATCGATCTATTGTCTGACTGGTATTTGTATTTCGTTTAGCAGAACAAGTCTGGTGACAGGAAAATTAATTTAATCTACATAGCCCAATTGACTCACGCACATGCAAATGCCGCCCGAGAGGTGTACTCCACTCGCATGTATTTGCATGTCGATTGTTCAGTGGGAATCTCCATCTGTGTTCGCTTGCAACATGTTCCACAAATGGCTACGCTGCACCATTGCCGGTTCGCAAACCAAACACAGAACTAACAAAAAACCATTCCATTGAAGCCTGCAAACTAGCTGTTTTACATCTTCATACAACCTAATTATGGGCTCCATTGGTGCCAGCTAGTAATTACCAAAGGCCTAGCGTGAGCCTTGGCATGAGTTGGTCTAATGGCTCGTTACAGTGTGGTTCCATTGAGAGTCTAGTCTAAAGTAAACCTCAAACAATAGAAAACAAATGGACAAATAAGAAAATCCGAACAGTTAATTCAATTAGATCAGTTCGCCCGCAAGAAGCCTTGCTTGTTATTCTGCTGTAATGCTCATTAGCCCAACGTTGTTCAGTGGGCAGCACATAACAAGAACTACTGTATCAACTAACAGACTAATTAATATCTCGCCTTAATAAGTCTAATTAATGCTAACTGGCACGAAGCATCTTGCCTAGGCGCCTGGTGACTAGTTGTGCAGAGGGTTAATTGCCTCGTTGTAAACTACAAATTAGCATCGCACTAATAATAAGCTGTTTGTGTGCCATACAGAAGTGCCACTTTGGACCGAGTGGTTTGTTTCGCAACACTTGGTATCAATTAGCACTACCGTCTCTAATTGCCGATCACATCCAAGTGCCATAGTGCTCGACAACTTCTGTTTATGCTAATTGCCATTTGCATAACTTGTGACTCATGAGAAAATGTCTATGTGCATGACCAAGTGCAATTCGCAAGTAAAGTTGCAAGTCAAAATGATCCGAACGAGATGTGCATTCGAGGGAAAGGTGCCTGACGATGGTAACTGGCAAGTGTCACTAATGGACATGTCTATTAGCTGGTGAGGTGTTTGCAAACTAGTAGCTGAAGGCGAGTGACACTGTCTTGCAGGCCCAGACAGTCATGCTGCGCACTGCGTGTCGGTGCTGTCACTCTGTCAGGTATTAGCATGAAAAATGTCGTCCCCTACCCGAGCCGCATTAGCCATAGCTCAGGCAGTACTGCAGTGACTGAATCGAAGCACAGTCTGTTTGTTTAGTTTGTAATGACAATCGTAATGGGAGAACTAATGAAAGACCTCACCAGCCAGTGCATTAACAAGTCAACACTTGCAAACAAAGGCAAAGCCATGTTCGACACGTCTGTCTGTTGGCCTATGTCAGTGTGAACACTGACCAGTGGTCAGCTTCACACGTTCTTATCGTTCCATCGATTGCCACTGACTGAGCGAACAAAGCTAAATGCCAATTTGTCCCTATCCACCTTATATGCATGCATGGCGACAGACAAGCACTAGGCCACTTGAACAAGTCAATCGCATTTGCTTACCTGCGTCTGAGTGAGGCCTAATGAAGCAGCCAGTTCTGCTCTTTCAGGTAGTGCTAAGTATTGTGTCCGTTGAAATCTTCGGTTGAGTTGTTGTAGCTGAAGGCTTGAGTAAATGGTACGAGGTTTGCGCATCTTCTTCCCCTTCCCGTTCACTCGAATGGTGGGAGACTCGTCGATTCCGCTGCTTTTGCCTGCGAACAAACCACGGTATTAGTTGGTTAGTGTTTATGCCACTGCATACAAAGAAGCATCCTTAAAGTTGACATTCCAACTAATTGCACCTGCACTAATCGCCAATTCTGGCCTGATCTCTGTTCTTGCATTGGTGTTCTCACTGATCGTCAATAGCACGGCAGTGCATCGATCGGTAACGTTGTGGCCAACCAAGTGAAGGGAGTAGTTTATGTAAGCAAGCACTCAGTGAGTGACTAGCACCGAAAGGCCTGTCTTCGTGTTCATGCTGGTGCACTTTCAATGCCTCAGGTTAGTGATTAGCCATTGGAAAGCGCACCAAACAAGCAAAGCTATAATTAACTGTCATTTAATCTATTAGATGGGTACTGAGCAGAGTTTGGTTGCGCTTGTCGCGACTAAACACCGACATGCTCTGACAGGGCATCGAGCAGTGCTCCGAGTGAACTGCATCAAGCATGGACATCAATCATGGCACTGGACAAATGTCAATGAGCGAGACAGTTGTGACGTGTTGTGTCAAGTGCGCTGGTCGCATACAGCCTAGTTGCATCCCTCGACTGACTCGACTCGACTATTGACTCGCACCATCTCGACCATCTCGCAGTGGCACATCCTAGTCTACATTAGCCACTCATCAGTGGCCATCACCTTAGCGCCAATGCGGAACAATGATCGCACAATGCCATAAACAATAGAGAACGATAGTCGATAATAACTCAGTGATCTATCGCCCCGATCGACCGAGAGATGCTGGCGAGGTTAGGTCAGCGAAAGCTGCTGGTTATGGTGGTCGGGCAATTACCGCGAACGAGATTGGGGTCCATTTGCATAATGTTTGGCCAAGAATTGCAAGTTGAGGCGTGAAGCCTTCACTTCGAAATGTCTGTCTGTGAGGGAGAATAATAAATTTTGCCAAGATCAACAGAGATGGATCAATTTGCATTGATATGCCCCCAAAGATGGTGGTGTGCCTTTGTGGCGGCACTTCTCCGTACTCTTCTTGCGGTAACTCGCGCGAAAAAGTAAATTTCGCGAGAAACAAAACGGAGAGCTGCCAGTGACGGATGGACAGATTGGGCCGAGATGGTGAAACAATGGATGGCCACTCGACAGTAAGAACGACCACGGCGGTGAGCGAGAATACGCGCACCTTGCCTGTCTACCGACAATCTGTGGAATTGCCCTTGCCCCAACACAGTCCGTTTGATGCTCGACCTGGACTAATTCGCACCAAACGGAAGAACTGCACTGGAGCAGTAAGGCACTGTCGAGACAAGTGATCGACAGTGAGCACACCGACGCCACCGAACAAGGCATCGAAGCAGTGAGGCCAGTTCTCGCAGTGGTACCACTGTAGCCCCGATGCTCACTTTCCTTGATGTTGTTGGCAAATGAAACTCACGAGGAAGTTTGTCACCTCCAGTGGAAATTTCTAGTCAACTAGTAGTTCAAGTGACTCGACAATGCCGTGCCAGAGCATGGTTCGAGTGGATCATTGTATGGTCGAGTGATTTGGCTGCCACTAATTCGGTGTTATGTCATCGGACAGTCAAATTTGCATAAAGCTCGAACTTAAGCAAACAAACAGCAGAGCAAGCCAATCAAGACACCTATCATTACTAGAGAAAGCTTTGTCTTCGTCAGTGAGCATTTCCAAATAAATCGTTAGCCAGCAGTAACTAAGTGTAACAGCAGAAGTCACAAGGCAGTGGAGTACCTGCAGTGAAGCAAGTCAAGCAAATCTTGGCGCGTTTGTGGCAAGGATGTGTGCGTGTCTGTCTCTGACTGTGTGTGTGTGCGTTTTCTTGTTCAATAAAGATATAAACTACACGCAACGATAGTTTGGCCATAGTGCAACAGCTACTCAGTAGATCTGACTGTCAGTGACTAGTCGGTAGTGTTACGCTATGCTGAATGCCATCCTCGTAAATAATAGAAACCCATTACGCTCAGAAAAGTCCATGAGGAGAGCAGTCACTGCTGCGAATATGACCACCGATTTGCCTAAGTCCGATGTCAACTCTAAATATAAACGATCGAAATTTCCTTATCGTGTTCGGCACCAGTGACAATGCTTGCACTCTCGCTTCTAACCAAATGAACACCAAACAAGTGCACTTCCTAACAAAACTGAGACAGTCAAAAGTACTTTTGCCAGTTCCCAACGGAGATGTTCCCTTATTAGTCCACCTGTGACTGCTCAACAAGCATGACAAACGAGTGAAATCATTCAAGTCGGTTGGACTACTCGGATTCGGGCTCCACTGATTTCATCAAGTTCGATCAATGTCAAACACTGTCGCTAGTATGAGATGTAGGCCTGAGACAGTCCACAAGACTGTGTCACTTGTGGCCACATGTCTACTTCCCGACTAACACGTGATTGGAGGGTGCGCACTGAGAATTGCCGTGAAAGCAACAAATTGGGTTAGGCACTGGCATGTGTCTAAAGTGAAGGTGGTTCTTAGGTCCGATAGACTAGAAATGACAGCTGTTTGGCGAACAACATTTATAGACTGTTGGCACGTCTGTCTAGGTTTATTTTGTTCTAAATGACTACTTACTTGGCTCGGTTTTAATCTCTCGTGGGGGCGATGGACAGGGCGCACATGAAGTGACATTTGGGGGTGGTGGCGCGTACGATCCTAGATATGGGTGACCTCCCGGGTGTGAGTAGTTGTTGTGCAGTGGGGAGTTGTTCATCGTAAATGGATAGGCACCCGACAACGCCGTTCTTTGTTGACTCCCGAAGGCGTCATGTTGGGGATTACCATACGAGGACCGTAGCGAAGAGTAAGCTTGGTGGTGAGGCATACCGAGACCGGCTGCCGCCGCTTGTTGTTGTATATCCATGAAGGCGGACTGCTTAAGTGAGTCTTGGTCCAGGATGTCCACTGTACCCATTCCGGGGTAAGTGGAGAAGTTGTCCGTAAGGTTCAGCGTGGTGTCGGTGTAGTTAACGCGAAGCAATAAAACGGTTGCGCGCACTGTCTATGACCAGGCACAGACCAAGCACGAGACAAGTCACGAGTAGAGTGGACCGAGTCGGACCAATTGGTGAAAGTGAGGCAATTAATGATAATCAATTAATGGTGAACACTGCTCAGTATTTAGCATAGATCCTATTAATGGATGGCGATGGCGATCGTAACAGTATTGAAGAAATTATACGTTTTCACAACAACAATAATAATGACCGTAATGATAATAATAAGGATCAATGAGACTTGTAATTATCATACGGTGCTGATGGCGCGCACCATGATTACAATCAAAGTGTCGACAAACGTGGCTACTGCCGAGTCGACTATCGCGCCGCACAGACCTAGCCAGTTAGTGACAAAGTCAGTACGAGCCTTATCGGATCAGATAGCGGGCAATGGCAAATGGAGCCAGCTGAGACGGACAGCGAAATGCAAAGTCGAAATGAACTGACGGACGGAGCACTAACTGAATCGACGCACACTCACAAGCACTGCTTGCCTACTGACTGCAGCCATGTGCTCGTTCACTACACCGAGTCACCGAGCAAACAACGAACGGCAATCTCCGCCCGACCTGCTGCCTCATGAGCTGCCATTGGCCATTGAGCACTTCAATCCGCCCTCAGTGCGACAGTCTCACTCGGTTTCACTTCGTACTCTTTCCTCTCTCTCTGATGCTGTTCGGGTGATGCGGACTGATGGCACTGCACACCAACCACCACAGAATACCAGCTATTCTACCAGAGGCTCTCTTAATGAACATCGATTCTTGGTGCAGTTATTTCGATAATGCCTTTGCATTCGAGAAAGGCAAGGGTTGACTGCACTTCTCAATACGACTTGTTCCTATTTAGTTTTTTCTTAAATATTGCTCAACTAAACTTTATTCCGATAATGTCCTTATTATTGAACTGTTTTTAAGAAAAGACAAATTGTGCCTCATTCAAATCCACCACTGGGGGCGACTATGGTAAAGCTCACTCAATTTGGCGATCTGTCCTACTAATTGTGGTTATTTGCATACGGCTTGAGTGATGGGACTTTTGATTGAAATGTTCATCTTTCGAGCCTTGGAGAATCAATCTAGGCCGAGAGAATGGAATCGAATTTAAGCGTGATGACTTGGGTTGACTCGCCGATGAGCTTCGCGCGGCATCGAAAATGTGCGAGTAATGCGGACATATTTGTCCGAGTGCCCGATGATTGATTGCCCGCCGATCGATTGTAAACAGAGAAGCGATCCAGTGCTGTGCCGTCCAGAATAGATGCACTTGCCATCATTCAAACATTCGAGACAGAATTTGACGCCAATTTGATTGCTTTCACTGTAGTTGATTGCCTATTTGGCTACTTGATTGCCACTCGATGCAAATCCAGTTTGCCACTCAAATTGTTCGGTGGGAAAATGACGAAAGGAAAGAATCGCTCGGGTGACACTTTTATGGCGTTAATGGTGAACTCACTTGCCATTGTACTTCTTCCCCACTCTAATTGGCTCGATGTGAAAGCGAAAGTACCGCTAATTTAGACTGCGGTCACCGCCAAAAGTGATCAAATTGGCCTTTGAGAGGTGAACTACGTTGGCGAGCTCGGTAAAGAATAGTCGGAGACTGTCGTCTTTAGTTCGGCAAACAAACAAACAAACAAACAAAGTCTTCCAAGAATTAATTGTACTTCGGCTATGAGAAACAAAGCCAAGTTTGACGGGCTGAAGACAAAGCAAAGTGAAAGCTCCACAAGAGACCGTCATTGATCAGTGATCGGCACGGACCACTCGTTAGTAATGAATCAGTGCCAAACGACCTACTGACAGTGAGTGACTGCGCCAGAAAGACAATTTAGGCAACTGGAGATTCGGTCTTGATAGCCATTTCCGCATTGGACAATGTGTCAGTGAGACTAGCATCTTGCATCTATGTGAGATCAGTGATCAGTGTCACCTCGATGTGTTTGCATTAGACTAATGGTAGCGATAATGTTTACATTGAGCCTAATGACCGACTGTGCAGGGAAAGGCAAACAAAGCTCAGGCAACGGCGGTGTGCGAACAAATTGGCCAACAAACTGGCCACTGAGAAGAGGTTCAGTCCAGTGGAAGGCTTAATTGTTTGTAATGGGCCATGATTACGATAATAATCGGGTAGTGATGATGCCGATCGGTAATGGGCCGAGCGAGTGTCCTCTCGGTGCCGGGTGCATTACTAATTCTGGCCTCTAATTCCGAGTCTATGAGTTGCGTGCACAAAACAAAGCGAGCGTTGCCACTTGTTTGGGGAAGCTTGTTACTTCGACTTACCGACTGCTCAGCCTGCTGTCGGTGGTCCTCAAAAGCAAGTGTCGAGTCAATGGCGCCAGGTAATCAGCGTGCAAGTCTCAGCCAGACAACACACGAATCGGCCGACAGCGACCGAAAGCCGAAAGTAAAAAGGCGCGCCGAGACAGGCACAGAAGACAAGTGCAGTACGCCTCCCGTCTTGGTCATTTGGCCCTGTCTGTCTGTCAGACTGACCGCTCATCCATCCATCCGTACATCCATCCATTAGCAGCTGTTCGGGCCAGCAAGGCTCATTTGTTGGCCGGCCAAATGAACTCAGCACAACTAGGAACCTAGACACAAGTCATCACACATTGACACTGACTCATTACACTGACAAAACAAATGACTTCACAGGTCACCGTGGTGGCAGGGCCACCTCTGGCACTGTGCGCCCCACTGCCTCTCGGGGACAACAACACTCTAGTGACTTGAGTCACACAGTGTCTACACGGTGGCGTGATCACTGATCACTCGATTCGAGAATCGAGCAGCGACATCCAGAAGACAGCCAGAGTAAGCTTAGCGCGACAAAGTCTTAATCAGAGTGTTCTAATGCGAGTGTGCAATCAATCTTGCATTGACATAATTAGTCTAGATAAGATTTATGACGCTCTCTGGCTTGTGAAGACGGTGAAGACAGTAAAGACAGATGAGGAAGTAATCATCAGTGGCGAGCATTGCATGCACAGGCTGCTGAATCAGTTCCAAGCGACCGTCTCCTCAAATCGATTCTTAATTTCTCGATCTGTTTGTGTGCAGTTCGATCATTGTGCCATCGTTGGTAGTACTGTGTCGGCACCTCGTTGTCCTCGGCAAGATTTTTCCATTGGGAATGCTCCCGTTGGTTCGATCGTGCCGAGAGCACACGCGTGGTAATGCACGCAATGTGTACGCGCTTGATTGGAGCTCAATTAAAGCTTGCCAGTGAATTTAGAGACAATCGGACAGCGACCATCCTCATGCAGCGGTCAATCGCAACACACAAGTGCTTATTTTGGTCGTTTGCAAATTCTGATATTGTCCATCCATAAACGGAAGCAAGTCTCACCAGATATGATGCAACTTAGTAGAAGTAGTTGCGATCTAATTGGGCTCTAATCACTGGCCAAATCACATCTCGTGCATTCATGTTCTGCCTTTGTGCTCTTGTTGTCCACTTTACAGGAAAATTAATTTGCGCATTTTTGTTATTTCACGTTGCCCAGAAAATATTCTGGTGGGCAAATGTCTTATTCACGGATGACAGTGCTTGTACACGATGTCGGACTCGGGAGGCCAATGTACACCGACTGGCACCTTTGGGCACGATCCATGCAGCCGATTATGCCAATCGGTGGAAACGATCGAATCGATCAATGGACAACTTTGTTTTTGGTGTACTTTGCCTGGATGACCATTATAGGCGAACAAAGGATTATGTTAGACATAAAGAGGACAGTAAAGTAAACATGGCACGCACTGAACAGACACGACTCGGTCTCGCAGTAATGGCCAAATTATACACAGCTTCAGTCACACTCATTCATACTGTACACCAGGCTGGCTTGCGCATCCTTTGACCATTGTTCGCACCGAACGCCATAAATTACGGCAACAAAGTGACCACAAGTGGCTTGATCGGACAGAGTATTGCCATCACAAAGCGCAAAACGCATCAAGTGAGCCATTTTCCTGTTGGCATCGCTTATTACCGATTAGGTCTCTCTCAAAGGGTCACTGACGAAGTAAGCATTGAGCAGCCGCGAACGGAATAAATTAATTTGTCATGATCACAAATCAATGCTAATTGAACTTGGACAAGGCAATTGGATATTGCAATTAGCCGCCAATTAAGGCCCCTCTGCCACGATGACGGCATTCTGTCAATAAATGAGCCTTGATGAAAATAACAATTAACACTGCACCGATCCGAGCTTAGGATCCCACTAAGCAAACAAAGCGCCAATGGGAGAAAGGTAGCGATGAACAAAGGTATATTAAGTAGCCCTGTGCGTTGTCTTGTCCGATTCGATCTTGCCAATTGCTCAAATGTTCTCCAAGTCGTGTCTTGTAACGCCCCAACCAACATCACTTGGTCACTGGCAAGATGTTCACTTTTATATCTGAAAACATGCACTTGCACAAACAAACTAGCAAATAGCACTGCTCTTTGCCGACACGATCATTACCTGTGTCAACAATCGTGTTGCTGTCATTTGACAAAAGTGAAAGTCCACCGGAATTGATTCACCTGTAGTGGCAAGCGTGATTGTTTCTATTCATCTGCACAACTGCATCCTCAGTTCGCTGCAGAATGACACTGCTTTCCAATCCTTCTTAATGCTTTGTGCTTACTAACACCCTACACCTCTTTAATTCTCAATTCATCGCTATTTTCCCAGCTATCGAATATAAACCATTTAAAAATTATAATGAGGCATCTTTATTTGCGTTCATTAGAAGACGAAACCAAAAGACACCTCATACATTTAACTATTGCAGTCGATTCAATCGAGCAAGTCCACCAAGAACTTCGCTCTAGAAGTGATCATACAAGTTCCAGTGGAGTGGAGTGTCTGCAATCGCCAATCACGCACACGGTCACGAAAATGAGCCAAAAGAAGGTTTATTAGACTGCTCATGTATTGATTTAGTGCCAAGTGTTGCATGCAAAGAAAAGTCAAGCAGTAATAATGTTAATGGACATGATGGCAAGAAGGACAGAGTGGACAAAGGCTATTTGTAGTGAACAACACTTGAAGATGCACTTTGACAAATCGGCACAAGGGGAGGACAGTGGCTGGACATGGCAGCAGCGGAACAGCGCTCTTTTTGATTGTCAGTTGTGTGCGGCTGAATTATCTGCCTTTGTTCGTCTACCGGTCAGCAAATTGCTATACTCCATGCGGGCCATTAAAGTGCAAAACATCTAGCCACCAAATTGTCCGAAATCAGAACAGAAGTGTATCATCTTGGCCGAGTGTGCGCCAAGTCAGATGACAACTGCAGTGAGCAACTCTTTGGTGAGTCAGTGAAGTGCAGCATAGTGGGCAATGCATTGACCGGTCCTGGTGCAAGTGCTACATTCAGTGACTTCATTCAATGAACGGTGAGTTTGTGTTTGAGCGGGAACAATCGTTCTTTAGATCCGCTCCAAGTGACCAATTCGATTCTCTAGCAAGACAACCGAGATTGCAATCTGTAGCTCGATGAAAGTGAGAGACTAATTAAGTGGCCGCAAACGGCACTGAATGGATCGATAGTAGCCACAAGCGCGCTCAGCTCACTGAGTCCGGATAGCTACTATTGAATCGACTACTCACAGGAAAAAGATGAATAAAGCCCGGTAGTCATTAGGCAAGCAACAGCAGGCGCATAAATAGAGCGCCGTGTGCCCTCTTGCTGGCTACCTATCCAAACTAAGTCAATTAAGACTGTTGTCTCTTATCGTTTGACTCGCAAATCGCGTCTAATCGCTACCGTTTGTGTTTGTCCGTTTGATCCCTCACAGTGACATGTGCTATCTCATAGTAGATCGTGCCCAGTCCGTCAGGTCTCGGTCAGGTAAAGCTTTGACCGATCTCCATTGAGGTCAATTGACGATATATCACTATGGACTCTATTGGAACATTCATGACTGGAAGTGCGGACAAATAGCAATTTCAGTCGGACAGGGATCGATGGAAAAGACAATTAGTGATTGCGAGCATGGCGAGCCAAGTGGTACTCATGAGTTCACCGAACAAGTGTTGCCGATGGTTAACTGTTGCTACGAGTGAGTCTGTGTGACAGTGCTTTATAAATTACCTGCGAAACGGCGCGTTGGTTTGTGCTTGGTGCAAGATAAGACGAATAGCACCGAGAAACAATCGTTTGATCGTTTGCAGTGATGGCTGCAATTAAGTGTTGTCATTTGCTTACTGTCCTACACCAATCTGGCGAATGATGTCATAAATAATATTCGCATTAATGGCTTGCGACATTTAATAATAACGTTAAGCCAAACTGGAAGTCGCCAAAGGATTAGCTTGACACGGCGAGGGACAAATTAGCATCTGAGGCAACAATGAGGCAACGATAATGGTGGCACTACCGCCGAAGCGATGTCTTCTAATTGTCCGGCAGGCCATCCAAGGAATTCGACCTCTCGCCCGTGGCTAGAGAGCCAACTGACTGAGTTCGTAATCGTCCTGCTGCATCCCGGTCTGAGTTGTGCCTGTCTCGTCTACTGGCCGAGGACATTAATTTTTAATTGTGGCAATTGTTCTTACCTTATCGCCATTACCGCACTGAAGTGACGCGAAGTAAGGCTTACTGTGCGATCAGTGATAAAGCGATCCAGTGAGTGAGTAAGCGAACAAGTCACTTTGTCATCTCGCTTCTGCTGGATGCAACTTCACTCAGCCGCACTCGTCCCCACTCACTCAAGCAACTGAACAAGAGCAACACAAAGCCCCAGGCATTTCCGTCAACAAAGCATGAGACGATGTCATCTGTGTTACCTGGCAGCACTTGACAAGAGATAAATTTGTTTTATGTCCACAGCATTGTCTTTGATCTGAGCAGCACTCACTCACTTCAGTGCACAGTAGACCTAATCGCCAGTCACTTATCGCCCAATGTAGATTTCGCCAAATCCAAGTGTCTCACCATTTTTCACTGCGAACAGCTGAGTGTGTCCAAGATGGCGCTATATCTTATCGCCAGTGGAGTGCAGCTCACTTGGTTGCTTGTATTCTCTGACCAGATCGCTTTGCACTGTCGAGTCACGTTCGTCCGAAAGTCTCAATGGATGGCACCGATTAGTGGGCAATCAATCTATTGGCACCTATTGGGCACGCTCATCATCCTCATGGGCATGTGTTGAACAGTGCCCGAGCGATGCCACCAAGTGAGTCAATCAGTGCACAAGGTTCTCACCGACTCAAGTGGGTAAATGAGAAAATGCGACTCCTCGATTCGGCACGCACACGAGCAATAGGATAGCCTCGGTCAGTGCGGATGACGTCGAATCAACACGGCGAGGATGTGCGGAATGCGAGCGACCAGTGAGAGCATGCTCATTTCCGCTGTTGCCGTGACAGTTGAAGCAAAGCACTTCATTACAAACTGCCTGTTGGTCTCGGGAAGAACTTTTAATGAAGCACAGCACAATAAAATAGCGCAAACGATAAATTATGTACTATGCTTTATTGGCACATAAATTTTCTTTATTCCCTCAAATGAAATAACTCTTGCCTTTTGTCAGGTGACACTCATTCCAGTGACACCCATTAGAGAGAAGTTCTTTATTATTTATTTTTGTTGAGCGGTGGGTGCACTGGTTCAGTGTGAATTGTAATGTAAACAAATTGACAGTTCGAGGTGAGCCAAACAAAATAGCGTTCACTTAACGATGTATTGCACACTTTACACTTTAAACTGTATGTATTTGATAATGCGCCTTTGGGTGGCCACTTGACTAATTAATGGCACTAATTTTAGTGCCTTCTAATTATATTATAATGCTCTGCTTACCGTAGTCTATGCCAGAATTGGGCATGAATTTCAATGCGAACGGGAGGGAGGCCTCATTGGCACCAAGTAATTAATGAACAGCGCAACAAGTGGCTGTAAGCACTTCACAGAGCGATGCCCGCTACGGAGAACATCACCCTCGTAATGGTCAATTAGTGCCAATTAGTCGCTCGTGACCGATTACTGCCCAGCAAAAACATCGATTTGCATTCACTCTGTCAGTATACTGATATATCGATCCTGGTTGTTGAAATTGTCAATTAGAGGAGAGCAACTGAATCAGTGTGACTCGCTTTTTAATGATTTATAACAGACAAACATATTCATCTAAAATTTGCTTATCCGGAAAATTTTATTCGCTCGAGATCGATCAATTATTAAACACCAAAATGCGCATTAATGTCGATGTTCACAGTAACAATTTACTAATTCGGTGTCTTGCAGTGTCATGTTTGGCCATCTTTGTATCCGTGCAAGATTAGATCTCAGTGGGCGAGCAAAATTGTCCAGGCGAACAGTTTGTCGAGCAGTTAATCATTGTCGGTACACGGATTGGCAGTCATCCTCGGCAAGCCTTTGAAACCGATAAGATAGGACGTGTAAGTGTTAAGGCCGAGTGAGAATCATAAATGGCAGCAAGTGACCAAAAATATCGTGGCTGTTTGGACCTGTGAGTGATTGCAGCTAGAGGCGAGCGAGACTGTGTCAAAAGTTAGCCCTAGGCTGGAGATGTTTGGCCAGCCGAAACGAGCTAATGGATGCTCGAGTCTGAGTGAACATGGTGAGCACTGTGCACTGAACACGGTGCGAGTGCAGCGATTCACGCAACAAAATGTATTCACAGACTAGGCACGACCAAGACTGGTGTGCACTGAGTGACACGCCAGTCCAGCTCGAGCAAGTCTTGCGTGCAGTCACAAACAGCGCTCTATCCATCCACTTAGACGTCCTAAGCTGGAGTTATCCTTGCGTAAGACGGTAAAATTTATTAACACTAAAGTGCAAAGGGACAAGGCGACAACCACACCGAGCACAGACAAATGGGCTCGGTACGCTGCTCAGCGCTCGGTGCCAGTTTCCTTGTCGTCTCCATCGCTGTCACTTGTCGATGACAAGCGAACGAGCAGATTCTGGCAGAGTCTGGATCCACTGGCTGCGTGCAGAGGCTGCTTGGGTAAAGTGGAACTGACAAGACAGCACTCAAGTTCGACCAATTCAGCAGTGAAAGCTTGAGCAGTCACCAATACGACGAAGGACAGTCAGTCGCGCTTTGCTGATTTCCAGCTCGGCCAAAGCAACAATCAGAAGAAATCTGCAAGAAATGTTTGTAACGAGCACTGAGCCAGCACCAACACCACCGAAATAGCTGATAGACCTGTGCAAAATGTATTCATTTGGCTCACTATTACTTGCCACCGAGTAATTGTTCAACCGACAGCAGCCGATAGCGCCCTTTCACTCGTCCATTGGCCACTAATTGATTATAACCAATTTTGTGGTACTAGTAAATTTCCTGGTCGAGTCATTCACCTGTCGATTCTTTGAGGAATTAAAATGAATTGCTCCTAGAATTGCTCACTAATAGTGAGTCACTATGTATTGCACAATGAGGTGTATCACTGAATTCAATGAATTTATGCATAGGTCAAGAATGACTTATGAATGGCAATCATTCCAGCCGAGGATGTACTTCCAGATTAAAATCAGTGTCGATCAGCCAATTGATTAGCAGCAAACTCACTTGAATGGCATCTTTAGTACGAGTAGTGCAGTGTTTTGTCGCCTATCTCGTTTATCGTCAGATGACAGGACAAAGTGCTACCTGTGTTGTCGTGTGAATGCACCGAATGTGACTGCAAATGAACTGCCATCTACAGGTCTATGTGTTTTGCATAAATTAGCATACTAATCGGCCGCAATGGCCCTTTTATTCATAGTTGCCTCAGTGGCAGTCCATTGAAGCCTTGTCAAAGGTCTGTTGCCTTATCTTTATCCGCTATGTTGCGTTTCCTTTTGACTCTTCCACTGGTCGCCTTATCGCATAGCTTGCTTTCTTCTTGACTTTCTTCAGTGTAGACACCGTCATTCACACAACTGCCAGTCACAATGGCCAATGGACAGCATTGTAACTATGTTTACACTGACCAGCATTGACCAGCCCTGCACTCTTCAATAGAGTCATCATTTCATAGCTTAGTACTGCCATGACGTTCTCTCCCTCTCTCGCCACAGACTCTGGACTGGTCACACTGGCTAATACTGTTCCAAATGGAACCGGTCTGAGAAAAAAACAGGCCTGATGTGGTATCCGATTACCGTCACCGAGATTACGGCCAATTTATTCGAAATTAGCCGTTCTCTTGGTGGCGCGGAATGTATCAAGTTAACAGGCAAACTAATAATGCGAAACTGGATCCTCACTATGGTTCAAGCTTTATTATTGCATTAAAGTGTGCTGCATATCTCACTGCAGTGAAGTGTTTTGTGCAAACTTTATAAAGCAAACAGATTGACAACTGTGAAGGACATTATGTTGGTTGAGGACCACTCGGAGTGCGAGTGCTAGGATAGAGCCGTAGTGCCAATGTTACTAATGTCATTGTGTGCCTGTTTGACGTTGCATCGAGTGAGCATTGAACGTATCCTTGGTATTCGTGGTGCACGTCAGAGCCCAACCGACCATTTCTCAGAGGAAGTAAGACCAACGTGACCGGAATGCAGCGAGCAACACGAAACTTAGCTCTCAGAAGGAGCACACGATTCTTCCAATTTGGAAGAACAAACAACACTGAGTCACAATAGATTCGAGTTAGCTTTGTCCACTTTGTAACTTCCCAAACTAGTCAGTGTATGAATTGAACAGTGCCAGTGACGATAACTATGACTTGACCACAGGTTGGGTTCTTTTTATCAGTTGGCCAGTCATGGCTTTCTTGTGGAAAGAGAGAGTGATTCACTCGGCTCGGTACGACTTGTTTGCATTTATGCATTGTGCTCCACTGTTCCAATCCAATTAAGTGGTCATTGTCTATGAGTGGATTTACATTTGTGCCACCGCCGCAGTGACGAACGCCAATCGAGCCAACAAATCAGCCAAACCATGCAATGCATGATCAAGCATTGAGGACTGTGGCCAACCATTACGCCAAGTGGAGCCATTAAAGACGCCATTGAAGCTCGCATGATGATCTAACCTGCGGAGACTGACAAAAACACAATTCACCGCCAAACAAGACATTCTGTTCGGTTCACTTCGATTCTTTTGATTGACAATTTAGTCTTTCTATTAAGACAATGTTTGCACTGTGGCTGACAGAGGACAGTGCCTTGTTTGCCAAGGATACCTACTGTGAATTGATGAATGAAAAGAAATCAACAAACGAAGGCAAAATTAGGGGTAGTGGACAATTCGATTGCTATCTGTGCTTTGTGGTTCAGTGAGAGTCTAATTCTCTGCCTAATTGATATTTCGCGAGATCAAAGAAAAACAAACAGAGGAAAACTGGCTCAGTGGGCAGTGGAGCAAACACTATCAAAGAACCACCACCACGAGAGCACCAATCGCACTGCCACCAGCGTCACTCATTAGATCAATCATTGTCGCGCTTCACCAGTCCGTTAATCAGACGTTTAATTTGCCGATGATTAATTGAGATGCTGCCAAAGCAGCCTCAGCGGCCGATTGGCGGATCGGAGAAAAGCAAACAGTGCACCACTCATTGTAATAAAGCGCAGTTTGATGAATGCACTCGCCAAAATGTTCGAACGAGCCATTCTGTGTGGGCCCGCACTCGGCTGGATACGGAATGCCCGCTGAGAGGACAGCGAATTACCACCGACCACTTTGTTGTTTGCTAATTAGAAATAATAGTACTTTATTGACTTTTAATGGTGTGGCAATACATGTGCACTCAAGGGACTGTAAACTGAGAAGTGACCGCTCAAGCCACTCAAATGACAGATACCATTGCAGATGCTCGCATCACTTGGTCCATTGCTTATAGAGAGTCCGCATCGGACCAGTGTCCTGAGCGGTCGACCTAAGGGGAAAGTGACTTGCAGGAAGACCAGTAAGCCAGTGCGACAATCAATATTGTTTGTTCTGTGGTGCCATGTGATCAGTGATCAGTGATCGGTGCAGGTCTGTAGTGGTCTGGCCTCGATTGTGCTCGGTGATGTTTTCAATCACTGCCTCTTTGTTCGATTGTTGATGGTCTGGTTGGCGTCGTCTGCGTGGCGTCATCAATGGCGACCACTTGTCGATTGCCAGGATGACGGTAATGGTGAAAACAATAGCACATTGCGATCGAGTGAATCTTTGACTCGGAGCTGCACGCAAACCTGAGAGCGGCTCTTTGTCTGTCCGAACTTATATTTGATTTGATTTCTAAAGTGCTCTCGCTTCTATTCTTGCTGGTCGTGTTCGTTTGGTTTGATTCGGCAGTCTGAAAGAGCAGACAGAAGAGAGGACAGCTGTAGGTTTTGTTGTGTTGGATGCCAAATGGATGGCCGATTGGACGACGAATGACGACCAATAGCAATACTGCAGTATTGCCACTGCTCGTTCGGTGTAATTTGACTTTGTCCAATTTCTATAATCTCGTCTTGTCATTATAGATGGGCCAAAGGTAATCATAAATAAATAAATCAAAATAATCATGTCTCGCAATTGTTGCCATTGCAAAATAGTGCACAAGCGGCCAGCAGAAAGTGGAAACAAGTGGCCGAGTGGCGTTTTATGTGTGATTGGAACGAATCAAGTGCGCGGTGGCAATAATAGTGAAATACAATAAAACATCCAAACTGATTAGTGCTGCTGTGGTGGTGGTGGCAGTGTTGCTCTCGCCGGTGGCCGTGCTGCTGTCTTGTTCGGTATGACCGATCGTCGCCAGACCAACAACGACCACAAGACAGTCGATGAACTGAGTTGAGTTGGGAGATGTGCGAACGAGATGAGCCTAGCACAGCGCACGAGGCAGAGGTCAGCAATTGCCAATTGGCCACTTCGATTTGTCTGGCCGCGCTTGGCTCGATCGTTTCCTGTCGGACTGTTTGGCGCCTTGCCGGTTAATCACTCACAAGCAGATATCAATCAATGCCCAGACACGGATTTAATTGCATTCGCTTGCATAACGAGATGGCTCAATACAGCCCACAGCCCACTAACAGAGATGTCATCCCTATTGCTTCCAACTAATCGACCAATTAATGAATAAACCAATTAACCATTCAATTCACTCAACCAGACCACAAGGTAGCAATTGACAAATGACACCTAATTGAAATGGTGTTCATACCATTATGCACAACGCCATCTATCGTAATATCGCTCAACTATCAATAATTGTTTCGAATGTAACAGAATCAGTTTAAAAAATAAAAATTATTTTCTCTGATATCCAAACAAACCAAACCATATATGTAATAATAACAATAATAATAATAATAATTGAAGTATTTAGTCGCCTCATGTTTGACCAATTTTAAACCTAAATTGGTTTTAAGTATGGCATCGAATGTCTTTGAGGTGCATTGGCAATGTATAGACAATGTCAGTCCCATATAGTAACACTTTAAAGTTCCTAATCGAGCTGCCAAGTGGTGATCATCAGTGAGAGTTAACACACTTCAATCTGTCCAACTGATGCAATGGCCAATGAATTCGATTCGATTGAGTAACTTGCCTGTGGCCGTTTGTTGGCCAATGTTGGTCGATTATTGTGGTCATTGTCGGTGTCCACTGGTCGAAATCGATTGCATCGAGGTGATGTGAGCAATGACTGGCAGTGGCACTGTTCACAGTGGCAATGGTAATTATGCTTGGAGAGGAGCAATGCCACATTGCCAATAGTCGTGCAGAAGGATCAATCGATCGAGTGTCTCGCCTATGTTGCAGTTCGAGTGGTTACCCTCGTTTTTGTCTTTATTTGTGCCAATGGTAATCGCGGAGAGAAGTCTCCACGCCAAGTCATATCGTCAGCTATAATTTGCGACCATTTTTCATAGCAACTGACAAACCGAGAGCATTTGGATTTTTGCACTGCCAACGTGCTTGGCCACTTTTCAGTGAGCTCTCGTTTGCAATCGGCAAGTTCTGCTCTGCTTGCATTAGCACTTACTCTGGCCACTTTGTGTCTTCACAGAATGGACATCACAGCAAAGGCTAAGAATTGAATTCGTGTCTGCCTGTGCAGGATCTGACTGCTCGCTTACTGTTTGTTCGGTTTCATCTGCTCCAATGCAACAGCATCACCATCAACTCAAGTCGTCATTATGATTATAGGTGGGAATGTGTGCGGCGGAGTTAATTCCACAGCCTTAGGACTTGTGCATGAGGATATTACCACAGAGCAACTAATGCAAATGCTAATCCTAATAGCGGTAGTGCCGACTCAGACTGTCCCTGCTTCCATCGCACCAACCACCAACACGACGGTCAACTTTTGTTCGAGTGCCACAGTCTGAACGATAATCATACGGCTGAGGAGTACTTCCACTCGATCGATGCAGAATGAAGAATGGGCCTCAGAGTGAGGACAAGATGCACTCCAACTACACAAGCTACACAAAACAAACAAGTTGAAGGGCTAGCTGTTTGGCAATCAGTGATCGAGCCGTCAACTAGATCATCTAGGGTGACATTGTTGGTGTATAGTGATCAGGCATAAAGTATCTATAAAAGGATGAGAGGTCGATTTGGTTGTGTGGACCTGTCCGTCAACGAATCACGGACCAATTAAGTGGCTCTCGCAGTGAGGCCAAGGCGTGTGCATGAGCAGGTAAAACAAAGATTCATTGGTCGAGTGGTGTATCGTGTGTATGAGTGGCCATTGTCGATTTATCTTCTGGCACATCTTTCTATTTCTATTCATAGTCTCGGTACAGGCAACACTTGAACACTTGTCCAGACCGAGACTTGTGCACGTTTATCGGACCAGCTCAGGCTAATTAAGCATTCCACGATCGAGCCAACAAATTGCCTCTCTAGCCAATGTGCTTGCATAAATTTGCAATTTGCAATCTATTTTTTGCTTTCCCTTGCTGGTAAAGTGTGCGTGTCCTGTGGTGGTAACATTTGCTTCTTCCATCGCGGTGTCCGGCTTAATGTGGATTTCTCTACAAACAGTCTACAAGATGTTACTCGGCACTGGCTGTGGAATAATTTGATTCCTACGCCAGCCAATGGACATTCGATTGCACTCGGTCGGTCGTTTGATTCTAATCTGTCGGAGTCACTTTCTCATGAAGCCAATTAATCATCGCCAGTGGCTCTGCAGACCGCTGGCCACCACTCGAGACTACTTGCCAGCATAGATCGCCATGCATGTTGCTAGTATGCACGCAAACGAGCGACCGACGTCCAGACTCTGCAGCAAATCACGTCTTGATTTAAGTGAAACATTCCACGCCTTCTTGGCCAAACTCCACCTATGACGTTGTAAAGTCCAGGCTGTGGTGTTAAGTTCGCTAATTAAAGATGTTGCCCACTGAGAATAGCCCAAGAAGGCGTTATGTGCTAATGAGACCAATCTAAGCGCTCAATTAGACCCAATTAATGGTC
Source organism: Rhizoglyphus robini (assembly GCA_023373905.1). NCBI lineage: Eukaryota > Metazoa > Arthropoda > Arachnida > Sarcoptiformes > Acaridae > Rhizoglyphus > Rhizoglyphus robini. The sequence continues at coordinate 2,989,661 of JAKIJQ010000002.1, forward strand.
ATTTAAGAACAATTAGATACACGGCACAGACACTGCTAGTACACTAGCATGCTCTCGGCATTGTACTATATTCCTTCGACTGACCCTGTGGTCTGCTAGAACTCATTTGTGAGGGTCACAGAATGGCGATGGTCACCTTGGCAAGAAGGGTGACTGCAACATTCGAGTCGCAAATCAATTAGTGTTTGTGTGTTTGTGTGGCAGTAGGACCAATTATGAGATGCACTGTTGCGAGTGAGCGGCCATTGGACTAGATTAGGTGTTGCCTAGATTGGCAGCCGGCACCAGGTTGATCGAATCAATCGGTCACAATCGGTAGCGAGACAATGTGCAATGTGCACTTGTTGTGAGCAAAGTATCAATTTGCCATTCGGTAATGACCTGTCTGTAGACTAATGGCCCAGTGCACAGTTAATTGACATTTAAATGCATCCCATCGGCACAATCATTACCAGGCTCATTGTCCTCGGACTGTGGTGATCGCCAGAATGGCTATTATTAGGATTATTTAATATTTATTATTGCCACTATTGCCATTAGGTACCGATTATTGCTCTATTATGGAAATATAATCAGCCCAATTAGAGGATGCATGCTAAGACATCTATTTGAGCCAAACGGCAGTCGATACTTTCTAACAAGCGTCATCTCTGGCCACTAGCAAGTGAGGACAGCCGCACACAAACAAACAGAGTGGCCATTATCGTCATTATCTGACATGATTACTGTTATTATTCGATTAAGCGAAAGTGCGCCTAAATGGCGATTATCGCCTTCCGTAGACATTCGCACACTCACTTTCGGTGATCGAATGGAAATCAACGCGCGACACCAATTACGCCACTCATACCACTCGATTCACTCGCAAATTAAACGCATTCACGGTCAGGTTGACAATGAAAACATTGCTCGCCTATTACACAACGATGCACAAATGCGACCAGACAAACAATGCACAATTACAGAGTTTCACATTAACCACCGACACCTCGCAATTTGTTATATGTGATTGAACTAGCCGAATTAGGTGTACTCAAAAGACAACTAACAAGTAGATTTCCTGTGAATGAATGTTTACTCTCGGAGTTTTCCATCTTCATCAAACTATTCGATCGGTCTATTAATTAACAAAAACTTGAGCAAGAGTATATACTTATATACTTTATATTTATACTATATCAATACGTCTCTCATATAGAACTTCTGATTGTTTAATACGCCAAATAAGCGCATCTTCATTTTGGTCAATAAAAAATCAATTATTGCAATTGCTATTGACATTGTTGCAATTAAACAATTAAACAGATAATTTCATTTCGATTGATTTAGATAAAATTTGTAATTGAGATACAGCTTGTCAAAAAAAAACAACTGTGATCCCATTACGTTAATGTAACAATCAGCAGAATTCAAATAAACAAGAACCCGTGTACAAATAAATAAACATTATAGCAATTACGTAATGTATACTTGAATGTATGTCCATTAGCATTATGGGAAACAATGTGAAACGTATAAGCAAATTATACACTAATGTGCCTTGGGAAATAAAATGTTGAAAACAAAAGTGTAATTTTCAAACACAAAAATTAAACATTCCAGTGATTCAGCACAAACAAATTCATGTTGGGTGAACAAGACGAACAGTGGAGTTTGTGGCAAAGCGATAATGAGCAGTGAGGTCGTTTAGAGCATTGTGATTACACGCAATGAGATGCACTAATGCACGTCCACGCAAGGCTCTATTGTATACAAAATGAAACCATCTTCTCCAGACCACGTGATACGCCGAAGATGTAAATAGTTCATTGGGATGTCGTCCGAAATGAGTTAATCAGCTGTGTAGTGACACGAACACCAAACAATTGCTAAAGATGCTCTCCGAGACAAATGACTTTTAGCTAATGAAGCTATCCACTGCTGCGCTTCGATGCATAACACTAATTTCGCCTTGCCTCTCCATCAGCCATTTATTGATGCTTTGCACTCACGATCGTTCAATTGGGATATCGAGTGAGCGAGCTTTGTAATTTCACTAAGTTTTCCATTGAACAACTTCTTGTTGATTTGGGATTTTCCTTTGTTCAAAGTCGGTTTTGGTGAATCAGCATTTGAATTGGAAGAATTTAGTCTTTTTGTATTACATTATTGAAAAGAACCATTGCTTTGCTGATACATGCAAGTTGACATTCTGCTGGTTACCAAATTAAGCAAACATTCTTAATTAACTAATCCACTTTTTTAATGCAGAATACGGAATATCGAGGATACATTAATTTTATATTCGACTCTAACTGACATATAAATGCTTCCGAACGTGTATCACTGATCACTGATCAGAACGACTAACAATTACTGGTTGAAATACCATAGTATAATATGTTTTTAGCTTTATTTCAATTTTATTACAAATCCAATCAATGATTAAACTGCAAATTTGGATTTTCAAATAAGTAAAGTTTTCGATGAAAATGTGTTTTCGAATGTGTCATTGGAAAGCTGCTGTAAACTGCTTGACAAGTTTTAAAGTCTAATTACTAAGTCGCCATCTAGTGTTTCGAATTAAAACATTTTACGAAATGGCTATTTTAAAATTAACTTTTGCCAAAAAATAGCCAAATAATAACAATCGTTAAAGTTAAGTATTTAATTATACAATCAACTTTTATGCAAAATGTCAAAATGTGTTGTAGAACTAGTCAGTGAAATACTAAATGATATTTGATGCAAACGAAATTTTTTTTATTAGTTTTATGGTAAAAGTTCTTTGGCGCAATGAACAAGTTTCCTTTCAGAGAAGCATTCACTAATTATTTGTTGACATATTCGCAGCAGTAATCTGAAAAGTGACCCAATGACATCGTTAGACCATTTCTCAGTGCAATCACAATTGGCTATAATTTGTTCGATCATCAATACAGATACACTAGACACTAGTGTCAAAGCAATCTAAGCTGAGCAGTAACAACTGTACAGTAAGTAACATTCAGGCAGCATGAAGCCAATGGTGTGACAAGGACATGATCGCACTGGTCCACTTTGGTAACGATTAGCAGCAGCAGCAGCAAGACATGGCAAGTGACAAGGTGGCTGCAGCGGTATAACAGGCATCGGCGTTGGATGAGGAGCGCCCACCACAACAAAGCCACTTGCAGTGCTCGTGTTCGACCTGTTGCTCGCAGCGAGTTACGCTGAGTGAAGAGATAAGGCGAAATGAAAATAGGTCTCGAGGACACGAACACTCGTTATCGTGGTCGAGGTTCGATTCGCAATGATCACTCGTCGTGTTCTCTCTCTCCTGTCCGTAGAAATGTTCGGTCAGTGTTGACATCTCGCACACGGACATTTACCTCACTTCTAGCTCCATACTTTTACCCACAACCACTGAATTGACCAGTCATGGGTGATTTGCCCGAGGATAAACTATGGCTTGGCTTTGACTTGAGCACTCAACAGGTCAGTTCCCAGTGATCCACTATATAGAGTAATCCCCGTTCTTGTAGCTCAAATCCATTGCCATCAATGAAAACCTTGAAGTGATGTACGAGGCAAGTGTTCACTTCGACTCAGACTTGCCAGAATTCAGGTGAATTATTCTTTTATTAATGTCGACGTCTCTCACTGTCACCTTGCAGGACTACAGGAGGAGTGCATCGACACGATGACAACCAAACTGTCACCGCGCCTACATTGATGTGGATCAAGGCGCTTGACATGTTGATGGATCGATTAAGTGTTAATGGACTTGACTACAGTCTGGTGAAAGGAATTTCTGGTTCGGGTCAACAGCATGGTAGCGTGTACTGGAAACGTGGTGCTCTGTCTGTGCTTCACAAACTACAACCCAATCGATTTCTTCATGAACAATTGTCACTTTGCTTTGCAATGCAGGAATCGCCCATTTGGATGGACTCGAGCACCAGTAAACAATGTCGCCAGTTGGAACAGTTCATCGGAGGAGCTCAACAATTGGCAGAGATTACTGGCTCGAGAGCGTACGAAAGGTTCACTGCTAGTCAAATTGCAAAGATCATCCAAACCAAAAGTGACAACTACAACCAGACAGAACGAATCAGTTTGGTGAGCAGTTTTCTGGCTTGTATATTCATTGGTGATTATGCGCCGATCGATCTAAGTGACGGTTCCGGTATGAATCTGCTCGACTTAAAAAGCAAACAATGGTCTAGCCAGTGCATTGAATATTGCGGAGATGATCTTGTGGACAAACTAGGCGAGCAAGTGGTTCCATCAAGCGAGATCATAGGCCAAGTAAGCAACTACTTTGTCGATAGGTACGGATTCAACAAAGAATGCAACGTGGTGGCCTTCACAGGCGACAATCCGGCATCGTTGGCAGGAATGTGTCTAGGGCCTAATGATGTGGCCATCAGTCTAGGCACAAGCGATACCGCATTCATTTCACTCACTACGCCAAAGCCTTCTCTAGACGGACATATCTTTGTAAACCCAATCAACGAGGAACATTACATGGGAATGATCTGCTTCAAAAATGGCTCTCTCACTAGAGAGCGAATTCGAGATTCGTGTGCCGATGCCAATTGGGAAATATTCAACCAACTGCTTGAGTCGACACCAAGAGGCAATTTCGGAAACATTGGTTTCTATCTAGACTTAAAGGAGATCTATCCGGTGGTGTCTGGTGACTTTCGTTACAATCGTTTCGACAACGAAGTGTCCTCGTTTGCCACTGAAGTAGAAATTCGTGCCTGTATTGAGAGTCAATTCCTTCGCCTTCGAATACATGCCGAAAATTTAGGTTTCAAGAGCGGACCAAACACACGAATTTTGGCCACTGGTGGTGCTTCTGCCAATCACTCATTAGTGAAAGTGCTTGCGGATGTGTTCAATGCTCCCGTCTACACATATTCCATTCCTAATTCTGCAGTGTTAGGTTCTGCATTACTGGCTAAATACGGTAAATATTGACCATATACATACATTATCACTAATGTTGTTGCCAATAGCACAAGAAAAAGACCACACTTCATACTACGACATGGTACTGAAACTTAATTCGAATTTCAAGCTAATTGCAAAGCCATCCTCAGACGCGGAAGAGATATACGATGCTTTTGCGGAAAGATATCGCAAATTGGAGCAATCACTAGAAAGTAAAGAACATATAGAGAACGGAGATTGACACATTTAATAATACCAATACCAATAATACCAAAACACAAGATAATGTAATAAAATTGGAGAGACTATATTAGCACATTGAATAGCATAAGTAAGGGGATTGTGGGCAAGATATATAATCCAATCAAAGTAAAACGGAGCACCCAAAATATTAGGGGGAATTTTAAGTTACCAAAAACTTTTCGAGTTTGGTCGATGGTTGAATCGAGATCATTTGTGTTATCAATAACAATATCGGCCATGCGACACTTCTCCTCAATTGGAATTTGCGATGAAATTCGTTGTAACGCTTCTTCATCACTGTAGCCATTCCTAGTTTTGATTCGGTCCAATTGCTGATCTTGAGTGCATTTGATCACAATAGTATAACTCATAAAAGGTTTAAAGACACTGCTTTCAAAGAGTAAAGGAATATCCAAAACAATGAAAGGCCGGAAAGTAAGAAAGTAATACAGGATAAGCAAAAAAGTACGTTTTTGAATTTCCGGATGAGTGATGCCATTTAAAAGTTTTCGCTTTTCAGAATTGTTGAATATGATCTGTCCAAGATAAGTGCGATTGATTTGGCTATCTTCCTTATTGATCGCTTCAGCGCCAAAATGTTTGCGAATCAATTTCCAACATTTGCTGTTTGGTTCAACAACTTGACGAGCAATTTGATCAGCATCAATTACGGGAATATTCGAATTGCGCAAATAATTGGACACAGAAGACTTGCCCGTGCCAATTCCGCCAGTTAAACCGATCAAGAACATGATTATGCTGAGACTTCTTAAGTAAAATGAGTGCAAAGGGACTCAAATGTGGCAACAACAGCAGACAACACTCACAATTGTCAGTATTTGTGCAAAACTTGTTTCATAAAGTTTTGCCACTATTGTTTACAAACTTATTGTGATAAGCGATTCAATCGATAGTATCGAAACATAAAGTAAATTATTTACCCGGTAAACTTAACCGTAATTTAATGTAAAATTACAAATCAATTACAAATCAATTATAATTTTGTACTGATTTTTTTTAGAAAAGATGTAAATGTGATCTAGCTAACTTAATTGGCCTAAATTAATACTAACATCATAAATATTTGACGATTAATAAATTAATTTCTTGTTTTGCATTTAATTTTAACTTTATTCAAAAATAAATAGTACAACATAGAACATTATTTCGATAGAAAAATATTGACTATTATCATTAATGATAAATTGTTAATATTATTAATTTAACAAATGAAGGGCTTGTTTCGTATTAATAGCCGCGATTGTGATTTCGGTTGTGAACTAGAAAAAGCTCGTTTTTCCGCTTGAAATACTCCTCAAGGCGTTTGATTGCAAAACCTATATAGTCAAAATCTATGGACGAGTTGGCTGCTTGCACCAAAGCCCAAAGGCCCCAGTAAAGATGCGGTGCCAATGTGAATTTATTGACAGCGTCGTACAGACTGTCAACAAGGACATCGAAATCGGCTGGTACAGGAGTGCTGCCATTTAGCGAATGCCATCTTTGTAAATATGTTCTTAGCCACGTAACCTGAAACTCTTTGTCCGGGTAGAGACTCGGATCAAAAGCGTCTACTCCGCAAAACTCACAAAAATGATTGGCAATATCAAAAGCTTGATAGTTGTAATCCGAGTATTCAAAGTCGATAAAGGTAACCTTGTTCTGTGTCTCGTCGTAAATAATGTTCTTCAACAATAAATCGTTGTGACAAAAAACAATTGGAGACCTAAGTTTCGGTAGTTCTTTTTCCAAAAACGTCACTTCCAAACGAAGTTTTTCGGGATCGCAAATGTTTTGAGATCTAAATAAAAATCAATATGTTAGAACCATATACCACGCACAGATATAACTTACCTTTTGCATGAAGTTTTCAGCGAAACTGCATTGGAATCACTTAAGGCTAAAAATTTCTTTAAGCCGGAGAATAGGCACGATTGCGGCTCGTCGGAAAAATTATTCGTACAATTTGATTGGGTGACCAAAGGTTTCAGGGTATGCATTCGAGCCATAGTTTCCGCAATCAACGAAGATATTCTTCCATCTCGAACCATTCGCTCATCGAGGACCTTACCTGGAGTGAATCCATAAGATATGCCGTTTAAGAATGTGCAGTAAATCGGTGCAGACAAGCCTGCTTTGTACATGGTCCGCATATTACGATACTCGAGTTTGCGGTCGATGAACAGATCTGTGTTTTCTCCGTAGACTCGAAATAAAATCATATCTTCCAATCGATCCTTGTATGCGCCAATCAGGCGGTTAGTGATGCCATCGGTAAATATTTTATAATTTATTTTGCTTTCAGGCCACTCGGGTTTAATGAGGCGAATGATCTTTAGAGCACCTTCCTGGAGGAAATCTGGATTTATTTGTAAGTTGAGCTTCTGGATTGGAACTTCCATGCTTAGACAATGTTCTGCAGTGCGAGCGTAAAGCAAAATGACGAGATCACAACTGAAGGCATTCACTTGAAGGCAATTGGCACCGAGAAGTGAATAGTTGGTCGAAGTCAACACTCGAAAGAGGCAATCAAATTCGGTTATCAAGTTGCTGATAAAGCCGAGCCAATGAACAGATCAAAGCAAAGGCAATTGGTGGACTGTTTGTATGATCACAGACACATTTCACCACAAGGCGATAAAGATCGCCAAAGGTTAACAATGGACTTTGGTCCCACTTATCACTCCTCTGGCCAAATAAGCACAAAAGTGACTCACTTGTAAAGTCTTTCAATTAGTACTTAACTTAAGTTTAGCTTGTGAAAGTATCCTCGTCTGGTAAACCAGAAAGAGAACTCAAATATGTTTGTAAACAAAGAGGTAGGAAATATTAGTAAAACAAGTCAATTGGTCGGCAATTAGTACAGTCACTATTCTACTCAGTGTGGGTTATTCGATAATCAAACCGTCATTCGGCTTGCCAATAAAAGAATAGCATACGTTTTCATAATATTTCGAGCACAAATAAATATAAAAATAAACGAATCTAGTTTCGACAAATGTTGAGGGCAAAATACTGATTTGGATGATGTGGAATGTTATTATTTGTCCAGTCATCCAGTCAATTGAGTTCGAATGATGATTAAATAAAGTGAACGAAAGTACCAAATGATTCTGGTGTGCTTCAGATAGATTCTCTCAATAGTCGTAGAGTTACTGCAAGGAAAGGTTCTCCTTCTATAAGTTATATATCATATGGCGAGGAGCATGCGGATAAATTGGTCTCGATCTATTGCTCGATCGCAAGCAAGTTGCAGCAACAAACTATTAAAACCAAGTCTAATTACACTATTGTCACTGAATAGTGTTTCAATGTCATTTACGATTCACAATCAAGATAAATTACTTTTTTGATAATTGGCATTACTAATGGTCATTAGTTTAATCGTCTTTTAAATGTTATGTAACTATAAAATAAAATTTATTGATTAATAGTTAAAAAATGTTGTAAAATATATAAATATATAAAATTTAAAATGTAGATTTAACTTATGATTTTAAATTCGCAAAACATAGAAAACAGAAAATAATAACTGGTATACCTGATTTGATCTTACAAGTTAGCTGTCAGTATTCAGTGTTACCTATTCTTGGGTGATCACAAGTTTATTATCTTCCTGTGGATAAACCAATCAACCAAATAGTACATGTTGAAATGGAGCAAGAGCTGGATCAAACAAAATATACGAGGGTAAACAACTTTGATGACACTCAACTTCACTTATCATACAAACAAAACAATCAATTCGGTCAATTTAGTCAAAATCGTCCTTTGTGAATGTCTCTCTCTTCAGTGTACATAATATACGAGTCGAAGCACGATACACGACAGGAGTCACAGTGAAGGACTTCGATTCTAAGCAATTGAAGTTTGTTTTGTAAATCAGTCTTTTCAACTTTGACCAGTACTTCAAGAATGTTGTCGAAACTTGTCCGTGCTAATGCGATGTTTTCTCGCGTCGCCATGAGACGACTCATGTCAAGCTCTGCCGAGGCACACTCGGGCCACCAGCCTAATCCTGCGTTCTGGAAAAAGGTCTTCTTCTATGTTTCGGTGCCTGCCATCGTTCTCTCGGCTCTGAACACTTATTTTCTCGAATTGGAGCATTACAATCATTACCACAAGCCAGAATTTGTTCCCTATGAATATCTTCGCATCCGAACTCGACGTTTCCCATGGGGAGAAGGCAACAAATCGCTGTTCCATAACCCACAAACAAACCCGTTGCCCGAAGGATGGGAAGAAGAACCCGAACCCCATCACCATTAAGTAACGCGATTTCAAAAATAGAAACTCATTTGAGTAAATCGTATTTTAGTTTATTAAAGATGCAAATTTATTACTAAGGATGTAAAATAAAGCAAAATAATTGATTACTTCTTGCGTCCACCTCTCTCCTTAAGTCCCAAATAGATTGAACCTCCATTTGGTATGTTATAGAACCCTAAAGAGTTGGAGTCTTTAACAAAGATACCCTCATATTGTAGTTTCTGTTTTCCAGGGGGCATATTGGTCAATTCGTGTATCTTGGCCTTAACTACAGTTAAGGTGTCAGTGTAAGGAAGTGTCAAGTTGATGACTTGTCCATTAAGCCTCCATTCGGGTTTCTCTGATGAGTGTGGCACCTGAATCTTGATACTAACATTTGGTGGGTTTGTTTGCAAAAATTCTTGCTCAGGAATGAGATTATCTTCGGTGCGAATCTTCTTATAAGGAGGTTCTAGCATGTCATGTGCCATTCGCATTTGCATCATGGGATCGTGAGGATGGCCCATCGGCATATTATATACATTCATTGGCATTGGCATATGACCAGGGATCATATAATCGGGTTGTGGATGATGGGGAGGCATCATTGGAGGCAACATTTGTGGTGGACCCATTGGAATTGAAGAATTCAACAAAGGTGGTTGCATTTTAGGTGGTTGACTTATACCTGAACCACCTGATGGTATCGAAGGACCAATTCTGTCTTTATCATCATCTGGTAGCAGCCCTTTAAGTTTGTGTATTTGTTGAATCTGTTCTTCTATGGTGATATTTGCTCTTGCAGCTCTAGTTGTTGCTTCCATACTGTTAGTATGGCCATCCCATGTCACCTTTTCTGGCTTCTTTTCTTCTTCGCCAATCTTTTTACCAATAATAGTTTCTTCATCTCCAGAACCAAAAATATCAGT